>CM060066.1:49636640-50236640 GCA_030533445.1 Cyprinodon diabolis | reverse complement strand
TCATAAAATTAGAATATCATGAAAAAGTAGATTGATTTCAGTAATTCCATTTAAAAAGTGAAACTTGTATATTATATTCATACATTACATACAAACTCATATATTTCAGATGTTTATTTTGTTTAATTTTGATGATTACAAATGACAACAAATGAAAATCTCAAATTCATCATATCAGAAAATTAGAATATTGTTAAAAGGTTCAAAATTGATGGCCCCTGGTGCCACACTCTAATCAGCTAATTAACTCAAACCACCTGCAAAAGCCTTTAAATGGTCTTTCAGTCTAGTTCTATAGGCTACACAATCATGGGGAAGACTGCTGACTTGACAGTTGTCCAAAAGACGACCATCGACACCTTGCACAAGGAGGGCAAGACACAAAAGGTCATCGCTAAAGAGGCTGGCTGTTCACAGAGCTCAGTGTCCAAGCACATTAATAGAGAGGCGAAGGGAAGGAAAAGATGTGGTCGAAAAAAGTGTACAAGCAAGAGAGATAACCGCACCCTGGAGAGGATTGTGAAACAAAACCCATTCAAAAATGTGGGGGAGATTCACAAAGAGTGGACTGCAGCTGGAGTGAGTGCTTCAAGAACCACCACACACAGACGCATGAAAGACATGGGTTTCTGCTGTCGCATTCCTTGTGTCAAGCCACTCTTGAACCACAGACAGCGTCAGAAGCGTCTTGCCTGGGCTAAAGAGAAACAGGACTGGACTGCTGGTGAGTGGTCCAAAGTCATGTTCTCTGATGAAAGTAAATTTTGCATTTCCTTTGGAAATCAAGGTCCCAGAGTCTGGAGGAAAAGAAGAGAGGCACTTCATCCACGTTGCTTGAAGTCCAGTGTAAAGTTTCCACAGTCAGTGATGGTTTGGGGTGCCATGTCATCTGCTGGTGTTGGTCCATTGTGTTTTCTGAGGTCCAGGGTCAACGCAGCCACATACCAGGAAGTTTTAGAGCACTTCATGCTTCCTGCAGCTGACCAACTTTTTGGAGATGCAGATTTCATTTTCCAACAGGACTTGGCACCTGCACACAGTGCCAAAGCTACCAGTACCTGGTTGAAGGACCATGGTATCCCTGTTCTTAATTGGCCAGCAAACTCTCCTGACCTTAACCCCATAGAAAATCTATGGGGTATTGTGAAGAAGAAGATGCAATACACCAGACCCAACAATTCAGAAGAGCTAAAAGCCACTATTAGAGCAACCTGGGCTATCATAACACCTGAGCAGTGCCACAGACTGATCGACTCCATGCCACGCCGCATTGCTGCAGTAATACAGGCCAAAGGAGGCCCAACTAAATACTGAGTGCTGTACATGCTCATACTTTTCATGTTCATACTTTTCAGTTGGCCAACATTTCTATAAATCCTTTGTTTTTATTGGTCTTCAGCAATATTCTAATTTTCTGATATGATGAATTTGAGATTTTCATTTGTTGTCATTTGTAATCATCAAAATTAAACAAAATAAACATCTGAAATATATGAGTTTGTATGTAATGTATGAATATAATATACAAGTTTCACTTTTTAAATGGAATTACTGAAATCAATCTACTTTTTCATGATATTCTAATTTTATGACCAGCACCTGTAGTATCAAGCCTAACAACAGAAGGTTTCCTCTTAGCACTGAAAAGGTTTGTTTCACGGAGAGGACTCTGCAGAATAATCTACTCGGATAATGCTCAAACATTCAAGAAAGCAGAACAAGAACTAAAGGAGCTGTGGAAGGCCACGAAAGAGCCAGAGCTGTTGGAATATGCTTCTGAAAAGGGAATTAAGTGGAAATTCATTGCAGAGAGAGCAGCTTGGTGGGGTGGATTTTGGGAACGATTAGTGCGCTCTGTGAAGGGATGCCTCAAAAGAGTAATGGGAAGAGCATCTCTAGGGTTTGAAGAGTTAACATCTTTACTGTCAGAAATCAAAGCCACTATCAACTCAAGACCACTCACCTTTGTGTATAATGATTTAAAGGAACCTGAACCTCTGTCTCCAGCACATTTTTTGATTGGAAAGAGACTCAGTTCTTTACCTCCAAAGCCTTTCTGCACAACAGGTCAGATAACAAATGCAAACCAAGAGCAGCTGACCAGAAGATGGAAATACCGTCACAGACTGATGGAGGAATTCTGGAACAGGTGGAGGAGGGAGTATTTGTTGGATCTCAGATCGGCTCACACCTGCAAGACCCAAAATCCCACGTCGCTTAAAACTGGAGACTTGGTTCTCATTGGAGATGACAAAATGCCACGTCTAACCTGGAAAATAGGACTTATCACCGAAGTGTTCCCAGGAAGAGATGGGCTGGTCAGATCCTGCGCGGTGCGCACCCCAACAGGGACGATGTTAAGAAGACCAGTTCAGCTATTATATCCTTTTGAAGTTAACAATTGAACTGTCTTCTTAGGGGGGAAAACAGAAAATGTTGTGGATTTAGCTGAAACATCCAATCTTGCTGAAAAAGACGACTGTAGATCCGATTTCCTTATATATAACTTTAATTCTGAACTGCGGCAACTTCCAGCATTTACATAGAGCTACATCTTCTAGAAAAATTCACTGACTTGTTCGCTGGTCAGGAATCACAAACTAAACAACCATGGCTGACATATAGCCCCTACGCCATCTAGTGGAGAAACACTTAAATGACCAAACATTACAATCTTAACCCAAATTGTATTTAGTTTTCATTCTATTTAGTAAACATATAAACAATATGACTTAACCATATTATAACAATATTCAACAGGTCGGTCGTTAAAGGGGGGGATTGTCTCCTGTAATACCTGAAACCTGTCTATGATTGTTAAGGGTCGGTCTTAAGGAGCTATTGTTCACCGGCTGGAGCGGGTAGGTGGTGTTCCATTGAAATGTTTCATCAGAATGCTCTGATCTTTATATTGGAGAAACTGTTAGGTTTATTATTTATACATCATGTGCATTGTTACTTTATTAGTCAGGTTAGACAGAGTAGATGGCCTTCCTTCACATTGTGGATGTCCCGGTGTGTACAGAGGTCATCTAATCAGGACAGCCTTCGTGTCTTTAAGAATACACAGGATATGGGCACATCTTGGTGCCGGTTTGATAGAGGAGAGCTATCTGTAACCCTGAAGTATAGAAGCAAGCTGCATGAAGATCAAGACATGGATGGCGTGTCAGTTTCTGATACGGACAGCAGTGGCGGCCGGCCCATAGGGGGCGCTGGGGCACCGCCCTCCCTGATAAGAAGAGAGAAACGTAAAATATATTTTTAGAAATTAACTCATAAATGTCAGTTTTACTCTCTAGAGTGTGTACCTATAAGCAAAACAAATTATATAAACTACATTTCCCTACCTACTGTCATTCATTTGTGGATTTCCACAGACAGACTCCTACCGTCTCTGTCTTGGGGCTGTGATCAGACTGCCCCACATTTGCAGAGAATCTGCCAATCATGTACTATTGCTAGGTGAATTTAATAATTTAATGGCCAACCAGCATCTCAGAATTTTATGGTATTGGGGCGCTGAAAATACTGCGCTTTAACAGGCATCTGCACCCAAGCGCAGGTGCAGACAATTAGAGGGACGATGGCGAACGTAACGAGCGAGATGCAGCTTCCACCAAATTCGGTGAGATCCTTATTTATCTACCCGTTTGCCAGAAGAACATCCCTGTTGTAGGATATGAAAATTTCCTGTCATGGTTATTGTGACTGCGACGAATCCACCTCGTCGCTTAAAATAACCTCTAACTTTGCGTGCCACACACACATTCCTGTTATACTGTGCTTGTGAGGACCAATACGCTCGCGCTGAGCCCAGTAGCTCCATTAACTTAAAACACACAAGCTGTTCCTGGTTACCTGCTGGCGTATTGAGGGTGCACACTTAATATTTCAGTGGAGTTAACCGTGTGTGTGTGTGTGTGTGTGTGTGTGTGTACGTGTTTATGCTACGGGGACTGGTCATCTTCAGTCTGGCGGCGCCTTTGCTGGGTTCAAACCCAGTTTGGTGTAATTCAATAAGTCAATGAATCTGTGTAAAGGAATTAAGTTGTAAAAATTATTTGTTTTTGTACATCAATTGTTTGTGGAGGTAATATACGGACAAAACTGATTTATGAGAAGAAATCAGAAGTAAGAGAGCCTGAGGGGAGGGGCTTAAACTATTTAATGAGGGCTGTGGGAAGAAGAGCGGCCATTTCTGTTTTCTGTTTCTTTGTTACATTGCTGGTAACTGGAGGGAGGCTGAGGCCCAGAGGATCTTGTATATGTTTAGTTTCTTTTGCACCCTGTTTTGAGTTTTTGAGCACAATAAATCACCAACACCAGTAACCCGACTGAGCCTGGATTCTTGGAGGCCA
Organism: Cyprinodon diabolis; assembly: GCA_030533445.1. Lineage (NCBI taxonomy): Eukaryota > Metazoa > Chordata > Actinopteri > Cyprinodontiformes > Cyprinodontidae > Cyprinodon > Cyprinodon diabolis. Next base: position 50,232,279 of record CM060066.1, on the reverse strand, counting down.
AAGAACCCCGTCACAGTGACCCAAATCATCACTGTTACTGTTACTGTTATTATATAGTAAATTAAATCATTACTGTTAAATTGTATTTCATTTTTCAATTGTTTATTTGAATTCTTATTCCGGATTAGTTGGAGACATACACTAGGCAATATAAGCCCCACCAAAAATATTTTTCACCAGCCGCCACTGACGGACAGCTAAACATCCACCTGATGCAGCACATAGATTCATGAGCTATAAGAAGCAGGAGATGACTTTGTTCGGGGCTCAAACTTTGCCGGACACTCGCGGACGGGATTTTGAGCCCACAGCTGTGCAAGCTCCAAGCATTTTGTTTGTCCTGTAAGGACCTGATCTGGAATAAACTCTGTTATTTTTTACTCCTGTTTTATAGTCCTTTTTATATGGTTTTACCCAGTTTGAGTTAAGAGTAGTAAATAACTTGCTCCCAGGAAAAGAACCGTGAGGAGGCCTCCGAGGTGCAACAGCCTTTTTTTAGGGGACATAACTTCCTCATTTTAACAATGCACATGATGTATAAATAATAAACCTAACAAAACCAAACAACCTCTCCACAGACGCATGGCCCAACACAGAAGAGTGCCCTCCTCTGGACAAGACTCTGTGGTACATCTACACCTTATGGACAAAGGACATTCTTTTGAGGACCAGAATGTTCACATTCTGCATAAAGAAAATAGGTGGTTTGAGAGGGGTGTGAAGGAAGCCATCTATGTTAAGAGAGAAAAACCAACTTTAAACAGAGGTTTAAACAGAATTCAGTTATAGAGATGATCCCTTCCAGATATCACCACACTCCCCACCCCATCAACAATACCTCCTTAAAGACCGACCCTTAACAATCATAGACAGGTTTCAGGTATTACAGGAGACAATCCCCCTGACAATCCCCCCCTTTAACGACCGACCTTCAGAATCATAGACAGGTTTCAGACATTACAGGCTAACGATGAAACCAAACGACCCACTCATCAGTTTTCATTTGCATGTTTCCAAGCAATACAAGGCCTTGTCCATATAAGACTCAAACTCACTGCGGATCCAGACATTTGAATTGAGAAAGCTTCATTGAGAGGTGGAGAAACATCTTCAGATCTTGGAAACCAAGTCCAGTGGATTTTTTTTTACTTTTACGGAATGACTATGACCTGGATGACTGAGAATCTTTATCAGCATATGTTTCCAGCAGACACAGTATTAGGAAATAAAAACATTCTCCAAAGCCTAGTTAGAAAACCAGCAACAAAGAGGGACATCTTTAGGTCACCAGGTCTCCATAGCAACATCTACAGCCAAATTAGAAATTTAGGAGTGATGACAGGCAGAAACATTTTCTGTCCTACCATCACAAATGTAAACATGGGGTAGTTTGTCCCTTTTTAAACAGTAGGCAAGGCAAGGCAAGGCAAGGCAAATGTATTTGTATAGCACAATTCAGTACAAAGACAATGCAAAGTGCTTTACATGATTAAAATACAGGAAGATAAAACAGAATCAAAGCAAGTAGGAAAAAATAAAAAATAAAATAAAAAATGCAGAAACAAAAAAAGAATATTAAAAACAGTTGGATTAAAGAAAATATGTTTTAGCTGAACTGTTTAACTAGAACAGTTGAAGGCAATCCTAAACAAATGTGTTTTTAGTCTTGATTTAAAGGAACCCAGGCTTTCCGCACTTGTACAGTTTTCTGGAAGTTTGTTCCAGATAAGTGGAGCATAGGAACTAAATGCTGCTTCTCCACATTTAATTCTGGTTCTAGGTACGCAGAGCAGGCTGGAGCCAGAAGACCTGAGTGGTCTGGAGGGTTGATACACTGATAGCAAGTCTGTGATGTATTTAGGTGCTAAGCCATTCAAAGATTTATAGACTAACAGAAGTATTTTTAAAGTCTATTCTCTGAGATACAGGGAGCCAGTGTAAGGACTTTAGAACCGGGGTGATGTGTTCTACTTTCTTAGTCGTAGTGAGGACACGGGCAGCAGCGTTCTGGATCAGCTGCAGCTGTCTGATCCACTTTTTAGGCAGACCTGTGAAAACACCGTTGCAGTAATCAATTCGACTAAAAATAAACGCATGGATTAGTTTTTCCAGATCATGCTGAGACATTAGTCCTTTAATCCTGGAAATGTTCTTCAGGTGATAGAAAGCCGACCTTGTAATTTTCTTCAAATGCTTTTGGAGGTTCAAGTCTGAATCCAGTACTACACCTAGATTTCGGGCCTGATCAGTTTTTACTAGCTGAAGCGACTGAAGCTGTGTGCTAACTTTAGATCTCTCCTCTATTGGTCCAAAGATTATTACTTCAGTTTTGTTTTTATTCAGTTGAAGAAAATTATGGCACATCCAGGCATTGATTTCTTCTAAGCATTTCCTCAGTGCTTGAATTGGTTCATAGTCACCTGGTGACATGGTGATGTAAAGCTGTGTGTCGTCTGCATAGTTATGGTAGCTGATGTTGTTGTTTTTTATTAACTGAGCAAGAGGGAGCATGTAGATATTGAATAGGAGGGGACCCAGGATGGACCCTTGGGGAACCCCATGTGATTTTTGTCATCTCTGATGTAAAGTTGCCTACTGACACAAAAAAGTCCCTGTCCTTTAGGTATGATTTAAACCAGTTGAGAGCTGTACCAGAGAGGCCGACCCAGTTTTCCAGGCGTTCTAACAGGATGGAGTGATCGACAGTATCAAATGCTGCACTGAGGTCCAATAGTACCAGCACTGTGGTTCTTCCACAGTCTGTATTTATTCGGATGTCATTAAACACCTTGATAAGGGCGGTCTCTGTACTGTGGTGAGCACGGAAACCTGACTGGAACACGTCAAAGCAGCTGGTCATATCTAAGAAAGTGTTTAATTGTTGAAACACTGCTTTTTCAATAATCTTACAGATAAAGGGGAGGTTTGAGATGGGCCTGTAGTTCTGGAGTAGTAGTTTGTCTAAACTGTTTTTTTTCAGCAGTGGTTTGATATTTGCTGTTTTTAGGGACTGCGGGAAAACACCTGACAGAAGGGACGTGTTTATTATCTGAGTCAAATCAGACGCTATGACAGGCAAAACTTTCTTAAAGAAAGCTGTGGGTAGAACATCAAGGCAGCAGGAGGAGGAACTTAGCTGCTGAATGATTTCCTCTAAGCTTTTATAGTTTATTTGGCTAAATTTGGACATTTGGTCAAGATCAATTCCAGTTGGAGACAATTTGGTACTGAACTTGATATGGATGTATAAACTGATCCTCTGATCTTTAGGATTTTCTCAGTAAAGAAATTAGCAAATTCATTGCAGGCCCTGGTGGAGTGGAGTTCAGGAGCGACAGACACAGGAGGATTTGTTAGCTTGTCGACTGTGGCAAATAACGCATGAGTATGTTCTTGTTAATGATTTCAGAGAAGAAAGATTCTCTTGCATTTTTCAGTTGTAAGCTATATCTGTAAAGTCTCTCTTAATAGATGTCATAGTGAACCAGGAGTTTCGTCTTTCTTCACCTGCGTTCAGCTTTTCAACACTCCCTTTTTTCACTTCTACTGTAACTGCTGGAGCACTTCTCCAAGGAGATTTTTTCTTTCCGGAAAAGACTTTCACTTTAATTGGAGCAATGCAGCTAATGATGTCTGAGACTTTAGACTGAAAGTTATCTACTAGCTCATCTACTACGGTAGTGACAAAGACAGAGCTTTTCACGGACAAACACTCCAGATGAAGGATAAGTGGTGATGATGATGATGATGATGATGATGATGACGGTCTGTTTCTCTTTCATTGATCATTTTGTTAGAGCGCAGAGGATCATTCACACTTTGAAACGCTTGAATTTTAGGTAAGAACAACTGATAACTATTATGTTTCAGTAGGAAAAGGATCCAAAACATTTGACCAAATCAAAACGTAAATAGTCACCAGTCCTAAAACAAACCTTCTCTAAGTCCACCTCAGTCCCCAGACCTGAACCCTACAGAAAACCTGCAAAAAGAGTATTTGACCAGAATACTCTTTTTGTTTTTGAGACAAGATGGGACTTCTTGTTAGGGAGTTTAGTTGTTGTATTTTAATTAGTTTTTATCACATAACAGCAGCTTTCCCAGTGTGTGCATATAACACAGAAAGTCACAGTGAGCAGTGGAAGACTTATTGGATTTTAACAAAACTTTATTTACTCAAATTAAACTATAGAATCAATTATTGATGTAAAGCAACGTCGGTTAAAAATCACAATTAAGGTAACAAACTCAGCTAAAAATCATTAAATTAGGAGCTTGTTAAATTGTAGTTGTCGTTCATCATACATGGTACATACAATTTTGTTAAAATTCCAGTGAAACTCCAGTCTTATTCTGGCAGGACAAGTATATGGCCCTCTTTGCTTCATTGATAAAAAAATTTAAAAGTTGGGCCTTTGACTTCTTTTTCCTATTCTGGCATACTCCTATAAATAGAGCGTTTGTAAAACCCGCCCCAAAAAGACTAAAAACACAAATTAAATGTCTAAAAATTGTCTTCGGTCTTGTGCATTTCATAAAAATGTGGAACACATTTTCAGAGAGACTCAAGAAAGGCACTCGTTTAAAACACCCCAATTAAAAACTGATAAAAACGAGTTTGGGGCAATGGCACCATCTAAAATTCTCCATTTGAGATGAGCAGTTTTGATTTGAGGCTTGCAGAAAGTCCTTCACTGGAGTGCTTTTCCTGAAGTTTTTCTGTCCATATGCAGACCAGGCAGTTCTGAAGATGTATTTATTTTATTGCTTTTGTGCAGCTGTGGTGAAGGGCTTTGTGTCAATATTAGATAAGGTTTAATCTCAACAAGCAATTTATATAATATTTTCAAGGCGAAGTAAATATTAAGCAGCTGCTGTTGCCTCATCTTATAAAATGAAAACATTCAATACATCAGCAGTTTGTTGTTGAATTAATAATAATACTGATAATGTTGCATTTATTCACCACGGATGTCAAACAGTGTTCAGTTCATGTAGTCAGTCTCTGGTATTATTGTACTTTTTTAATGATCCTACAATAAAGGTTTATCTAATAGGAGTGTATAGTATAACATCCTGGTTTTCTATTAGCACTAAATATCTGCCACAAGTCAAACATTTCCAGGTGTTGTGATATTTTACCTGTAGATTATGAATATGTGATTAACTAGAACTGGGAGGAGTGTTAATTTCATCAGCTTTTAAAAAAAAAATGTATTCTTAGTCACAATGACAAAAATCAATTTTAGTCTTAGTCATATTTAGTCATTGCCTTCCCAATTTAGTTTTAGTCTTAGTCTAATTGATGAAAATCAATTTTAGTCTTAGTCAAATTTTAGTAATTTTTGTCATTTTAGTCAACACTGTGTTAAGGAAGAAATTATTCTAAAATAGTTAACTTTGGAAAAAGGTTGGCTTTTCTCTTCCTTTCCCAGGTTCATCTCGGCGAGCTGCATGTGGCCACAAGGAAAACCAGCATTGCGTGTTGACGTCACAGAATTACAGAGTTTAATCCAATATAAGACAATGCACAAACTTAGAAATAAGACAATGCACAAACTTACACCAGAAACTGCAGAACAACGGAGACATACATTCAATTACCTGACATAAATGGAGAGAAGGAAAGAAAGTAAAGACGTACAAAGACATCTTTGGAGAGTTGCAAGAGCAAATCTGATTTTTTACTTCTATGTAGAAAGCTTTATCCTCTTGTATTTAATTTATTCAAATAAGGCTGGCTTTTGCTCCTCCAACCAGGAGCTATCTCTGACACTCAGAAAAACTTAGAGCTTCCCCTAATTTACGGCAAACATCTGGCTAAAGAAAACATGAGATAAGACCTCACAGAATAGCTGTTGGAATGCGGGGGCCTCTTTCCTGCCATAAATTCTCCGGAACAAACTTAAATTCAGTCCTTTGGTTCAAGGAAAGGTTATCTTCACAAACTTGTTCAAAATTCAGAAATATGTTCAAAATGAGAGTGTTCAACATACCTTTTACACATGCCATAAGATTAACTGTATTAAAAACTAAAAATAATAATTTTTCTTCAACAGTCCCTCTTTTGAGGTCTGAGACACACAGACCTCACAAATAAATTAAGCCTTCTAATAGAGGAACCAACAAACTATTTAGTATATTAAAAAACTAAAACATTAGCCTAATTATATAACAGTCCCTGTTTTAAACAGAACCTCCTAGCTCCACTGCCAGGTCATGTGTCTGAAGCTGAACTCCATTATCTGAACTTATCAAATGTATCTTGCACTATCCAACAATTTAATACTCACCTGATGAACCACAAAATTTTAACCAGTAAAAACTACAACTAAAAATACCTTTCACTTATCAAACATGAAAAATCATAAAACTCAGTTATGTCAATAGAAGAAAAAACACAATAGAAATATCAGCCCAAGTATAAAATTAGAAAACCAGAGTAAGATATCTTGAAATTACTAAAACATGCCCAGGAAACTTAAAAGACAATACTCGCCACAAAAATTACAATTTGTCAATACAAAACAATAACAACATCAAAAAAGAAAATAAATCATAAACACATAAAAATTACAAAATACCTTTTTTTTTTTCACATGATTCAATAATAAGAACTTAGAGTTCGTCTCTATGCTCCTTCGATAGTCCTCCAAAAATGAATATGAATTCTTCGTCAGGAAACGATCCAAAAATACACGCAAAAAGAAACGAATGTTCTTTAAGAGCTCGCAAAAAACTAAAACACGCAATAAAGAGAAGATAAGTTAATGATGATCTTGTAGCCTGATCCTTCACGTGTTCCTCCTCGGTTGTAAACCTCAGGTTTCCACCTGAGTGTCCGTTGCTCACTGAAAATTGGAGTATTGTGCCAATATAACAGTGAGTTTAAGGAGAGGTTGCAATCTCCTTTTCTCAATGGAAGGACACCGGAACAGGATTATTGTGCCTGTCCGGGCCTTTTAAGCCTTGTATTTCAGGAAAATGAAGTGCTCTTGGCAGGAATCCCTGCTACACTTCTGCCTGGAACTGCAGATCCTCCTCCGCGCTGGGATGTGCCTGCAGACACTCCTTGACCGCAGGTTGAGACTGTAGATTCTCCTGTACGCCTTGTAGCGTGCATTGTGGCTCCTCAGCTGCTATGCACTGACTCCAATGGAACCCGGTGTCTCCTTTTCCCTTGCAGACGGACAGCATGAAACGTCGTCTCCAGGACTCGGTATGGTCCGGTGAAGCGAGGTTCAGACCACTTTCTTTTGATGACCTTCAGGCGCACCCAGTCGATTCCCGGAACTGGTCCCGAGCCTGGACGTTCCTGTGTCGTCTGGTATTTTGTAAATTCCGCTGACAGCACCTGTAACTCATTGAAGAAATCTTTATGAGATAAATGTGCAAGCTTACCTTTCCATCCTGGAATGCGGTTAGCAGGTCCTGGAAACATCCGTCCTGTCTGGAGCTCATATGGAGAGAACCCTGTTGATTGGTTAATGATTGATCCGACACTTTATGACAGCTTTGCTGTCTTCCTTTTGTATTATAAATCTGCTTCTTTAGAGCTGTATTTTATCAATCCTTTGACCCTCTTTTTATATAAGGCCTACATGAGAAATAAATGTTTCCTATCATGTTGAACCCAAAACTTAACTGTATTTTAGAAGCAGTTCCATAATTGTTAATTTGTAAATCTCCAATTTAGACCAATTTAATTTCAATCTTCATATTTTCTATTTTTTAAAAACCTTAAAGAATGATCAGCCTGTTTTACATGAGTATAGTTAATCTTGTCACTAAATATAAAAAATGACCTACTTTATTCCAATCATAGTTTTAAATCCCAAAAATTTCAACCATTTTTACCTTTGATCCATTTATTCTTTTGAAAACCTATTTATACAATATTTAATTGAATAATGTATTACCCTTTTTATATTGTTTATCAATTATCAATGCCTTTTCAGTTTTGGAGAGAGATTCGATACAGCTAAATTTATTAAATGATGTAAATCTTTAGTTTAGACCTTCCTGGATGTCTTAGTTAAACAACTTATTTTAAATCATATGAATAGAGATGCAACAATCCAATCATCACCTTCCTTAGTTTAAGAAACACTGTTTTATGTAAATTTTTTGATAGGCAATATTTAGTTTAGTATATTCAATTTATAAATTTTACTTCTTTCATATCCAAATAGTTAGCTCACATTTAATGCTGCTAATACACCGTAAAACATTTAATGTATTTTGATTTAACTTCAATAACCTCTTTTTCCGAAAAGTAAAGAGAGATCCAAACTAAAAATTTGCTTATTAGATCAATTGCATTCATGTCCCCCTGTTTCTATAACAGAACAAATGTTCTGTCATAGAATACAATAAAAATCCTATACAACTCATTGAGATGAAATCCGCCATCACCACTAACTTTAGCCTCATGTAACAGAGTTGGATGTAATTCAAACATGGTTTCCCAGATGCTGTTACAATCTGCACACCTCAATCAAAGAATTTAATGTTTGATTAAATTTATGAAATCAACACAGAACTTGGTGTCATTAGCTCAATAAGCTGCATAGACACCCATCAATTCACTTTAACACCTTAATGTTAAATTCCATTTAAATTTAAATTTTGTTTTACTGAATGGTAGCCTCTGTACTATGTAAATAAAATTTAGATCCTCTTCCTTAGTAGATGAAGCGTAACACACAATGCAATTCAGCTATGGTTAAGAAAAAATATGTCTACTAACTACCAAACATCCTTATCATTGTGCCACGCTTCAAGACAAAGTCCTATTTTAAAATTTCAGAAATTATTTACATTTTATTTGAATTTCAAAGCAGTTTTAACCAAAATTTTCCTCAAAATTAACAATTTACACCCAACTGTATATAGTCAAAGTCAGCAGTGATGCAGAAATCTATCAACGATTTTAAATGTAAATAAACATGGCATACAGGTGCTGGTCATAAAATTAGAATATCATGAAAAAGTAGATTGATTTCAGTAATTCCATTTAAAAAGTGAAACTTGTATATTATATTCATACATTACATACAAACTCATATATTTCAGATGTTTATTTTGTTTAATTTTGATGATTACAAATGACAACAAATGAAAATCTCAAATTCATCATATCAGAAAATTAGAATATTACTGAAGACCAATAAAAACAAAGGATTTATAGAAATGTTGGCCAACTGAAAAGTATGAACATGAAAAGTATGAGCATGTACAGCACTCAGTATTTAGTTGGGCCTCCTTTGGCCTGTATTACTGCAGCAATGCGGCGTGGCATGGAGTCGATCAGTCTGTGGCACTGCTCAGGTGTTATGATAGCCCAGGTTGCTCTAATAGTGGCTTTTAGCTCTTCTGAATTGTTGGGTCTGGTGTATTGCATCTTCTTCTTCACAATACCCCATAGATTTTCTATGGGGTTAAGGTCAGGAGAGTTTGCTGGCCAATTAAGAACAGGGATACCATGGTCCTTCAACCAGGTACTGGTAGCTTTGGCACTGTGTGCAGGTGCCAAGTCCTGTTGGAAAATGAAATCTGCATCTCCAAAAAGTTGGTCAGCTGCAGGAAGCATGAAGTGCTCTAAAACTTCCTGGTATGTGGCTGCGTTGACCCTGGACCTCAGAAAACACAATGGACCAACACCAGCAGATGACATGGCACCCCAAACCATCACTGACTGTGGAAACTTTACACTGGACTTCAAGCAACGTGGATGAAGTGCCTCTCTTCTTTTCCTCCAGACTCTGGGACCTTGATTTCCAAAGGAAATGCAAAATTTACTTTCATCAGAGAACATGACTTTGGACCACTCACCAGCAGTCCAGTCCTGTTTCTCTTTAGCCCAGGCAAGACGCTTCTGACGCTGTCTGTGGTTCAAGAGTGGCTTGACACAAGGAATGCGACAGCAGAAACCCATGTCTTTCATACGTCTGTGTGTGGTGGTTCTTGAAGCACTCACTCCAGCTGCAGTCCACTCTTTGTGAATCTCCCCCACATTTTTGAATGGGTTTTGTTTCACAATCCTCTCCAGGGTGCGGTTATCTCTCTTGCTTGTACACTTTTTTCGACCACATCTTTTCCTTCCCTTCGCCTCTCTATTAATGTGCTTGGACACTGAGCTCTGTGAACAGCCAGCCTCTTTAGCGATGACCTTTTGTGTCTTGCCCTCCTTGTGCAAGGTGTCGATGGTCGTCTTTTGGACAACTGTCAAGTCAGCAGTCTTCCCCATGATTGTGTAGCCTATAGAACTAGACTGAAAGACCATTTAAAGGCTTTTGCAGGTGGTTTGAGTTAATTAGCTGATTAGAGTGTGGCACCAGGGGCCATCAATTTTGAACCTTTTCACAATATTCTAATTTTCTGATATGATGAATTTGAGATTTTCATTTGTTGTCATTTGTAATCATCAAAATTAAACAAAATAAACATCTGAAATATATGAGTTTGTATGTAATGTATGAATATAATATACAAGTTTCACTTTTTAAATGGAATTACTGAAATCAATCTACTTTTTCATGATATTCTAATTTTATGACCAGCACCTGTAGATGTTATTTGAAACCGTTCAATTTTAGATGATCAAATCTAATTTAGTAGAAGCTTCTATATCACATACACCAAGCATGAAGGCCATATGACTCTACATTAAAAAAAAAATCCATAATTCACTATTGTTGAATAAAAAAAATTAAAATTATTGATTAACTAATTTACAATTAACCATATCCAAAAATGTACCAGGAATTAGGGTCTACTTCTCCTTCTCCCCCTGTTGATATAATAAAATTATCATTTTGAAAACAATTTGGAATCTGTCACTGTTATATAATAATTAGCTGAAAAACCAAAATATTATAAGATGTTCCACCATTTCTCCAATCTTCCATCTAGTATTCAAACTAGATTATGTAAATTTCAAAGTTCCATCTGTAATATCTTATCTTTATAACATCCCCCTGTGTTTTTCTTATTTCCAAAAGAAAAACAATTTAGATGTGGAAAACAAAAATAGAAGAACTTTCCCCCATTATGCTAAAATTTCAGCATGTCCAATCAGTTACCCATATGAAATATAAACCAAGTTAATTTAGTTAGAATTTAAGTTAGTTTGTTAGTCAAAGTGGATAACACAGTTTCCTAATAACGACCTTTATCTGCTTTAAGCCAAGGCTGAATTCTCGTTTCATATTAATTCCACTGCACAAGCAGATGATTCAGCTTTAACCAGATTGTGACACCAAAATATGTAATCGTCTTTACCTTAAAATTGTCCGTAAAGCAGTAATAAAAGTATATTTATGAAACAAAACCTTTTCGGTCCCTAAATAGTTTAAAATAAGAAAAATATCACACAGCTACTCACTAAAGTGACGTCATATTCACATAGCTTCCTAAAACCCATCAAAGGCCATCTGCCTACACATTCACTCTCATTCACACTCATCAACACCCCATTGTAAGAAAGATGCAGGATGTTACCCCAGATTTCAAACCAAAATTCGTCCTGTGAAAGTCTTAAACACAATTATTATAACACCATGGTTGAAAAAAAATAATTATCCAATAGTTCTAATATTGTTCAGTTTTGAGTGAACCTGTTTTAAAAACTCCATATTATACACACAACCGTATTTCATGATAGCCCACTGTTATTAAATGGCTACCTAGACCCCCTGTAGGAAAACCCAAAAACCGTTCATGTGGTCAAGTAATATGCAAAATGGGCTGCACACGAAGATCGTCCTACAAGAAACAAAGTCATTCATTAGTGTTTCAACATGTCCTACATTAACAGTGTAGAAAACACTGTCAAGCAGAAAAACATCCATATGTTCTCGTTTTTGTTCTCTTGTTCCACTCAGTTAGGGTGTTCCCTCCTGTGTCAGGAAACCTAGAAATTGAAGTGATTGTCAATGTCACAATATTATTAAAAAAAAATTGGATCATTCCAGTGCTCCAGCCTGGAACTGATGCCACACATTTCTCCCGCTGAGAAAGTAAAAACATCTGTAAATCTGTTATTTTGTACTTTTCATTTCAACACAAAACACAGTTCTAAAAGTAATTCACATCAAAATCCAAGAATCCTGAAAGAGTGAGCTGGAAATATCAGTGCTAACAGAACCGAAGCACTCCCAAAATGCAAATGGGGGGGTCAATCAGTCCCCCTGCTGTGAAACAAAACTTTTAACCAAAATGGAGAAACCTCTGTCCCACAGAAGCACATTTTAACAGAAAATTAGTAATACAACATCCAGCAAAAACATTTGAAAATATTTCATAACACAATCTTGAAACACAAATCACTTCTGCACAATCTCAGCACAATTCAGACACAGACAGACAAATAGACAGCAGCGCGTGGTGGAACATATAACGGGGGAAGACAGACACACAGCCATAGATCAACCCGCAGCCAAGCACGCACACAAACACAAAGAAACGTACAAAACACTTAAGGTGATTAAACCTGCTATCAGTCCTTTAAGGTGATTCATCCTGCTAAATTAATTATTCTCAGTCCTTTATACTACTACCAACTCGATTCAGAATGCCAGAGAAAGGTGATCCAACCTATTAGTCCTTTTTCCATGAGTGATACAACTCGGTCCAATTAACCCAAATAATTAATTCCACTGGAGATGAGCCATAATCTCCGGGCTGATACAAGCCCCTGCTAATTAATACACAGACACCCGAAATTCTTTTATTGAGGCACAGGCATGAATCCTCAGGGTAAAGAATATAATAAAAAACCCAGCTTAAAATCAGAGTTAACGTAAAGGCTCTGTTTGAACTAGCCAAAGTTCCCTGTAATGTGTATTTATCCAAATCCTTAAACAACCGACTCTTTTAGGAGGGATTCTATCAACCTCTGCAGCTTCTAAATTCTGTGAGGCCGCACACAGCAAGAGCAATCAGCTACGGTCCAACCACACGGCGCTTCAGACAACTAAAAAATAATCAAATAGTGTCTTACCACACCGAAGCGTCGGGCCGAAACGGATCAATCAGTGCCAAACAGCCGCCCACCGAGATTCCAGAACCGGCACGAGCCCCCAATTGTTAAGGAAGAAAATATTCCAAAATAGTTAACTTTGGAAAAAGGTTGGCTTCTCTCTTCCTTTCCCAGGTTCCTCTAGGCGAGCTGCATGTGGCCACAAGGAAAACCAGCATTGCGTGTTGACGTCACAGAATTACAGAGTTTAATCCAATATAAGACAATGCACAAACTTACACCAGAAACTGCAGAACAACGGAGACATACATTCAATTACCTGACATAAATGGAGAGAATGAAAGAAAGTAAAGACGTACAAAGACATCTTTGGAGAGTTGCAAGAGCAAATCTGATTTTTTACTTCTATGTAGAAAGCTTTATCCTCTTGTATTTAATTTATTCAAATAAGGCTGGCTTTTGCTCCTCCAACCAGGAGCTATCTCTGACACTCAGAAAAACTTAGAGCTTCCCCTAATTTACGGCAAACATCTGGCTAAAGAAAACATGAGATAAGACCTCACAGAATAGCTGTTGGAATGCGGGGGCCTCTTCCTGCCATAAATTCTCCGGAACAAACTTAAATTCAGTCCTTTGGTTCAAGGAAAGGTTATCTTCACAAACTTGTTCAAAATTCAGAAATATGTTCAAAATGAGAGTGCTCAACATACCTTTTACACATGCCATAAGATTAACTGTATTAAAAACTAAAAATAAAAATTTTTCTTCAACAACTGTAAATAATAGAACTTCTCCACACACTGCTTTTTTAACATATATATATCACACTGTACAGAATAAAACTTCTCCACACACTGCTACTCTTTTTCTCTATTTTATTTATCTAACACCGTTCAGAATAGAACTTCACACACTGATTCTCTTTTTAACATATATATCACACTGCACACATTGAACCTTTTGTCAGCTTGTTTCATTATATCCACAAAGTCTTCTTCCTCAATGGTCCTTGCAGGCAGGCCAGAACTCCCAACCCACTTTGCCACTGAGTACTCCAGGGCTTTCTGCTCTTTGCGTCAGGTTTGTACGGTGGGGGTGCATCTCTGCAACAGACTTCCTTTCCTTCCCCAACCTCTGATTTGGCTGTGGTGTCACTGTGCCACTCTGCTTGAGACTCGCTTGAGACTCGCTGTGTTCTTCGCTGTCATGTTGAAGCCACAGACTCTTTGGTGGTGCCTTCCTCCAGTGTTTTCCTTCGATTGTAAACGAAATGGCTTCATACATCCAGGCGTTGTTTAACAAACAGCACACCGGTAACAACAATGACTACGAAGTTAAGCTATGCTACTTGTTAGGAATCCAGTTTGTGTGGGTTGTGTTTTTTGTGTTGTTCTCTCCCTCCACCACGAAGTGGCGCCCTGTTCTCGTTGGTCCTCCCACACACCTGCGGCTGGTTGGCTCATTACTGAGGACTATTTGAGCGGTGGACTGTCACTACCTCCACGCCAGAGTGTTTGCCAGTTTTGGGTACTCTAGCCAAGCTGAGTTTTGCTGATTATAACAGAGTCTTTGTTTTCGCTGAGCCTAACTTTGTTTTTGTCTTTTACCTTTTCGGCAGGAAGCCTTCCTGCAAGCTGGATGTTTGGCCTTCTTCCCCTGGAAGGATGTTTTGAGTCTCACACTGAGCAGGGGATTAACCTCCACAAGTTCCGTTCATTCCTCCTGGATTCCTAAGTGACAGTCCGCTCAATAGCTTCTCAGGATTCAACCAAGTCTTAACCTGTCCACCCTCCAACGAGTCTCTACCTCTGGATAAACCCACCCTAATTGGATTCTGGGAGGTCTTCTCATCCAACGTGAATTCCGTTTTCTCTGTCTCTCCAGCCATCGCTCAAAGTTCCCACGGATCCTGAACTAACCGCTGATACTTCCCTTCCCTCTTCCAGTTCTAGTTCACCCACACACTGAGTTTCCTGAATCCAACCCCCGCTGTCCTTATCAATAAACCTGTTCAAACTTTTACCCTGGTTTTCTGAGTGGTTTACTGCATGTGGGTCAGATATCTTAAGAAAACCATGACACTACTACTGACTGAGTGCTGCGGGGCACTGTGGGACAGGCACCGTGTACGGACAAACACTGCAACAACGCGTAATCTTCTGTAAAGCTCAAGAAACACGTATGTTAACAATTACAAATTAATCATAAACAATTACACTTCTTAATGTCCATTCGTCAATGGATTGTACCTTTCGTCTGGTCTTAGTCTTGTTGACGAAAATCATTTTTTATTTTCGTCATATTTTTATTTTCTTCAAACAATTTTTGTGCGTTATCGTCTCGTCATTGTCACGGGAAAGAGGGGCGTTGACGAAATAGAAGGATGGTTCCCTCAGGCCGTGTATACGATTACAGGGGACTAAAAGACATCACAATCAAGAATCGCTACCCCATACCTCTGATAAACTCAGCTTTTGACCAGATTCAAGGGGAAAAGATTTTTTTCCAAGCTTGATCTCCGCAATGCTTACCACCTGGTTCACATTCGTGAGGGTAACGAATGGAAAACTGCTTTCAATACTCCTACTGGCCATTATGAGTGTTTGGTGATGCCTTTTGGGCTCACTAATGCCCCTGCAGTTTCTCAGAATCTGGTTAATGAGATGCTAAGAGACATTGCTGAATTTCATGTTAACACAATGTTGTGTGCCATGACAGCAGCATGTTATATAAGTGATTCTGGTCCGCCATCCGGCGTCTCAGGAGGGGGAAGCGGTGCAGCAACAACACTGTTTATAGTGGGGATGGTGTGCTGCTGACCCCGACTTGGGACGTTGTGGATTGGTGGGCGGAATACTTCGAAGACCTCCTCAATCCCACCAACATGCCTTTCATTGAGGAAGCTGGGCCTGGGGACTCTGGACTGGGCTCTCCAATCTCTGTGGGCGAGGTTGCCAAGGTGGTTAAAAAGCTCCTCGGTGGCAGGGCCCCGAGGTTGGATGAGATCCGCCCGGAGTTCCTCCAGGTCCTGGATGTTGTAGGGTTGTGTTGGCTGATGCGACTCTGCAACATTGCATGGTCATTGGGGGAAGTTCCCCTGGATTGAAAGACTGGGGTCACTGCATGAAAAGTGGGATTTTCGTCAATATGCGGCACTGTAGATTGTCGTGGAAGTTCAGGTCAACGGCAGTTTACGGTAATTTGCAGGCTTCTCCGAAAACTCCCATAAATTGTCAGAAATTGACGTGGACTTTCTTAGGCAGTGTTCCCCCCATGCCTCCCCCCCATGGAATTCTAGGGGAGGCTTTAACATGTAAATGAAAATGCTGTGAGCTATACAAATGCAAATCAGGGTTGCAGGGGGAGTTTTACCCCAAGTGACATTTTTCTAAAAGGTAAGGAAATCTCTGATACAAAGAGATCAGGCTCAGTATAGACTCTTACATTTTAGCTCGAATTGATTTATTTAATTAAAGTATAGAGACCAAAACAGATCTTTAGCTGACAGAGCAATACATTTAGAGCAGTAATTATTTAAAAAAAAATTGCATTTAAGATAAAACATAAAATGTTGTCTGTCAATATGCTTAATTCACAATTACTTAAGTGGAAAAGTTTCAAGAAATGAGTCTGAGATGATTCACTTTATAACATGGCGCATTATCCTGCTGGAAGTAGCCATCAGAAGATTGGTACACTGTGGTCATAAGGACATAAGGTCAGCAACAATGCTGAGGTAGGCTGCCTCATTTATTTGATGCTTAATTGGTGTTAAGTTGCCCAAAGTGTGGCAATAAATATCCCCCAAATAGATGGTACAAATAGATCAGGCTAATTATAGACTCTTACATTTTAGCTTGAATTGATTTATTTAATTAAAGTACGCTAGATTACTGTGTATGCCATTAGCAATGGCAAATGTTATGTAAAAAAATACACAAAATAATTTATTTCAAAAATTAGTTTTAATCAGAATCAGTTGGTAAAATGTGAATCAGAATCAGCAAGGTCAAATGTGCATTCCTTGCACAGTGCTCCTGGGGATTTTTAAAGCTTGGGAAATCTTTTTGTTTCCAAATCCAGCTTTAAACTTCTCCACAACAGTGTCTCGGACCTGTCTGATGTGTTCCTTGTTCTTCATGATGCTCTCTGCACTTTAAACAGACCTCTGAGGCGATCACAGCGCAGGTGCATTTATCGGGAGACTTGATTACACACAGGTGGATTCTATTTAGTATCACTTAGGTCGACATTGGATCATTCAGAGATCCTCACTGTACTTCTGGGGAGAGTTTGCTGCACTGAAAGTAAAAGGGGCCGATTCATTTTGCACACCCCACTCTTCAGTTTTTTATTTGTTAAAAATGTTAAAAATATCCAATATATTTAATTACACTTCATGATTGGGTAAAACTAGTTGTTGATTCTTCACTAAAAAATGTTTATGTTCGATGCCTGAAATTTGGCAAGAGTTTGAGATTTTCAAGAGAGCAGATTATTTTTGCAGGGCAAACTGTAACTGGGCTGATATCTAAGGAGAGCTCTGACAGGGTTTCACTTGCCAATAACGTACATTTATAACATAAGTTTTAGTGGTTGAAGAAGTAATAGAAAACACAGATCTGGGAACTGGAATTCTAGCAGCACTCCTACATAATTCTCTACATTTTCTCTCCGTTGTCCTTTCTTTCACAGTAAATGGTATCGGCATCTCAGATACCTTAGATTTGTTTACCAAGCTTTCCTTTCTGACCCTTCAAAACAATCTACCATCAAAAGCATTGTGTTGTAGAAGCTTTTATGCAAGAGCCTTTTTTTTGGGAGTTTTTACAGCACATTTTGGAGTTTTTAGGGCACTAGTGTCTCGTTTTTTTGGCAGTAGGCTGGCAGGAAAGGGGGTATGAGAGAGGGAGAGACATGCGGCCAAGGATTCGAACCCGGGTCATCCATGTCGAGGACTAAGGAATCTTTCTGTACATGGGTTTTGTGCGCTACTGGGCAACCAAAGCACGCCCTTATGCAACAGACTTTTAAACAATTTTCCCAACATTTATGGAGAACAGCAAAGTTCCTCTTTTGTAGTTTTTATTATTTTCACCTATAAACATAGAAAAAGTCAGCAGCCTTTTGAAATGTTCTGTAGTATGGTATAAATCAAGATTCTCCAGAACATATCTCCAAAGCCTGCTATTTTCTGTAACACAAGTTGTGCTACCCACAGTAATTGCTGATAAAAAGTCTAAAGACTGTTTTAGAGTTTTCATATTTCTTTATGCTATTACTAGTTTTAAATCTGTGGTAAACCATTGTTTTACAGCAACTCCTCTCTCACATATACAATATTGCATCTTCTAATATGTTTCCTTAAAGACTGTTTAGGACAGGAAGCTACAAAAAGTTAAATGACCATAAACTCAATGTAAACCCCTAGCTATTATTATTTTATGTTTATTTTATTTATTTGTTTATATGTTTGTTTCCCTTGTTTTATTTTTATTTATTTTTTACATTATATGTCTCATTTTTTTTAAGTTATAATGTCACCAACTGCTGTGTATCTTTGTTTGATGTTTGAATTACTCTGTATTGTTACAGGGAATTGCCAATAAAGCAAAAAAAAAAACAAAAAAAAACCAAACATGATGACGCAGCTAATCTTGCGAGTCCTTCCGTATAACAATGACCTCGTATGTGATTGGAGGAGCTATACTCAGAAGAACTTTATCTCCAGTTCCTTTGTTTGGATTTTGCTGGTACGTGATCAATGGCTGGAAGACGTCTTGCGTTCAACTCGCCTTCAACTCCTCTTGGACGCGATGGCGACTCTGCAGTCGAACAACTGTGCGGGAGAGACAAACTCAAAGAAGAGAAGCTAGCGGTAAGTATATGTTCGATTACTGCCTGCTAAGCTAAAAGCAGCCTAGCCTAAGCTACGGCTAATAGCAGCCTAGCCTAAGCTACGGCTAAAAGCAGCCTAGCCTAAAGGTACGGCTAATAGTAGCCTTGCAAGAACAAGCTTTATTAAAGTGTATTTTTGTGATTCACAGGAAGCAGTACGCCGTCTTCACAACTCGGAGACAAATTGCAGGCGCTATAAAGCGGAGCAAGGGTAAGAGTTAAAGAATATGCTTTCATTCTGCGGTAAAAGGAAATAGATACGGATGGATACCGATCATAACTGTACATTTTGTTTTCACAGACTAATCTCGCCTCATAATGAGGCGGTGACCTCCTATTATTCATACTACTCTCATTTAATTGTTTTCCAGCTGCCTGTAAGACATATTATGAGACTGTACGCAGGAACTTCAGATATACGCAGCCAGAGAACACGTTGCGCGCGGAATGCCAAGCATTCAGAAAAGAAAGAGGGTAAGACTTTATTTGGTGACTATTTTTCAGGTGCATTGATAGATGTGTTGTGTCCATACGCAGTGCATCCCATCACATAGTGCTGATTCATTGTATTTTTTATTTTTATTTTTTACAGCTGCTGGAATCGAGGCAGAGTGTGCTAGCTGATGAGGAAGTGGAACTCTGGAATGGCCGCAGCCATTTCGTAGGCCGGATCTCTCTGAACTCTGTGTTAAGCTGCAGTCCCGGTCCTTGATGGTAGCCTAATAATTGTGTAGTAGTGTAGGATAACATAAATACACAGCATATGAATAAATAAATATATATATATATATATAAATAAATATATATATATATAAATATATATATATATTTTTACATATATATTTATGTAAATATATATGTAAAAATATATATATGCCAACCAATCACGAGCGATTTTACTTGTTTATAAAGAAGTGGTTCCGTCCAATACTCAGTAAGAAAATTCAAGCCTGGCGTGGCCACGTGTGGTTTTGCTGCCAATCACGAGCGATTTTACTTTTTTGAGAATAGTGGTTTCAGCCAATACTGAGTAGGTTATTCAAGCCAGACCTGGCCAGCCGCGCGGGTTCGCTGCATTCATATGCTAATTAGGGCCATTAGTACAGCTGATCGCTCTCCACATACGTCAGAGTCCGTTTCCGACAATTAGTGGCACTGACAAACGGCGACAAGCGCGGGTTGCAAATTGTCGGAAACTGACGAAAATCAGGGAGATCTGCGGGAGTTTACGGGGACGAAAATCTCACTTTTCATGCAGTGGGTGGTGGTCCCCCTATTAAAAAAGGGGGACCTAAGGGTGTGTTCCAATTACAGGGGAGTCACACTACTAAGCCTCCCCAGAAAGGTTTATTCCGGGGTGCTGGAGAGGACTCTGGGTCATGACCGAAAGAACGAGATTGTGGATACAAGCAGCCGAAATAGGTTTCCTCCGTAGGGTGGCTGGGCTCTCCCTTAGAGATAGGGTGAGAAGCTTGGTCATCTAGGAGGGACTTGGAGTAGAGCCGCTGCTCCTCTACGTTGAGAGGAGCCAGTTGAGGTGGCCCGGGCAACTGGTTAGGAGGCCTCCTGTACGCCTCCCTGGGAAGGTGTTCCGGGAACGTCCCACCGGGGGGGGAGGCCCCGGGAAAGACCCAGGACACGCTGGAGAGACTATGTTTCTCGGCTGGCCTGGGAACGCCTTGGGGTTCCTCCTGAGGGGCTAGAAGATATGGCTGGGGAGAGAGAAGTCTGGGCCTCCCTTCTTAAGCTGCTGCCCCCTTGACCCGACTCTGGATAAGCGGAGGAAAATGGATGGATGGAATGATGGACAATGTTGTTTCTGGGTTTTGTACTATCTTTTGATCAGATCTCAGTGAACCCCATGAAGGTGCGCACGGTTACCATCTGGCCAGTTCCTGGGGATAGAAAGCAGCTACAGAGGTTCCTGGGGTTCGCCAACTTTTACCACATATTTATCAGGAACAGACAATCTGCTTTATCTGCTCCAGCTAAGAAGCAGCCACGTGCCGTTTTAAAATAAAGACAGTTTAAACTCATTGATCTGTGTGGTTTGAATATTGGATCCAAGGTTTTGAGCCCCCTGACACAGAAGTGCAAAATGACAGCAGCATTTTGTATAACTGACTAAGGTTTATATCATTACGTTGGCTTTTACTTGTTCTTGTGTTAGCCCTTATAAAAGGACAAAATGTAAGAAAAAAAACAGCAGGGATGAAACCAGTGCGCTTTCACTTACTCTTGTATTGAATATGCAGAAGAGCAGAACACAGAAATCTCCTTTCTTACAATACTCATCCTTAATGATGAAAAAAAGAGTACACTGTTTGTACTATATAAAAGTCAGAAGCAATAATAAAATTTAAACAAATCCAACTGCCAAACGGAAGACGAGGCCTACTGCCTTTAGCAATAGAGCTAAGTTAATTAGCCAAACAGTATTCACACATCAATTTAAAAAACTATGAACTAAATACATACAAATTACACTGCTTGTAGTCTATAAGAATCACAAGTAATAATTACAATTCAAACAAATCAAACTGTCAATCGGAAGACGAGGCCTACTGCCATTAGCAACAGAGCTAGGTTAATTAGCCAAACAGTATTCACATATAAGTTTAAAACACTATGAACTAAATACAAACAAATTCACGCATACAGGGCTAACATTTATCCACGTGTTATTCACCTGAGAGTTACATATAATTTCTTACCTTATAAAAGGACAAAATGTAAGAAAAGAAACAGCAGGGATGAAACCAGTGCGCTTTCACTTACTCTTGTATTGAATATGCAGAAGAGCAGAACACAGAAATCTCCTTTCTTACAATACTCATCCTTAATGATGAAAAAAAGAGTACACTGTTTGTACTATATAAAAGTCAGAAGCAATAATAAAATTTAAACAAATCCAACTGCCAAACGGAAGACGAGGCCTACTGCCTTTAGCAATAGAGCTAAGTTAATTAGCCAAACAGTATTCACACATCAATTTAAAAAACTATGAACTAAATACATACAAATTACACTGCTTGTAGTCTATAAGAATCACAAGTAATAATTACAATTCAAACAAATCAAACTGTCAATCGGAAGACGAGGCCTACTGCCATTAGCAACAGAGCTAGGTTAATTAGCCAAACAGTATTCACATATAAGTTTAAAACACTATGAACTAAATACAAACAAATTCACGCATACAGGGCTAACATTTATCCACGTGTTATTCACCTGAGAGTTACATATAATTTCTTACCTTATAAAAGGACAAAATGTAAGAAAAGAAACAGCAGGGATGAAACCAGTGCGCTTTCACTTACTCTTGTATTGAATATGCAGCAGAGCGCACTAGTCCCCATAGTGGACTCTTTTGATAATGGCGCCAACACACCCCTCTTCCAGACAAACGACCCAAATCATTCCTTCCACACCCCAAACCAAACTAAATTAATGCAGATGATCAAAACAATTAGATTCAATATCAACAGGATCAAGTGAGTATTATACCCTGCAACACTTGCTCCCGGTGGTTGTCACCTTTATTCCACTCTGGATTCTCATGAGTTTAGTCTTTGTTCACTTTACAAGAAAAAAAAATTAAAAAGACACAGTTTTGAAAAGTTTAGTATTCAGTCTTTTCCTGCTTTGTGTGTTAACTGTCACGGTTGCTAAGCGACAAAGCGTACCGCAGTAAAAGCTGCCAAAGGGTAGACCTGTTTGGATTCACAGCCAAACCCTTCCGGTCTCCTTATTTTCAAGGACTTCAGAGGTTCCAGGTAGACCGCGTCCTTGAAAGACCTAGCCCATAAATTCAAACAAAGCCTTAGTTTGCTCTAATACACCAATCTCAGGACAAAAGGAAACCAAGAAAACAAGATGAAAGAAACACATAAACTCACTCACAGCCAGTCACACAACATTCATTCACACTATGAAACTAGTGCTTAGTTTAGAACCCTTTTAAATGAACCATCAACTTAAAAAGTCCCAAATTTCAATAAAATGCTTTGCAAAATCCTGAACTTAACTAAACTCTCCCAAGTTTAGCACCTTATTTGAGCATCAGATGGAATAATTGATAGGTTTTACTGTGAATCGATTCTGAAAATCCTGGATGAGAAGGAGGGCAGCTTCAGGTATCAGCTCAGTTCAGCCCAAACCAGTCAGTTTCCTGAACCGAGTCGGCTCTAGGGGATATTTGAATCAGTCTAATGCAAGCAACAAGGGAGTTTGATGGGCTATAATTGGTGTAGTTAACTTATGGCTTTCTCCAGAGGTGTCCTCCCTGGTTGTTCAACCCCGAACTTAATGCAACACTGGCTCCTCAAAGGGAGGAATCCTGTGTGATGGAGCAGGGGAGCTGATTAACAAGGCGGAGGCTTCCACTTTCTCACCCGTCGTGAAATGAGTTGGCACGTGACAATACAATGCGGTCAGTAGCTCTGACGGCAGGACAAAGGAAGAAGCTTTGGTCAAATATAGGTCAAACTCAACTAACTCTGCTCAGTTTGATGTTAATTCCAGCAGCATGCTTACTTGATCACAGACAGTATAATGTTAGATGTTTTCTTAGGCTTCAAATTTGTTAAGTGTCATGATTTTACTTAAAGTTTAGACCCAAATGCTGAAGACCAAACAGGGAGATCAGGAGAAAAGGTTTAACAGGTTTTATTGAAGAGATAATGCAGAGAGAAGTGTTGCTCTGAACACTGCTCAACCGGAACCGAAAAGTGAGGGGAAGACACAGGGATTAGTTCAGGCTCAGTGGGAAATTTGATTTGTGAACTTGAAGAAGAGGATCTGGTTGCTGACTCATGTTTCCAGAGAAATTGTTGAATCTTTGACTCCAGTCTGTATGCTGTTGTTCCAGTGTTTGTCTGATTCAGTGGAGGGCAGAACAGGGTTACCCAGAAAGCGGTTGTTTGTAGGTGAACTGAGAAGCTGACTGCCACTCAGATTTCCTGCGGTACTTGAACGGGTCGTAGTGGAGATGAATCCCTTTTTCAGTGTGAAGCTCAAACAATCTCTTGGGGAAGGTGGGTCCAAATCTCTTGCTTGTAACCCCAGCTCAGCTTGAAGCTCTGTTGATCCTTCCAGGGAGTGATGGTCCGAAAAATCCAATTTGCAGGATGACTTCCTGTCAAGAGGCAAAGACAAAAACAATGTTAAAACTCAGGTTGACAAGAACTCAGTTTGTCTCAGCAAAACTCAGCTTAGCTAGAGTACCCAAAACTTGCAAACACTCTGGCGTCGAGGTAGTGGCAGTCAGCATCTTAAGAACACTCTGTTAACGAGGAAACCATCAGCAGCTGTGTGAGGAGGCGGACCAGAACCAGGTGCCTCCTGGTGGAGAAAGGGAGACAAACACAGAAACACAAACAAACAGACAGGAGTCCTGACAATCAGGACTGTTAAGACATATTAACTGCTGTGATTAGATCCTGGATCTGATTTTCTGAAACTGGTTTCTTCTACTTTCAGTGAAGCATTTAAACATTTGATTTTTATTTCATTCTTTTTAATTTCCTTTCATTTTTCTAATATCAGCAGTTTATCTTCAATGTCTTTACTTCTTACCTCAGTAGACCTGTAGTTAATCTAGTTGTCCAGCAGATGGCAATCTCTTGTTTGACTTCACCACCCAACCTTCAACATAAACAACATTCCTTCTGCTTCATTTACTTTCATTTAGGAACAGGTTTTGTTGGAACAAACAAGCAGAAAGTCGACAGAGTGAAGCTGATGAAATGGCCGCTTCAGCTGATATTTCCAACTCAGGTCAGAGATCTTTTTATCAAACTTTACCTTAAAATGTATTCTGTTTAAATTATAATCTGGGTAATTCTTATTTTTGAGAATCAATATGTTAAAATCAGAGATTTTGACTTTAAATAGAACATGGAGTCGAACAACATGGCTCCCTCTGCGTTTCTAGATTTCCTTACATTAGGTTTTGAGTCAATGTAACACAATGTTTTTGTCATTGTTCTAATAGAAATGTTGATCTAGAAATCCTGTTCTCTGGTTGGTTAATTAAAGATGTTTGTAAACTGTGTGATAAATAAAACCTTACCTCTCTTAACAGCACTAAGCCGCCCTGCTACAGAACTGAGGATTGTGTTGATAGGAGGAAGATTCAATGACCTTTCCAGCGGTAAAAGCTCAGCTGGAAACATCATCCTGGGTCACAATGTTTTTGACACCAGCAGAAGAACAGCTCAGAGTGAGCGAGGCAGCAGGAAGTACTCGGCAGACGACACACAGTGGTTGATACTCCAGGATGGTGGTGGACTTATCCAAGAGAAGAAACCCTAAAACTGGATCAGATAGAAATCCAGAAGAGTGTCCATCTGTGTCCCCCAGGACCTCATGTCTTTCTTCTGGTCATTCCTGTTGGTTCAGATTTCTTTAATCTCATCAAACTATCTCTAGAGGAACACCTGGAACTTTTCAAAGCAGATGTTTTCAGTCACACTATCGTGCTGTTCACTGCAGTCCATCCATGTAGTGATAAAACCATTGAATCAGAAATCAGAAGATGTTCAGTCCTGCAGTGGATCCTTCAACAATGTGGAAACAGAAAACATGTTCTCAACATCAGCAACAGAGAAGATAGAGATCAAGTCAAGATGCTTCTAGAGAAAATTGAGGCGATGATTGAACAGAACAGGGGCAGACACTGTTCTGTTGATGAATCTGATGGAAATGCTCTGAGAGAGAGACTGAAAGATTTGGTTAAAAAAGCCTCAAAAAGGTTTGATGAAGTTCAGAAACAAAGAAGAAACCTGAAGCTGCAGATTGAAGGTAATTCTACTTTATATCTTTCTATCAGGATAAAGTGATAAATGTTTCTGCAGACGTCTCTGGGAGCTCGACATACAAAACAAAGTATTTAATCATCACTTTGGGAAAATGCTTTTTTTTGTTGGTAAAATAGAAAAAGACAGTAGACATTTTAAAACCATCTAAATTGAAGAATTCACATAGTTTATTTCTTTTCTCAAATTCAAATAATCTAACAGCTGTTTTCTGTTATTTGGCAAATTTATTTTTTCTCCATCTTATCAACTCTACTCTAAACAGACCTGAACTGCAAACTTTTAAATTATAATTATTGGTTTGTTTTTTTATAATTTAGGTGGAAAAGTTCCTCCAAACCATTTGAGAATATTAATGATTGGTGATTCATGGGCTGGAAAGAGCTCAGCAGGAAACATCTTTCTAGGAAAAAATGCATTTGGTGTTAATAAAAGTGTTGGACTAAAGACGACATTCAGTGAAATCAGCCACAGTGTGGTTGAAGGAAGGCGGCTCACAGTGGTGGATTCTCCTGGATGGTTCTACATCCACACCCTTCAGGACACCAGTGAGATGGACAAACTGGAAATAGAGAACAGTGGGAATCTCTGTCCTCCAGGACCACATGCTGTGCTGCTGGTTATTCCTCTGATGGTCAATGCTGATCCATCATATCTGAGATCTGTCCAGGAACACATGAGTCTGTTAGGAGAAGAAATCTGGAAACACACACTGGTTCTGTTTACCTTTGGTGACTGGTTAGGAGTGAAGACTGTGGAGGAGCGTATAGAGAGTGAGGAAGGTCTGCAGTGGATAGTGAACAAGTGTGGGAACAGGTATCATGTTCTGAACAACAAGGACCACAGTGATAAGACTCAGGTAAAGGAGCTCATTGAGAAGATTGAAGAGATGTGGGCAGGAAATGAAGATCCTCATTATGAAGTGGACCTGGACCGAGCAGCACAGATAGAAGCCAAGATGGAGGCTGCAGACAAGGAAGCCAGAAGGTTGAAGGAGATCAACGAGAGACAGTCAAGAGTCCTGAAAGAGGTTTACGAAGGTAAAAACGTTTTATAAACATTTATGATATAATCCTGTAACATGAATGTTTCAGGATTAGAAACTATTTGGTTTTTGTGTTTGTTTTCCAGCTGAGAGAGATCCAGTCACTGACATCAGGATTGTTCTGGTAGGACAGAAATGTTCAGGAAAGAGTTCAGCAGGAAATCGGATCCTTTTTGCGCTCAATTTTAACATGACCTTTGATAGAGCTTGGTTGGAAAAGGTGACCCATCATGATGATTAAGAAAAAACATTTCATACATTCAGTCATCCAGGCTGGATGTTTACCTGAGTTCAGTACATCTAGAAATGTTTTTCTTTTTTTCAGAGCTATGAAGATCAGAGAACATCTGCAACATGTGAGAAACATGAAGGAGACTTTGATGGAGTAAAAGTCTCAGTGGTTGAAACACCAGGCTGGTTCTCAGACCCAACACCACCTGACTGGATCAAAGATGAAGTTCTCCACAGTGTCTCCATGTTTTCTCCTGGACCTCATGTTTTTCTCCTGGTTGTTCCAATCTTCAGAGCTTTCACTGAGAAAGATCTCAAAGCTCTGGTGGAGGTCCTGATGCCATTAACAGAGAGAGTGTGGAGACACTGCATGGTGCTGTTTACCTGGGGAGACTGGCTCAATGGCCTCCCTGTAGAGAACTACATCACATCATCAGAGAGGGCAAGGAGCTCCAGGAGCTTCTGGAGAAGTGTGGGAACAGATACCATGTTCTCAGCAGCTTTGATTATGATGATCCTGTTCAAGTCAAAGAGCTGTTCCAAAAAATTATCAACATGGTTAAACAGAACAAAGGATGCTTCACAACTGAAGGAAAAAGAAAGAACTTTCAGTTTCTACCTCAGCAAGAAAAGCAACGCAAGCTGATGGAAGAGGAGTGGAACAGACGGGAGCAGGAGCTGATGGAGAGAGTGATGAAAGCTTTAGCAAAGGAACCAGAGAAACCAACAGTGCCCTCTGTGGAGGTGGCAGAGAGCAAGGAGGAGTTTTTGATTCCAAACAGTAAGTTTAAAATGATGAAGAACTAATCGCTGAGTTTCTACAAACTCTTGGCAACTTCTATGTTTTTTTTGTTTTGTTTTTTAGAATAACAAGGTTTTTTTTCTTCTGTTTCAGTGAGCGGAGATGTTTCCTCAGAATATGGGAGCATTTCAGAGATTAAGAACCAACGAGCTCATAACAACGTTGCTGAATGGCTGGCTAAGACAGTGAGACAGTCTGAGATCAGCTCTGGGATTGGCAGCATTTGTTCCTCAGTCAGTTATATGGAGAAACATGATGAAGATCTTCAATAGATTAAAAAAAGATGAGTTCATTCTCACAGAGAATAAAGATCCTCTGAACATTTTCTCCAATCCTTTAACTAAACACAGGAACTCTTGTTCAACCAAAAAACTACAACAGAAACAATGATGGAAGCTAAAGGAGAACACAGGATGGAATATGAAAATATACCAGCTTGGTTCTAAATGAACCCATGTTGGTGTAAATACTGTAGATCACATGTTTAAAGTCCTGTAATGTTCTGGGTTCATTTGGTGCCAAAAATATGTTCATGTGTGTTTTCACATGTCATTGTGTCTATATAAGGTGTGTGTCTAATGTGTTTATGTAAAGAAAGCTTTATATGTGGTGGGTTTATGTGTACATATCAGATTTATATGTTGTTTCCATATGCTGTACGTTTATATATTCTGTCAATGTGAAATATTATGTGTAGATCATGAGTTTTTCTCTTTATCCTCATGTCAGGTTGTTTAACCATGTTGTGGAATCTTTCATCTTTTCCTGATTTCATTTATCCTTTCATATTAACCTGTCATCCTCTTTGTTTTTGGACTTGTTTGTTGGATGGTGAATTGCTGAAGATCTTTTAACAGGCTTTTCTTTTTCCAATGTATTTTTTTCTTTATTAAAACTGGGAAATATCTGAAGGATTTAAGGAAAAACACATTTAACATTCAGTGAAAAATGTAAATTATTCTTACAGTTATCTGATGTATCTAAACTTTGTCATTTCTTGATTTATTTAGGAAGGTCTCTGTTCTGGCCTTCCACCTGGAGGGGAACTATAAAATAAAAAAAGCATTTAAAATAAAATCATTTATAAAGGTTTAAGAAAAGCTGTGCTCTATGCCAAAGTCTTCTAGCAAGACATAAGCACCTCAGAGGATTTGTCCAAAAGATTAACATCATTTTCTAGACCGATGGCTCTCAACTAAGCGCTGTTTTCAGAAATCAAGGATAAGATATAAAGCTAGGTTTGACATGGCAACATTAGTTCAGTCTCAGGTTGTGAATGGACGAGGAAGACAAGAAAACATAAGTGTGGTTGGGAATTCAAAACTAAGTTTGGAGGAAGTAAGTTTAGATGTAGGAAGTGAGATCGTATTTAAAAAAAAATGTGAAAGAATAATTCAAAATAAATCTAAAAAGATTTCCCAGCCCGCTGGGAATTTATATTTCTGATACTTTAAGATGTTTATTGCCCTCCCCTGTAGGGTTGGTAAAATATCTTGTTTATGACACACAGTCCTACTAACTGTGTGTTGGGACAATAGATGAAAGAGTGCACATTATATTATTTCTACACATACATGGAATAAATTTACCACAACTTCTGTTCAAAATATAAGATTTTATTAACAAAAATCATTCAGCTCCAAGTCAAACATATTTCAGTTTAACACTCTCAACTAAGACTAGTAAAATAAAACTAAACTAAACTAACTACTATGTACAAAGAGGAAGGGGGAAACGGTTGAAAACCATATTACAGTTTAAGATGGATTCTGTGTTTGAAACCAAAGTTTATCTGGAAGAATTTGGGATCTGATCAAATTAGCTTTTCACTAATTTAGAGAAATTGGAATGTTTTCAGACCAATGCACAATGCAAATCCATGAGGTGAATAAAACATTATTTGGCCAAATAATGTTTTATTGAATGATTTGCTTAATCAAAAACCAAAAACCTTTAGTTAAATGATTCTTTACCCTCTTTGAAATAGCTAACAGCGAATAGACATCAGGATTCCACTAACTGACTCTTGGTCATACTTGGTAATCGAAATGTAATGAGCATCTGAGGAACATATGAATACCAATCTTATATCAGTGTTTAAATTCTTAGTGAAATAAAACTTGTCCAAGCTTCAGCAACAGCTCAACACATATTCCTGTAGCATAGCGTAGCATGCCGTCAATTCTGTTAGCATTCTCTACTCATCAGTAAACCCATGTTGTTTGTTCTGTCCCTAACCATGCCAGACCTGCAAACCTTTTTTTCCATGTCGAGTTGGAAAGCTTGAGTTCATCCAGCTGCATCTCAGCAGTCAGGATAGCAACCAGACGTTTATTTGTCTCAGTCTCACACAGCAGGGGGCCTCTTTGTCTTAGTCGTTCATCAAGACAGGGTAGATCTCTTTCCAGTTTGGCTCTATAAGTTCAGAAGCTCAAGAGAAATGTGTTGGAAAAGGTCTGTCTTGCAGTAATTTGGTTCTGAAAGGTTACCACAGTGACCCATCCTCGGTGGTTCTGGAGATCTGGTTCCCCTGGGCCTCGGTTCTCCACCACAGTGGAGGTCCAGGCCGAAGCCCAGTTTCATGGGCTAAGGAGAGGAGGCACAGAGTGCAGGAGGCAAATAACCCATTTACACTACCCTTGAAAAACCGTGCCGAGACAGGTCCGAGCTCGGTAACTAAGACAACTTATCATGTGTAAATGGAAAGCAAACTGAACTGAACCGAGCTAGACACAACCGGACCACGCTAACTATAGACCAGTTCCAGAGGTGGGCTCGGCTCTGTTTTTCCCTGGCTTGGTTCTCTGATAACAAGAGCACATGAGCAGAACATGTTATCTCCGTCTGGCTGCACATCCCGATTCACACTCCGTTCCAGTAGTTGGTGGTAATGCCCCTCCGGAAGTTGCTTGCCAACCAACACAAAATAGAAGAGGAACAACAACCATAAACAACAATCAAAATCTTCTCCACGCAACATTTTAAACAATTGCATAAGTCCCCCATCTGTTCTCCTCTGGTCATCCTGTCAAGATGAAGTATGGACCCTCAGGTCCATTGTTCAAAAAGTATGATCATGGCATATGGCGCAACAAAGATGATGGAAGTCTTCAATTAAGCCCATTATCAGTATGAAAGTAATGAAATGAGAATGGTGGTGAAGTGCATTTTGCCAAAACTCTTAGAGATGGAAGATGGAAGCAGAAAAAAAGTTATTCAGATAGAAAATATCTCTAAAAAGAATGTGTAAGAAAGGAAACCAAAACAACAAATAGTGTGATTACAGAGATTCAACAGAAAAAGATTTAGAGATGTAAAAAGAGCATTTCACAGGTAGAAGTTCATAAAATTACAAGGCTTTTGAAAAATATTGACAGAGAAACAATTCCCAACATGTCGGTCATGTTGGAATTAAAGTTGACAAACTCCCATTTTGGATTCTTGTTCTTTCCAGTTCTGCATTCCAAAGATGTTTCAAATGTCAAAGATCTGGTCACCTAGCAACAGTTTGTAGAGGACAGCAAAGGTGTCCTAGATGTGGGAGATAGCACAAATATGAAGACTGAACAGAATATACACAAAAAAGGCTGTAACTGTGGCAAGCAACACAGCGTGACATATGGGCGGAGATGTCAGGTAACAAAGTACAAATACTTTGTTACTTTACTTAAGTAGAAATGTTGGCTATCTATACTTTGATGCTGTAATTATTTTTAGATAATTTTTACTTCAACTCTGTTATGATTGGAAGCTAGGATGAGGTAGAAAATCAGGTAGTCATTGTACTTTTAACAGCTTTTATTTATAACACGTTCAGCAGTACCATAACATCAGGTATTCTTTTCCTCCATCTTACTTTTTCTCCCACTTTTCATCCTATACTCCTACACCACCCTGGGGTAAAAACAAAATACTCCTTAGATTTTTTTTTGCAATTGTCTCTACTTTCTACTCCTTACATTAAAAATAGAGACATTAGTTTTGTTTTTTTTTAACCTCATTTGTTCTTCAAGAATGTAAATTATCAACACCAGGAAAAGAAAAGAATGCTATATAATGATAAAAAATCTTAGTCATTCTTCTAAAGATTTTCTTTTAGCATTATATAATAAAGTGTGGGAGGAACAAAAGTTCCCACAAGTTTGGAAGGAAGCAATAGAAATACCAAAACAAAAACCATGAAACATAACCAGGTAACTATCGACCAACTGCATTAACTTCTACATAAGCAGAATTATGGAAACAATTTTTCATAAAAAATTAAGATACAGTATACAGTAGAACAGAAAAGAGTTCTGTCAAAATTTCACAGCAGGATTAGAAAAGGAAGAAGTACGATGAATCCAGACTAATGACTTGAGCATGAAATTAGAAAGGCTCAGACTGTAATGGCAAACCTAACAGACATTGTGGTGGTGGACAAAAAGCAGCAACCGTTGTGGTTGACCTAGCAATACCAAGTGACTGCAACATCAGGTAAAAAGAACACAAGAAACCAGGGGCTCAGAGACGAGCTGGAGAAAACCTGGAAGTTCAAGGCATCAGTAGTACCCATGGTCATTGTGGCCCTCGGGGCAATGACCCTCAAACTGGAGGAGTGGTTACAGCAGATCCCTGGAAATACATCAGACATCTTGGTCCAGCTCTAGAGCTCCCAGGCCGATCCGAGGACTCGAGGTTGGAGGAAAAAAGGGAAGACCACCCACCAAATACAATTAAAACATCTCTGCTAGAAGTGTACTGATTAGAGTTCACAGTCACAATCTATGAAAAGCTTGATCAAACCAATTTTTATGTCCACAGTTTTGGACCAATTATTTGGTCCACAATAAGCAGCTGCTGCATAGATTTGAAGCAGAAGGTTTTAGTTCTTATGATCCACTAATCTGGAATAAACTCTCAGTTATGCTTTACATAAACACATTTGTTCAGAGCAGCCTTTGACCATGATATCTAAGCATTATTAAGATTATAATCTAAAATGAATGACACAAATGACAAAAGACATGAAACAAACAGTATAACTCACTGTTGCTAAATAATTCAGGAGGAATAATCCTGTTAAGACATTCAAATCCTGTTACTCCCAGTTCAGTGATGTCACTGTTTTAGCTTTTGATTCACAATAAATAATAAGGGTCTAAAAACAAATGAGAAATTAGACCTGAGACCATGCAACACTTTATATTTCGCTCTGTAGCCTCAGATGATTTTGATCAGACAAACCAAGTTTTTATACAATAACATTTTTGTCAAAACTAGTTAGAGCTGATTAAAAAATCCTATCTTAATTTAAAGCCAGATGTTGCTGCCAGGAAACGCACCTGGGAGAAGGTTTGGGAATTTAATGGAGTTCATCCACCAAAGCCAGAAATCCAGTGAGAGAATAAAGTGGATGTGGTTCCCAGGTTACCAGCAGCAGTGTTTTGGAGAGTGAGCCAGATTCCACCAGAAAAGTTCTAGAAACCCCCTTTTGAGAGACATAAATTGCCTACCATTGATTCCCCACCCCTCATTTTTAAAGCAGCTGGAATGTGTGCATGGGTAGTAGAGGATGAATGGAGGAGAGGTGAAGGAGCAGAGGGGCACATATTCAGTAATGTGTCTCAGCTACTGATCAGATCCCATGCAAAGAACAGCTATAACATGCTGAAATGGTTGACTAGAGATATCAGACTGCTCCATTAAGCAAAATATACACTTCTGGTTCCCTTTTGTCGTAATCCAGATGCATTGAGTTTGCATCATTTCCTAAAGGCATTTATTCATATTAGAATAATATTTCATGCTGTACAGGTGCAAACTTCTCAGGATGGAAATGCAGGGATGTTTCTCTTGGCTTTTTTCTTTTCCAGATATCTGCCTATATGCGTGATGGCCTATTGGTTAGATCAGTGTGCTTGTGCTCTGAGAAGGTTGCAAGTACTGAGTTCAATCCCCACAGCCTGCACTCTGGGTTCCTGAGCTCCCCGGTCGCCCCACAATGGCAGCCCACTGCTCCCCAACGAGATTGATTGTTGTCGGAAATTTTTTTATCTCTCTTCTATTATATATTAAATTATCCTATTTACTCACTATAAAAGTTTTCACTCAGTCTTTTTCTCTCTCAAGGCCACACAATTCTCTGCAGGATGGTGTTTGTAGACCAGACATAGCTTCTTCCCATAAAAAATCAGATTCTTTACCAAGGTTTATTCATAACATGTTACTGTTTAATCAAAGTGTCTGTAATTTGTTTTGACTCTGACTACTTTTGCAGTGTTCTAAGTAAGGGGGGACTACCAGACAGACAGGCTTAAAAGTCACGCCCATTCATGACAAAAAAAATAAAATAAAAATTAATGCTGTGAATTCGAACAGGTCTACCCTTCGGCGGGTTTTACCGCCGTAAGCTCTGTTGCTTAGCAACCGTGAAAGTTGACACACAAAGCAGGAAAAGAATGAAAACCGAAGTTTTCAAAACTGTTTGTTTATTTATTTCTTTTTTTATTGTAAAGTGAACAAGGACTACATTCACAAGAATCCAGAGTGGAATAAATGTTCCAACAGCCGGGAGCAGGAACAAATAAAAGCAAATGTATTGATAGAAACCTTAGTCAGTTAAATAACCTGCTGCTGTCATTTTGCACATCTCTGATGTTGCTGCTATTTTTAAATATCCATTACTGTAAAAATGTCCATAGCTGCATATTGGTTATTTATTCTCCAGTTTTATGTTGTTAAAACACTTTACAGTATTGTATTGTTTATATTTTAACTCTTCCCTATTATGTTATTCTTATACATTTTTCTAAGGTCCACATTTGTGTGACCATTTTCAATAATCTTTCTGCTGCTGTAAATTTGCACATTGTGGGACAATAAAGGGATTTTCGATTCTGTTCTATAAAAGGGGTAGAAAGATATAAGTAAATCGAAACAATGTATGTATAAAAAATATAGCTGCAAAATCTCTAATATTCAACAACAAAAAATACTTAACTAAGCATATTGTGCAAATAAGCAATAAAAAAAAATCTAAATCCTATCAGATTCATAGTCTCCACACTGCAGATATATTAGAATCCGTCCTTTTAGCTCCCCGCTGGTCACTAACAGCCAAACCCATTTACACAGTAACAGATTAAAACCTTTAGATAAATCAAACATTACTGCCACATATCTGACTCAATAACCATTAAAACAACTATTTTCATTAATCTCAGACGGAACTATTAAATGACTTGTATTATATTAAACAGAACTTCCAATTTTTACCACTGTTCGGCGCCAAGTAATCTTTCCTCTGATCACTGCTTGCTCGTTCTCGCAATGAATCCTGGGATATCCAAGGATACCGAGGATACATCAGACCCGTCCTTCAAATCGGGCAAAAAGAAGGACGCATTTTAAGGCCGCATAACGAGGACTCTTGGAATCCGACCAGACCTCGGCGCCGCGGTATGACATAATAAAAACAGACTTAAAGTTGTTAGTTTGTTTGTTGTTTAAGAAAAACATTTAGGAGATTAAGATATTCGACTTGACTCTTTGTTTAGGCAACAGGAGCTAAAAACGTGGGGCTTGAGTTAATATGAAGGCAGAACACTCAGCATTAAAGGACTGGCAGCAATCTCCTCTTAACCCTCCTAGATGATAATTGACAGCAGGTGCATCAGATCAGCAGAAGGCACCGCCATCAGAGTCTGACGATGCCATCTAGTGGATAAATAGAAAACCTACAAAATCCCTCCTAGAACAAGAACAGTCCTTCAGATTAGCTGTAGAACAGAGCAGAGAGCTTCATGGAGGGGGAGGATTATACCATGTGGGGATTTTTATCAGGAGATGTTTTTGGATTCCACTGAAATGAACCCTTAATGCTTAATTAAACTGATTCAATGGAAAACAAAATAATTTAGAGTTAAGTAATATTCAAAAAATATCCAATGTTTTTGTAGATTATTGGACATTCTAATCATTTGATATAGTTGTTAAAGAATGAGTGATATTGAATAGACATCCAGTTTATTCTTTAATAATTTCATCCAAACAGATGTTAGGAATCTCCCGCAGCCAATATTCATGTCATTATAGATACACTATATTGCCAAAAGTATTTGCTCACCTGCCTTGACTCACATATGAGCTTAAGTGACATCCCGTTCCTAATCCATAGGGTTCAATATGACGTCGGTCCACCCTTTGCAGCTAGAACAGCTTCAACTCTTCTGGGAAGGCTGTCCACAAGGTTTAGGAGTGTGTTTATGGGAATTTTTGACCATTCTTCCAGAAGCGCATTTGTGAGGTCGCACACTGATGTTGGACGAGAAGGCCTGGCTCTCAGTCTCCGCTCTAATTCATCCCAAAGGTGTTCTATCGGGTTGAGGTCAGCACTCTGTGCAGGCCAGTCAAGTTCATCCACACCAGACTCTGTCATCCATGTCTTTATGGACCTTGCTTTGTGCACTGGTGCACAGTCATGTTGGAAGAGGAAGGGGCCAGCTCCAAACTGTTCCCACAAAGTTGGGAGCATGGAATTGTCCAAAATGTCTTGGTATGCTGAAGCATTCAGAGTTCCTTTCACTGGAACTAAGGGGCCAAGCCCAGCTCCTGAAAAACAACCCCACACCATAATCCCCCCTCCATCAAACTTTACACTTGGCACAATGCAGTCAGACAAGTACCGTTCTCCTGGCAACCGCCAAACCCAGACCCGTCCATCAGATTGCCAGATGGAGAAGCGCGATTCGTCACTCCAGAGAACGCGTCTCCACTGCTCTAGAGTCCAGTGGCGGCGTGCTTTACACCACCGCATCCGACGCTTTGCATTGCACTTGGTTATGTATGGCTTGGATGCAGCTGCTTGACCATGGAAACCCATTCCATGAAGCTCTCTGCGCACTGTTCTTGAGCTAATCTGAAGGCCACATGAAGTTTGGAGGTCTGTAGTGATTGACTCTGCAGAAAGTTGGCGACCTCTTCGCACTATGCGCTTCAGCATCCGCTGACCCCGCTCCGTCAGTTTACGTGGCCTACCACTTCGTGGCTGAGTTGCTGTCGTTCCCAAACACTTCCATTTTCTTATAATACAGCTGACAGTTGACTGTGGAATATTTAGGAGCGAGGAAATTTCACGACTGGATTTGTTGCACAGGTGGCATCCTATCACAGTTCCACGCTGGAATTCACTGAGCTCCTGAGAGCGACCCATTCTTTCACAAATGTTTGTAAAAACAGTCTGCATGCCTAGGTGCTTGAATTTATACACCTGTGGCCATGGAAGTGATTGGAACACCTGATTCCAATAATTTGGATGGGTGAGCAAATACTTTTGGCAATATAGTGTATAATTCATTAGCTGCATGAATCCATCTGCAGCTATAAAGAACCAAGGCCAGACCCTGACTCTGCCCACCTTTATTTCATATATATATCAGATTCTTTCAGTTTTAACTTCCATTCAGAAAATGATGACTTCTTTGAAGGTCTAACTTACAGTCTCCTAACGGTTGTGCTGGGAGATCAACAGGCTTCTCTTTTAGCTCAGTTATTTCCATAAACTGAACGCTTGAACTGGTCTCACATTTAATTGACATTTGTTACACTTTTAGGTTGCTGCTAATATTAAAGCTTTTATAGGAGCTAATTATTGTTACCAACACAGTTCGGATTAAACTAGAGCAGCTCCAACACTGATTGCAGCAAAGATACACCTCCTCTAGATACTGAAATAAATAGCAAATAAATGTTTTCAGTCTGACAAAGTTTAATAATTTATACTGATGGCTGTTTGAAACACATTCAGAAGGATCAAACTTACTTTCAGTAAACTATTTCCTGTATCTCTAATATTCATGGTGCAAATAATTGATCTGCATGTACAGACACTGTATGTCATGAGGGGTAAGGCTCCAATGAACTGACAGGTTACTGTTGTCTTGCCATTTTACTAATAAATATTTAGAGTATAACAGATTCTGACAAGAATGTTCAGGGAACTTATCAGCGATTTCTTTGTTTTTCAGATCCCAGCCCATTTATAGGCAGTCCAACAGCCACTAATTAACCAGAAAGTAACTTTAAAACATACAAAACAAAAATTCATTAAACTAAAAGTCAATATTAAACTATATAGAAAAAAGAATTAAAAATAATTGTGTGCATAAAGCACATAACAATGGGTAACCATAGCAACAACAGCAAGTTGAATTTTTCATGGGAGGAGCTCATTAACATCTCTAAAGCTGAAATAACACTTCAACTACTTCAACAAGTACCAGCTGTGTTAAAAAGGAGGCGCTAAGGATGCAGAGCAGGAGGAACCAGAAGAGAGGAGCAGGACACTTCAGCTGTCACTTTCACTCATCATTAAAGGCAGTTTGGAGGGCTGGTGCTCCAGTGGGAAAAAGGGCACCTTCCACCCCAATTAGAGCTGCATAAAAATCCTGTTTATATACCTATTTAAAATGAGTAGCCATACACTGTCTGATGGTGATGTTTAATACTGTTCAACAATCTATAAGTTTTTCACTAACATTTAAATTGGCAACAAAAGAACTAAGTATAGCAATACCAATAAATAATGTAATATCGTAATAATAGTTTAATAATAGTTTAGTATAAACAAACTTTAAAAATAATAGACTGGTTTAAAGGCTAGAGATTTGACTTAAACCAGTGGTTCCCTATCATGTTCCTCAGGGCCCCCTGTCCTTTATGTTTTATGTGTCTTCATGTTTCCACACACCTGCCTGGTATAAAGGAGTGAATAACAGACTTCTGCAGAACTTAAAGGCAGCAGAAGGAGTTGAGCAATGATTTCAGTCATGTGTGCTGAAACAAAGACCCATAAAGCATTTAGGTGACGGGAACTTGAGGACCAGGGATGGGAACCCTTGACTAAGATTGTGTTTTACTCTAGGTAGCATCATCATGTTCTATTTCTCCCTTTAAAGGAGCATCCTTCTTGTTGCAATGTCGTAGAAGTTCTGAAAGTTTTATCACTGAGTTTTCATTGGTTTCATTTCCATTTTGTGTTATTCAAGCTCCCCTCTAGACTCCTCTGTCCACATCTGCTCCCAATCTGCTGATTAGCCTGGTCTTTGTTTCTGTCTCCATATATGACCCCCCCCCCGCCCATTTTCATAAATAATAATAAAAAAAAATTGTTTGAAATTGTTTTGGATGGAGTTTAGAAAAACTTAGAAGGCCAAAAGCCCTTCAATTATACACAACAAAAATTTACTAATCACTACACTTTAGCAAAAAAGTCTTGACAATGATAGAAAATAAATTAACATTTAATATTAAAAACTTTTTGTTTATCATATAGATATTTAATTGCAAAATATATAACTTTGTACATATTTCATCCAATTAAAGTTCAGTAAATAGTTTTTAATCTGAATGAATATGTGTAATTTATCTTTTAATGGGTTGTGACATGTCAGAGATTATTGTGATATTATCTTTGACTTGTATTACATGTGATTAAAATGATTGGAGGCATCAGCCATTTATTCTGACACCATCTGTCTGAACTAAAATCATACCCAAGAGGGCCGCCCTCAAGGCACGTCGGCCTCGCTGCTGGCAGCGTCCAATGAGGCATCTACCTATAGAATGTCTATGGACAGGCAGATGATCACTACTTTTAGCTCCCCGCTGGTCACGTAACTCCACCATGATGGCTGCACCATCTTTGTTATTTATTGCTGCCACAATTCTTTTAGTTTTAGAAATCTCTCCCTTTGTTAAGGGAGAAAAGCAAAAGCAAAAGTTATGGCCCACATTGTCATGATTTTATCTAAAACTCGGACCCACACGCAGTGAAACCAATTCAGAGAGACACAGATGAAAACTTTAACAGGTTTTATTGAAGAGTTTAAGGACGGTGTAGTGTTCCTCTGAACTCTGCTCAGCCGGAAGTTTCCAGAGAAGTGAAGGATCCTTGACTCCAATCTATGTGTTGTTTTCCAGAGTTTGTCTGATTAGGTGGAGGGCGGAACAGGGTTTACCCAGAACTCGGACGGTGTAGATGAACGGAGACGCTGATTGCCACTCAGATTTCCTGCTGTACTTGAACGGGTTGTGGTGAAGATGATTCCCTTGCTCAGAGAGTAATTTCAACGTCCTCTCAAGGAGACTGGATCCAAACCTCCTGTTTGAATCCCTGGCTCAGTTTAAGGCTCAGTTGATCCCTCCTGCGAGAGGAGGTCCGAAAAGGTCCAGTTTGCAGGATGACTTCCTGCCGAGAGGCAAAGACAAAAGCAAAGTTAAAACTAAGGTAGACAAGAACTCAGTCTTACTCAGCAAAAAAGCTTGGCTAGAGTACCAAAAACTGGCAAACACTCTGGCGTTGAGGTAGTGGCAATCAGCAGCTTAAGAACACTCCGTTTAACGAGGTAACCGTCAGCAGGTGTGTGAGGCGGCGGACCGGAACCAGGCGCCTCCTGCTAGTGGAAGGGAGAACAACATAAAAGACAAACACACAGATTGGAGTCCTGACACACATGGTTTTATTATAGTGTTCATGGTTCTCAAGCACTCACAAGACAACGTTTCATATCAAATTTGATTGTTTTTCCTTTCCTGTTGATAAATGATGTTGTCATGACCATCTCTGTATCCAGCACACTGTAGAATAGTGTATGTTCTCTGCCACGCCACCAGTAGGTGGTGTGTTCTTTGAAAATGAACAGGTTCAAACGTTTTAAAAGATGCTGCCATTAAGTCAAACTCCATGTCAACCAGGGCTTCCCCACAAAATCAGATTCCCTGTTTTCCAGTTTATGCAACCGAGTTGGTTATTTTCTAGACAACATAGTCTAGAAACACTTTGTTTCCCATTTGGCTTTATTCATAAATAGCTGCGCTTTAATGATCTTCAAATGAATTATGTTTTCCTCACACAGTAGGAACCACTGAGTGTCTGAGGGGATGTTATCCGAAAAAAAAATTACATTATCAATAAACTGAGAAGGTGTTCCTAATTCAAGCCAGCATTTATTAAATTCATTGCAAGGGAGAGCAGAGATACTGTCTCCCCAATGATCCTGCCAGTTCTCAATCACACAGGTTTTTCCTAACTACCTAAGAAGTTTGCAAAAAGTTGGAAAGCTTTTTCCCATACAGGTTTAAAAACAACTTACATCCAGTGGGAGGACACAGTAACATTTTGAAAGAACCTTCAGGAGGAGTCTGAACTATGATCTTGTGTTGTGTTTAAAACAACCCCTCTCACCCAGACACTGTGCAGCCTTGCAGGTGAGAGACGGTGTGAGTGAATACTTTAATAAATAAACTAAAATTAGCACTAATACAGAAATATTATGAAGGGATTTGATAGGAATTTTTTATTTTTTTTTCAAAGTTCTCTAGGATTCAACTGATTCATCAGAAGCTTTGCATAAACTTTAATGCTTGCAGCACTCTTCCTGCCTTTAATTTAAGGTATCATACTGCTGATGGTAGTGAGCTGTCATTGTAGCGATCTGCATGTAAGTCAGGCAATTCACAGTTTTATGCCTAAAAGCAGAGATAATTTATATTGTGGTTTTTCTTATTCAAACTGAACAATTCTGTTATAATTCTTGATATATTAAAAACAAGTAAAAGCTTAAAAACATATAACTAAATGTGGGTGGAGAGGAGGAGAATGCCTTTATTATGTAACAGTTAAACTAAGGGTGGTATCTTTGATTGATACTCTTCTAAAACATTTTCTCAAAGCAGATCGGCCTGTGGGTGGAGCTCTGCTGCTAAGAAAACCTCAGAAACACATTTCAATGTGGGCCTGTAATAATAAATAAGTTGACACAGGTGAACTTTCTAAGGTTTAGTTTCTCATTCATAAACATCAACATTTTTGTGAAATGAATAATAATGTTTCTGCAGCGGTTAGATGGGAGATCTGACTCCAACTCCCAGCTAAACGAGCTGCCAGAATGACCTTCTTGATATGCTGAGTACATGGGCAAGGTTGGGGGTGTACATTTTGGCTGAAAAACTGTTATAGTGACAAAACATAAAAAGAAAAACAACAAGAAAAAACTGAATTTGTAACCTCTCCTTCAGTTGCTGCTCCTACAGAATATTTTTTTAAACACAACCCCACCCCATACAGAGTAAAGCTGAGACTCCTGCTTCTCTGGAGGGACCAAAGCGATTATATTCTAATTTTGTAAGATGCATGTATCTCTTGGTGAATCGACTCTGAATGATGGAAGGATGGAGCAGGAGATGATCAGTAGAACAGAGCTTCCTCTGCCGTTCCTCTGCTCTATAGCTCCAGGCAAGACTTGAGC
This sequence comes from Cyprinodon diabolis, assembly GCA_030533445.1. Taxonomy (NCBI): domain Eukaryota; kingdom Metazoa; phylum Chordata; class Actinopteri; order Cyprinodontiformes; family Cyprinodontidae; genus Cyprinodon; species Cyprinodon diabolis. The sequence goes on along the minus strand of CM060066.1, from coordinate 50,190,215 downwards.
TGAACTTTTATAAATTTGATTTATCAGCTATCTAGAACAGTAAAGCTTTATGATCAATTATGTAGACATTGTTTTGCCTCTTGGGAATCTGCTTAAGTGTCAGACTCTCCTCATTTTCATTTTTATCTGTTTAATCTGATCATAACGATATAAACATGAAATCAGGTCTGGGACCCTCAGTTGATTGTTTGATGCAGTAAAGCCTCTGCTCCAGATGCCAAGCCAAGCGCTAGGTGTGTTGGACCAAGAAAACAACAAAAATTTGCAGGATATCATCCCTCAGGAACCGGAACCAGCCCCCTGTTCTAGAGAGCCACTGACTGCAACACACTGAAGACATTTCTTGTTTATTGAGTCACTAAAACTGATCCCAGATCTGCTCTACAACAGAATATGGTAGTAAAGAAAAGGAGGAAAAACATAAAAAGGAAGAAAATAAATAAATCTTTAATAATCCTTGATAAAAGTGTCTTTACTAGACTGTCTTCCGTATTTTCATTTATATATTAAAAGAAAACAAACATATTTTCTCATAATATTATTTCAGATTTTTGTGAATTTGCCAAGTATTACCAAACAATTGAGATGTTAAACGTCTGAGTTGATTTACTAACAGTCAGTCATCATTTCTTCCATTCTTAATCTCCAGAGATTTGACAGACTGTTTTTACTGTGGTGAAATTCAGATTCCAATCTGGGTAAATAGAGCACCATTGCAGGTTCAGGTGTTTTTACTACTTTACTGTATTATCAGTCAGGTAGTGATGCATGATGGAAACTAAGGAGATGTTCCCTCATGGAGGTAAAGACTGAAACCAGCTGCAGAGGGAGGTGGAGCTGCACAGGTATCAGGAAGGGCATCATATGCTGCTTTCACTTTCAGTTTTCTACTCTGAAGCTGCTGTTGTTCAGACATCTCTGTGTTAGGAATCCAGTTTGTGTGGGTTGTATTTTTGTGTTTTTCTCTCCCTCTACCACCAGGTGGTTCCCTGTTCTCGTTGGTCCTCTTACACACCTGCGGCTGGTTGGCCCATCACTGAGGACTATTTGAGGGGTGGACTGTCACTACCAGAGTGTTTGCCAGTTTTGGGTACTGTTGTGGGAAAAAAGTATTCAACTATTCACCCTTGTTAAATAAACAGAGATTGATGGATTTTACTCAGTCAGCACATTTATTCATATCTTTGCAAAGAGAGAACAGTTCATCATACAGCCCTTATGTAACAGCATTCTGCCCTGTTCTGCTAGAGCAGCATTCGTCCCCCCTTACTTACAACATTGGAAAAGTAGTCAGAGTCTAAACAAATTACAGACACTTTGGTTAAACAGTAACATGTTATGAATAAACCTTGAGAAAGAATCTGGTTTATTATGGTAAGAAGCTATGTCTGGTCTACAAACATCATCCTGCAGAGAATGGTGTGGCCTTCAAGGTGAAACAGACTGAGTGAAAACTTATAGTGAGTAAATAGGATAAATTGTTATATACCGTATCTTTGCGACTATAAGAAGCATACAAACGTCTTTTTTTCCACTCAAAAAGTGCGGTGCGCCCTATGTGTGTTGTTACTGTGGATGTTGTTGAGACCAGCATGAAAACGTTAAAAAGGGAAGTGTGGGCGTGGACAGAAACTGCCGCCTATGGTGATTTTTAAGAGAAAGAGACTTTGCCTAAAAAGACTTTTCCAGCTGGAGTCGTTATTAAGGCAAATGAAAAGGGCTGGATGGATGAGGAGATGATGAAAGAGTGGCTGAGGGAGGTGTATGTAAGGAGACCAGGTGTTTTTTTCCACTCATCACCATCGCTGGTAATTTGTGACTCCATGCGTGCCCATCTCACAGCTGATGAGAAAAACAAGGTGAAACAAATGAAATGCTGTGCTCGCTGTTATTCCGGGAGGTCTGACAAAGGAACTTCAACCGCTCGACATCGGTGTGAACCGGCTGTTCAAAATAAGGCTGCGAGCGGCGTGGGAGCGATGGATGACAGACGGAGACCACAGTTTCACGAAAATTGGAAGGCATCGCCGGGCACATTACACCACAGTTTGTGGATGGATTGTTGTTGCTTGGACTAACGTGTCTGCTGGCACTGTTGTTCGAGTTTTGCAAAAGCCGGCATCATTTTCGAGGAGCCGCACGGCACGGAAAGTGACTCTGACAATGAAGAAGGGGAAATTGGCATGTCTGATTTAGCGCAGCTGTTTAATTCAGAAACAGAGGATGAGGACTTTGATGGGTTTGATTAATACTTTGTAATAAATACATGAATAAAGCACAATCATACTCAGTTTTGCTCCCGCTCTATTTTTAAATACGCAATAGAGGTATTTAAACGTAGTAGAGGATATGTACCGGTATATAAAACCCGTGCCCTATAATCCGGTGCGCCTTATGTGTTGGGATCTGGAGATCTGCCACCTGTCGCCAGCAGAGAGCGCTGTGGGATTTGATAGTTCAGGATTTGATAGATAGGCCTCTCAGAGTTGCTGCCATTGAATGAAAGAGAATGCACCAAGTCACACATCAAACCCAACCTTTAGAGCTTCTCATCTCTGGAAATCATCGTGAGACTATAACATTCCTTGTTTTTCCCTCTGCATGTTCTCCCCTGGTTCTCGGATTCAAGCCGTTGGAACGTCACAACCCCCATCAACTGGGCTGAACGCCATATTGAGTCTTGGTCTACTTCCTGTCACGAGTCATGTCTTCGTTCTGCAGTGACTGCTATTCAGTCCCCTGGAGGTAGGGGGGAGATGGACTCTCCTGACCTTTCTTCTGTTCCTCCCGAGTATCACGACCTGGCACCGGTTTTCAGTAAGGTCAGTGCAACGTCTCTTCCACCTCACAGACCATATGACTGCGCCATAGACCTTTTACCAGGAGCCCCCCTCCCCAGCAGTAGACTATTTAACATCTCCAAACCTGAACGTGAAGCCATGGAGAAATACATAAATGAGTCTCTAGCTGCTGGAATAATCAGACCCTCCTCATCCCCTCTCGGTGCTGGTTTCTTCTTCGTGGGAAAAAAGGATGGTTCCCTTCGACCCTGTATTGACTACAGGGGATTGAATCAGATAACCATTAAAAATAAATACCCACTACCCCTTCTGGCATCTGCTTTAGAACCAGTTCAAGGAGCTACTGTGTTCACTAAGCTCGATTTAAGAAACGCCTATCATCTCCTTAGAATAAGAGAGGGGGATGAATGGAAGACTGCCTTTAAGACTCCCATCGGCCAATTTGAGTATTTGGTCATGCCTTTTGGTCTAACTAACGCTCCTGCCTTTTTTCAAGCATTAGTCAATGACGTCCTCTGAGATTTTCTAAACGTCTTTGTTTTTGTGTACATCGATGACATTCTGATCTATTCCAGGAACCCCGCAGATCACAAGAGACACGTTTGTTTGGTCCTTCAGAGGCTGTTCGAAAACAAGCTCTTCGTTAAGGCTGAGAAATGCGATTTTCATCAGACATCTGTTACTTTTCTTGGGTTTGTGCTCGAGGGCGGGCAGGTGAAGCCTTCAGAAGAGAAAATCAAAGCAGTTTTGGCTTGGCCAACTCCTGAAAGCCGTAAGCAACTTCAAAGGTTCCTGGGATTCGCTAACTTCTACAGACGTTTCATTAGGAATTATAGCCAGACTGCTCTACCTCTCACAGCTCTGACTTCAGTAAAGAAAACTTTCCAGTGGATACCTGAAGCTGATACCGCTTTTAAAAAGCTAAAAACTCTTTTCTCCAGTGCACCCATCCTGATCCAGCCTGATCCTGCAAACAGTTCATTTTAGAGGTGGATGCATCTGACTCCGGTGTAGGAGCAGTTTTGTCACAACAATCAGATTCTGACCATAAGACTTACCCTTGTGCTTTTTTCTCTCGCAGACTCTCACCTGCAGAACAAGATTACGATGTCGGATACAGAGAACTACTTGCCATAAAACTTGCACTTGAAGAATGGAGGCACTGGCTCGAGGGCGCCGAGCACCCAGTACTGGTTTGGACTGATCATAAAAACCTTGCCTACCTCCAATCAGTCAAGAGATCCAACCCACGCCAATCCAGATGGTCCCTGTTCTTTTCTCAAGTCAATCTTATTATTTCTTACAGACCCGGTTCCAAGAATGTTAAGCCTGACTCTCTCTCTCGTCTGTACTCCCCTGATCGGCCGGAGACACCTGAACCTGTTCTTCCTTCCTCGTTTCCTGGGAGATCACTGATCTCATCAATTTGGCCCTGGCCTCTGAACCTGACCCAGGTAACGGTCCACCTAACAAGACATATGTGCCTTCCTCCGTCAGATCTCGCCTCATCCAGTGGATGCATTCATCGAAGTTCTCTGCTCATCCTGGTGTAAGCAGAACAATCGCCCTAGTCACACATCGTTTTTGGTGGCTGTCCCTTCACAAGGACGTGAAGTAATACGTGTTGGCCTGTCCAATCTGTGCCAGGAACAAATCCACCCATCAACCACCCTCTGGTCTGTTACGTCCTCTACCTGTTCCAACTCGCCCTTGGTCCCACATTGCTGTGGATTTTGTCACCGGCCTTCCAATATCCAAAGGTATGTCCACCATTCTCACCATTGTTGACCGTTTCTCCAAAGCCTGCCACCTGATTCCACTCCGGAAGTTACCCACTGCCTTCCAGACTGCCCAGCTCCTCGTTAAATATGTCTTCCGTCTCCATGGGCTACCGCAAGAGATTCTTTCAGACCGTGGACCTCAATTCATCTCTCAGGTCTGGGAAGCTTTTTGTTCCGCGCTAAACTGTAAATGCTCTCTCACCTCTGGTTACCATCCGCAGACCAATGGACAGACGGAGAGAATGAATCAGCAGCTTGAATCCAATCTCCGCTGTCTTTCCTCCAACAACCCAACCGACTGTAGTCAGTTTCTTCCCTGGAGAGAATACGCTATCAATTCCCACAAGTCTGCTGCAACCGGTTTATCCCCTTTTCAGATTTCTCTAGGGTACCAGCCTCCTTTGTTCCCTGCAGACGAGAGGGAGATTTCAGTCAGGTCTGTCCATCAACACATCCGTCGCTGCCACCGAACCTGGAATCAAACCATCACCACCCTTAACCGCACCGCCGCCACAAACAAGAGGTTTGCGGACAGTCATCGTCGTCCTGCCCCCGAGTATGCTCCCGGCCAAGAGGTATGGCTTTCTACCAAAGACATTCCATTAAAATCTATGTCTCGTAAACTCTCTCCCAAGTACATAGGACCTTTCAAAGTATCCAGGATCATCAATCCCTCCGCTGTCCGTCTACAACTACCACCTACCCTGCGAATCCATCCCACTTTCCATGTCTCCCAGATTAAGCCAGTCATCACCAGTCCCTTGTGCCCGCCTTCCGACTCCCCTCCACCCGCCCTGGACATTGACGGCCATCCGGCCTACACAGTCCGCCGGATCGTGGACTCCCGTCGGCGATGTCGCGGCTTCCAGTACCTCGTCGACTGGGAGGGCTACGGTCCGCAGGATCGCACCTGGGTCCCGGGTTCCTATATCCTCGATCCTACCCTCATCGAGGATCACACGAGAGGTCTCTCCCGTCCACGTCTTCTGGACCGCCAAGAGGCGGTCATTGAGAGGGGGGTACTGTTGGGATCTGGAGATCTGCCACCTGTCGCCAGCAGAGAGCGCTGTGGGATTCCTGAGCTGGAGCTCTCTGCACACCTGGGAGTCATCAGCTCATCAGAAGACCAATCTACTTAAGCAGCAGTCAGACCTTCCTTCAACGCCGCAGTGTTGACCAAGTTTGGTTAGCGAACCTGAGCCTCTGATTATCTTTGTGATCACTAGTTGACTCTTGAGAGAGACTAGTCATCTAACCTGTTTTGTCTTCTTTGCTTATAGAAAGAGCCGACTGAAGTCTGAAGCTCTGGATGAGCTTAAACTGGAAGATTGCCTGCCTGCCCAAGTAAGCCAAACCTGAAGATCTCAGCCTGGACTCTAATCAGCTCTCTGGGAAGAGCTAGGAAACAACTCTGATCCGTCAATCCCTAGCTAGAACCTAGACGCGGCTGCTGTTGAACTCTCTGTTGGCCCCTCCGTCTCTGGACCCAACCGGTTCCCCCTCTCAAGGATCTATCAGAACCTCTTCAAGGTATCAACATAATTCAACTCACCAGTTCAGCCATTTTAGTCCCTGGCTAACCAAACTCTCATCTCCTTCAGAAACTGTGAGACCTGTCCCGGACCGGCACCTGAACCAGTATTATTTACTCTGTGAACACTTTTTCCAATAAACATTGTTAAACTTTTCCTTCGTCGCCGTTAGTGTTCTGCATGTGGGTTTAACATAGTGAACCGATCATGACATTATGTGTGTGTTAAATACAGAAATGGCACACATAACTGAGACTGCGCCTTTTAGTACGGTGCACCTTATGGTCGTGAAAATACGGTAATAGAAGAGAAATAAAAATTTTCCAACATCAGTCCACCCTTTCGATTATAAAAGGATATTATCCTTGTTCAATCGATATTAAAAAAGGAAAATTTATGAATATGAAAAAAAAACTAAGAAACTAAAATTGTAAATATATGTAAAGAAAGCTAGAAACTAAAAAAATAAAATAAAAAATAATAATAAAAGTTATATCAAAATTGCACAACTGCATTAAAGTCAATGGACATTGTTATATGATTATAATAGATGGAAAAATCATGGAAAAGATTATGATAGCTAAAATGTGTTGCCAATAAATAGAACCCTAGATTCACATCCTAGTTGGAAAAAATATTTACTGTTTTCCCCATGATGATATTTTTATGGTAAAATATCTATTTGCTGAAAATTTACATTTTTAGTTCTTATCATTATCAGTTACCCTTTTTGTTTCCCTGGAAAGAGAAAAGTTCAAATCAGTCAAAACAATAGACCCATGTCTACAAAGTGTAAGTCAAATTATTAATCTGAGCTTCATTAAAAGTGAAAAAAGATCAGTCTCTATGCAAAATGTTAAAATCATAACACAAAGATGTTTCATGCAGATTCAGTTCAGCTCTTCAGAATCAGGGTCAGTCAAAGCACACATTGAAAAGTTGGAGGATTTAATCTCAGCGCTCCTCTTCCCCAATGGTAGCTGAGATGACCCGATCATCAGAGTTCATTCTCTAATCCAGAAATCTCTGCCAATACTGACCATCAGCCATCAGCTGCTCATCTAACACTTGGACTTCAATTTGTATTAAGAAACTAATATTAAACACTCAGATACTAAAAATGTTCACCTTTCATTAAAATACAACACATTACAACACTTTCCCTTCTCATTCATGTTGTATAATTAAATATTTAAAAAGCCAAACCTGATGTCAGACATCTTCAAGTGGGTGTCTTCATCTTTCTGTTGATGTCGGTCCCTTATACATTTTGAACATTGAACACTGATTTGCTTTGTTTCTGGTTCCTTCCTGATGAGCTCTGATCACTTTCGTTTGATGATTTAGAGCCACACCTCCTCATGCAGAAGGATGGCTGAGATGGTCCTCCATGAGGGTCTCCAGGCACCTTGATCCCTCTGTAAAGCCGTCTCTAACTAAGGGGGGAAAAAGGTCTTGTAGGTAATTTTAATGTGTCACCTGTCAGTCCTAGTCTGGCCAGAGGTCAGTGGTCTTGTCCGTTCTGTGGTCCAGGACAGGGTCGACCCGTCATGAGCTCATGGGGAGGAAAACTGGGAGTCAAAGTTACCAACAGTCTGAATTAAAGGAGCTGGGAGAAGGACAGATCAAATGTTATCTTACCCTTTCACAAACAATAGTAGATAAAACAAGTTCATGAGCTTAAAGAACTTTAGATTAAAATTCGAACTTTGTCACAAATCATTGAATTATTCCATAATTTCAAACTTACCCAGTAAATTTACTTCCTTAATGTTTGGTACCATTATCACTTCTGCACCTGCAGAAGTCCAAACAAACTTCTCCTTAGCAGAGGACTGTGTGTGTCAGTGGGCTGCAGCAATGTAAACAAGGGGAGACGCTGCAGCACAGCCTTCTCTGTTGCTTCAACCAGACATGATGTTTGTGGAAGAAGAAAAATGGGCTTTCTATCTGATTTCAAGAACGATGTTTCCAAGTCAAAGCAAAATCAAAGAACCAGAAACAAGAGTTTCATGAGGTGAAGAAACAGCGAACCAGGGGTGCAAGAAGCTGAACCATCAACAAACATCAACAAAGCTGGTTTTCCCAAACGCACATCAGACAGTCAGGCTGAGGTGTTCAAACTTCATCCAGGAGTCTAGCAGTCGTTTCTGTCCTCTGCTGCTAAGAATTACCTAAATAGATCATTTTCCTTTATAAGGCCATTTTATTCCCCTATTTATTTACTTCACTGGTTTAGTCATAATTTAGTATTTTTTTTAGGTTGTTTATTTATTCTGCTCTCAATTACCTACCCAAATTCCACATGGACTGTTCCAGATGGAAAAATAAACAGCATCTATATGGATCCTTATTAGTTTAGCTTTGCTGTTTTTCTCTTGTTTTATCTTCTTTCCACCCTTTTCTTCATCAGAACAAATAAAATATGTTCTTTTGAAGAAAAACCATAAACTTTCAGTCAATTTAACCTCCAGATATATCTGAGCTATGGATTTATTGAGAATAGATCATCTTAAAGCCTCCACCATTCATCTTAATGTAGGAAATAAATCCTGTTACCTATATCCTCTGTCACTTTCATCATTATTATTAATGTTATCATTATTATAATTATCATTATTTCCAATTTAGTAATTTGAACACCGTATAATTATTAACCAATACTTATGTTAAATGAATTTGCATATTTATTCCAAATCAGCTTAAGATATATTTACTTCTTAAAGAATTGTAAATAATTTAAAAGCAAATTCAACCAGCCTAATTTATTTTTATAACTTACTTTGTTATTTGCTCTACACACATATAGATTTATTTACCCTTAAAGTTTAATCTAAATCTTAAAGAATTGAGGTTAAGAAATTAAACTTTAGCATTTAGCATTTTAATAATGACACAACAGGGCTCTTTATTGTCGGGAGAGTACAAATTTAATTGCATTTGCCCGTCGGGCAAGTGCAATGATCGCAAAAAAAAAAAATGTATCACTCAAAATTACTTTAAAATCACAGACATTCATTGAAAACGACCCACAAGCGTTGCCGGCGCCATCTTTGTTGTTTTGTAGACATTCTCGCATGATTTGAAAAAGCCGCGTGATTTTCCGCTAGATGGCGTGATTCAGCTCTTGGTGAGAGAATTCTGCAGAGCAGCAGCTGGATGATGAATTTAAACTATACTATAATATACGCTAAATTAAAAATGATCAGTCAGGGATTAGGAAAATAATAATAATGATTGTTTGCGCACAGTGTAAATATTTCTATCATATGGCAGTCTTCTGTACAGTGGATATACATTAAAAAATTTTCATAAAATTTTTTTCTCTTAGACATTGGAGTGGTGCATTTAAATGTTATAGAGCTAAACATGTTAAATTGGTGAGTAGTAGTAGTGTAAGTTTTTAACCTGTCAAGCTTTTGTTAGATTTTTAACATTACAATTTATATTTTTCCAAGCACACAACAGTTTAAAGCAAAGTTTAGTTTGAAAAGAATGTGCAGGAAGGATTGAAAAGCATGTAACACGGAAATGTAGGCTTGAGTTCATTATCTGACGCATGCATATACACACCAGGAACCTGTAAACTTACTGAATTACAAAAAAACATTTAAAAAACAAACATGTTTCATTGATATATATACAAAAATGAACTATATTTATCAAACAATATACTGGACAAGTAAAAGTTGTTTCTGGGCAAATGAAATGTGAAAGCCACTGTCTCATTAAACTTTATTTGTTGTGATATTTTAACCTTATATAAATCCCCTTTATTACCAATTTGAACAGCATTAACTTTAACACATTTAACTCCTGCTTTGTTTTGAAAACAGGTTCGAGGGAAGAATGAGCCACAGAAACTAAAAACTGTCCTTATTTTGCAGTATAACCTTAATTAGTCACTCATTTCTATTTTTCTATTTTCCCAAGACAAAAAACCCCAAAATTATAATTTCACGAATTGGACAACATACAATAGTTAGAGTGGATCCACATCTACAGACAACATATAAGACAAACACAACACAAACAAATGGGCATAATATAAATGATTAAACTTTCCAATTATTGCATGCAAACCTTCATAAATCTGTGTCTCAGGCCCTTTTCTCTCACTGGGGGGTTACCTCCTGTAACTGGGTCAACGGTAAAATGGACGCTCTTCAGTCTATTTATCCGCAGGTAATTTAACTCTAGTCAATAAACAGCGAACCAGTTACTATTCTGCTGTAAGCCAACCTGGGATAATAGGGAGATCTCTCTGAAGACCTTGTCACCTCTGACCTAAGAATCAGAACATCTTATGGCGTATTCTGCTGCCGTCCCTCAAAGTTAAACTCTGAATCGCCCCTTCTACCTAAATCCTGTGGGGGGGGGGGGGTCTTTTGGGTTTTCAGGTGAAAACTCCTAATAGCCTTTTATGTCCCAGTCCCAGTAGAAAGCATTAACAACCATTTATAACTTTATGTCAGGTGCTATTTCAGTCCCAATTCTGAAAGTTAGGATTTCTTTTGTTTTTTATCATCCTAGATTTAAATCCATTAAGTAGGTTTTAGGTTTCATTCTCTTTCAAACATAATTGTTTTTAAATGTGCCAAAAATTATTATTAATATTATTTCACTCTCTCAGGAAAATATGCCACTTTGATTCAAATCATCAGGAATAAAATTTTTTTTTTTTTTTTGCAAATCTGCCATTTTAGTTAATAAACACATAGCCTTTATGTATTTTAGTTGCATTTTCCACATCCTCATACCATCCACATACTTTTCCACACTACATCCCATATATTTAGTAATCTGTAGGGTAACATTTATTTTTTATACTATAAATCGCTGATTTCAGTGTTCATAAGTTTTAACTGATATACATGTGTATTAATATTTTTGGAGGAAAGGAAAATCAAATTCTCTTAGTTTTTCATTTAGTGAAATTTAATTCAGATTAAAATGACACATAACTTTAGATTTTATCCTATTGATTATATTATTCATTCTTTTTCCTCTATAAGGTGCTATTTTGTTTACATTTTCATAAGTCAGAGCAACAATCACCTTTTCTCTGTCTTAGTCAGAACCTCAGACATTCATGGCACAGGGACAAAGCAACATACCACAAAATCATGAAGAAATTGAGCTAATCTCTCTGAGTGGCTGCTGTGGAAATAGAGAATTTGGTTTGTGACTAAAACCTGTGCGCATTTTACTGTGTCAGCCCATGTTTGGACCCTTTTCTCTCTCTGGATTTGCCTAAGATTGCATCTCCAGGTCCGTCCATAACATTATGAAACATGGTGACAGGAGGAAATGAACAAAACGAGACCCGTCCTGTTTTTAAACAACCACAGGCCTGATAATAAACGTTTTGTTTTCCAGTCCTGAAGCCGACATAGGAAAAGGCAGTTGCTGCTGAGCTTTTTCTTTTAAAAATAATTTTTTGGTTTAGATATTTAAGGTTGGTTCTAATTTGATCAGAAAATATTATACTGACTCTAAAACAATCATCGTTTAGTGAAAGCCAACCAGGCCATACATTATCACCCTCATTAGACATTTTCCCACAGATAAAATTCATGTCAAGAAATTCAGTCTGTCAGCAAGCATTTTCTTCATTGCAAGAAGCAGAAAGGAATCTAATAAGATAGAGTTATCAAGTTTTTCTTGCATAGTTGGAAGTCTATAGAAATGGAGAATAAAAAAAATAATATATATGGTTGATCAGAAAGATCCTTTTGTCTTGTTTTCCCCATATTTTAACTCATTATTTCCATCCAGTTTCTGTGACGGTGTGTGTGAGTTGGGGGGTGGGGGGGGAGATTGATGCTTGTAGCAGGATGCCTTTCTCCGGCGGGCTGATGGGAGGGGGGGCAACTGCTCCAGCTCTGAATTTCACAAGGAGTAAAAAAAACAATGGTTAGTTTAAGCAAGAGTTTCAGTGTTTCAAATGAATAATAATAAAAAAAATTAAAATAAAGTTGTTCATCTTTATCATATAAAAGAAGCAGCCTTTTTAGGAAAGGAATGTCGTCTCATCAGTCACCACACTTCGTCCTTCAGTCACTTTAAGTCACGTTCCCCTCTCACCACATACTTTTCTCATTTAATTTTCTCATATTTGCTTTTCTCATCAACATACTTTTCTCTATTTAATTTTGATTGTTTTTTTCTTTATTTAATTTTAGGTTAATTCCTCCATTTTACAAGTTTTTTCTCTTTTAAACTTTTAATGTGATCTTATTTTATACCCTATTTACTTTTTTCTGTAATAATTTAATAATTTTTTTTAGCTATGAGTTATTAATTTCCTGTAAAAATTTTAGAGTTTTGTTTCTTTAAAAGCACCATTGGAATTAACATGCATTATTATTACTTAGTATAGTGTAAGTTTAATATATAATACAGTGTAAATATGTTTAGTATCAGGTTTAAAGACTGCCTTTTTGAATTCTTATTTTAACCCATTTCTCTCTGGAGCTGAGAGTTTCTTTGAACTCTCCTCTCATCCATCCATCATTTTAAACAGTTTTTTTTAAATCTGTAAATCTTCTTACCTTACCTTCTTTTTAGCCTCTAACTTCTCATCATAATGGTTTATCTTGTCTTCAACATTTTTGTATTGCAACATTTAAAGAACCTGATTTTCTTAGCATTTGATCAAAAATGTCTCCTTGGGCAGTTGACAATTCCCTGGAACCTTGCCTTTATTCTACTGCCCTAGAACTGCAAAACCTTTCCCATTATCTACAGGTAATTTAACTCTGCCCGATACACACCAATCCTCTGGTGCCGACCTGGATAACTGGGGGGGATCAACACTCTAGATTACCGACATCTTAGTAAAATTAAGTACCTTCTGGTGGCACCTACAACCTTCCTCTCACTCTTAGAGAGAGCCTCACGTTCCTATGCGAGGTCTTTTGGTTCACAGGTGGAAAAAACCCCGAATTGCCTTTCTGCTCCCCAAAAAGAAAAGTTATCTGGGCCGTCTGAATCCTCATCTGAGAGCTCCAGCCAGCTACTCTCGCGGTAGGTTGGAAAGCGATGCTCTGACCACCTTGAATGCATGTGAGGTCGCTCATGATACACTGGTGGGCCTGTTGCTCCATAGCCACTAGGCCATGGCCGTGGCTCAGGGTGGTAACGCTCATCAGTGTCCCATGGTTGGCTGTACAGCTGCCTTTGTGGCAAGGGTGTGTCATAGCAGATTATCCTCTTTTGGGAACCTTCTGCTCCTTCTGGTCCTTCTTCTGACCCTTAGTCTGATCCTTCCCTTGACTCTTCGTCTGACCCCTCGTCCTGTGAGCAGGGAGCTACCCCCCTTTGCTGTTTGTTCAGGACGTTGGAGGTCGCCATCCTATTCTCCTCTTCTGCCTTTTTTGCCCTTTCTTCGGCCTTCAGACGCAGTTCTATTTCTAACTGTGGCTTTCTCTGACACAGTAACGCTGGTTGACCAAACAAATGTGATCAGCATTTCTTTTCCTGGCTTCCTAGTTGACATAAGTTTCTGAATCTCGCTTATTAGGTTCTGGGCTTCCATTTTGATGGAGGCCACAGAAGCTCCCACTGCTATCTGATCCTGATCCCTATCGATTTTATATATTAGGGGGGAACAAAGCAGGAAACGTAGCACACCGGCTACAAATCGCTAACCCTGTTAGCACTACAAGCACTTAACAAACACACTCCATTTACTGTAGGTTTGTTACCTATACGGCAGGTGTATAAACGTGCAGATAAAACGATACGCAGGTTGCTTTCACTGTGTGTTGCTTTCCTCTTTAATTTGACAGGTTGCCAATTACGTTTAAATCTGGGTTTCCAATGGATTGAATCACTCACCTTTCAGTAAGTAAGGTTGGCTTGGCGCCCACTTACCAGGTGGGGCAGAGGGTTTGGCTATCCACTAAGGATCTGCCCCTCAAGGTAGATTGTAAGAAGCTGGCTCCCCGCTTTATTGGGCCCTTCCCCATTACCAAAGTCGTGAACCCGGTGGCAGTCCGCCTCAACCTCCCTAGATCTTTGAGAATCCATCCCACTTTTCATGTGTCAAGGGTTAAACCCGTTAAGACCTCCAGGTTTTTTCCCACCTCCAGGTCACCACCTCCAGCTCGATTCATTGATGGTGACCCGGTTTACACTGTCCATCGGCTTCTTAGGTCTAGGCGGAGAGGCAGAGGCCTCCAGTATTTGGTCGATTGGGAGGGTTACGGGCCTGAGGAAAGGTCCTGGGTCCCTGCCCGTTTTATCTTGGACAGGGATCTGGTCAGGGCCTTCCACAGAGATCACCCAGACCAGCCCGTTGGGGCGTCTGGAATCCGCCCTTGAGGGGGGGGTTCTGTCATAATCCTGGCACTGATGGTTGGGTTTTTTCCTATGCTCCTGCTCACCTGCCTAATTGGCCCTGTGGCTGATTACTGCCAATCTGATTCACCTGGTCCCTGCAGCTATTTAGGCTGTTTGCTTTCCTGCCATCAGCGTCAGATTATTCAACCTGTCTCTGTGTGAGTTACTCAGCTATCAAGTAAGTGTTTTGTTCAGTGGAAGTTTTTTGCCCATATGTTTTTGGTTTTTGCCTTTCTCCCTGTCTGCCCTGCTTAGTTTGGTTTTTGGCCTGACTGCCTGGATTTAGCCTGTAATCGAACTTGGACTGTTTTTCTGACCTCGGTTTGGATTTTCCCTGGATACCTCTTCGGCTCTCGGATCTCCTGGTTTCTGACACTGTTCTGGACTGGATATCGGCTTCGCATAATCCCTCACGGACACTTCAGCTCGCTTGCCGTTGGCTGGCGCCGGCTCCCCCACGCACTGTTCTTTGAAGCGGTAACGACCGCAAGCGGTGGACTGTCTCCCCCCGGGTTTCTTCTCTCTGAGCTTCGGACTGAACTCTCAACCAGGTCAGTGACTTTTTGTTGTCTTCTCCACTCTTCATTCTTGTCACTGACCTGTGTTTCCTGTCTCAGCAGAGAATCAGAGAACCCGCTCTGAGGAGTTTCCATCGTCCTCTTTTAGTTATTTTTGAAATAAACCTGTTTTGAAACTTTCTGTTGTCTGCTGAATATTGGGTCCAACTTTCAGTCCTCGTTACACCCTTTGGGTGAATGTGTCAACTATATGAGTTGATCAACTTTACACTGATCTTAAATGTGAAACAGTAAACTGGTTGATTCAAATCATATAGAGCATTAAGTTGTTTTTGCGCCTTTTTATCAGTGTCCGAATATCTAGTGGATGAAAAAGTAATAGACTTACAATTTCCCACAATGCACCTTGAAAAATAGTGTGCATCCATGGTCATTGGACAGCAAATATATCCCAGGATGCTTTGCAAGAGCTCTCTTTGCACAGGAGTATTTATAACTACTCCAATAGCAGCACTCCAGGTGGAAATAGGTGAAAAGCCATCAGATCTGAGAAGAGTACAATTGGAAATAAACTATTGATTTAGTTTAAGAGGCAAGAACCCTGATAATCCAACACTTGATACTCTGATTTAGCTTAGAAGTTTTGGATGGATTATTAGTAAAATAATAGAAAAAATTCAGTTATTCAGTTTAGAAATAAAATCAATGTTATCTTTATCAGTTATTCCATCCTATATTTTACCAGAAACAAATGTAGATATGACATCAATGGAGAAGAAAATTGATAAGAAATGTAATTTAGACTCGCATATAATAAAAGGATACATCAAGAATTATTATCAGTATGCAGATATTATCAGTATCCAGATTTATACAGATGTGTCTAAAATGGATGAAGAAATAGGAACAGCTTTGATGATACCAGAATTTAATTTAGAAATAGGTAAACAAATTACAAATGGATTGTCTGTCTATACAGCTAAAATGACATGTATTCTATCAGCAGTACAGAGGTGGGAAATATAAAACCATTAAAAACCATAATTTGTTCAAATTCAAGTTTTGTAATGTTGAGTTTAAGCCTGCAGGTGCAGTGGTGGTGCGCCTGTCAGAGAGACGGACAGACCAGGCCACTTTGGCCTGTAGAATTTGAGGAGGGACACAGACAGCAGAGTGTTCAGGAAGGGGTGTGTGATGTGTGCCTGGTGCCGGATGCTGTGGTGTGTGTATCTAGCACACTATGCAAGTGAGATTAAGAAGCAATGGACTCGCTTTACGTATGTAAAAGGAAGAGGAAAGACAGCGCAGAGATGGAGAGAGACAAAAAAAGAAAGGAGAAGGAGAACACAGCCAAATGAAAATAAGTAACAGATTTATTCCTTTATTTATTCCTTTATTTGACGGATTGGGAACAAAATACAGAACAAATTTTATATTCAGACTGACTTAATTAGCTTGACTTTGTTTTCATCAAGAAACCTGAGCTGCTTTGATGAGCTCCAATAGTTCAGTGTGAAACCAGCTGATCCCAGGCTGTTCTCCACATCCAGTCTGTTCCTCTGCTTAGTTTGGATGCTTGTCAAAGCTGAACTCAATCATAAAAATAACTTACAGTTTAGTTGACAAAAGCTTGTTTATTTTTTCTGTTGGGTCCTCTGATAAAAAAACAGACCCCAGTCCTATTTGATTAACAAGGGTGTCCTGGTTACATGATTGACCCCTGGCCTGAAAAAAATCTCCCAGTCCGGCCCTCCTTTACTCTGTCGTCTGCTGGGCCCCTGGCGGGACAGAAAGAGGCTGAACACACTGGTGAGAAAACCTGTTTCTGTCCTAGGCTGCACTCTGGACTCAGTGGAGGAAGTGGCTGAGAGGGTTCTGTCCAAGCTTTCATCCATCATGGAGAACACCTTTCCACAGACTATAGAGGAGCTGAGCAGACTTAAGTCGAAGGCTTTTACACCGTTTGTAGAAAGGAGAGCTACCGCAGTATTTCCAGTCTGAGATCAGACAGCAATAAATTATGTTTAATGGTTTGTTTTTTTCTTATTTAATGGTACCAATAAAACACATGATACTTAGAGGGGTAAAATAACCTCAATAACCACATCATAATTAAAATGAAGCATGATCTGTATAATATGAGGCATAACAGCAACATCTAGTGGTGGTATCATCTAGAGTCTAGATAGAATATAGTATCATGAGCCTAGATTCTAGACTCATGATACTACAGGTAAAAGCCAGTAAATTAGAATATTTTGAAAAACTTGATTTATTTCAGTAATTGCATTCAAAAGGTGTAACTTGTACATTATATTTATTCATTGCACACAGACTGATGCATTCAAATGTTTATTTCATTTAATTTTGATGATTTGAAGTGGCAACAAATGAAAATCCAAAATTTCGTGTGTCACAAAATTAGAATATTGTGTAAGGGTTAAATTTTGAAGACACCTGGTGCCACAAACTAATCAGCTGATTAACTCCAAACACCTGCAAAGGGCTTTAAATGGTCTCTCAGTCCAGTTCTGAAGCCTACACAAACATGGGGAAGACTGCAGATTTGACAGCTGTCCAAAAGGCGACCATCGACACATTGCACAAGGAGGGAAAGACACAAAAGGTTATTGCTGAAGAGGCTGGCTGTTCTTAGAGCTCTGTGTCCAAACACATTAATAGAGAGGCAAAGGGAAGGAAAAACTGTGGTCAGAAAAAGTGTACAAGCGATAGGGATCACCGCGCCCTAGTCAAGATTGTGAAAAAAACCCATTCAAAAATGTGGGGGAGATTCACAAGGAGTGGACAGCTGCTGGAGTCAGTGCTTCAAGATCCAACACCAAGAGACGCTTGAAAGACATGGGTTTCAACTGCCGCATACCTCGTGTCAAGCCACTGTAGACCAAGAAACAGCGCGAAAAGCGTCTCACCTGGGCTGAGGAAATAAAGAGCTGGACTGCTGCTGAGTGGTCCAAAGTCATGTTTTCTGACCAAAGCAAATTTTGCATTTCCTTTGGAAATCAAGGTCCCAGAGTCTGGAGGAAGACAGGAGAGGCACAGGATCCATGTTGTCTGAAGTCTAGTGTAAAGTTTCCACCATCAGTGATGGTTTGGGATGCCATGTCATCTGCTGGTGTCAGTCCACTCTGTATCCTGAGATCCAGGGTCAATGCAGCCGTCTACCAGCAAGTTTTAGAGCACTTCATGCTTCCTGCTGCTGACCTGCTCTATGGAGATGGAGATTTCAGGTTCCAGGACTTGGTGCCTGCACACAGCGCAAAATCTACCCGTGCCTGGTTTACGGACCATGGTATTTCTGTTCTAAATGTCATGATGGGTTCAGGTTTTTAGCCCACATGCAGAACACAACGGAGGCTGGGTAAAAGTTAAACAAGGTTTATTGAAAGTTTTACAATAAAGAGACAATGTACTGGGTCAGGGGCTGGTTCACAGAAGTCTGCTGAGAAGATAGTTTGATTAGAAGGCAGGCTGATGAGAATGGTTCTTTGATAATTCAGAATTATAGCTTGACTGAATCCGGGCTTCTCTTAGAGACAGAGGGAACCGTTGGGTCCAGAGACTGTTTGTTCAGCAGAGTTCCAGAGCAGCTGCAGCGTCTAGCTTCTGACTTTAATGGCAGACTTTGATCAGAGTTTCCAGCTCTTAACTAAGAGCAGCAGGGGAATCCACATAGGTATCTTCAGGTTTGGCTCTCCAGGGCAGATTGGCAGGTTAAGCTCATCCAGAGCTTCTGGCTAGAGACAGGTTTCCTGTGAGGCAAAAACAGAAGAGAGTTAGAATCTGATCTCTCTCCAGAGATAGCTAAGATTCTTTTCAGTTACAGAGGCTCAGGTTGCTAACCAAACTAAGGTCAGCACTGCGGCGTCGAAGCAAGGTCTGGCAGCTGGTTATAAAGGGCAGGTCTCCTGATGAGTAGATAAGTCTCAGGTTTGCTGGAAGACTCCAGCTCCAGGAGACCCACGGCGCACTCTGCTGGAGGAAGGTGGTACAGCTCCAGATCCCAACACTAAATTGGCCAGCCAACTCCCCTGATCTTAGCCCCATTGAAAATCTGTGGGGTATTGTGAAAAGGAAGATGCAGAATGCCAGACCCAAAAACGCAGAAGAGTTGAAGGCCACTATCAGAGCAACCTGGGGTCTCACAACACCTGAGCAGTGCCAGAAACTCATCGACTCCATGCCACGCCGCATTAATGCAGTAATTGAGGCAAAAGGAGCTCATACCAAATATTGAGTATTGTACATGCTCATATTTTTCATTTTCATACTTTTCAGTTGGCCAACATTTCTAAAAATCCCTTTTTTGTATTAGCCTTAAGTAATATTCTAATTTTGTGGCAAACGGAATTTTGGATTTTCATTTGTTGCCACTTCAAATCATCAAAATTAAATGAAATAAACATTTGAATGCATCAGTCTGTGTGCAATGAATAAATATAATGTACAAGTTACACCTTTTGAATGCAATTACTGAAATAAATCGAGTTTTTCAAAATATTCTAATTTACTGGCTTTTACCTGTATATTATGTTCTGTTCATCTGAAAACCTAAATGACTGATTCATCATTTCCAGTGTATTTTAGATAATTTCTTTGGTTGTTCTGTTAAATAATGAAGCAGCAACAGTCAGACTCCCATCTGGCTTCAGAACAATGGATTCTAGACACAAACCTCACTGTTAAAACAGGCTTTAGTAGAGTCTAATAGAGTTAACTAATATTATCAACATACATGGATGGAAAGATGTTTAACACAAGAGATTTTAAAATAAGCAACATTTGATTTAGCCTTTTCTTAAAATAAAACATTAATAACTCTATTAACTCAGGGAAGACTTTCCTCTAGGTGTTTTATTCAGTTGTTTAATTTCTCTGTTTGGCCAAAATATGTTAGAATCAGACTTTAAATGTATTCCTAAAAGCTGCTTACAGTGGGAGGTTGATCTTTTCTTTGTGTTTGAGCTTCAGTTTGTTCATGAATTTATCTCAGCAATCAATGGCTGATTTCAGTCTCAGCCAATTAAACTCTGCCTCCTCTCTCAGATTCCATTAAATCTGTATAGAAACACAGTTAGAGATGCTGATGTTCTCAACATGAATAGGGCCCCCCAAATCTAACTTTGCTTAAGGCCCCATTTGCCCTTGGTTTGATCTTGCAGGAAATAAACACCAAGGTAGAAAAATAAAATAAATGACTCAGATTCAGGCATGATTACATCTATACAGCTGCCTCCTAGGAGCATGGAGAGAGTCACAGAAACTGGATGTTGAAGGAAAACTCCAGGAACACTTGAGATTCTGAATAAAGTTGGTTTCTTTAGAGCTTCTTCACCTCAGAAGGTCAGAGGATCCCAGGAGTTTGACAGCTGTTCATTAATGGAGGAAATCTGGGAGAACCAAACATCAAGAGCAGAAGCTGGATGAAGAAGTTTCTGATAAATCATCTCTGACATCAGTCATGTTGAGGAGTCACTGGTTCTGATGAATCTTGGACGTTTCTACCCTGAAACATGAAAAACACATCAGCCTCATTAATAACAGTTTCACAGTCAACAAGCTTAATAGTTCTGATTGCTGCAGCAGATCTGAGCCTCCTGCAGGTCAAACACTTCACTGCAGGATTTAATACAGTTTGTTGTGTTTGAACCAAGAAACTACCTGCTGTTCAAGCCTTGTTTTTATTAGGCTAAACTGTAGAGGTAAATGTTTTACAGGTTAGATTTTTCTAAAAACATTTAGAAAAATGATCATATAAATACATCTGAACATTATTATTAAAAGTCACAAAGCCAATGTTGGTTAATAATATTTTTTTCTTGTGATAATGAATAATAATCCTTTATAGATAAATCAGTTATTGATATTTATATTATTTTTAAAAGCATCAATATTTCAGTTTCTTTTATAATCCTGTGTTGCAGCCCCTCCTGAATTAATCTGACAGTTTATAGATTAGGTGATTGGCTAGATTATTGATCCATCAATAGGATTTATATAATCAGATTAGATTATTTTATAATGTGCTGCAGTTCATGCAGAAAGTATGAAATGATGATGTGACATGATGACCATCATTTCCATGTAACGACCCTCAAACTGTTCAGAAAACAGAAACTGAAACATGACAGATCCTCAGTATCTGAACATCCCAGATTTTCCTGTTTCTACCAAAACAAAACAATGTTCCACATAATATTTATCACATAGTAACTGAAAGGTTCCCAGTTTCAAACAGAAAATGACCGTTGTTGGTTTTGTTTTGGAGGGATTCCTCCGTCTGATGATCACTGCAGTCAGAGCCAGAAAAGCTGCTAACTTGATGGGGAGTGTGATCACATTCCAGTCTGTCAACAGAACAAACAGCATGGGGTTGATACCAGAACATCTCTGAGCTTATTACGAACACGTTGATAGAAATAGATGCAATAGATATTACATTTTATCAGCCTGTTGTCATCCTCAGTGTTTCTGCTGTTGAACCCACAGGATGTCGTCACATTAACATGTAGAGTCTTGTTTTCTGCAGGGTTGGCTGCTACACATCTGTATGATGAGTCTCTGTCCTGCCTGTAGACAGTGATGGCTAAAGAGACAGCAGAACTGCTCTGGTTCTGGATTTCCTCATCTTTGTACCACATCAGAGACGTTGGTTTGTCCACAGAACAGATCAACCAGCAGCTGTCAGAGCTCACAGTCTGTGTTTCTACTGCAGGAGTCGGAGCAGCATCTGCAGGGGAACCAGTGAGAAGAAACATTAAAGCACTTTGATCTGTTCATTTCTGCTCAATAAACTGATTTTAATGATCAGGAAGTCTGTAGTTTTCCTTCCTTGTTATTTATAGACCCAAACCTTCATCCCAGCTTTATTCTGGGTAATGCTTTCTAACTGATATATCTCTATGATCTGCCAGTGTGCTCTACATCTAACCCAGAAACACATGCAGGAGCATCAGCTGTAGGTTTAACTGCAAAAACTTCAACTGCAAAAATATTCACCTGATTGATTTGATTATTTGTCAAATGAGTGAATGAAGAACCAGAAGCATCCAGGACTGTTCCTGTCAGCAGATCAAAGACTGAAGGATTAACCAGGAGGAATTTAAACCTGATGCTCCTGCATGTGTTTCTGGTGAATCAGGTGAATATTTTTCCAGATTAACAGCATTAAACTTTCCTACTTCAACATTTTCTCATGTTAGAACTCTGCAGGCAAGCAGGTCAGACTATTAGATTATTACCGTGATCAGTCTGAACTGGCTGTCTGTATATTTTATGATTGTTTTGAAGATTTTCTTTTGGTTTTTAAATGTTGAAGCAGTCAGGCATCTCCTTCCATCTCTGAGCTCTGAGACCAGCAGAACCCTGAGGTCCGGTAACCTGCTGCTTCTAGATGTTCCTAGGACTCGTCTTCAGAGCCGAGGAGACAGAGCTTTCTCTGCTGCAGCTCCAACACTTCCACTCCCTGGAAGGACGACCAACACCTGGACTGATTTCAATCTCTGTTAAAGACTCATCTTTGAACTTGGCTCCAGTTCAGCAGAAGAATAAGACTGATTTTATTGATAGTTCTTTATTATGTTATGATTTTTTTAATTTTGATTGCTCGTCTTCTTTTTATAATTTAACTCTATAACACTTGCATTACATAGTTGCTAAGTTTGAATTCAGGGGCGGCGCCCTCTGAAGGTTCCTAGGCCAATAAGGTCATAGCACAGCACCGAAGGTCTGTTCGGACTGGAAGACTCCTTGTTATGCGGCAGACAAATGCATCCTTCTTTTTGCCCATTTTGAAGGATGGCTCCAGTCTATCCTGGCTAGCCTTGGATATCCCAAGATTCATTGTGAGTCAAAGTAAGCAGGCTGCTTCGTGCTCAGAGGAAAAAGCTACTTGGTGCTGAACAGTGGTTAATATTGGAAGTTTGGTTTGATATAATACAAGTATGTGAATAGTTAATCTGAAATTAATGAAAATTGTTTTTTTAAATAGTTATTGAGTCAGATATGTGGCAGGTAATGTTTGGTTTATTGATAGTTTTTTATCTGTCTGTGTGTAAATGGGTTTGGCTGACATTTAAGCACAGATTCTAATATATCTGCAGTGTGGGGTCTATAAATCTGATACGGTGCAACTGCTGAAGCAGTTAAAGGTTTTGTATTCAGTCTTTTCCTGTTTTGTTTGTCAACTTTCATGGTTGCTAGACAATGGAGTGTACAGTGGTATAAGCCGAGGAAGGCTGGACCTGTTTGAATCAATAGTCAAAACTCTTGTGTTCTCCTTATTTTCATGGGCCTCGAAGGTAGACTGGGTCCTTGAAGGATGCAGCCCTTTAAAATCAAACACACCCGGAGTGTTTTAAAAATCAAAATTAAACTTGACTTCATTGATGAATATTTACCCTTGAGAAAACCAGCTGAATGAAAAAAATAACTTCTCAGTGGAGAAATATTTAAAAACCTTTACTAAACGCCTCTAAATGTCAGCGTTAAAAAAGTTCCCATTTCTTTCTAGCAATTCTAAAACCCAGCAAACATCAGAGGAATAAAATAAGGTTCATCAGAGAGAACCTTGTAGACTTCTGAGGTCAAAGATGTTGGAATAAACCCTCCAGATTATGATGATAAACAGAAGATGTTACTCACCGTACACTGAGAAATTATACGTTATCTTTCTTTTTATACACTCAATTATATAAACTCCAGAGTCATTCTTCTGCAGGTCTGTGATTGTAAAGAGACCAGAGTCTTTGTTCCAGTGAAGTTTATTAATGTATTTGTTGTCTTCTATCTGAAGTCTTCCCTCAATCACAAAAGCAAGAACGTTGGCCTTCCCTACATCTAAAAGAAATCCAAACTCCATCAGAGGATCAGGCAGAGTGATGTTTCCTCCAACAACTCCAGTCAGGTTCCTCTTCAGATCCTCAGCAGAAGATAATCTCATCATTGCTGTAGAACATCAACAGATACAGTCAGACCAAACTGTCCAAATATTGAATAAATCTAAATGTTTATTCTGAGGCTCATTTTACAGATTAAAACGATCTTTTTTATTAACTGTCATTAGAAAATCATCATAAATAATAGAAATAAAGGCTTAAAAACATCAGTATGTATGTGAAGTCATCTTTATAAAGTGTTTCACTGATTGATGGAGTTACTGGGATAAATAAACTCTTCAATTATTCTGTATTTATATAGAGTTTTTATTCAGAGTTGAGGAAAATGATTTCCCTCTGTGTTTGCATGAAATTAAATATCAAACTCTCTACAGCATCGATGTTCAAACTTTTTTACTCTGTGGGTCAAAATCGTTTGTAGAAAAATTTCCTTTATTTTAAAAATACACTAAATACTTGAGTTGTATTGAATTCCATTCTTTACAGTCATAAATTAAACGTCAAACTTATTACAATAACAAATTAGTGTCTTGGAAATAGAAGTGTCTGTCTTTAATAAAGGCGAACAGTACTTTTAAAAATACTTAAATAAAAGAGAACAATATTTGGATAATCCCTTATATTCAACAACAACAACAAAAAATATTTATCGTGTGTTGTTGTTCAATTCCCAGCCAGCTAGTAATTTATATTTCTGATACTTTAAGATGTCTATTGCCCTCCCCGGTAGGGGGGGTAAAAATCTTATTTAATCAGCAGTGTTGGGCACGTTACTTTGAAAAAGTAATTAGTTATAGTTACTAGTTACTTCACCCAAAAAGTGACTGAGTTACTAACTGAGTTACTCCACAATAAAAGTAATTAGTTACTAGTAAAAGTAACTATTGCTTTACTTTTGCATTTCTCGTCCCCGTAACCCTCACCACCCAGCCCCCACCTTCTCCCCGTGTGTTTCCAAAGCCAGCTGAATAGAGTGGAGGACAAAGACAAGAACCTGCAGAGAGTTTTGCATTTATTGCAACTCAACGTAAATTACATCAGGGGGGAACGCTATCTGACGGGCCTATAAAACCCGTCAGATAGCGTTCCCCTCTTCTTAACATGGAGGGAACAGTACTTAATGCGGTGTAAATATCATCAGGCTGCATTACCTCTACTCATGGGTCTAAAGTTTTCCATCCAACCATCCTGATTTCTCCCTTTTTCCATATAGGCTAACATTTGATCGTTCACGCTCTCCGTAGTTCCCCTGTGGCGTGAACACAGGGTGGCTGTTACACGCCATTAGCGAGCGTGCACATTTCCTATCGCTTGATTGGTGAATCGTGCTGCCTATGCTGTTCGGAGATGCAGAGGAAACCGTATGTGATGGGGAAACGCAGCTCGACGTAACACCGGTATTTCCATGTGGAAAACGCTGTTTTGCTGCTAGATCCTCCTCACTCTCCATCTCTGTGTGTGCTGTACGTTAACACCCACCAGCAGAAACACCCACCTACTCAACTGACAGACGGAATGCTCTCATTTGCACATATTTATTTACTTTTTATTATTTATTTTATTTTTTTACATTTCTGTCTCTTTTATCCACCTTACTTTTATCTTTTAAATATTTATGTGTCTCTTGTGCTTCTTTTATTTTTTATCTGTGATTTGTGAAATGTGAACATGTGTGTGAAAGGTGTACTACTACTGCACAAAATTGCCTATACTGGGACAAATAAAAGCTACTGAACTACTGAATCTCACTATACACTCACCGGCCACTTTATTAGGTACACCTGTCCAACTGCTCGTTAACACTTAATTTCTAAGCAGCCAATCACATGGCGGCAACTCAGTGCATTTAGGCATGTAGACATGGTCAAGACAATCTCCTGCAGTACAAACCGAGCATCATTATGGGGAAGAAAGGTGATTTGAATGACTTTGAACGTGGCATGATTGTTGGTGCCAGAAAGGCTGGTCTGAGTATTTCAGAAACTGCTGATCTACTGGGATTTTCACGCACAACCATCTCTAGGGTTTACAGAGAATGGTCGGAAAAAGAAAAAACATCCAGTGAGCGGCAGTTCTGTGGGCG
Source organism: Cyprinodon diabolis (assembly GCA_030533445.1). Lineage (NCBI taxonomy): Eukaryota > Metazoa > Chordata > Actinopteri > Cyprinodontiformes > Cyprinodontidae > Cyprinodon > Cyprinodon diabolis. The sequence continues at coordinate 50,164,239 of CM060066.1, read as the reverse complement.
GAAATGCCTTGTTGATGCCAGAGGTCAGAGGAGAATGGCCAGACTGGTCCGAGCTGATAGAAGGGCAACAGTGACTCAAATAACCACCCGTTACAACCAAGGTGGGCAGAAGAGCATCTCTGAACGCACAGTACGTCGAACTTTAAGGCAGATGGGCTACAGCAGCAGAAGACCACACGGGGTGCCACTCCTTTCAGCTAAGAACAGGAAACTGAGGCTACAATTTGCACAAGCTCATCGAAATTGGACAATAGAAGATTGGAAAAACGTTGCCTGGTCTGATGAGTCTTGATTTCTGCTGCGACATTCGGATGGTAGGGTCAGAATTTGGCGTCTACAACATGAAAGCATGGATCCATCCTGCCTTGAATCAACGGTTCAGGCTGGTGGTGGTGGTGTCATGGTGTGGGGAATATTTTCTTGGCACTCTTTGGGCCCCTTGGTACCAATTGAGCATCGTTGCAACGCCACAGCCTACCTGAGTATTGTTGCTGACCATGTCCATCCCTTTATGACCACAATGTACCCAACTTCAGATGGCTACTTTAAGCAGGATAAAGCGCCATGTCATAAAGCTGGAATCATCTCAGACTGGTTTCTTGAACATGACAATGAGTTCACTGTACTCAAATGGCCTCCACAGTCACCAGATCTCAATCCAATAGAGCATCTTTGGGATGTGGTGGAACGGGAGATTCGCATCATGGATGTGCAGCCGACAAATCTGCAGCAACTGTGTGATGCCATCATGTCAATATGGACCAAACTCCCTGAGGAATGCTTCCAGCACCTTGTTGAATCTATGCCATGAAGAATTGAGGCAGTTCTGAAGGCAAAAGGGGGTCCAACCAGTTACTAGCATGAGGTACCTAATAAAGTGGCCGGTGAGTGTACATCAGTCATTCTCATCTCCCCTCTCTCATGACAAGGTTAATTGTGCGACCTGAGTAACGCGCAGTAACGGGGTGTCGGCAATAGTAACTGCGTCATAGTTACAGTCAAAGTAATTAGTTAGATTACCTCGTTACTATAAAAAAGGTAACAGCGTTAGAAAAGCCGTTACTTTACTCCCATCACTGTTGATCAGATATTATTTCGGCTGTTATATACTGTTTATGAACACACGCCCTACTAGCTGTGTGTTAGAACAATAGATGAAAGAGTGATTCGAGCACTAATCATGGTCAAACAGTTATTTCTGCACATACATGGAATAAATTCAGGACAACTTCTGTTCAAAATATACGAGTTTATTAAGAAAAATCATTCAGCTCCAAGTCAAACATATTCCAGTTTAACACTCTCAACTAAAACAAGTGAAACTTAACTAAACTAAACTACTATGTACAAAGAGGAAGGGGAACATGGTTGAAAACCATCTTATAGTTTAAGATGGATTTTGTGTTTGAAAACCAAAGTTTATTTGGAAGAATTTGGGATATGATCAAATTAGCTTTTCACTAATTTAGAGAAATTGTAATGTTTTCATACCAATTCACAATGAAAAAGATTACCTGGCCAAATAATGTTTTATTGAATGATTTGCTTAATCAAGAACCAATAACCTTTAGCTAAATGATTCTTTACCCTCCTTGAAATAGCTAGCAGCGAATAGACATCAGGATTCCACTAAATGACTCTTGGTCATACTTGGTAATGGAAATGTAATGAGCATCTGAGGAACACATGAACACTAATTGTAGCCGCCTTGATCTGGACTCTGCGTTGTGTACAACAGTCAAAGGAATCAGCAGACGAGGACCATGGGTCATCCTCCAGAGAATACTGACCAAGTTGTTAGGACTCGGGTGGGTCGGGTCAGCAAAAGGGTGAACAGACTCATTGAATCTATGGTTGAAAGACCTTTTGATTTTAGGGATTTGGCAAATTCTGTGAGCCAAAAATCCCAGACCATTCTTACTTGGTTTTGAGTTAATCTGTTTAGAGTTCTGTTCATTAACAGTTCAGCAATGTAATTTTAATGGGATATTGTTTTCCTCTAATTTGTATCTTGTGTTTATGGGTGTAAAGTTGGCACAGAATTCTATGGTGTAAATGGCATCATAATGATCTGAGAAGGGCAGAGGCCTGATCAACCGTATGTCCCTTGGAAACCTGTTTTGTAGGTGGCTCTCAAGCCGAGTGTTATACTAGGGTATGGCAACCCTGTACTAAATGTTCATCAAATTTGCCAGTTTTCCATGTATTGGGATCGTAAAATTTAGACTGACTTGGATTTTGGTGGAATATAGGAGGGGTGGATGTAGCAAGTGTGCAAAAAATGTTTATATTTCACTCCAAATCCGTTTTGATTATTTTTTTTATATTTGTTTTTCTTTTTAAATTGTATTTTATTTTGGCGGAGAAGCTTTTATTTTCTTGTTTCCTGTTTTCGCGTCATATCCTGTGTGTTCCCGCTGCTTTCCTCAGTTCGCGCCAAGCCGCGCTCGGGAGAGGTAAGCATACAGTGCGGTCTTCTATTCGTTTCTTAAAAATATCCAAAATGTATGTTTTATAAACTCACATTGTTGAGAGGAGTTTGGTTGTTTTGAACACATTCCTATCTGAGTTCGTGCCGAGCCGCGCTGGGGAGAGGTGTATGTGTGGGGAAGCCCGAACCCAAGAACTGCTGTCCTTAATTTTCTTTTGTTTTAACACACCCATGGTCCTCGTCTGCTGATTCCTTTGACTGTTATACACAACGCAGAGTCCAGATCAAGGCAGCTACAGTGGTGCCGTGACCCGGATCCACACTGCTTCGGACAAGTTCATCGTGGTTCGTGAAGAGTGGATCAACGCCAGCTAGTCACCTGAGGTTGCTTGTTACATTAACACATTTACACAGACTGAATAGTATGACAGGGTTGAACGTGGAATAGTGTTTTGCTCTAGCAAAAAAAAAAAAAAAGAAAAAAAAATGTTTTTATGTAGAGAACAGTGAAAAAAAACAACTGAAAATGACTTATGTTAAAGATAAAGCAGACGAGGATAAATGTTCATTGAGTGGCGTTAACTTTTCTGTTGGGAGAGGGAGAATGATTAAGGCTTTGCCCTTTACCCCAGCTCGAAACACTAATGTTGCAGGCTCTCCAGCCTTTTGTTCTACACGTGTGGTTGAGAATGTATCCTCTAGTAATGTGCATGATGGTGTGGCCCTGGACAATCCCGTTAGTGCTGACCCACCATTAAATGACCTTATTACAAGCATTGCACAGCAAGTTGGACAGTCTATAATGGATCGTCTTAAGGGTGAATATAGAGAAGGGAATGTTATGGGTCTGCAATCTCAGGAAGGTGTGGGTCAATCACAGAGTGAACCAACTTACCTCAACTTGACTGGGGCAAAGCTAGTACTGCAGTCAGACGTCAAAGAACCCCACACCTTTAGGGGAGATGGATCTCACAAAAACACTGTTGGTGAGTGGGAAGAGTTAATGAAAATCTACTTCAGAAAACGAGGCACACCCACTAATGAACAGTACTCTGAGTTCCTCTCTAAGTTGATGGGCAAGGCTAAGGATATTGTGAGGATAACACTGCGAAGCAGCCCTTCACTAAAGCCTCAGGAAAAGCCGGATATTGTCTACAGCATTCTCAGACAACATTTTAGTGATGTGCCCTATTCATGTATGCCGATGGCCGACTTTTACAACACTGTGCCATTTGCAAGAGAATCACCTCTTGATTACTGGGTACGCTTGAATAAGGCAACTGATGCAGCAGAAGAGGGCTTGAAGAGATTAGGGCGGCATGTAGATAACCCTTGCCAAGAAGCAACTATGATGTTTGTGAAACATTGTCCAGACCCAGCTCTTGCTGCACATTGATCGTTACCAAATTGAAACCATAGAGCAGGCATTTTCCAGGTCGAGATATCCTAAACTAGCTACAGTTCATGCTCAAGCTCCTGTTTCTGAACCACCATCCTACCATTTAAGAGACGTTCCATCACACCAAGAGACTGGTGCAGCAGCCCCGTTACAGTGTAATGAGAGCTGCATGAGGACTTTAATCAGTCTTTTTAAACGTACACTCACACAGAACAGTCAGATTGCAGGCAGACAAGACTCGCCTAGCCAAGTGCATCACAAAGCATGCAGGGTTTGTCAGTCTCGAGATCGTTCCACCGTCTCACACTGCAAACAGAAACGCTTGTGTTTAGCATGCTTTGAACCAAATCATATCAAGCGAGACTGTCCCAACCGCTTATCTGTCAGAAGCGAGCATGGTCTTCAGTCACAAGACCCTCAGCATTTAAACTAGCTGGCCTGCATGGGATTAGGGGTGTGGGCTCACAAGAAAAGACCCTCAACAATGACACTGAACAGCAATATGAAAAGGCATGTGCAGCAGCACCAGTTGGTGCCAGGGTGATAGCTCAAAACACACAACGAGTTGAGCCATTTGATGAACTGTTTTATACACCTGTGACTCTAAATAACAAGTTTCAGCTACAGGGGATGCTTGACTCAGGTTCCATGGCCTGAACACTGAGTGAGAAGGTGGAACAAATGATGCTGAATCAGAACTCACTTTCAGAACCAATTCCCCTTTCTCAAGAAATTGTTCTCATTGGTTGTGGTGGGACACTCAGCAAACCCCGCTGTATGTATGAAGTGGAAATGAAACTTTATGGTGAGACATGTGTTGTCCCTGTGTTAGTAGTCCCAGGTCAAAGGGACAATTTAATCATTGGCACAAATGTTATAAGATTTCTCATGCATCAGCTGAAAATTAACGATTATTGGCGTCTAGTGTCTAGTCCCAGTCTACTCCCAGAATGTGAGCAGTTTCTAGACATGATGGCAAGCACTTCTCGATGGAGAGGTGAAGAACTTCCAGAGAAGATTTTTTCACAGTCAAACTACAACAGTCTGTTACTTTGCTGGCAAGGACTGAACACCTGCTGTGGGGTAAGCTGCCACATAATATCCGCATGTCTCCAGGGAGTACTGTAATCACTGAACCAACTTCATCTAGGTCAGTGCCACGTAACATCATGGTTGCTTGCATTATCACTCCTTTAAGGGGAGATAGGTGGGTCCCTTTAAAAGTCGCTAACCTGTCAGACAAGCCCATCACGCTGAAAAGAAACAGCGAATTGGCAGATGTGTCTCCTTGTCTGGCAGTTGAAGATTTTGAGGTCTTTCAAGGTATCAGCCAGGTTGAAACCACTGCTCCAGAAAAGGGACATGTCAAAGACAGGCCCACAGATCTGAAACTGCAATTACAACAGGTTGGGCTTGGTGATCTTGACATTGACTTATGCCACACTGATGATGCAGGAAAAACAAGGTTGGTCGAGCTGCTTGAGAAATATAACAATGTTTTTTCTAAGCATGCTCTAGATTGTGGCAAGGCAGAAGGCTTTGTGCATCGCATCCGGCTTGTTGATGATAGACCGTTCCGTCTTCCATACCGCCGAATCCCACCAGCTCATTATCACAAGCTGCGTCAAGTCTTATCTGACATGGAGGAACAAGAGATAATAAAGAAATCTGAGAGCGAATACGCCTCTCCGCTTGTGCTAGTCTGGAAGAAGGATGGCAGTCTGAGGATATGCGCAGACTTCAGGTGGTTAAACGCAAGGACACTCAAAGACGCACACCCACTTCCACACCAGTCCGACTGTTTAGCTGCTCTTGGAGGCAACACTTATTTCAGCACTATGGATTTGACATCAGGATTTTACAACATTCCTATGGCTGAGGAGGACAAGAAATTCACAGCATTCACAACTCCAATGGGGTTATACCAGGGGTGCTCAAGTCTAGTCCTCAAGAGCTACCATCCTGTAACTTTTAGATGCATCCCTCTTCTAACACACTTGAATCGACAGGCTCAGTCCCCTCATTTAGCCCAGCAGAGGCAAGGTAACGAGCCACTCATTTGATTTAGGTGTGTTAAAAATGGGGTACATCAAAAAGTTGCAGGATAGTAGCTCTTGAGGACTGGACTTGAGCACCCCTGGGTTATACGAATATAATAGAATGCCTCAAGGCCTGTGTAACAGCCCTGCCTCTGTCATGAGGAGAGAATAGTACCGCTCGACCTACCGGAGGACGTCTATTCATTTCCAGTTATCTGGGTGAATCCGGGGCAGCAGGGAAAACGTATGTGCCACTGTAGGAAACAGTGAGGAAAAATAGAAGTGCACTGTAAAATATATAATCATTTGTCTTGTGTGTCTTTGTCTATGTGAAGTGTGAAAGAGTTAACTATTAAGGGAGAGTAAGAGAGAGGGGATAGAAATAAGAAGAATTAGAATAAAGAATAAGAAAAATAAATAGGTGTTGGATTAATTATACAAGTTATTCTACTTTAATCATATTCCTTTAATCATATTATACTTATACATTTATACTTACACATTTTGTTATCCCTGTATTTTTTGTATTACACAGAGTGTTGAAATGTTTTACTTGCTTCCTGTGTACTAATGTTTTGCTAAGTCTGTGCAGAAGAATGCTGAAGGTCACAAGCTGGAGAAAACGGGGAGCTGTACACACTAGCACCAGATAAGGAGTGGAAGCTCTCCTTATCTTATGATGTTGTATGAAGTTATACTGAAATTCTGGTTCCGACTGGTTTCACCCCCCCTCCCTTTTAGCAGTCGGAACCACATTGTAGCCAGGGTGTTCCTTAATAAAAAGCTTGGAGAGCAGAGACTGCTTCAGAGTGGGTTGGAGATTGTAACTGAATGCAGTTTCTGATCCCCTCTCCTTGCAAGTAAATTATACTCAATTCTCTGTGTCTTTCTTTTGTGCAGGTTGAATAAGGTGTTTGGTGTTTAAACCTAACATTAATTGGTCCTTCGAGCCGGATTGCAAGATACCCGACGACCCCCAGCAGGTGAGTGAGATCCAGATAAGCCTGCGACCGCAGCAAATAGACCCTTTACGGGACTGGTCTCTCCCTTACAGGCTGGGGTCCGAAGGTTGAAGCATTTCGAGGACGCAGAGAATTGTGAGTAGTTTTTCTTTTAATAAGGAGTGAGTGAATTATTAGAAAAAAAAATATATATATATATAAAAATATAAAAATTAAAAAAATTATAAAAATATATATAAAAAAAAAAAAAAAGGTGAAGTGAAGGACGGCGAAGTCCTTTCAGCGTGGGGTCACGAGATTCCCCTTGTTGTACTAAAACCCTGACAATTCTAGACTCTATCAGGTAAAAAAGAAATTTTAAAACGTTTAAAGTCCGCGGGAGGACAGACTCCCCTAGTTTTAAACTAGTTAAATTCTGCGTAGGACGGCGGCGTCCTCTGTGTTTAAAATAAAGTAAACGGAAATAAAGTAAAAGTTAACTGCGCAGTGTGAGTGTGTGTGTGTGTGTGTGTGTGAAAGGAAATATAGATATCACTAGATATCTGTATTTCATACCAAAAGACAAGGGTTAAATGGTGAGCTTTTGTGGATGTTTGTAGACAAGAAAACTCCACCTGTGAAGGTTGAAGTGAGTTTTACCACGAAAAGTAGTTGATCACCATCTTGTCTGAAGCCCCAGTGTTTAGAACACGACAGGTGTTGAAAACCCACTGGGCCCAAATTTAGTTCAAAATGGGAAAAGGGCAAAGTAAAGAAAAACAGAAGTTATTAGAAGAACTCCAGTGTAAAGATTGGAAAGTAGTTGAAAATGATGACCCAGCGAACGGTAGAGCCGTTGTGTTACTGGATAAAAAACTACGGTTTTAATGGTAAATTGAGCACCACAAACATAAAAGAATTACAACAAAAAATAAAAACAAAAGGCAAAAATAAAGACACTATGATGGCAAAAGAAGGTTACATGCAAACCATGGTCTGGATGAAATTAGCAGGACAGAGAGAAGAGGGAGAAGAGACAAAGAAAAGCAGTAGAAGGAATTCCCTCTCCAAAGAAGGATGTGGAAGAATGTATAATTCAAGAATGGGTAAATCGTCACCACATAGAGATGAGTGGTGGAACACTCCAAAAGTATATAAATCACGCCCTGCATGCAGAGAAAGTCATAAAAGGTAAAAAGAATAAAAATAAAGAATCCACTGTGTTTTATCAGGAGGAAGAGGACACTGTGTTTTATCAGCAGTCCAGAGGTAGAGGCAGAGGTCGAGGCCGTGTAAGGGGAAGAGGCTTTGGATCACACTCAACTGATAATTCCAGAGCGTGTTGGTCATGTAAAAAAAAAAAGGCCACATAGCTAGACACTGTCGAAGTAAACCACAAAAATAGGAAGCTCAGCATGACTAGATGAGCAGCCATTTTCTATTAGAGAGATAGAGGATGAAAATATGGATGTCTTAAAACCTAGAAGATTTGTTTGTTTTGTTTTTTAAAGAAAAATATAGACCAGAAATAGTTCTGATGGTCCAGGGCACTCCTGTTAAATTTTGTGTGATACAGGAGTCTGCAGAACCACAATAAAAGAACCCATACCCTTGCACATACCCATCGTAAAGATGATTTACCTGTAGGTCCATATTCAGCATTATTACAGCAAGCACAAGCAGCTGCACAAGCAGCTTTACAGCAAGACCCAAATGAACTTGGTGCTGCTGCTGCTTCTGCTTCAGCCCCAGTCTTGCCAGCTCCTAAAGTTGAGAATCCACCGGCTTATTCTCCTACGCCCAGCACCTCCACAAGGGTTACCCGTTCTGGGGGACCTGTGGGGGCTTGGTCAAAAGATATGGGGGGAGGCTTAATCTCCCCACAGCCAGCCCCTGAACCCAAACCTGACACTGAGGTGTTTCCTTTAATTGAGCTGCCCAATCCTTTGGCGGGTCAGGGGCCAGCTGAAAATCCTTTTTTCCTGTCATGATGGTTTATAGGCAGGGGCGGATTTAGGAAATTTGGGGCCCTAGGCATGGACAGGCAGGGGGCCCCCTGACAAGAAAACCTATAAGACAGTCCCATTCTACAGATAGAGAAATGTTAATAGAATAGACATCCATTATTTGTTCTAGGTTTTGTCCCTCTCTTCTTGTCCCTTTTTCCTCTCTATTTATCAGCGTTCTGATGGCATTTTAGCCAAAGCATTTTTATCAAAAACATAATTAATGTGCACAAATAAGGAATAGTTGTATTAACTATAGATGTGAATGGCACCCCAACAGTTTTCCTGTTTGACAGTGGTGCATGCAGAACAACTGTTAAACAACAAATTCCAGGTGCTGGCCAAGGACCTGTGACTGTCATAGTCCGATCAGCTCAAGGTCATTTAAAGGCTGTGCAGGAGATCCAGCCTGTGTGGTTGAGAGACCCCTGAAGGACTCTCCTGCCGGCTGTCTGTACTGACTTTACCTGAATGTCCAGTTAACCTCATAGGCAGGGATGCTCTAGCCATGCTTTGCTTAGCCTTAATCCCCACTGACTCTGGGATTGTGATAAAACGAATGGGAAAACCCATTAATACCATGGTTATACAGAGGCTGGGCATCCCACATTACTATTACACTCTGGACTTTCCCAACAAACCTCCTTTAAACATCGGAGAAGCGCTGCTTCAGGAGGGAAGACAGTCTGTTCGAACTGTACAGCAGTCCATGGACCCGAATGACCTACACATTACCATGTGGTACAAAGACTCTCCAGGTCCTGATAAAGACTATGAAAAACTTACTTGGATTAAAAAACTATATAAAAAAAAAAGGGCGCTGCAATGAAGGATGGTACCCAAGGGCTTAGGTTTGATTTGAACTTTGGTAGGGACACTATTGGTCTGGTGTCATTGGTGCTATGCAATATGCATGCCCTTTTTTATGATTGACGTGAGCATCAGTATTGATGAGAGGAATTCATTGTTTAAAGAGAAAAGGAGCATTTTGCTACATTAATAAACATTTTATAAGCACTACACTCACTAGATGCTGTTTATCAATGTTGAAGTATCACCGGCTCTGATGAATGTGGAATTAGGACTGTTTTCCACTTTGTAAATGGTTTCATTTGCACAACTGAGACAGAAGGTAAATACAGTACTTTCTTCTGAATATATAGAATCGTGCAGAGTTAAACCCCACTCTTATATTTTTACCTACTATGCTTTCTCTGTATCAAGCAAAATAATACATTCATTAAAATAATAACTTCACTATAAAAGTTGAACATCTGGGCTGTAGGTACTCTGTGTCGCCCATCTCATGTATTTCATCTGTGGCTGAAAACATGAATCATATTAGTTGATTATTTGCATATTCGTAAATAAATTTAGTGATTCATCGTTGGGTGGAATGTAGAGACTCTAAAACATAATATACATGTAAAGTCTGGCTTTCCCCGACAGAATAACCCACTTGGATCAGTAATCATACCAAAACTGTAAAATAAATTTATAAACATTTTGCAAATACGATTATAAAATGTTTTTGTCTGTCAATACTTTCCGTCCGGAGCTCTTTGTTTTGGTTTCACCTGGTTTAATGTCATTAGTAATCTCCTTTACAGAACCTTTGGCTATCCAATTAATCGAAAGAATTAACGATAGACTGATCGATTTGCAAAATAATTGTTAGTTGCTGTCCTAATTTTATCGTAACATTGCATTAAAGATAACATTTCTTACTAAATACATGTGAAGTGGGGATAACATTCAAAGAAACAAACATGTTAATCAGCCAAACTATCTTAAAATCCATGTGGCATCATCTCGTTAATGTTTTGCACTAATTTACTTATAGACTGTGTGGAAATCCACGTAGGATAAAACTATGTTAATGATGTCCCTATGGTCCCTATGCAAACCTACGCCCATGATGGCACCTATATGTGACCAGAACATAAACCAATCCTTCCAAATAAAAATTCCTTTAAATGGGCTGCTATATTGAGTCATGATTTTACTCATGTCTCAAACGGAGGGATGGTAGGATTGATTGAGCATCATTATACAGTATATGGATTTATATCCTATGCAAAAAACTTTTGTAAGGCATGTCTAAAAAGCATGTCTAATATGTGCTAAACATAATCTTCAAGGAAATTTAAGACCTAAAAAGGTGATTTCCCTAAACCTATTTATGCTTTCCAGTTCATATATATGGATTTTATTGAACTAAATCCAAGCGAAGGTAAAAAATTCTGTTTAGTTATAATAGATTTGTTTTCTAAATGGATTGCAAGAAAGTGATAGTTAGATCAGATGAGTAATGAGTAAAATCACTTTCTTAATTATTCTCTGGAACCTTACCGTACTTCTTAGCAATCTAGTAATTCTACTGTGGTACCTGTTATAGAATACACATTTGGTCTCCTTCACCGACCTTCAGAGGAAGTCCATCGTACAAAGGGGGTTGTATTTTTTAGTATACAACCATCTCAAACTGGTGAAGATTGTCCACAACTCTGCCGAGAGGTCATAGGAAGTAGACCATTGTGTAAAAGATTATCCATAGAACACTTTTTGAAGTTTGAACCTAGATAATGTTGCGATTATTCATATTAGTTTTGTCTTTAGCTCTCACTCAGGCCAAGGATTCTTGTTGCCCCCAAGATCCAGCTATTTGTAAAAAGGACGTCTATCTCTGCTATAACTCTACTAGAGTAATCAGTTTGGTGACTATTCCTTTTCAAACATTCTCGCAAAGATTTAAACATGACCCGGGAAATTGGCGAGGTTATGATTTCTACCTATTTCCTCGCGTAGTTCAAAGAACTCATAATGGTTGGGGAGACGTGTTTAGAACCACTGGACAGTGGAAAAAGGGATCGTATGGATGGACACCTTTAGCTAAAAAATGGAATTTTTGAAAAAAGTAGCTGTGGCAAATTTTACCTGTGTAAACAGGACCGGAGTGGCCCGAAACTAGGCACACTAAATGAAACACAATGTGCAAACATTTTACTGGTATCCATCTTTTTTAAACCTCAATCCCGCAGTGACATCTGGTGGTGGTGCGGAGATGACAAATTGTTTGACAGACTTCCATACAACACCACTGGATTGTGTGCTGCGGTCACCTTGATTTTACCTGTTTCTGTTACATCACTCACAACAGATGAATTGTTAACGACTGAAAACAGCATTTTATCTCACACAGGGCATACTAGAAGGAGGAGGGCATCTGAAAATGCATGGAGTGGAGATGACCCTACTTATATTGATAGCATTGGTGTACCCAGGGGTGTTCCTGAGGAGTATAAACTAGCCAATCAAGTTTCTGCAGGATTTGAATCTTTCTTATGCTGGTGGTGTACTATAAATAAAAATGTAGACAGGATCAACTACGTCCACTATAACGTCCAGAGGCTGGGAAATAGAACAGAACAAGGCTTCTCCGCCGTCCATGAACAATTGGCAGCTACCTCTCTGATGGCTTTCCAGAACCGTATTGCTGTTGACATGTTGTTAGCTGAAAAAGGTGGTGTGTGCTCTATTTTTGGAGATCAGTGTTGCACCTTTATTCCCAACAACACCGCCGCTGATGGCAGCCTCACAAAGGCCCTTGAAGGCCTTCGCTCTCTTAACAGCAAAATGAAAGACCATTCTGGAGTTGACAGAAAAATGTGGGATGGATTTGGAGACATTTTTGGTAAATACAAACAATTGGTGCTTTCTATCTTAATGTCTATAGCTGTATTTGCCGCCATCTTGACCTTATGTGGATGTTGTTGTATTCCATGTATTAGAGCGCTGCTAAATAGACTAATTACCACAGCAATACAACCCATGAAAGCAGAAATGTATGCCCTCATGCCCACTGAAAAATACCCATCGGATGATGAAGACAGCGAAGAGGATGAAATCTCTTTACATTTTCCTGACTTATATCCTAATTCCAATGACAATAACAATAACCCATCAGTTTAAAGTACCTCTGAGTGTACCCTTTTTAGCTAAAAATGATTTCATAGTTGAAAATCTGAAAAGAAGTAACTACTGAATGATAAAATAAATAGCTTAAAGTGAATAAACAGGAGGGAAATGTTGGATTAATTGTACAAGTTATTCTACTTTAATCATATTCCTTTAATCATATTATACGTATACATTTATACTTACACATTTTGTTATCCCTGTATTTTTTGTATTACACAGAGTGTTGAAATGTTTTACTTGCTTGCTGTGTACTAATGTTTTGCTAAGTCTGTGCAGAAGAATGCTGAAGGTCACAAGCTGGAGAAAACGGGGAGCTGTACACACTAGCACCAGATAAGGAGTGGAAGCTCTCCTTATCTTATGATGTTGTATGAAGTTATACTGAAATTCTGGTTCCGACTGGTTTCACCCCCCCTCCCTTTTAGCAGTCGGAACCACATTGTAGCCAGGGTGTTCCTTAATAAAAAGCTTGGAGAGCAGAGACTGCTTCAGAGTGGGTTGGAGATTGTAACTGAATGCAGTTTCTGATCCCCTCTCCTTGCAAGTAAATTATACTCAATTCTCTGTGTCTTTCTTTTGTGCAGGTTGAATAAGGTGTTTGGTGTTTAAACCTAACAATAGGAGAGTAATTTATTATTAAGAATAAGACGAGACTTAAAAGGCATACTAATAAATTAACAGAATTAATTATTACAAAATATAGTTAAAAAGAATAACCTGAAAATTAATAAGGATTGGAAAACAGAATTGGTAACTGAAAAACACAGAGTTATGAGAATGAAATAAATTAACAAAGCTCCTAAATAAGATTGGAAAAAGTTGTAAGCATTATAAGATAAAGATATTATAAGCATATATTATTACAAACTATAGTCTACATAAAATAAAATATATAAGGTATAAAAATTAGTGGAAGTGCAAAATAACATTACAAATTTGTTTTATTAAAGATCTTAACTCAAAATTGAAGAGATCTAAAAATTAGGAAGTAGATTAACTAGAAAAAGAAACTAAAGAAAAATAAACACGATCTGTATTGGAGAGAGCAGAACCAGTTAAGATAAAATTAACTAAGGATTACAAAGGCTGGTGAATAAAACACAGGACCTGACGGTTGAGTGACTGCTGGTAGCCATGGGAACCAATATGAGCAAACAGACTGGGGGGCTGACGCCTGCCAAACTGGTAATAATGACACACCCATCTAATAAACGCAAAATTCAAAAATGCATGACCGAATGGCATAAGATGACATCTGGGAAAAATCGTTGGCCTAAAGAGGGCAGCTTTGATCCTTCATGCTGTGATGAAGTTGAAGAAAGATTGAGAAATAAAGATAAGAAACGGGACCGAATGCATTTGCATAAAAAACAGAAACATGCTGAACAGAGAGACATCCTGCGATATTTTAAAGTAGAACACCAAAAGAGCCCAACAGCCCCTGACTACACTGATTATCAACCACCACCTTATCGCCCTAGCGTTACAGGTCAGTACCCAGTAGTGATAGAGTCAGGTAGCAAGGGAAAGATTACAGGACAACTTAAATTAGTTTTAGAAGAAGAAGAGGAAGAAACAGAAAAAGAAATGAGTAACACACAGCAGGGAGAGTATGGCTACAGCGGTGACTATGACGAATGGAATAGAACCCCAGAAGTAAGGAGAAAATCTACCCTTAGCCGTTCCCTACCCCCAGTACGTCGCAGACATTCACCATATCCAAAAGGCTCCACATGCCGCTCAGAGCCCAGGACCAAGTCGACATATAAAAGCCACTCAGATCCCAAGACCGAGTTAGTTTTGGATGAAACCGAATCACTGGCAGAAATGATAAACCAGGACTTGGTGGAATTGACGGAAACATTTGTACGACTCAGGGAGCAAGAGTTGGAAGAGAAAGCACAAAAATGACAATTAAAAAAATTAAAAGAGACAATAGAAAAACAAAAGGAGAAGAAAAGACGAGATGAAGAATTGGAAAAATTGAAGAGAATGGAAGCGGACCAGCTTATAATAGAGGCCAAAACTAATTGCCCAGACCTGCCAAGCCCACGGACTTTGTCCCTGATCGGAGAGGCAGGAAGGAGAAAGGGAGAAGACATGGAATATGAGGAGGAAAGAGATGATGTGTCTGAATGGGAGGACATTGAAGGCTCAGACATACTGCCAACAGCAAACCCAGTCCATGAGGGGTCCAAGGGAAGAAGCAGGCCGGTGGCAAAAGAACAGAAGCCACTCGCAGCTGAATGTGACGTGGATCTGCAAATAGTAAAAAGCGGCCCTAGACCAATGGTGACCAGGTCCAAAGCGCGACAGCAGAAGACAGAACAAGATCAAGGAGGGGCCTATATGGCTCCCTTGCTGTCTAAAGGACCTCATGAAGACAGATATGTGCCATGGTAATTTATGGACATGATCACACTTGCTGGAAGGCTGACCCCATTGGCAGATTGTGCTGACAGATGGATAGAAAAGCTGGAAGAAATCACTGGAGGCATCAATCTGGCAGCTGGAGACATCAAGGCGCTGCTAATCAAAATAGCAGGACACTCAGCGGCCAGAGAGGTGTTTGACGAAGCCCAGCTTCCAAGGGTCATGACCTCACACCAGTATGACAAGATACCATTCAACCAAATAAGACCCAAGGTGTGGGCAGCCTTAAGGAACAAATACCCCACCTGCAGCGATCCAACCAAGCTGAGACAGGAATGTCTGAAGCATGATGAAAGCCCCGCCCAGTTTCTGCACAGGTTCCAACAGAAATGGAAAACAGAGACTGGAAGTGATGGGAATGAACTGAAAACATCTGAACCCCTGTTCAGAACCTACATCAGGGAGGCCATGCCCAAAGAAGTACAAGCCAAACTGGATGGAGTTGTGGGGCTCATGAAGATGGATTGGCCTCTGTTCTCTGAGCATGTTATACACTATGTAAACATGCATCGGGCCGAAAAACGGGCCTTTGAGGACCAAAGCAAGATGCTGGCCACCAAGTTAACCCAGCTGCAGATTGGGGAATTGTCCAAGGCAAAGAAAGAAAAAGAAAAGCCTAAACATCAAGCAGCACTGACTGTGGCTGCCACACCCCCAACTGAGGGTGCACCAACAGGGGAGGCAGTTGTACAAGCACCAGTAGTGTCTCCTGTCATTCCTCCGCCCACACAGCAGATGCAATATCCAACAGCGCCACCTGTGGGAGGAGCCCTGCCACAGCAGACCCAGCCTCAACCAGTCCCTCCTATTCATGTGCATCTAAACCAAGGAGGAGGTCCCCAACAAGCAACATTCGGAGGGGGACGAGGGGGGCCACCCATGAGGGGAAGATGGAGGGGATCACAAGGAGCCCCAAGAAGACCCCCTCAAGGCCAATACCAGCAGATGCCCCAGGCAGGTCCAGACATGGGACAACAGTGTGGGAGACTCCAATGCTGGGGATGTGGACAAGTTGGACACATGCAAAGAGACTGCCCCACTAACCCATGGATGGGACCTCAGCCCCCTACTGCTGGACAAGCCACCTATGGAGCAGGACAAGAAATGTATTGGCAATAGGGGTGCCCAGAGAAACCTTATGGAGAGGCCATTCTACCTGTATTAACCCAACGACCACAAACAGAACCCACCATTGATGTCACTATATATGACAGCCATCATCGCTTCATGATTGATACAGGAGCAGCTTACTCCTGTATAGGAAAGAGTGGAATTGGCCTGCCTCTCTCAGCATCAAAGATTCGAACAGTAGGTTTCTCTGGGAAAACCCAAATAATACCCATGACTGAGCCAGTTCCCATGATCATAGGTGAAAAGACTGTGTATGCACCACTACTTTACTCAGAAGATACGCCCATAAATCTGCTGGGTAGAGATGTGCTGTGCCAGCTTAATGCAAAAATTAAATGTACCCCTAATGGAATTTCTTTTGAAGCAACAGACAAGAATGAAGCCTACATGATGCCAATGGGCCTGCAAATGACCCCCCAGATAACAAGTCATGAGCCAGAAGACCAAGTATTTTGGCTGAAACTCACATCACCAACCTCTTTCCTCCAACTGGAGTGGGAAACATGGAGACCCCTGATAATGAATCACTACGAGAAATCTGAAGAACCTTTTCTTCCTCTCCATTGTACCATGTTTTATGACAAAGGCAAAACACACGAAGACTACGAGAAAAGTTGGGATGAAGAAATTAACAACAAAACAACTGTCATCCAGTACGCTGACATAGTGGTTGGACCACAAGGAGCTGCAGCTGTTGTCACATTTCCTGATGAAGAAGTGGCAGAATGGTTCCAGGTAACCAACTCAGCACCACATGTCACATTACTGATTGCAGACAAATATGAGTCATATGACCTGGGACCCATGGTTCAAGAACCCAAGCAAGTCACCGAATGGGTCGACACAGCATGGGACAGCATCAGCATATCAAAAGATGGACTATTCTTCAAAATCTCATGTACACAAGCTGATGAAGTAATAGCAGAACACATTAAAGTTCCTGGGAAAAGACAAATGGCAGTGGCTGCAGAACATGAATCATTATTAGAACAGGTCCCAGAGCAGGTATGGTCCAAAAGTAAAACAGATGTAGGGTTAGTAAAATCAGCAGACCCCATCAAATTTACCATCAAATCAAATGCTAAATTACCCTTTCAGAGACAGTACCCACTTAGACGAGAGGCAGTAGAAGGAATACAGCCTATTATTACAGGATTAGAAACAGCAGGAGTCCTTAAACAAACGGTAAGCCCCTGTAACACCCCAATTTTTCCCATTAGAAAGCCCAACAGTAATGACTACAGATTAGTGCATGACCTAAGATTGATTAATGCTATTGTAGCAGAAGAGATACCAGTAGTACCCGACCCACACACACTACTGAGTAATATACCCCCAGGCACCAAATGGTTTACTGTGATTGATCTGTGCTGGCATTTTTCAGTGTACCGGTCCATCCAGATTCCCAGTATTTGTTTGCATTTACGTACAAAGGCCAACAATATATTTATTCACGATTACCACAGGGTTTTGTACACTCACCATCAATTTTCAATCGTGTACTGGCAAATGACTTAAATCACCTTGACATACCATCCACAATGTTGATGTATGTTGATGACATTTTGATTTGTTCTGCTTCTAAAGAGCAGTGTGAAAGAGACTCCATTACAGTATTGACTGCTTTGGCAGAAGGAGGACACAAAGTAAGTAAACAAAAATTGCAATTCTGCCAGCAAACAGTGGAGTATCTCGGCAGGCAACTCAGTGGGGACAAGAGGTGTATTGCACCGTCCCAACTAGAAGCCATAACTCAAATGCCCAAACCTCAGACTGTTGGTCACATGTTGTCTTTCCTTGGCATGGCAGGATACAGCAGACCGTGGGTGTGTGATTATGCCATCAAAACGGCTCCACTGAGATGACTGATTAAAGCCGCAGGTCAAGGACACCAGTCGGCTCAATTACAATGGACAGATGAAGCAGAAGGTGCGTTCCAGCTGCTGAAACAAGATCTCCAAACTGCTCCTGCTCTGGCCAATCCAGATTATGGCAAACCATTCCATCTCTATGTGGCTGAGCGACAAGGGTATGCATGTGCAGTATTGATGCAAGACACCCCCACAGGTAAACAGCCAATTTCTTATTACAGCACAAAATTAGATGGTGTCGAAAAAGGTCTGCGTTCCTGCTACCAGGGCTTGGCAGCAGCAGCCTTCGCATACAAAAAGGCCTCAGTTATTACTATGGGCCACCCTATTATTTTGTACACATCACATCAATTACATGTACTGCTCACCAGTCCACGCTTTGTGATAACCCAAGCTCGTCGAACAGGTTATGAAGTTCTGCTTTCAGGACCTGATTTAACAATACAACGCTGTACCACCATTAATCCAGCCACAAGAATGGTATTGCCCACAGAAGGTGAGCCCCATGATTGTCTCCAGGAGACGGACACCTTCATGAAGGTAAGGGAGGACTTATACAATCATCCAATCCCATCTGATTTGACACTGTTCGTAGACGGATCATGTGTCAGAGGTGAGACAGGGAATAGAGCTGGATATGGAATAGTCCAACTAAACCCCGATGGGACCTTTACCAAAGTACAATCAATGAGCTTAGATCAACCTTGCTCTGCCCAGTTGGCAGAGATAAAAGCATTAACAGCAGCATGTAAACTGGCTACTGGTAAAAGAGTGACAATCTATACTGACAGTGCATATGGATATGGGGTATGCCATATAAATGCTAGCATCTGGAAACAACAAGGGTTCGTTAGAACAGATGGCACCCCAGTGACACATGGACAAGCTGTAGTAGAATTAATTAAAGCTATGCAACTTCCATCTGCGTTAGCTATTGTAAAATGTGCAGCCCATCAGACAGCAAAAACACCTATTGCCATAGGAAACAACTTGGCAGATGAGGCAGCTAAAGAAGCCACAGGATCAGTAGTGCAGGGACCAATGGTTCATGTAGCTGAGTGTGAACCTATTACTAATCTTGCCTCATTAATAGAAGCCCAAAACAACGTATCTGAAGCGGAAAAACGTCTGTGGGAACAAAGGGGGGCGGCTCGGTTAACACACCCCCACGCTGGGTTGTGGCGTAGTTCTCGAGGACATTTTGTACTACCGTTGTCCTTATTACCAACAGCCATTAAAATAATGCATGGACCTGATCATTGTTCACGAGCCCAAGTTGTTCAAAAGTTACAGGCAGTCTGGTGGTCACCTTATATGACACCTATGGTAGACAGAGAACTGGCCTTTTGCCCACATTGCTCTAAGTATAATGTGCGTAAAATGTTTACCCAGCCCTTAGCACATATCCCCATGCCAGACGGTCCATTCCGCCATCTGATGATGGATTACGTTGACATGATAACTCGGGTTCAGGGAAAGAGGTATATGTTGGTGGTTGTCTGCAGGTTTAGCAGATGGGTGGAGGCATACCCCACTGCTAAGAATGACCACAAAGCAGCAGCAAGGTTTTTGTGTAAAGAAGTTTTTCCCAGATTTGGCATGCCTGATACCATATCATCTGATAATGGACCTCATTTTGTTTCACGGGTGATCCAGCAAATGTTCAAACTGTTGTGCATAACACAGAAGTTTGGTTGTGTTTATCATCCCCAGTCACAGGGATCCGTGGAACGAGCTAATGGTGTGCTGAAATCAAAGATTGCTAAGATAATAGCTGACGGCAACAACCGTTTGACTTGGGTTGACGCCTTGCCTGTTGCATTGATGGCAATGCGTTCCCAAACTAACCGCATAACCCATCTTACCCCTCATGAAATGCTTACAGGTCGACCAATGCCTCTCCCACAGGTTCGAGGACCCCAGCAGGAGGAGGTTTCCCTGGCACAGCTCGAGCGTGAACTGGGGGATTACCTCAGATCCTTAACCCGCATTCACAGACTTATATTTCAACAGGTGAAAGCAGCCCACAGCCGGGACGAGACACACATTCCAGTGGACGTCAGAGACGTTCAAGTTGGTGACAGTGTGTTCATACGAGTTTTTAGACGTCAGTGGAACGAGCCTCGTAGGGAAGGCCCCTTTAAAGTTGTACTTACCACTCCCACTGCCCTGAAAATTGAAGGTAAGCCCTTCTGGTTCCACAAGAACCACTGCACCAGGCATCGGCCTCCAGACCCACCTGGACTTGATCCAGGACGGACGGGCTCTGCGCATGCTGACAGGGCAGCAATAAGTCTCCCTCCGCAGCACCCCACCACAAGTTCACAAATCTTGGAATCAGGCACTGATGCCCCCTCTCCGCCGTCCACATTCTGAACGCCTGGCGGCCAGGTGGTCTCCAATGTCCAGGGACTCTGAGGATGACAGTATTCATTCTTATGCTCCCGCTTCGCCTTCTGACTCTGGTGGCGATGATGCTGATCCTTCTGCCGCTCAGAGCTCTAATGGGTCTGACCATTGATCCATCCGTCGTTCAGGCATTGGACGAACTTCTTCCTTCTGACCCATCAGATGCTGGTGGAGTCCTGTCCCCTTCCCACCCCTCACCTGCACCATCCCCTCTCATCCCTTCCCTTTCCTCTTCCTCCTCCGCGACAAGTGGGCCGTCGATCGACTCGGTCCCGCCCAGCCCATCACCGTCTGGGCATCTCTCGGATGCGCCTTCTCCCGACTCTGACTAATCTTCTTGTTGTGTTAACCCTTTGTGGGTTAACAAGGGGGGATCTTATTAAGGTTACTACTAACAATACACACTCACATTTAATGCGTCAAACACAAACATGCGCCTTAGCAATGGTAACACTAGCCACTAACAAAGGGGTAATCAGTAATAATAATGGAGAGAATATATCACTAATGCATGTGCAAATCAAAGGGTATGATTATGTAATGTCTGAAGAAATTTTAGGGAAGTCAATGGGGAAACATTGGCTTGGAATTCCACGAAGCATGGACTGTCGTGGGGATGGGATGGTGATCATTGAGGTAAGATGCAAAACAAACATATGCCAGAACATATTAACAAAACAGATAATGACAGTAGAAAGAGCGCATAGTGTGGTACAATTAGTAAATAGAAGACAGAAAAGGGATCTAGATAAATTAAAAACGGCTTACTGGGAAAACAACATGTTCCAACAATGGATTCAGTATTCTGTCCAGACAATGTTCATAGCTAAAAAGCGCCCTAGAGATGATTGCATAGCCTGCTATAATGTTAAAAAATTACCAGCCCTTCAGATAATACCCGGAAGTAAAATAGGCAACTGCCCAGACATAACGGAGTGCTTTGCTCACTGTGCCATGCAGATGGCCGGAGGTCTTGCATCATTGTCAAAAGTTCACACAATATGCCCTAGAGCGCTGACCAGCTCAGTGAACGATGTAATGAGTACGTTCTCCCTCCCACCAGTAGTACAAAAACCGGCTAACCTGATTTTTCCGTTCTGTATAGCCCGAGGGGAAGAATTGGAAGAAGTGACTAAAAGGACCTCTAGCCAAATGTGGACAGCAGATAGACTGGTGATATGTAGTAATAGAACATGGTTCCCACCGACTGAGGATGGAAACTCCACCCACCACATTAAGTTTTGTAAAACTAGTTTAAAAGCTACCATACGTTGTGAACAAGTAATACCAGATGTGGGTCATGTCATCTATGAGTTCCAACCTTCAAGCATATCTCAATATCGAATACTGAGCATGGCAAAGGGATCTGCCCCTTTGGGTGACATTTTTTGAAATGCCCTCTGTGGGAAGGCATCTGTGCACCAGTAATGCTGACAGGACAACTAAAGTTAATAGTAACTAACCCAGAAGGTATTAAAGAAACATCTTACGAAATAACCAACCGCGCTAAAAGAAGTACTCCCGTCAAACACGAGTGGAAAACATCAGATGAGGTATATATTACCTGGGATCAGATCCCATATGGAGTACCTGAAGAACAGGTTGCCATAGGGAGTGGTTGGATAGAAAGCGGAAGAGCGGCTGGTGCTGTACCAATTTGGGGAAATATCGTCAATGCACAGTACACAGCTCGAAATAGTAGATGGGTGAATCTCCTATGGTATAATCAACAAAGGTTTATAAATTTTACAATAAAGGGCATGGATCAGTTGAAGGAACAATTGCATGCCACTTCACTAATGGTTCTGCAAAACAGGTTCGTGCTAGAATCCCGTATGGCTGGGGATCAAGGGATATGTGATCATATAGGAGAAGATTGTTGTACTTTGATTCCTATGCATACAGATGTAAATGGCAGCCTCACAGGAGTCCTACAGGAAATGAAACGCATGAGAGATGAGCATGTGCTACAATCTAATTGGAACACTCAGTTGAAGGGATTCTGGGATTGGGTCAATAAGCTTGGATGGGGAAAATATCTTAAGGCCGCAGGGGTGATTCTAGGAGCAGTAATATTGATCATATTGATAGTTATTTGTTGCATCATACCCCTTGTTCGGGGACTGGTCTCAAGACTGGTTGTAAGTGTAACTGGTCAGTTCCCGGTTGTAGAGATACAATTGGACCAAGATATAAAACATAACCATGATCACATCCCACCCTCACCAGGTGTGTGCATTTCTTTAATAACAACATTGTATATATGTAAATTAATTTGCATAACAAATACTCATATACTTACTCACGTAGATACAGTAATTTGCATGCTGACTCATCTATAGATTTAGGAGATAATATGCCTTAAGATGGAATCTAAGAATGCCTTATTATGTCTCCAAATGCAGATTGAGTGACAATGGAGAAAACTTATGAGGAAGGTTATTACCCCAAGGAATGGCTAGAGAACAATAGAGAGAGATACTTTACACAGGCGTCAGTAGGCACACAAGTAGAGGAGGCTGCAGGCCCCTATGTTCCCAACAGGCAGCCAGAAGACCCGGCAGGGGGGCCAGGCGTCGCACCTTCGGGTTGGAACAAACCTATGATGACACCCAGAAGGCAGCCAGATGATCAACTACCATCACCTACAGGGAAGCCACTGTCCAACCCGCCATCACCTGGGAACCTCAGGATCGATTTCGGCCCAAACAGCACCCCTGCCAGTCCCGAGAATCCGGAGGATCGACGACCACCACCGCCCTTCAGATTGCTTCAGGAGCTGCCATCCACTTCAGGCATGCTGGCTGAGTTACACGAAACGCGGCCTATCACTCCACCTCCTGTTGTCATAGCAGATGACATAGTGCTTACCCCTGCGGAAGCTCGCCATGTTGCAAAGTTCTTGGCTCATCCTTTGGAATTGTACAAAACCGACGAAAACCTTAAGCCTGAAATCACTTCTATGAGCACGGAGGTTTATTCCAAGTTAATGAAGGGTCTGATGCACACCTACTCATGTCGACCCTTTGAACTGTTGCGCCGCACCATGTACAAACGCAAAGTAAAGGCTGGGAATCAGCGTTTGACCCGAGAAAATTTGGAGCTAAGACAACAACTTCAAGAGGCACGGCAGACCATTATCAACCTGCAAGGGCAGCTGTTGCAGCTGACCACTGATCAACGGCGTATGGCTCCCTATCCCCATGGGGGCCCGAACGGAGGCCCGCACTATTATTAATCTCAACTACAACACCATACTGGATATAAAGGACAATGGTATTATTGATGATTATGAATACCAATGCTACAAATAACTGACAAAATAATTGTGTAATATATGTGACAGAACAAGTACTGTGCAGGAGAGTGCCACATGGTTACTCCTAGGTTGGTTGTATTGAAGGTCCATTGACCATTGGATGATGTGCTTTTCCTGGCATAGTCTAGGAATGATGAAGCTTTTCTTGGTTTATTTATGGGTGTTTAACCACACCCGTGCAGAGGGGAATGCGGTGACCTCGGGGCACAAGATGCTGCTTGGGCATTGACATTTTCCTCTGCCGAAAAAACAAAGTTAGAAAACCTTTCTAAAAAAAAAAAAAAGAAAAAAAGTAAGCAACGAGGAAAAGATCCTCATAAGTGAGCCCAGGGGGGGGGGATCCCTCTTTGTTTTAAGACGTTCTCCATTTTTTACATTTTATCACTTTATCATGTAATCACCACATTTTATATCACTCACTATAATTATATGGTGTGTTTTAGTCTCACTTCTAGTTTGGTGTGCAAAATACATAAACAGCAGTTATTTTTGAAACTTCACATTTATAGTATAGTATTTCACTTTGACAATCACTGAGTTGATCCTTTTTAGGATCAAAGGGGGGAATGATGAAGTAAATTAATCTACACCTATGATTAGAATATATTGGATACATGTTTTACATATTGAATAAATGTTTTACACTAAATACATTTATGTTATACAGGTCACAGAGTCCAAAAGAATGTGCGCCACCGAATATGGAGAGATACAGAAGCAGTTTGTTTGTGTAAAAGGCTTATGCAGCTGCAGCTGTGGGGCGCAACCTTGAAGTCTGTAAGATAAGGCCAGGGTGGGAAAAATACCTAGAGTGAGCGAAAGAACAGGAGCATTGCAGGGAATTCGAAGCCATTTGAGACCTCTGAAAACCAGGGTGCAGAAATGAGTCCTGTTTGTAAGTCAGACGCATTGAGAATGGGTTGTTCAGGGCTGCACAGCTAAGCTGAACTAATTGTGATAAATTGAGTTGTCATCGTCAAGCACACTATGCAGTACTGGTCGCACAGAAAGTGAGGGTTTTACTGGGACCTTGAGTTTTAAACTCATGCTGACCTTTTTTGATGTGATGTTATGATCATAAGTCATACTGGATGAAAACATTGTTTGGACATATTGATGATTAAGACTATGATGTAGTAGCAATAAATGTCATCATGATCTACAAGTAATGTCACTAAGACTTGTGAAAGAAAAAGCTTTGATATATCAAAGAAAGGCTTCAATTAAAAATATAAAATATGGTTTGGAGGAGGGTCTTCCACCAAGATGAAAGAGCCCCGAGCCCCGGGAGTGAATATAAGTGGGACTGTCTCCGTTTGTAAGTCTAATGTGGACCGGTACGCATCTCGGGTGTTTTATCTGTATTTTGCAATAAAACACTCTGGACCTGGACTCAGTTGCCTCTGCCTAATTTTTTATCAGTGTCTGAAGACTTTTTCTACAGCTTTTAAGAACTTTGAATTTTTACAAAACTTAGTCCCAATCTTTAAGTCGTTAAGAAGAGAGATAATACACGACACACGCCTTCAGCCAAGAGGATAAAGTCCTTCCTCGGTATGGTGTTTTATTACCAGCATTTCATTCCGAGCTGCTCGTCTGTGGCCAAGCCACTGTTTGCTCTAACTGCTGGACAGAAGAGGAAGGGCAAAACCAAAATGACAACGAATGTGGCTTCTTACAGAAAACTGAAACCATCTGACTGGACAAAGGAGTGTGAAACAGCCTTTCTGAGTCTTAAAGAAAAGTTGTTGAATTGTGTTGTCCTTGCACATCCAGATTTTTCACAGTCTCTGATTTTGTCTATTGATGCTTCACTGGATGGACTTGGAGCTGTCCTGTCTCAAGTACCAGCTGGAGAGGAGAAGGCTTGCCCCATCGCATTTGCCAGCAAGACGCTGAGTAACTCTCAAAAGAAATATCCAGCTCACAAGCTCAAATTTTTGGCTCTGAAATGGAGTATATGTGAGAAGTTCAGTCACTGGTTAAGAGGTCAGACATTCACGGTGTGGACTGATAACAACCCGCTCACCTACATCATGACAAAGCCAAAACTTGATGCTTGTGAGCAGCGTTGGGTTGCGAAATTGGCACCCTTCTCTTTTGATCTGAAACACATACCTGGGTCCAAGAACACAGTGGCTGACACACTCAGTAGGGATCCATTTGCAACAGCTGTCAGTCATAGGATCATCACTGAGGGCTACTCTCGTCTTCTCATCAAAGCTGATAGCATCAGCCAAGATGGGGTCCAGGATGCGTTTCACCTAAAGGTCCAGAGCCAAAAAGTGAAGAGACCATCTTGTGTCGGTCCAGAACCTCATTGTAGTTTGCAACCTTCACAGTGTGATGCAGTCAAGGCTCTTCTGGAGATGCATGACGAGTGGGATTTGGTTACTGAGACTCGTGCGATAGCACTAATTCAGTCTGTTCAAGATGCGGGCATACCAGGACAAGATCCGCTCCCTGTGTTCACTTTCAATGAACTACAACATGCCCAAAAGCTTGACCCTGATGTCTCCAAAATCTTGCCATTCATTATCCGAGAGAGGTGTCCATCCAGACGTGAAAGAGCAAGACTCAGTTTAGGAGCTATGGTGATCCTTAAACAATGGGAGAGACTCAAAATTAAGAATGGGATACTTTATAGAGTCACTCGAGATCCTCTCAGCAAACGGAAAAGGCACCAGTTTGTTCTTCCTGATAGCCTCAAGGACAGAGCTTTGCATGGCATTCATGACATGGCTGGACATCAGGGGCAGGCACGGACACTTCACCTGGCAAGACAAAGATTATTTTGGTCAAAGATGGATACTGATGTGAAGGAGTACGTCAAGTGTTGTCAGAGGTGCATTCTCGCCAAAACACCAGAACCTTGTGCTCGAGCCCCTCTTAAAAGCATAAGAACATTTGCCCCGATGGAGTTGGTGTGTTTAGACTTCTGGAGCGCGGAGGATAAAAAGCAAAACTCAGTGGATGTGCTTGTCCTGACCGACCATTTCACAAAACTAGCCCACACATTCCCTTGCACCAATCAAACAGCAAAGCAGGTTGCATTTGGATCAGGGAGCAAACCTTGAAACTGAGCTAATTGCTGAACTGCTTCGACTGGCGGGAGTATCAAAGTCTCACACCACTGCATATCATCCCATGGGAAATGGAGGCACCGAGCGGTTCAATCGCACACTTGGCAGCATGCTCAGATCATTGCCACCCAGAGAGAAGAACAAACGGCCTGAACAAATACAAACATTGACTTTTGCATATAATGCAACAGTTCATGAGACTACAGGATTTGCTCCATTCCAACTCATGTTTGGTCGGGTTCCGAGGCTCCCAGTGGATGTGATTTTCAAACAGGTGTTGTGTGATCCAGTGACTACTGATTATAAGACCAATGCCAAAACTCTCATGTCACATCTGTATGAGGCAGCTAGGATAGCTCAAACACATGCTGTAGAAGAACAAGACAAACAGGCAGAAGGATACAACAGGAAAGTGAAAGGTACTCACCTGAACATTGGCGACAGAGTTTTGCTAGCAAACAAGGGTGAAAGAGGGAAGAAAAAGTTATCTGACAAGTGGAATGCCACAGTTTACACAGTTGCTGACAGAAATCTCCAAACTCACACATACAAGTTGGAGGACAAAGAGGGTAGCAAAAAAGTTGTGCACCGAAACCTGATACTGGACATCAGTTTTCTACCTTTGAGAACAGGCCAGGATGAGATCTCTGTTGTCGGGGTAGAGGAGGCACAAGCCCTGTCGGACTCCTTTGACGCTTTGGAAGAGGGAAGTTTGGATGATGGAGATAATGCATGGGAGATGTTTAAAATGATGAACTGTGACAGCAATGTCTCTCTGGATCGAGAAGTGTCAGAACCAGGCTTATCCAACCAGAGTCTTGTGACCCCTCACAGTGTGATGGTACTCTCAGGTGAACATACTGATGGTCATTGGGCAGAAGAAGAGTTACATACAGTGAGTCAATCTTATTCTATGGATACAGAGGTTCTTGTAAATTCAGATGCAAACATGGACATGGGTCATCCTCCAGAGAATACTGACCAAGTTGTTAGGACTCGGTGGGTCGGGTCAGCAAAAGGGTGAACAGACTCATTGAATCTATGGTTCAAAGACCTTTTGATTTTAGGGATTTGGCAAATTCTGTGAGCCGAAAATCCCAGACCATTCTTACTTGGTTTTGAGTTAATCTGTTTAGAGTTCTGTTCATTAACAGTTCAGCAATGTAATTTTAATGGGATATTGTTTTCCTCTAATTTGTATCTTGTGTTTATGGGTGTAAAGTTGGCACAGAATTGTATGGTGTAAATGGCATCATATTGATCTGAGAAGGGCAGAGGCCTGATCAACCGTATGTCCCTTCGAAACCTGTGTTATAGGTGGCTCTCAAGCCGAGTGTTATACTAGGGTATGGCAACCCTGTGCTAAATGTTCATCAAATTTGTCAGTTTTCCATGTATTGGGATCATAAAATTTAGAGTAGAGAGAAAATTAATGTTTAGGGATTTAGAGAGTAACCAGTTATGAACTGAGGATAAAAATGTTTGGGTTTTACTGCAATGAAAAAAAGATGTTCAATTCATTCCTCTTGCTCACAGAGACGTCATTTGTCTACAGTGAATTTAAATTTGGAGCATATGAATTGGTTGAAAGGATTAATGTCATTTAAACTGCTGAAATTAATCTCTTTATATTTAGGCAGAATAGCAAATTTAAAATATTTGGTTCTCAATACACGGATATAATTTTTGGCGTATTCTTTTGACAGGAAAATTCTTTTAATTGGTTTAGGATATAAGATATGTGTTAATACTTTTCTTAAAAAAATATGTTTTTGCATTTTTTGTCTGTTATATTGATTCATTCAATAAATGCATTTTTAAATTTAGGAACTTGAATATTACTGAGAAAACCTTTCACTAAATTTATCAATG
Organism: Cyprinodon diabolis; assembly: GCA_030533445.1. Lineage (NCBI taxonomy): Eukaryota > Metazoa > Chordata > Actinopteri > Cyprinodontiformes > Cyprinodontidae > Cyprinodon > Cyprinodon diabolis. Next base: position 50,135,324 of record CM060066.1, on the reverse strand, counting down.
TTTTTGGAATATAATTTATAATTTGTCAATATTCCTGGCATCAGAATTAGGCAGTATATTTATCATTTAAATCATCTAGCGACAATAACTCTTCAATACTTCTCACTGCTGTTCTGGGTGCTAATAACATTTTCAAGGAGCTTCAAAAGCTGCACCGTATCAGATTTATAGTCCACACTGCAGATATATTAGAGCAGTGGCGGATCTAGGGGGTGGCTACTTGGGATGCAGCCCCGGATGTTTCCCCAAGAGCCCCGGATCTCGCTTCTGAGCTGATCAGAGTAAAATGTGCTGTACTGGAATTCACCAGAGAGTGGCAGCATGTGCAGGAAAGCAGCCTGTAGCATTCCTGTGCAGAAGAAGTCCCCACTAGCTGTTGCTAAACAGACTGATGTCCCAGCCAGGTATGTGAAGCTCTGACTGACTTCCAGATGTTCTTTGTCCTGGAGTTGTATAAAATTCTGTTCCCCTTGTGTCGGAAGCGCGCATTGAAGCCAGAGAGGCGAACATGGCGGATGGGACCATTTTCATTCATGTCAATGTTGTAACATCCAGTTTAATCAGCAGCTGTTGTCTATAAAATTGTAAAATAAACAAATAGACGAGGTTCTTCTAAGCTGTTTTGTGTTATTTTTTAAACGCCAAGAGAATCTGTCTTTTTCCAACTTCTGTCAGTTAAGCCTGACAGAAATAAAAGTCAGAAGTATTTATCATTTTTTACTGCTGGTATAAGAGGATGGAAACTGGCTGATAGCAGGACACAAAAATTAAGATTTCCAGAAAAGATGAGAGAGTAGACTTTCTGCTAAATCCCGTTCTAATGTAAAATATGACAGATTACTGGATTAAAGAAATTTCTAGTATACTACAGTACATGCTATCAAACATAACATTTTTTGAGAATTTGGAAACAGTTGCTGTATATTTTCTAAAAATATGGGAGGAGGAGAGGAGAGAATGGATATTTCAGCTGCCTGGAATATTCCGTTCCTCCTCCATAACATGGAAAGGAATTAATTCACCTACAAATCTTCAACTGTGTTTATTCCTCTCATCATCAACAACAAATCCTGTGGATTTGGTGACATTAAATTATTAAAGTTATGAGAGGGAAATCGTATATTTTAGCCACCTGATATAATCCGTTTCCCCTTTGATGATCTTTATGAAATTTCTTTTCTGTTTAAATTTTTATCTAACAATTTACAAATATATTTCAAAAGAAAAGTTCAAACCAAAACAGCTGGACTTTGTTTTCCAAGTTTGAAGATGTTTCGTTTTCCATCCAGTGAGCTTTCTCAATTCAAAATGTCTGAAGTAATGCTATTCCAGACATTTTGAATTGAGAATTCACATATTTTTATTAACTATGTAAGATTTCAAAATGTAAAATAATAAATGTTTCAAACATAATATAGAAAAATAATGACAGTTTCAAAATTCACAGGATTTGTTTCATTTTTCCCATGTTATGGGGGAGCAGATTATATCAGGTGGCTAAAATATATGATTTCCCCTTCATAACTTTGGCAAATAATTATCAAATGTCTCCACAGATCTTGTTGTTGAAGAAAGAAATAAACACAGTTAAAGACTTGCAGGTAAATTAATTTCTTCCCATGTTATGGAGCTGGAATTGTTATGTGTGATAGCATGTTACTACATGCTATCACTAGAAATTTCTTTAATCCAGTAATCTGTCATATTTTACATTAGAACGGGATTTAGCAGAAAGTCTACACGCTCATCTTCGGGGCTAAGCCCCTGATCTCCTAGAATCCTAGATCCTCCCCTGTATTAGAGTCTTTGCTTAAATGTCAGCAAAACCCATTTACACAGAAACAGATTTAAAACTTTTCATTAAACCAAACATTACCCGGCAAACATTTGCCGGCTTACTTGAACTCACAATAAATCAGGGGATACACAAGGCTACATTGGATGAAGCGGACATGTCTTTCAAAATGGGCAAAAGAAGAGTCCACGGCCGTATAACAAGGAGTCTTCCAATCTGAACAGACCTCAGTGCCACGGTGACTTAATTGGCCCGCAAAACCAGCTTTGCAACGACGCAGCTCCTACTGTAAATTCAAGCTCAGCAACAGTCTGTTTGGGAGCTGTTGAGGATGTCATTGATGTAAGCAGGAGCGACTCACCCTCATGCCACATCCCTGCGACAGATTTTACTTAAGCAGCTGATTCCATTCAAACTGTCTTTTTAGCCGGAGGCCTGTGAGTCCAGTGAAGTGTCACACAATGGCTGACTCAGACTACACCCTGCCCATGATTCAGAGGAGCAGAATATAGTGTCTTTTTCAAGCCAAGTTAAACGCAGTGTTTTGTGAACCTGCAACCAAGCCCCGCCCCATCTATTCCACTGAGCCAACAAGTAAACATGGTTTCCCTGCTTTCATTTGATGCATAAAAATACTCTACTTGTGATAGGTAGGTATTAGATATGCTAAATGTGTGTTTGTGTTTTTATCTCGATGAAGTCTTCAGATTAGAAATGAATGCTAATTTTTACCGAGCCCGACTGAAAGAGCCATGCTGTTATTGTTAGCTTAACTTTTCCTCTTTTTCCATTTGTTTGAAGAGTTAGGCTACAACGGTTGGACTGTCTAGCATCCTTGACTCCAAGGTACCTCATTGCTGGCCCTGCAGTATGTTGTGAGTCCTTTAAACCCTATTTGTTCTATCTTGTCCGCCTTGAACCGAACTGCCTGTTACCAGTTGAAATAATCCAATTTTCTAGCATACCTATATTTTAATATTTCCTTAGTCATTGTCGTTTTTCACAGTTTTGATTCCATTTAATATCTCTGTCTCAGACTTATTCATATTAATCTGGTGCTGTTTTAAACTTGTAGCCCTGTGCTAATTTTTGGTTTTATTTTGATGCATGGGATTGTTTTCAGTTCATTAAGGTTTTATAGTGTAACTATGTCACAAATGTTTAAAAAACGTTTTAAATGCAATTCCAAGCATTAGTAATGTTCCTATGTCTAATTTTTGTGTTTTATAAATCTTTGTATTTTATTTCTGTTTGTAATACTTGCTAAATTATTTTACTAGTTTCTGATTGGTCAAGGATCTGGGAAGGGAAGTGGAAAAAAGTATGTGTGGAGTAGAGGATGGTGAAGGAGACAGCCTGCCCGGTTGTTCCTCCGGTAGACATTATCTAAGTCCGAACTTCTCCAGGCTTTGGGAAAGTATCTGCAGCCAAGTGTTCGGCTAGGACACTTTATATTGCAGTGGACTTTAGTGAGGTGCTCCGGGACACTTTCCGTTCGGTTTACTGGAGAGGCCAAGAGTTACACCTGTTGGGAAACAACACGCGACCAGCGCGCGAGCACGCCAGGTTCCGAGGCAGTGAGGAAGGCCGGCTACCGTGGTGGTGAGCTTCCTGACGGCAGTGCTTGGGAACTGTAAGGTTAGAATCATCCTGGACATCGGAGAAGTTGGGGTCTAGTTTGGATAAGACGGCCGGAACCAACTACACGGTGGAGGTCGGGAGATTCTGTGCCGCTGCGGGAGTCCATGCAGGAGCTGTGTGCTGAGGGAGGAGCCACGACAGGTCCAGGCTGCAGCTGCGTGGTTAACCAGGGAGCCGGTGAACTCTACTCTCCTTTTCTACTCCACTCATCTGTGCCACGGTCAGGTACCAAACTCAGTTTCTTTTTATTTGCTCATTGAGTGAAGCGGCCAGTGTTAGTTTTCGGGCCCAACGCACCCAAGCGACGTTCAGGCCTGCAACGGGGTATTTTCTGGGTTTAGTTCTAGTGAAAGCCGGCATAGCTTAGGTTATTTACTGGCGACTTTGATTTTGCATTTGGACTAAGTGTTTGTTTATGACATTGAAAGAAACTAATGGACACTGAGTGTTTAAATTTTGAACTTTGAAAAGTATTATTTTTCCAGTTTAAAGGGTAATTGGTTGAGTTCAAATGAGAACTTGAAATATCAAGGTTTTGTATTCATTTTAAGTGTGCATCGTTTGGAGAGCTTTGTGAATTTATTTTGAGCTTTGATCCCACTCTTATGAGTGAGTGTTTTTTATTTATTGAACCACAAGGTATTCTGCATTTTATTTAAATTCTGTAATTTCATTTAACCCTTATTTTTTAGTAAAAAATAAATAAATAAAAGACATTACATCCTGCAATTCATTATTTCATCTTAATATTCTTATTGGGTTAAAAAGATATATATTTACAGGAGTTTATCAAAGGTGCTCATAACCAAACCGATAAAAACGACTGCAGTTTTATCACCTTTTAATGATAGGAACTCAGGGCGCCCCATATTTAGTTGGTTTGCAGGTTATCAGAGGTTTTGCCAGCGAGGTAGGCAAAGGGGCGCTACAAACTTTTAATACATAAAGCCTTAAAAGTTGAAAATCCTTCAAAGAGTCTCTAATGGACTCTTAAAATCCCTTCTTGTTTGCTTTTATTTATTTTTAGTTATTACTGTTTAGTTGTGAAATTTGCATGCACTGTAAGTAATTGTCCTGTAAAATAACAGTAAAGAGCTGGCAGCAGAGACGCCAGCAATATACTGTTATTTTTACAGTATTCATCCGTAAATTGATATTACAGTAGTAGACCGTAAACCAGAAAAATTGTATATTTCTGTATTTCTATAAGTTACGGTAAAAAGCTGGCAGCTAGGACACCAGCGATATACTGTAATTTTAGGGTTTTCATACTGTAAATTCACTTTACAGTAATAGTCTGTTTTCTCACTGTTCAATTATTTCACTGTCTAATACAGTAAAAAATAAATGCATCATATTTCTATTATTTGGAAATTACAATAATATTCTTTTTAAGTTTACTGTAGAGAGGCACAGTAGATACACATTAAAATAATTCAGTTTAGCAGTTTCCTAAAATATCAACCTTGAATACATGCAATCAATATAAGAAGCAATAAATTCAAAAAGAATCAAAATAATTTATTTCAAAAGGCAATATAATACTGAATATTGCTACTTTCAAAAAATTGAGAAAAAAAAAACAGAAAATAAACCGTGTTGGGAGATGCTGAGAAGATATTTCGAGTAGCAAACAGAGACAGCTGACTAGCTGACTTTGAGCCAATGTTAATATTATTTAACATTGTCTTTAACACACATAAGTTTGAACACTTGTTCAACAACACAATAGGTCTAGGAAAAAGACCAAAACAACAAATACAGAGGAAATAAGAGTTTAAACATTATTAAGACTACTTCAAAGCAGGAACATTAAGACCTTTTTGATTATGAGTCAAAACATTCAGCAAACCAGCATGTGTTTTTCCTCTTAAAATAGTCCTGTGAGGTAGATTAAAATTTTCCTCTAAACTCCATTTAAAACATGTATATTATGTAATCTGCAATGTATTTTCTGATGTCTGTGAAAATGCAGAATGCTGTATGCAGAATTGACAACATTTAGAAAACAAACGTAAGAATATTTGAAAAAATGCATCAAGGCCATTTCAAAACTATTACAGTACAGTTAGAACATGTGGATTTATACATCATTACAGTAATATGGATAAAAGAGAACATGTAGGGATGAAAATGTACTTTACTTCTTAAAGTAGTCCTGTGAGGTAGGAGTAGTAGTAGTAGTAGTGCCGGGAATCTGGGTGGGTGTGAACCACCCTGATTCAAATCTTGTGGATCCAGGAGAGATGTTCAGTTTGTTAGCCGCTGTTCCTCTGCAGTATTATTCTAGTGGAGCCACTGTCAAACAATAACAAACAAATATTATACAATCAGGAATGTACAATATACTCTCCAAGCTAATGCTTATAAAACAAATTAACTCTTGTGGCTTAATGGGGCAATGCCAGATTCTCAAAACAACACATGGACAAACTGCAGGATTAAGGAGAACTCACTGATCTATATGAAGTCCCTTTCAAAGTCAAGGAGTTTCTTCAGGAGCATGGAGACATGTGTGTTGACTGTGGAAGACTTCTTCTGGGAATCACACCTTTCTTCTTGGAGACAACCTTCCCCCTTTTGGCGTTTGTCCCTCCCTCTGGATTTATACCAATGAAGCGCCTAAAATCATCAAAATAGTCTAAGATCAGAGTGGAGTAAAGTGGGGCATGCGTGTGTGTAAGCTGTCATCCGGCTACTGTATATTATAGTTAACCAAGATTTAACAACAACAACATCAAAATAGTAGAGTAGTAGAGTAGAATATAGTAGAATATTGACTACCCTATTCAAATCTAAGCATCACTGATAGCTTATATATAGCATTAGCCTACATCAAACATTCTTGACACTATAAATAAAATAGCAAACCCAGAGGCAAAGACAAAAAGATTTTGATTTACGTACCGTTACATTTTCGTTGTGATGAAGACAGATGGTAGCACGTTGTGTGTTCTGCAGTCGTCTTCTGGAAAATTTCCGGAAAATACTGTAGTATCCCGTTATTTAAAACAGCCGCATACCGTTTACGGCCTCTGTCCAGTTGCTCCAAGTTAAGAAGCCCACAATGCATTGCTTACTACAGTACCGAACTGTTAAACATGAAAACAGTATTTTAGTGTTGAAAAATTGCTGTAAATTTACAGCAATTGCTTACAGTGTGGTTATTAGATATAATAATACTGTGTGACTATTAGCTAATAAATTGTATTTTAGCCCATGTTCTTTTGTGGTTATTTTATGCAGTAAGAAAATTATCACTCAGGTTACCTGCATCATTCCTTTGAATGAACAGAGACACATTCCTTTGGTTGGTGATTAATAATTCTGCATCATGATCTTGCATGGGCGTAGGTTTGCATAGGGACCATAGGGACATGTCCCTACCAAAATTTTGGAAGGACCTATTTGTCCCTACCAATAATTGGATGTAAACAACATGTTTATAATTTACTATACAGCAGCCGCTTCTTTTCCTCTCGCAGCTTCTCTGCCTGGTAGCTGCAGCTGCCTGCTCTTTCCTGTCCCGTTCACACAGCAGCGCATCAACTGTGCTGCGCGGTTTAACTCTGATTATTCTGCCTTAAGTTCCGCCTTCTCTCTTTCTGATTGCGTGTTTTCTAGTCTGTATGTGTGCGCGCGCGGGTGCTTGGAGCGCAAAAAAAAAAAAGACGCTAAAATAAATTAATATTGGGCTACGAAACTAGTCCAAATTAAAAAAAAATATTATCTACGCTAAAACAGGCGAAAGCTTCTGATTGGAGTTCTGTAAAGAAGCAGGAGAGAGTTTTTTGATTTGTGGAACTTGAGAAATGTAAGTTAACATTAGGATTTCTTTTATTTTATCTTTTAATCAGATAGCCAAAGGCTCCTTAAAGAAGATCTTTTATGAAATGAAACCAGGTGAAACAGAAAAGTTTAAACGTTTCCTTTGGTGGAGTTCTGGATGGAGAGCATTGATAGACAAAAACTATTTTTTTTACTTCTTAAATGTAAAATGTTTACATATTTTTTACAATCTTGGTATAATTCCTGCTCTAAGTGGGTCGCTCTGTCGGCTAAAGGCACATTTTAGTGGCCCTATACTCCAGTTTACGATTAATCAATTACTGTACATAGTTCACGATTATTTAAATAATTTGTAATATGATTAATTGTTTCAGCCATAGATAAAATACATGAAATTAGCTACACAGAGTAACTACAGCCCAGATGTACAACTTCTAATATTAATACTTTAAATGCTCAGTGTCAGTTCCTCTTATAGTTCCAGTGCACATGTAAATACAATACATTTATTTGCTGACCCTTGAATGTATTATTTTGCATGATCCAGAGAGAGCATATTAGATAAAAAAAAATAAGAGTGGGTTTTACCTCTGCACAATTCTATATCTTCAGAAGAACACACAGGATAAATCCACATATTATATATATTTGGTTAAACATACACTGTCTTAGTAGCAGGTAAATTTAAATGCAATCCTTTTCAAAGTGGAAAAAGTCCTAATTCCACATTCATCAGAGCCAGTGATGCTTTAAATATTGATAAACAGCATCTAGTGCATGTAGTGCCAATAAGATTTGTATTAATGTAGCAAGAAATGCTGCTGTTCTCTTTAAACAAAATGAGCCCTGAAGCTCACATTAAGCATAAAAAAGAGCATGCATATTTTTGCAAAGGACCAATGAAACTGAAGAATAGTGTCCCTACCAAAGTTGAAACCAAACCTACGCCCTTGTGATCTTGGCAGTGATGATTGGATTAATGGTTCATTCCATCCACCTGCCTAGCTCCACCCAGTTTCTCATTACCACTATCATATCCACCTGTTCCAGCTTCCATTTAAACTGATTGCCCCAGTCATCAGTGCCAGATCATTCGAGCCATAGTTAACAGTTCTCTGTCAAATAGAGTTTGTTGTTCTGATAACCTGATCCATACTAGTTTCTGCCCTTGGACATCTGAGCCTGCCTGCCCCAGTTCTGATCTGTTTGCTTGACTTGTCTTCGAACTCCTGCTGAATTCTGCCTGCTTACGACCTTGGATCTGTCTCCAGACCCTGGCTTGGATTTCCCTACGGTACCTCGTCGAATCTATGATCTTCTGGCCTGGACTTTCGGTTTACCTTATCAATACCAGCTTTGGCTTCTCCTTCTGGAAACTTCTGCTCTCCCTTGTCTGCTGGCTTCTGCTCGTCAGCTGGCTCAGCAGCCTTTTTGGCTTTGGCTCCCTGAATTCTCTGGGCAGCATCCGCCGCATGCTGTGGATGCCGCCGTGGATTCTACTCCTTCCTCTGGGCTTGAAGGGAAATTTATAACCATATCAGTGACTCACAGACTCGTAATGGTCCTCTGTCAGAGTTATGTCGTCACTAACCTTTTTTTTACCCTGTACAGAGATTCCGGCCTTTTTGTCCTAGCTGCTGAGTTGCAGATTCGTCAAGCAGTCAATAAATGCTTTTATAAATCACTTCAGTGGGTCTGCCTGAATTCTGGGTTCAAAGTTATGGGTTCTGACACTCTGCTGAAAGCCATAGTCTAAATTATTAAATTGGTAAAGACAATCCAGGAGTCCAACTTTTATGTAAAATACTAAGAACCCTGGTGAATAAGTAAATAAAAGTTAATCATTCAACTTATAATCATGAATTGGTTTGACCCTCATTTTGAATGACCTTTTATTTAACTAAGGGTCCGTCTCAAAATAATAGCATATTGTGATAAAGTTCATTATTTTCCATAATATAATGATAAAAGTTGAACATTCATATATTTTAGCTTTATTGCACACTAACTGAAATATTTCAGGTATTTTCATGTCTCAATACGGATGATTTTGGCATACAGCTCATGAAAACCCCAAATTCCTATCTCAGAAAATTAGCATATCATGAAAAAGGTCTATAAATGAGCTATGCACCTAATCATCTGAAAAGATTCCTGAGGCCTTTAAAACTCCCAGCCTGGTTCATCACTCAAAACCCCAATCATGGATAAGACTGCCGACCTGACTGCTGCCCAGAAGGCCATCAATGACACCCTAAAGTAAGAGGATATGACACAGAAAAATATTTCTGAACGAATAGGCTGTTCCCAGAGTGCTGTTAAAGGCACTTTAGTGGGAAGTCTGTGGGAAGGAAAAGTGTGGCAGAAAACGCTGCACAACGAGAAGAGGTGACCGGACCTTGAGGAAGATTGTGGAGAATGGCCGATTCCAGACCTTGGGGGACCTGCGGAAGCAGTGGACTGAGTCTGGAGTAGAAACATCCAAAGCCACTGTGCAGGAAATGGGCTACAGGTGCCATATTCCCCAGGTCAAGCCACTTTTGAACCAGAAACAGCGGCAGAGGCTCCTGACCTGGACTACAAAGAAGCAGCACAGGACTGTTGCTCAGTTTTGCATGTCAGGTGGAAATCAAGGTGCCAGAGTCTGCAGGAAGACTGGGGAGAAGGAAATGCCAAAATGCCAGAAGTCTAGTATCAAGTACCCACAGTCAGTGATGGTCTGGGGTGCCATGTCAGCTGCTGGTGTTGGTCCACTGTGTTTTATCAAGGGCAGGGTCAATGCAGCTAGCTATTAGGAGATTTTTGAGCACTTCATGCTTCCATCTGCTGAAAAGCTTTATGGAGATGAAGATTTCATTTTTCAACATGACCTGGCCCCTGCTCACAGAGCCAAAACCACTGGTAAATGGTTTACTGACCATGGTATCACTGTGCTCAATTGGCCTTCCAACTCTCCTGACCTAACCCCATAGAGTATTTGTGGGATATTGTGAAGAGAAAGTGGACAGAAGTAAGACCCAACACTCTGGATAAGCTAAAGGCTGCTATCGAAGCATCCTGGGCCTCAATAACACCTCAGCAGTGCCACAGGCTGATTGCCTCCATGCCACGCCACATTGAAGCGGTCATTTCTGCAAAAGGATTCCCGACTCAAGTATTGAGTGCATAACTGTACAGTACTGTTATTTGAAGGTTGACTTTTTTTGTATTAAGAACACTTTTCAGATGAAATATGCTATTTTTTTTTGTGAGATTGGAATTTTGGGTTTTCATGAGCTGTATACCAAAATAATCCGTATTAAGACAATAAAAGACCGGAAATATGTCAGTTAGTGTGCAATGAATCTAAATTATATGAATGTTCAAGTTTTATCATTATATTATGGAAAATAATGAACTTCATCACAATAAGCTAGAATTTTGAGAAGGACCTGTATAACTGTCAGTTCTAGTTCTATTCAGAACATTCTGGTAAAACAGTCACATGATATTTGTGGCCCCACAAACTTTGGTGGTAAAGTACAAATAATAACAAAACATGGCTGTAATAAGGAATGTGCTGGTTAAGATTCTCAGTCATCCAGGTCATAGTCATCACGTAAAAGTTTAAAAAAACAATCCGCTGGACTTGGTTTCCAAGGTTTGAAGACGTTTCGCTTCCCTTCAAGGAAGTTCCTGGGGGGAATACTTTGCCTTGTAGCTAAGATAAAATATAACATTGAAAATCTGCTCCTAAATTAATTTTAAAAACTGTCTCTATTTGCTGAAGGAACAATAGTTACCATTTCATTCTTTCAGGGGCCACACAAATGGTCCTCTGAAGTCCCCAGCTCTACTGCGTCTCAGTTCATAAAACAGCTGCTGTTTTAACATTGGTTATTGGTTACATCATGATTTAGATCAGAAATTAACAAATTCCTAAATAATCAACATGAAGCTTGGAGAAGATCTAGAAACCAGTTTTCTTTGTTTTCTACTAGTCTTGCACCGATAATGATACCAGTATCGGGCGGGACCCCGATCCAACACTAAAATTGTGGTATCGTTGAGTACCAACCAATAGGGCACCGATAACATTTTGAGAGCCAAAAGTTTATTCAACTATTGTCACCCATTCCAGGTAGGCAATAAAAAGTTCTACTGGATTCACTTTCTATTAGTCTTTTTCCTGCTTCACAAAGGTAGGCAGCAGCTTGACATGAAGCCATGATGGCAATTATTTTACATCCAAGTAGTCTGCAGTTCTTCATATATACACACACATCAATTTCGAACCGATTGTAATCGGCCGATACTTCACAGCCAGGTATGGGGTATCGGGGCCAAAAAATGGCATCGGCGCAACAATATTTTCTACCAACCAGAGCAGCTCTAAGCTGTAAATTTCAAATGTTCAGTAGAACCAGTTTATAACTCACCGATATGAAAGAAAATGACTGTGATCAGCTTCTCCATCATGGAGTCCCTGTAAACGGGGTTCCTCCTGGACCAGATGTCTGTCAGCAGAGACTCACAGTGAGCTCAACACTGAGCAGGACGGCAAGAGGTCACATGACCCCACCCTGGAAAATCACCATGACAACCTGATTTATTCTGTGAGCTCTAGAGTCCATCTCTCTGCTTTCTGCCCACTGACTGATAAACAGTCAGACTACATTTAAAAAGATCAAACCTCCATTTTGAATCCTTGTAATAAAGTTAGAGTCTGATGAAGAGTTTGACGTGATGAAGGTTTAACAGCAACGTCAGAAAGACGACTTCAGGAAGTGCATCCAGTTGCAGGATGGTCTTCTTCTGTGAAGGTCACCAACTGTGATGCCACCAGCTGCAGAGCTTGGTCCACGCTGAGTTTCCAAGAGCAGACCACATTAGGGGAACAAATGAGACACAAACAGGAGAATCTCTGGATGTTTGAGGATAAAGCAGCAAATAAAAGCAGCAGAATGTGATGAGTTGGACAAAAAGAGAACTTTAACATTTTGGGTCCAACTGAGAACCTGTAAAATAGATGACACTCTTAATTTCCTGGATAAAAAAACGGAAAGACCAGAAAGTCAGAAGCCATCAGCTAAAAGTCTGATGGTCTGTTGCTTCAGCAGTGTGTTGAAGCTTCTGCTTTACTGGTCACTATCTGCTGAAGGAAACCACACAGCTTTCTGCTTCACTACCACCTAATATATGATCCACTTTGACCTAAATGAAGAAATAAAGAGCAGATACATCAGCGGAACCCCACAGCCAATCAGAAACCAGAGATTCTTTCTGCAGAAACCAACCACCGGATGAGGCCTCTGACAGACGGCAGCAAAGCCTCAAACATGATGTGTCCACCATTCATCAGGCTGAGAAACTTCTGCTGTGCATCTTCACTAACTACTGTTACCTCAACATGATCCTGCTGCCAAAAACCAAATAAATCCATTAATAAAGTGATAAACAGACGATGGCGGCGCCAATTTTCCTCAGAAGAGATGGATCCGTCTCACTGTCCTCAGATCAGTTTCCCTTCTGCAATATTGCAAATGTCATAACCATTTTACAAAAAGGCTCCTGCTTTATAGATATGTTATTAACTAGTCTGTAAACACTTTCGAACTCATTAATATGTGTTTTATTATGCATTAATTAAGGGAGATCAAGGAATAAATTGACCAGTTTCTTCACAAATAGCTTAACCTTAAAACAAAATTGTGCAGCATGTTTTCTACAGGTGCTGGTCATAAAATTAGAATATCATGAAAAAGTAGATTGATTTCAGTAATTCCATTTAAAAAGTGAAACTTGTATATTATATTCATACATTACATACAAACTCATATATTTCAGATGTTTATTTTGTTTAATTTTGATGATTACAAATGACAACAAATGAAAATCTCAAATTCATCATATCAGAAAATTAGAATATTGTGAAAAGGTTCAAAATTGATGGCCCCTGGTGCCACACTCTAATCAGCTAATTAACTCAAACCACCTGCAAAAGCCTTTAAATGGTCTTTCAGTCTAGTTCTATAGGCTACACAATCATAAGGAAGACTGCTGACTTGACAGTTGTCCAAAAGACGACCATCGACACCTTGCACAAGGAGGGCAAGACACAAAAGGTCATCGCTAAAGAGGCTGGCTGTTCACAGAGCTCAGTGTCCAAGCACATTAATAGAGAGGCGAAGGGAAGGAAAAGATGTGGTCGAAAAAAGTGTACAAGCAAGAGAGATAACCGCACCCTGGAGAGGATTGTGAAACAAAACCCGTTCAAAAATGTGGGGGAGATTCACAAAGAGTGGACTGCAGCTGGAGTGAGTGCTTCAAGAACCACCACACACAGACGTATGAAAGACATGGGTTTCTGCTGTCGCATTCCTTGTGTCAAGCCACTCTTGAACCACAGACAGCGTCAGAAGCGTCTTGCCTGGGCTAAAGAGAAACAGGACTGGACTGCTGGTGAGTGGTCCAAAGTCATGTTCTCTGATGAAAGTAAATTTTGCATTTCCTTTGGAAATCAAGGTCCCAGAGTCTGGAGGAAAAGAAGAGAGGCACTTCATCCACGTTGCTTGAAGTCCAGTGTAAAGTTTCCACAGTCAGTGATGGTTTGGGGTGCCATGTCATCTGCTGGTGTTGGTCCATTGTGTTTTCTGAGGTCTTTTTGTATGTTTGTATGTAATGTATGAATATAATATACAAGTTTCACTTTTTAAATGGAATTACTGAAATCAATCTACTTTTTCATGATATTCTAATTTTATGACCAGCACCTGTATTTCTGAAAGACTGACTTAGTAACAGACTATACCTGGTTCAATGTGGTGTTTATTTTAAGGCTTAAAATAAAGGGCCCTTTAAACATAGAAAAGTAATTTTGCTAATAAAAAAATGGTTGACTTCAAAAAATATCTGAAGATGTCAGAACAGAGGACCCAGTATTCAAGGCACGGCAGAAAGTAGGATTGTTAAAAAAGCATGTATATAAAACTGCAGATCTGCAGTAGCAGCGGCTAGAATGTCTAAGGTAGGGACCTCTACAGGAGAGAAACACAGGTAGTGACGACGATAATCTGACAGAGGATGATTATGAATGTGTGATTTACTGAACTGGTGTGACAGTTCAGTCTGAGCCCAGAGAACAAGGTTGATTCCAGCTGGTTGGCTGACAACACAGATCAGATGCTGCCTGAGAGTTCCAGACGCTAAAGCCTTGAGGGGTGCAGAACTGGCAAGAGGTCAGATTCAAGCAGATGAAGGAAGGCAGAATAATCCAGGTTGAAGTCAGGAGGCAGATCCAGGTTCAGTCCTTAAGAAGAATCAAGCAGGTGTTGAAGACAGGTAAGGCAAACAGATCAGAACAGGGAGAGGCAGGCTCAAAGGTCCAAAAGCAAAACGGATCAGGATCAGGCAATCAAAACACAATCAGTTATGATAGAAAACTCTCACACCAAAGGCTCAATGATTGGGAACAAGTATTTTGAATAGAAGCTGGAACAGGTGGATATGATGAGTGGTAATGAGGAAGTGGGTGGAGCTAGGCAGGACCAAGATCATGACAAAGGAGGTCAGTTTAAAAGTAAATATTTAAAGATTTGTTTATTTTAAATATCTTTTTTAAATACACACAAATAAATACGTAGTTCTTTAATCTGTTTTCCAACTCTGATAAAAGGAAGATATGAATATAATGGTTTACGCCTTTTTCATCCCATGTGTGGGATTTATTATTGTTTACATTTCTTCACATTCCTCCTACCACGTCCCTCTGCTCCATTCCAGATTGTCATGGTTTTGTTTCTGTTTAAGTTTTCTTTTTGAGTTTTCATTGGTTTTGTTTCTATTTTGTGTTGTTCTAATTTTTGGATGTATTTGAGTTCCTATTTCTTGTTTACCCTCTGTTGCCCTCTTGTGTCTCCTTTTCCTAGCTCCCGTCTACATTCTTCTTTCCACACCTGTTTCTCGTCTGCTAATTAGTCCTCCCATCTCCAGGATATACACCCCCTGTTCAGTTACTCTTTGCTGGTTCCTCCTCATCTCTTTGCTCCCATGTATGTTTTCCCTGACGTCTCCTGAATTTTGGTTTTCAGAATTTTGTTTGTGGACTTTTGCTTCCATTTGGATAATTATATCTGCAAGAAACCACCTCAGCTTCTGTCTTTGCATTCGGTTCCTCTAAAAATCTCTACCCCACCCGACAGTCGGAACCAGCCAGAAATGGACCAAGCAGACTAAAACTCAGTTTTGGGCCCCTAGGAGAGACAGATCAATAAAACAGGAGGAGCAAATGCCATTTTTGCAAGAGGAGATGAAACTACTGATTGCACAACGGGGCAAGTTCTTGATTATGTTCACTGAACAACTTAACTTCCTTGTAAATCAGATCCAGAGGATTCAGAGCTCCCCTGACCAGCCTGTCTGTAACAAGGATCCAGACGTCGCCATCACCTCTCCAGAAAGCCAGGTCAGTGTCCCCTGTGGTTTCAGCAGTCACCTTCATGACCAACAATTATCCTCACAAAATAAAAAATTAAAACTGGTTCCCAAGACCACATCTCCAGCTGCCAAAGCTCATTAATCAGGCCCTCTTAGTCTTGTTTATTATCAATCAGACCCCTTTAATGTTCCCTCTCCAAGGTCGGACTCCTTTAGCGTTATATTATAATGTAAAAAATAAAAATAGCTAATACTAACAGGAATAAGTGAACATTTCCATGCATTATGGCTGCATCCAGTCATTTTAGAAAAGGTTGGGGTTATGGCTATCAAGGATTATTCTTCTTTATAAATCTTTTCCTGTGGAGATAAGAGAGCTTCACAAGACTTATACCTGTGGTTTAGTTGTGTAGCCCATGCTTGTTTTTGAACAATGTAAAATGTGGCATATAGAAGACAGGTTTGCTTTCTTATATGTGGGGATGTTTAAATTGTTAAACTGTATTTTCGATCTAGGCCTGCCCTTTATAAAACATCCCCTGAATGTTATTTCGGAAGGCCCCAGAACTGTTGGCTCCCCCCCTCTCCTATCCGCGGACACCTGTGGATGTGTTCAGGACTGTAGCGATGGTTGATAAACCTTCCATCATACCAAGGACAATGGCCTGACAGGGCCATTCCTTCATCCCTCCCAACTGTGGCTACTGAATGATGAAAGGCTCTAAGGAAACCGCCTAATAGTAGGGTACTTGGCAGCCGAACAAATGTGCCTAACGGGAGAGTTGTTTGGCACGCATGTCGTCAGTCCATTGTTCCCCTGTCTACCCCCCCCGATGTATGTGATTTATGTTATGAACCGTTTGCATTGAAACTGTAATCTTGATTACAATGCAAATTGTAGCTGACAATAAAGACAGATCGTTTGATTTATTGATCGATTGATTTCATGGTTCTCCATAGGAACATAAATATATATTTTTATTTGAACAAATACTCTTTGACACAGAACTTTGTTCCTGTGTTTGGAGGCCCTCTTGTCATGATACATTTTCTATAGTGGTGTTGGAGTCACTAAGAGTTTTTAGAAGAAGCATATTTATACTGAAAGATCATTTAAAACTTAAATTCACACAGGTGTACATTATTTCATAATTAGGTTACTTTTCAAGCTAACTAGTTGCAATAGATGTTTTTAGAAGATTTTTTAGGACCATTTAGTTCTTGCATGCTGCTGTTTGACCACTGGCTGTCTTTTAAACAGCTATAGATCCTAATAGGATGCCAACCATGCCCCACTGCTCGGGATGTTGTCTTTCTGCTCTCACTGTCTCTCTTAGGTGGAACTGTACTGGATCTGAGCAGATGAAAGGCTTGTGAAGAGTCAAGACAGACAGAGGACTCATGGAGAGCAGGCCTGGGCCTGATCAGATAGAGGATGTGGAGAGCACTCTAAATCATTAGTTTTAAAAAGTTGACTGTTTAGGGCGTACAGGTGGCGCAAAGGACCACAGAAAAGACGACTGTTTATGAGGTATGAAGCAGCTGTGCAGGATGTAACACCTCCTGTAAATCATAACAGGATGAGTTGAATCGTGTCTGCATCCCCTGGAGTCAGTATGTGCTGCTCTATTGGAATTTGGGAATTTTGGCATGGCTCCCAGTGGAATTTTTCTGATGAAGTATTAAACAGACTTTTGTTTAAAGTTTAAACAAAGTTTAAAGTTTAAAATGTTCCAATGCTCCTGAATGCACCATAGCTTTCTGACGCGCAGCGAACGCATCTCACTGGTCTGTGAAGGCTGTGCTGTGTAGATGCGTGTTTGATTTTCCACTTAAGAGAAAGCTTTGCAAACTCAAAACTCACGTCGGCTATCACGGTTTAGTGTTGTGTGTAAATAGCAAGAGACCACAACAAATAAATCAGCCGTACCATGGTCAAAATGTTTGGATTTAATGTTGTTCAAAAAATCCGTACTTTTGTAAATTAATCTGCCAAATAACCACAACTTTTTTCCCACGAGAGGTATTTTTAAACGTTTTTATATCATTAATATAAGAACCTAAGCTCCATTGAACATATTTTAATCCGTTTTCCTCGTCGATATGCAGTTCAACAGAGCGAGGCGCGCTCCCGCGACTGGGGATGCATATTTCGGCAGGCATGCACTTTTGGGCATAACACCGTCTCTCAGCAGCTGTGGCTCTTACAGGTGGATCAGCTCAAAAGGGTGTGTTCAGAAGCGAAAATCCAAAGCGGTCATTCTGTAACAAGGCGAGCATTGATACGATTAATAACAGAGTCCATAGATGCTGTGGTTAACGATGAAGAAGAGGAGGTGGGGAGGTGCTATCTGCAGAGAATGTTAAAATCAATTGAACTGATATCACAGCATTCTGAAGTTACTGCTGAAGCGATGGCAATGAGTTACACGTCAGAAAATGCCCAGGCTGTAACTGAAATGAACTTAGCAGAAAAATACTCACAACTCCACCTTAACAACCAAGCTTTGCAAGAGAAAGTACGGAGGTTAAATGAACACATAAATAGTAAACCTCAGAGAACAGTGACTGAAAATGTGATGACAACAGCAGCAAATAGGCTTTCAGAAGTGACCATACGGAGGGAATTTAAAATATGTGGTCAGATAGGGGAGAAGGGTCAGAAAGACAGGCTCTCATACACAAATTTAATGCATCAGATTGAGAGAGGCCTGTGTAAAGGACATAGTGAGGCTGAAGTAATCGAAGCTGTAATAAAATCAATCAGTATTCGTGACATGCTGGAAATTAAACGTGATCTGACCCTGTCCCAGCTCAAAGCCATTTTAAAGGGACACTTCAAAGAGGATAGCTCAGCTGATATCTATCAAAGACTAATAAATATCACACAGGATAGTCGTGAATCCCCCCAAAATTTCCTCTTCAGGGCAATTGAACTAAAAGAGAGGCTGCTGCTTGCTTCAAGAGAAGTCGATGCCGATGAGCAGTACAGGGCCGACTTCATTCAAAGGAAATTCCTGAGGTCAGTCAGTACTGGACTGTTAAGTGACAAGATAAAGTTTCAGCTGAAGCCCCACCTTGATGATCAAACAGTGACAGATGAGACCCTTATTGAAAAGATGAATGAGGCTGCAAGTGTGGATTCAGAACGACAGTCCAAACAGAGAAAAAGCTACAACACTAAAATTCCAAAAATTAACGAGCTGCAAAACAGGCAGCAAAACCAGGCAGCACCTAACACCAGTTTGGCAACCCAAGAACAATCAGCCGAAGTTGTGAAGCAGAAAACCCGTAAAACATCAGCACCCATCAATTCTAGGGAGTCAGAGCTGTATGAAACAGTAAGGCTGCTCAGAGAAGAGATTGCTGAAATGAAGAAGAACATGAACAGCTCGCAGCCTATTTACCAAGCAAGAAGGAATGTTAGGAGGGGATGCAAAGGATGTGAAGAGAACAACATAAGTGATCAGTGTGAGCATTGCTTTAAGTGTGGACAGTTGGGGCACCTCTCCAGAGGCTGCAGGGGACCAAAGAGGTTAACTGTGAAACCTGATGGCATGAATGTGACTCTGCAAACCTCCACACATCCACAACCACACACTGGACTCCAAGGAGAAGCTGAAGAAATGGTGTATGAACGGCTCTGTGAACGAATTAGACAGCTGGAGGAGCAGGTGGAAATACATACATACACTATATTGCCAAAAGTATTTGCTCACCTGCCTTGACTCACATATGAGCTTAAGTGACATCCCGTTCCTAATCCATAGGGTTCAATATGACGTCGGTCCACCCTTTGCAGCTAGAACAGCTTCAACTCTTCTGGGAAGGCTGTCCACAAGGTTTAGGAGTGTGTTTATGGGAATTTTTGACCATTCTTCCAGAAGCGCATTTGTGAGGTCGCACACTGATGTTGGACGAGAAGGCCTGGCTCTCAGTCTCCGCTCTAATTCATCCCAAAGGTGTTCTATCGGGTTGAGGTCAGGACTCTGTGCAGGCCAGTCAAGTTCATCCACACCAGACTCTGTCATCCATGTCTTTATGGACCTTGCTTTGTGCACTGGTGCACAGTCATGTTGGAAGAGGAAGGGGCCAGCTCCAAACTGTTCCCACAAAGTTGGGAGCATGGAATTGTCCAAAATGTCTTGGTATGCTGAAGCATTCAGAGTTCCTTTCACTGGAACTAAGGGGCCAAGCCCAGCTCCTGAAAAACAACCCCACACCATAATCCCCCCTCCACCAAACTTTACACTTGGCACAATGCAGTCAGACAAGTACCGTTCTCCTGGCAACCGCCAAACCCAGACCCGTCCATCAGATTGCCAGATGGAGAAGCGCGATTAGTCACTCCAGAGAACGCGTCTCCACTGCTCTAGAGTCCAGTGGCGGCGTGCTTTACACCACCGCATCCGACGCTTTGCATTGCACTTGGTTATGTATGGCTTGGATGCAGCTGCTCGACCATGGAAACCCATTCCATGAAGCTCTCTGCGCACTGTTCTTGAGCTAATCTGAAGGCCACATGAAGTTTGGAGGTCTGTAGTGATTGACTCTGCAGAAAGTTGGCGACCTCTTCGCACTATGCGCTTCAGCATCCGCTGACCCCGCTCCGTCAGTTTACGTGGCCTACCACTTCGTGGCTGAGTTGCTGTCGTTCCCAAACACTTCCATTTTCTTATAATACAGCTGACAGTTGACTGTGGAATATTTAGGAGCGAGGAAATTTCACGACTGGATTTGTTGCACAGGTGGCATCCTATCACAGTTCCACGCTGGAATTCACTGAGCTCCTGAGAGCGACCCATTCTTTCACAAATGTTTGTAAAAACAGTCTGCATGCCTAGGTGCTTGAATTTATACACCTGTGGCCATGGAAGTGATTGGAACACCTGATTCCAATAATTTGGATGGGTGAGCAAATACTTTTGGCAATATAGTGTACATCATCACAACAAACTGAGGGCTCTAATAGGAAATAAGTGCATGGTGGACTGCTTCCTTGAGGATGTGCCAACCAAGGCTTTATGGGACACCGGCTCACAGGTCACCATCATAAATGAAAGCTTGAGGAGATCCCAGCTTCCCCACATCAAGTTACGCAGTACAGGTGAGCTCTTAGAGGAGGGAGAGACGTTGGTTGGGAAAGCAGCAAACCAGACTCCCATCCCCTTTGCAGGTTGGATTGAAGTAAAATTCAAACTAGGGTCAAAGGGAGGCCTGAATCCAGAACTGCTAGTGCCAGTGCTCGTCTCTAATGAGCCTGGAGTGGCTGAGCCACCGATAATTGGCTACAATGTCATTGAACATTTAGTAAAGAATGGCATGGAGCACCACCCTGGTGTCACATCCATAGCATTGAAAGAGGCTTTCTCATTTGACTGCAAAAAGGCAGATGTGTTAATCCACTTAGTAAAAACAGCTCACCAAACTAACGAAGAAGCCTTGGTAAAAATAGGACGGCTAAAAACTGTGATTACGGCGGGTCAGACCAAAGAGGTGAAATGTAGTGTGAGGATTAGTCCTCTCTCAAAGAGACAGGAAGTCCTGTTTGAGCCCGAGGTGGTCCCAAAATAGCCTGAGGGCTTGAACATCTCAAAAACAGTGGTCTGCCTGAAAAGAGGAAACCGGTCAGCAGTATGGATCCCAGTCACAAATAACAGCCATTCAGACATTACCTTAATACCGCGCACCGTACTGGGATACTTACAGCAGATCAAAGCAGTCTATCCAGTAGAAGCCAGACCGGTTGATGCAAGTGAAAAGAAAGCAGAGATCATCTCACCTGCCCGTGACTGCAACCTTCCAGCATCGTACAAACCACATGGAGAATACAAAGAGACAGAAGCATCCAAACATGATCGGTGGGACCCTCCAGTGCCCATTGACCACCTGACTCCTGAGCAGCAAGATGAGGTAAGGAGGATGCTTTATGAAGAGTGTAATGCATTTTCAAAGGATGAGCGTGATGTGGGGTGCATCCCATCCCTGCAGCTAAAAATCAGGCTGAGCGACACAACGCCAGTAAGGCGGACTTATACATCTGTCCCCAAACCGCTGCTTAAAGAGGTGAAGGAATATCTGGAAGACCTGCTGAACAGAGGTTGGATACAAAAGTCCCGATCTCCATACTCATCACCCATAGTTTGTGTGCGCAACAAGGATGGGAGCCTCCGGTTGTGTGTGGATTATCGTGAACTGAACCGGAAATCCATTCCAGATCGTCATCCCATCCCTCGAGTGCAGGATATGCTTAATAACCTGAGTGGAAGTGCATGGTTCTCTTTCTTGGACCAAGGCAAGGCATAGCATCAGGGTTTCCTGGAGGAGAGTAGCAGACCACTCACCACATTCATAACACCATGGGGTTTATATGAGTGGATCAGGATTCCCTTTGGCCTGTCCTCAGCCCCAGCAGAGTTTCAGCGAAGTATGGAGGAGTGCCTTGCAGGCCTCAGGGATGAAACATCTCAGCCATATTTGGATGATAATCTAGTCCACAGCCAGTCATTTGAAAATCACCTACGTGACATGAGAGAGGTGCTGCGTCGTTATCAGACTCATGGAGTGAAGCTAACACCAAGAAAATGTGAAATCTTCAAAGACAAGGTGAAGTTTCTGGGAAAGATTGTATCCAAGGATGGCTACTGCATGGATCCTGCTGAGATTGCACCCGTACAATCAATCAAAGACCGGACTCCAAAAACAGTGGGTGACTTGAGGAAAATGCTGGGCTTTCTATCATACTATCGTCCATATATTCCCAACTTCTCACGCATTGCTCAGCCACTGTACAGCCTGTTGTCAAAAGAAAAGAAACCTGGAAAGGTAGGGAAAGGAGGAGGGTCAAAAACAAGCACAGGGAAACACAAAAATTCAGACCAGCTGCCCTCAAGCCATCCAATCGAATGGAAAAAAAATCATAAGGATGTTCTGTGCCAGCTGTTGGAGTATTTGTTGTCTCCTCCCCTATTGGGTTACCCTGAATTTGAGAAACCATTTGTATTGCACTGCGATGCGTCCCAAGAAGGCCTTGGTGCAGTATTGTACCAGAGACAACAAGGCAAACTTGTGGTCATAGGTTATGGGTCAAGAACACTAACTTCCCCAGAAAAGAATTACCACCTCCACTCTGGGAAGTTAGAGTTCTTAGCAATGAAGTGGGCAATCTGTGAGCGGTTCAGAGACTACCTTTATTATACACCGTCTTTTGTCGTCTACACAGACAATAACCCTTTAACCTATGTGTTAACATCAGCCAAACTAAATGCGACCACACACCGCTGGATAGCCGAATTAGCAGACTTCAACTTCTCCATAAAGTATAGACCAGGGAAAGTTAATGGGGATGCAGACGGGCTATCTAGGATGCCTCTTGACATGGAGGAGTACATGCAGACATGCATCCAGGAGATGGAGCCAGAGGTAATTTCGTCTGTCACACAATCAGTCCAGCTAACATCCCATGATCAGGGGCCCTGGTTGTGTCCTGCAGTCATAATGACAGCCTGCAGTGATGAAGAACAGGAACACATAACACCATCAGTGACCAGAATATCAGCCGAGGACCTGAGAAAAGCACAGGAGGAAGATTCAGTGATCGGGAAGGGGCGTGGGTTTGTGATGAGAAAACAGTGGCCCCACCATGCCAAAAGAAATTGGCGTGATGGTATCTCTATATTCGCTAGAGAAAGGAACAAGCTGTGTGTTCATGAAGATGGCCTCCTTTATAGGGAGTCCTCCAATCGAGTTCAACTTGTGCTACCCAAAGTGTTCCACCAGCTAATATATAAAGAACTGCATGAGGAAATGGGACACCTTGGTGTGGAAAGAACCTTGAACTTAATCCGTGACCGGTTCTACTGGCCATATATGAAGAGGGATGTGGAACACTATGTGACAAAAGTGTGTAGTTGTCTGAAGCGGAAGCATCCAAATAGGAAAACTAGAGCACCGCTGGTTAATATTGTTACCACTCACCCATTCGAGATGGTTTCCATTGACTTCCTTCATTTGGAGCGTTGTAAAGGAGGATATGAATACATTCTGGTTGTCATAGACCACTTTACACGCTTCGCTCAAGCATATGCATGCAAAAATAAATCAGCAAAAACTGCTGCAGAAAAGATCTTTGGAGACTTTGCCCTAAAGTTTGGATTTCCAGCTAAACTTCATCACGATCAGGGTAAAGAATTTGAAAACAAGCTGTTTTCTAAGCTGCAAAAATATTGTGGTATCCAAGGCTCCCGTACAACTCCCTACCATGCAGCTGGAAATGGGCAAGCGGAAAGATTTAATCGAACTCTTCTTTCAATGCTCAGAAACCTGACAGAAAAAGAAAAGTCAGATTGGAGGAGCTCCCTGCCAAAAGTGGTGCATGCGTATAATTGTACGCGCAGCGAAGCAACAGGATATGCACCTTATTACCTTCTTTATGGCAGGAGTCCTCGGCTGCCAGTGGATATGATGTTTGGGTTAACTCCAGCTGATCAGAGCACCTCCCACGGTGATTATGCTAGTAAGTGGAGAAAAAGGATGCAAGAAGCTTACAAGTTGGCATATGAGACAGCACATAAGGAGCGGAACAGGGCAAAGATGGTGTATGACCGGAAGATTCATGGAGTGGAACTGCAGCCAGGATCTAGGGTCTTGGTGCGGAATTTCAAAGAGAAAGGGGGACCAGGAATCTCAGGTCGTACTGGGAGGACAAGGTCTATGTAGTCACTGAAAGGAAGCACAAGGACAGTCCGGTTTATGCAGTACATCCTGAAAAAGGCACAGGGAAGATTAGAGTGTTGCACAGAAATTTACTACTGCCTTGTGATTTTCTGACTGCTGAAACAGAGAAAGAGGTGAAAAAAATTAAGGACCAAAAAAGGCAGCAGCAGAGAAGAAACAGAAGGGAGCAAGGAGATTGGGTTGACAAGAATGGTGACAGCAGCTCTGAGGATGAAGATAACTGGAGGTTCATCACCCATCCAAGAGAACAAACTGAACAAGTTGAAGGTCAACTCAGGGGGGATGCAGAGGATGCTCAAGCGGCTTCAGACTCAGAGCCGGAGCAGAAAGGAGAAGTGGATGGAGAAGAACAAGAAATGGTGGCAGAGGATCATTCAGTATATGATGAAGCAGATGTACAAGATCCGGCGGAAGCACCACCATCTGGTGAAGCAGATGAACAAGATTCTGGCGAGGAGCTGCCATCTGATGAAGCAGACGAACAACGTTCCAGCGAGGCAGTGTCATCTGATGAAGCAGACGAGAGAGGGCCAGAACCTGTGTCAAGACAGTATCCTTCTAGACAGCGAAATCCACCCAAAACACTCACATACAGCAAGTTAGGCCAACCTACACTTATGGTGAGGCACAAGTAATGTTTAGTTCATATTGGGGTTAAATTACATTGTTCCGTTACATGTTCAGGTTGTAGTACACAAATTAGGTAACTGTACAGGATAGAGAGGCTTAGAATCATAAGCTTTAAGTGTCTTGATAACTGATTAGTTCACATCTGGAGTTTGGACCACTCTCAGGTAGATTTAGACTGATATATATATATATATGTGTTAAGCATATAGTAGCACAAGTGAGTCTGAATAAAGGGTTATGGGGCGGGAGCATAAAGTCAAACTTTGCACTCTGAGATACACAACCTGCAGAGATGGCAGAGTGAACATACAGATATTACCTGGCCAGTAATGTCTACCGTTTCAACGTGGCATGAAGAGGAGGATGGATGCCATGTTAAGAACTGTGTCAGACAGAAAGGTGTACCAAGAGACTGTCTTCCAAACCTGCCCCCATACCAACTGAAGACTCAGGCCTCCGGAGATGTCACTATGTCGACCTAAGGGTCCCCCCCCCTTAAAATTAAAATATTCTATTCTCTTTCCTAATATTTTATTTTGTTTTGTTATTAAACAGCACTGCGTTTCATTGTTAAGGTTAAGCTGAACACTCATAAGAGTATATTGATAACTGTTCTGGCTGAGAGATTGAAATGAGTTTAGAAAGGGATTTGTTTTGAACAGGCATTTTAGGGCATATTTAAATTCTTCTGTTTGCTGCTTGTGAATTCATGAACTTTCAGAGATTATTAAACATGCTAGATGCTAGTTAAAAGTTTTGGAGGTTGTTGTGTTAAGTCATAGGCCATGATGTTAATGTGGAACACTGGTGGAGCCAAATGCTTTGCTCTGCTCTCCAAAACAGGCAGCTAAAGAAAAGCTGGACAACAGACATATAATGATTTTTCAGTTAAAAGTTTAATTAGCACAGAAAAAGGCGAAATAAATAGGTTTTAAATCTCAATTTAAAATGTTAGCACTTTTACAGTTTTCAGGTTGTTCGTTTCAGATCAGTGGAACTAAAAGCTGCTTCTCCATGTTTGGTTCTGGGTATACGGAAAAGACTCGAACCATAAGGCCTGAGAGGTCTGAGTGTACCACTCTGGCAACCAGTTATTAATGTGTTTCAGTGCTAAGCCACTCAGTGATTTAACTAACTTATAAACCTCACAATCAGAGGCTTCTTTTAGAAAATCTGCGCAGTTCCAGTATCTGCTGCAGTTCACTTCCTAAAACAGATTTTAAGGAGGAAACTATGGACTGTAACCCAGGCAGGAAACATTTGGTGCTGGGATCAAACTACGACTCTCCCTCTAACTGAAGCCATGCCAAATAGAGACGCTGAGATAAACACGATAAACACTTTATTTAAACACTTGAACATTTGAATAAACAGAATAAATGTGATGGAAATGCCATTGAAAATAAATTTCAGATTGAAAATGTTTTAAAGGGAAATTTAAGGATGAGAAATGTGTACTTATGGAAATGTACAACTATATAGTTCAAACAGCAACTGAAATGTTTACAGAACAGTAAATATTTACTTTTATTTACAAATTACGACTGAAATCTACGTTGAGCTGTTACAGCGAGCCCCTGGGTTATAGCGATTATATGTTAGGCTCTGCCTGGGTTGGGAAGCTCCAGTTTGGCGTAGACCGTTGTCAAATTGTTCCGATCACTGGTTCCTGACGACTCTGGAATATTCTCTTCCTGAGGAAGAAAAAACAGAAACTGGATGAACAACCTGGTTCATCTCTGCTGACCTTTGCATAGACTGAGCTGTTTGGTTCTGTGGTTAAACAGTTGCTGACTGAGATATTATGAGACTAAACAGGAAACATCTTCAGTTTAAACAGTTAAAAATAACATTAACTTCAGCATTCTATAATTTCCTGCAGCAGTAACTCTGTGAGTTAATCTCAAGACTAAATAATAACCCAGAATAATAAACCCAGCAATATTAATATTCAGCCACCAGCCTTTCGTTAACATCAACCTGCAGGCTGTGAACTCTGAGCTATTAACCGTCTCAATGTAAACACATCAGCTAAAAGTCTGGTGGTTTATTACAGTCTAAATATTATAACCCTTCCTGTTAACAGCACCATCTGTCCTTCAGGCTCCATCTGCTGCCCTTTCATTTCTCTTATCCCAGGAAACACAAACACACCTTTATCACCTGCTGCTTTGTCTCTTTATTCAGCTCTGAAGCATTAACCCTGGGGGGGCATATAAAACCTGTTTTCCCAACACTGACGTCGATTTTCTCTGTGTTCTTTGTCTCCACTGTGTTCAGATTTGGCTGATATTCTATTATCATGGTGCTCCTATTCCTAACCTATTCCATGGTCCTCATCAGTCTTTATTCATGTTTCCACTCATCCAATAAAACCTGCCTAAAATCAGCGGGTTTTCATATATATTCATTTTGAAAGACTACAGTGAAAAACTATCACTAACTAACTCAGTGGAACAAATTAACCCATCAGTTTCCTGTCTGCAGAGTGACTTGTGTCAAACAGGTTAATCTAATAAAAACTAAACTGCAGCTCTGACCTATAAACGTGTTAGTGAGAGTTTAAAATAGTTTTTAACCTTTTTAATTCAATGTTTTACCTTTTATAACAGTCATTTATAACAGAACAGAAAAAAAAACTTATTTGCATAGTGATATCTGACACCACTGGTACATAGAAATAGATAATATTTACTGTGGGAGGAGAAGCAAACATCACTGTTACTGTATCCTGGTAACTAACACCTTTACCTGAGGGGCTTTCTGTTCACCTACCTGTACCTCAGTCTGTCTTTTATCCTTAATAAGTATTGGCGTATATAGGACTTCCGGTTCTTTTGCGGGATCTGGGGAAACAGAGAGGAATTTTGTTGTTGGAAACAATTTTAAAACAAACAAATTAGGCTTTTGTGTTGGTCTAAATTTAATGAAATAAGATTATTCTCCTCCTGGGGTGACAGTGGCGTCGGACGCAGGAGTTTGCAACCACAGCGTGGTCAGTTTAAGCTCTAATTCCAGCTTTCAGTTTTGTTGTGTCATTGGGCAAGACACTGGCCTGGCGATGGTGGTCAGTGTACGGCAGCCTTGCTTCTGTCAGTGAGCCCTAGGGCAGCTGTGGCTACAATGCAGCTCGCCACCATCAGTGAGTGAATGGGTGAATGACTGAATGCAGTGTAATTCGCTTTGGTCAAGTCCTCTGACTTAAAACAGCTCTACATGAGTAAAGGCCATTTACCGTGGAAGGAGAGAGCAACACTGTGATGTCACAGAAACAAATTAACTGAAGGAAGAAAAACTATAATGTTCTATAAAGAAAGTAATATCTAGAAATGAAGGAAGAGGGAGCTAAGCAGCAAACCTTGTGGAACATCAGAGACCAGATGGAGTAAAAATACAGGATTAAATGTGAGTCTGATAATAAGAGCTAATCAATTGGTACAATTATTTTCTCTCCAAAGAGCTTAAGATTACAATTAAAGTGACTGAAGGATAAAATGGACAAACCTGCTGCACACAACACACAATATGATTGACCCTCTGCTCTCTGTTAAAATGACTTAAATTTGAATAAAAACATTTTATTATATAAATTAAGAATTGTTTTACATAAGTTACATTTATGAGCCTTAGTGTTCAAAGATCTTGAATAAAGTGTTTTTTAAATGTTTTTATTAACCAAGTATTAAAAATGTGACAAATCTGCTGCAGTACTACATCTTCTGAGTAACAATATTTTTCAGCTCATTAAAGTTCATCTTATATACTTTATAGCTCAGAAAACATAACGGAGGAAACCCTGAAGGAGCAGATTCTGTCTACAACCTCAACACACCTCCAACATTTACCGCTGTGAGTTAAAAATGTTGCAATGGAAAAATTATTAAGGTAGTTTTGGACGGACATCTTCAAATCATCTCCATTCCGACTTTGAACTAAATAAAGAAATTAATAGGAAATTAATAAAGCAACATCTGATAGTTTGATAAAATCCTTCAGCAGATAAATGTTATTTTCGATTTGAAATAATTAACTGCAGATATTTTAAAATGTATCACCATCTCTACAGGAAGCCAGTGTGAATAACGTCTTTCAGTCAGGAAACCAAAATACCCAGATATTAATCAGTCAGCCTGTTTAAAACAGAGTGCTTGGGTTTACAGGTCTCTGGTTAACTCAGCGTGATTAAAATAAATTGAATTCATAAATAAATTAGTTACAGGATGCAAAGCAAGCAGCTCCGAGCTCTCAGAAAAAAGAAAAAAAATTCCCGTCTGATTTTATCTAAACAGATCCATGAACCTGCTGATAAACTCTCTGCTGAAGTTACTGGAACATAGAGATATTTTAAGGTTTATCAGCTAATGACTAATGGATTCACTAATGCAGGAGGAGCAGTATGCTGCCTATTTATTGAACCAGTGTCTAATCATCACAAAGGTTTAACAAACATGTTCTCTGTTATTTCCTTCAACATTTAAAACAGGAAACCAGCTGCTCTGTTATTTCCTTTTGCTGCAGCTTGTTTCACATTTAGACACAATTTAACTCAAAGTTCAATTAAATTGCAGGAGGGAGCAGCATTAATTCACTGAGTGGCATAAGAAGCAGCTTTGGTTACATATAACCAACATGTTCACTATTTAAAGAGTGGATGTGGAGAATCTGATGGAGCCAAACAGTCTGATCGCTCACATCCTGCTTCCAGGCAGGAAAACTGTTTACAGCTTACATTATCAACAGACTATCAGCGTCACTTGATGACTGTTTTCATCTTGTTCTGAGTTGAAGAACTTTGTTTCCTGGATCTCTGATCATGCTGATGTATTTAGTTTAGAGTTTTTAGTTTTCTTACATCAACACAACTTCATTCTTTTGATGGGTTTGAAACATGCTTCTACATGCAGATGATTCAATTAATAAAAAGCTACTGAATCGATTTATTCACTTTATTGTGACTGTTTAAGCAGGGAGACGTGTGAAAGCTGACAGTTTAGGAGGAGGAGCAAATGTTAAAGAAAATAATACTAAGGTATAATACTAAGGTTTACTTTCCTGTAGGCGAAGCACTGAATTCAAACCAAACTGAAGTTTAATAAATAGCAAAAACATAATGAATTGTACAATTGGGGAAAGCCAGGAACTGCAATCAAATGGAGAAACATTAGCTTTCATTAGAAGATAGAGTTAGATCAACAACCAATCACAATATCAGAACAAACTTCGACTCACTTTTTATAATTCAGCCTAATTTACAGAAAAAAAATCCTAAATTTCTTTCATCTTACATTTAGATTATTTCCACATTTACTTGAATTTGACATAAAATCTAAGCTCTCTGTCAAGTTTCTAATGAATATAAAATATTTCTCTGAATATTAAAACAATTTTCTTTAGTCTGAAATGTTGTGGTTGTTTTAACCACTTATTGCGGATTAGAGCTGGAAATCACCTGGGGAACAGTTCTGCCTCCAGCGTGTAATTCCACAGTGGGCTGTGTTTGTAACACAGTGTGTAACAAAAGTAATTTCGCTCTGGGATTATTAAAGTATGTCTGATTCTGATTTTTGTGGAAAGCTTCCTTTGCTCCCTGGATGAAAAGGCAGCTCTTAGGAGGAGGATTATGTTATTTAAAACCAAGAACAAAACAAAGAAAAGAAAAAAAGAAAATCCAGAGAGGGATGATGATAAATGAACTTGCATTCAGGTCTACTGCCTCAACCTGAAAATGAAAACAATCCCTCAGAGGTGGAAAACCCCAGAGTTCCCTGACTGTAAGGTGAGCTTCTACCTTCTAATGCCTACAGGCTTCAATAGATACGCTGTCTTGTTATTATATGGGCCCCTCAGCATCAGGTTAAAAGGAGAAGCAGACATTTTGTTTTGGTCTCTGCAGATAGAGATGCTGTGAAACACCAGGTAGAACATAATAGAACAGGCTCTAGCATCATTACTGGGCTGAATTAAAGGTACAGGCCTCCTTTAGATTATCAGCAGCAAGACCAATGATTCAGCCTCATTATTCTGCTGTTCAAGCTGTGAAGGTGAAGCAGCAGATCCTTTTTTCTGTTAATGCAAAATAAAACATTTCTGATGCAAAAGATTAGTCCTGAAGAATATTTCCCAAACTCAGATTAATTAATCTAGAAATATTAAATGTATCTCAGAGAAAGAATGAAACTACCAAATACCTGCCTTGTGTTTGTCTTACAGATGACTTTTTGCCCAGATATTTCTGCTTGATCACAAAGAATACAAAAGCAATAAGGATGACAAACCCGACTGAGACCAGAGGTGCGATCAAATCTGAAAAAAAAAAAAAAAACACAATAAACAGTCAAATGTAAAAGAAGGCATCACAAAGAAACATGGATCCATTTTAAAAGTCTGGAATTCATCTTACATGTTCTTTTATCACCACTTTCTGTCTCGTTGAATCCACATAATTTCCTCACATCAACAGAAAAAGTCTTGTTTTCTGCAGGGTTGGCTGCTACACATCTGTATGATGAGTCTCTGTCCTGCCTGTAGACAGTGATGGGTAAAGAGACAGCAGAACTGCTCTGGTTCTGGATTTCCTCATCTTTGGACCACATCAGAGACGTTGGTTTGTCCACAGAACAGATCAACCAGCAGCTGTCAGAGCTCACAGTCCGTGTTTCTACTGCAGGAGTCGGAGCAGCATCTGCAGATTCAAACAAACTTAGTTAGCTTTTTCAGTGGAAATGAATGGAGATCAAATGATCAGATTTCTGTGTTTTTATCTCTACTGGCCTCATAATGAGGCTTCCATCACAGTTTTAGCATCACTCTGTTTAATTCCTGTTTTCAATTTATATTGATTAACCATAAAGCTGTGGATGGGTTGGTTCATGTTTATCTAGAGGAACTTTTATCCCATCATGCTCCAATAAACATCCTCAGGTTTAAAATCTACCCACTCTCTGGATCAAGATATTGATGTAAATAAAGAAACAAAGTTGAAACAACTCAAGAAAACTGAATATTTTTTGGATCTTTTTGTTTCAAGTAGTTTTATAATCCTTACATAATCATTTATTTGTTGTTTTTTGTTTCACTACTTACAAGTAAATAAGTACTATCTAATTTCCATTTATTTATCAGTTGATTGTTTTAGTGATGTATTTTGCTTAGTTTGTCTATTGCTTTAGAGCACTTTGGTTCAAGTACAGTAGTTATAAGTTAACCTCCATAACTACCATAAGGATGGTATCCTGAATGTATTTCTAACTTCTAATGTTGTAGTTCCATCTTCAATAACTAAAAACTGGTAACTAGCTCCAAAATGGTCTGTTTAGTTAGAATAAGTAAAGCGTCACCTTTACAAAGACACCAAGCTTTTTCATTCACTCCAAACAGTTTAAGAACAGCATTTAACTGAATATAGCTTCGCTTTATTGTGCAGTTTTTGGTGTTTTCAGGGGAAAAGTTAAGAGGTTAAATACAGTGATACTGAGAAGAAACATTGGCCGATAATAAGAGGAAGTCTAGTACAGACAAAAGGTGTTCATCTTTTTTCCAAACAAAAATACAGCAGATATTTACAATAACATCAAACTTGGCAGCAGTAGATAGGATGAGAGAAAAAGTCAGACAGGTTATTCTGAGGATTCTATGATTAGAACTATCTCAATAATAATAAGTTCATTTTTGGATCAGAACTTTAGCTGCAAACTGGGCGGCCTGAGTTTTAATGGATGTTTTCTAATAAAATATCCATTATAGATGCTTCTATGGTTCTTTTACATTAGATGAAGAACTTTGATGTCTTATTTGTATCTAAGATTATTTGTTGAATTCTATTTGTTTTTGAATCTTAGAAAACTATTTATGTTTGTTATTTAATTGTCTATTAAGCTTTTAACAATATTGAGACAAACTGAAGAATAAATTATAGAATAGAACAAAACAATTAATGAAATTAGATGCTACAGACTAAACCAAGCAGCACACTACTATTATACATTAACAACTAAATATAAATAATGGTACATTTCTTGATAACTATACTTATTTTCTAATAAGCAATAATTGATCTAGGCATGCTTGAAGAATTCCTGTCAGTGATGTTATCTGGCTATTAGCAGAAGATGCCATCAGTCATAAATGTGCAGATTAATGTGTGTTTTTCAAACACGGGTCGACCAGCTAACTATCAGCATTTGACTTCCTTCCCACTGGCATAAAAAGCTGGGCTAATTCCTCGCTGGCCTCTGTTCCCCTGCAGCTGCATGACATCATCACGCCGGGTTAGCATTAATGATGTCACCACTTTAACAGAAATCAGGAAAGAAAACAATGGAGAGCAACATGTAAGGAAGGAGGGCGTGGTGGGTGTGCTTTATTGTTTTGCTCTTTTATCTGTCTGAATCCCTTTCACCAGATCTGCTCCATGTTTATCGAATGTAAACAGAGTTGATTCAGCTTGTTAGATCAGAAGCGACGGGCCCGGTGTGTTGATGTCTTCACTTTGCTTTCAATGGTGTCATGTAATTTATCAGGTCATCCTCTGGCTCTGGTGTTCCCACAGCATGCCGATAAGAGCCAAGCTGATTTTAACGTTGGTTGCTTGCCGAATCGTTTGACCCAGGTAGAAATGCGTCAGTGAGCCGTTTCCACTGCCACTAAAAGCTGATTATTCAAAGCATTAAATGGGTTTCTCGGCAAGTGGGAAAAGGAGTAATAGTTTTAATCAGGACAATAACAGGCAACTGCATCATTAGAAATTGTTGGCAACATGACCTGTCTTCTAAAAGACAGAGCTGAACAGATCCGGGCAAACGTATACCAGCCCATTTTTCTTTCATTTTGATTATCTTTTCCCAAAAAGGTTGAACAAAAGGGCAGCATTTGCATGAATGAAACCACCCACATAATATTCTTGCATTTTCAGCCCACTGTTCTCCAGTGAACCCATTTTAAAAAGGGGATTAGGTATAAACGCTTTCGGAGGTGTCTGCTATACTGTTACCAGCAGCTCACCTCACCAGCAGTCAGCTGACCAAGTAGCAAAGACTCAGCTCGTAGATCAGGCGCTAGCAAAGCATACAGCATACACTGTATGCCCTTAACTAAAAATATTAGAAATTGTACGTCCTTTTTTTGGGATGTTTGTTACGACCAAATTTTTCCATGAAAACTTTGCTCAAATGTTAAAAATTTCACAAGCAGCAGATGCTGGAGAAACATTTAAGTTTTGTTGCTCGACGAGTCACATCAACCAATCAGAGAAGCTGATCTGAGAGCTGGCAGGGAGACAGACGCAGCACTGCTGATGCAGAGCGCTATGATCACTCCTCTGAAACAGTTTATTAACGCCTAAATCAACTTAAAATGTTGAAACCTGCCGGCAAAATATGTTTGCTTTTATTATTCTGGTGCCTGCAGTTTGTACCACATACCTGAAAAATACACTTTCTGATCGTTTGAATTAACCTATGAAACATACTATTGTAGCTTATAATGATCTCATGTCTTCCTTATGAGATTTCCACCTCTAGTCAAGCACACATTCTACCCATAATCAGGACAAAGGTAGGGTTGAATAAAGACAAAATCTTAGCTGCATTCCACCTCAAAATGTAGGAAATAATCCGGGGGAGGACACCCTGAACCCCCCTATGCAGCACCAAGCCTAAAGATGTGATAAGCCAAGGTTTACAATCTATGAAATCTTCCTAGCTAAAAGCCTGCAGTAATACACCTGATCCGTGCAGGATGTTTTAAAATTCTGGCAGGTTTCCCCACCATGACTGAAGGTTAATATAAATAATTAATTTAATATCTAAAGGTTCATATTTGGTTGGGTTGTGCTTCACAGTTATGAGCTCCACACTCTCACAGTTGCTTAAAGCACATAATATACAGTAGAATAAGATACAACTTTTTTGATGTCTTAGATATATTTCACCATAGGAACTTATTTATTGAATTTTTATTTTTATTTTAAGTATTTTTTCCTTTTTTATTAACATGCCTTTACTCTGGTAGCTCTGTTATCTCTGGGTTATATAAGGGACAAACAGGATGAGGTAAGGAGAGGAACAGGTAAAAATGCCTTCGGTTTATTTTCCTCATCGCTCACTGGACTAGAAGGTAGTGCAGTTTTGTTTTACAAATCTCCATTACATCATTAGGCTGATTTAAATACATTTTACACAGCCTTTCAGATCAGTGAAAACAAGGCTCATAAATAACATGGATTCCTTTTACCCAGGTTGTAAAAGATCCCAACAATTGAAATTTGGAGATTGAAAAAAGCTATAAGGGGTGAAATTTGATATATCCAGGGCAGGTCACCAGTCCTTCAGAGGACAACACAGATACTCTCAGGTAAACAGAGCTGCAAACACAAAGGGTGCGTCCTTCTAAGATTCCAGCCCATGTAGGCCAGGTCCTTTGAAATCCTCAAAACACAAAACTACTGATATAAAATCAGTAGTTTTGTCAGGTATCAGTTTTGCATGAGAAAACGGTTGATAAGATTATCATTAATCACCTTAGCTTTGCTAAGCTGCTAGCAATAGAAAAAGCCCAACAGTTAGTTGAGATTTAACAGCAAATGTTCTGCTGTAGAGGAGCAGCAGCTACATATTATTTCCACCAAAAATCGCCATCTTCTGTTTTTCCGTAAAAGGTTTGTTCATTATTGGAGAGGAATTTTGTTATAGCTACACTTTTGAGAAAAAGGGTTTTAAAAGGAGAGGCCCCAATGAGCACAAATTTATTTCTTCCAAAAAAATAAAAAATTCAAAGACCATTTCAGGTGGATTTTACATGTGAAAGCAGGTAATCACTCCTTTAAATAATTTAATAGTATGTTTATATATTACATAATATTTTAATTCAATTGTTTCCTTTTGGTCCTGCGTACAATTTAGCACCAGATCGGAGAAATTCTGAAAAGCCTCTCCAAAATCAAAAACCTATTGAAAGCAAATCCTCTGGTTTAGTTCGCTATCGTGCTGATTTTCTTTCAATCTTAAATTTCTTCTTCAGCTAAAATCCAAATGTTGTTTGTTGCTGATGTTCAGATAAAGCATTTCTCTTTACATTGAACACCAAGTGGCACAAGAACTAAGATTTTAACCGGAAACATCTTACAGTGATGCAATAAGCTAAAAACACAAAAACAATCTAAGTTAAACTTTAAATGGAGACAAATGACAATATAAACACCAATGGAGATATTATGGCTAATTTATAGGACTGAATGAAAGTGATTATAGAAGGAGCCAAAGTCAGTCCTGTAGAGCCAGTGTCCCTCATGTTTTAAATGTCTCCCTGCTTCAGCACTCATGAAAAATGTTTAACAGTAAAATCCTGTTAATCAGGTGTGTTAAAGCAGTAAAGCTTCAAGGAAACCGGCTCCTGAGGACAGACCTTAAGCATTCCTGGGTTGTTTTTAATTAGGATGACATTAACAAAACATTTACATCCTCCATTTATTTACTGCAAAAAGAGTCATTAGATTTATAAATACAGCAAAGTACTATGAGCACAAACACTATTTATAAAATCACAGGTTTAAAGTTTGCTGATCTGTAAATACTGATCAAACCATGTTTAAAATGAAAAATATGTTTCCAGAGAGGATTCAGAGGATATTTCAGGTACGAGTTCATCATTATCATGAGACAGGAAGCTGCTTATTCAAAAAAAAAGACCAGAACTAGAATATAAAACAAATGTGTTTGACAATTGAAGGTGTTGAATTGGGAAATAAGGTAGAAATTCAAATAAAGCTGTGCTATACACTTTAGAGATGTAATGATAAAATTAAAAATATTATTATGAACAAATATCACAAATAATTTTCATGATTGCTGTGGATCACCTAGTATATTGTATTCGTCATTGTTCATTTTTGTTATCATATTTTTGTTTTCCTCTCCTGTTTTTTTTCTTTATTTCTAGCTACTGATTTAAAGTTTAACAAAAAATGTGTATGAAGGAAAGGCAATATAAGCCTAGGCTTCTGCCTATAGATTTTTGGTCAATGTACAGCTGTATTGTTTTTTTTGTTTTTTTTTTGCTTTGATATGTATTTCTAAAAAAAAAAAGTTCTACAAAAAAAGTAAATAAATAAATAATTGCAGATGCAGTGGACACTTATGTTTTTGTTTCTGGTTTAACTTTTCCTATAAGTTGATTTAAGAACAGAAGCATACTCTATATTAGATAATAGCAGAAACTTCATATTACTGTGTTTGATAGATTAAAATCTTTCCTATCAGAACTTTCTTTTTGTTTATAACCATCTATTAGACTGTAACTTAAAACATCTCTTCCCCTCAGTTATAGAAAGGTTAACTTAAAATACCTTCTAGAAACTAGATGTTCCCAAAGGTCCTTTTTGATTATCAGGAGAAACTAATAAGAATATCAAAGAAGAACAGACAGATTGATGTTAGACCCAAAGTGGTCAGTATTATTATTAACTTAAAGAAAATATTACTCACCGTACACTGAGAGAGAATAAGAGAAAGTTATCTTTCTTTGTTTATCATCAATTTTATAAACTCCAGAGTCGATCTTCTGCAGGTCTGTGATTGTAAAGAGTCCAGAGTCTTTGTTCCAGTGAAGTTTATTTTTGTATTTATCTTCTTCAATCTGAAATTTTCCCTCATCTACTTTAGCAATATTGTTTATTTTATCTAGGAGATATCCACGCTCCATCAGAGGATCAGGCAGAGTGATGTTTCCTCCAACAACTCCAGTCAGGTTCCTCTTTGGATCCTCAGCAGGAGATAATCTCATCATCGCTGTAGAACATCAACAGATACAGTCAGACCAAACTGTCCTGAAAACATCTTAAGTTTAGTCAAAATTATTAACTATAAAGTTATTTTCAGCATCAGTAACAGCAGCAGCCTCACTTCTCCTGTAAAGGAGGAACATAACCGTCTATTTATTCATTTGTGTTTTGATTGTTAGTCTGCATGAGGAATCTGTAACCTGTGACTTGAGCATAGTATAGCTTTTTCATCATCCAAAACTCAAGCCTTTGGGAGGACAGGGGCGTAGAAGCCATTACAGCTCATCCAGAGGAGATTTTAGGTTCATGCTGCCTTTCGAATCTGAGAGGAATTACAGGAACAAACACAAATAATGTGCTTCGGGGGCCTCATTGTTAGTATTTTTGAAATCTAGCATAATATGAGACCTTAGTGGCACAAAGTAAATGTTTCTTTATGTCAGATTTTTTGACTCAGTTACTGAGCTGCAAATGTACTTTGTCTATGTGGGTTTTTAATTTTCTTCATTTTCAATATTAAATAACTCCGCAGACCCAAGCCCACCCATGTAGGTTCAATTTTTCTCCAGTTATAAACTATATTTTGAATAGTTGACTCAGTTACTGCGGGTAGTTATCAATACTTCAGACAAAACGTACCCTGTGAGGAATGACGGTAATTATTGTTTAAGGTTAGTGACCTCAAGCTAAATACAGCAGCTGGTTCATGTATCTGACTGCTTTGAGATGCCTTAGAGCAAATAATTACATTTATATTTTACATAATACTCCAGGCAGAACAGAGGTCGATTTCATGAATGAATCATGAATTAATGTGATTCATTCTGAACAACAATCTCAAATCCAGCAATCAATGGAAGTTCTCCAAGTGGGAAAGATGACATGAGCCTCTGAAGATTGGAGCATTTCTCCAAACTTCCCAAACTTTTCATCCCCATAAATCAAACAATTTTCTCCAATCAGAGATAAATAATAAAGTCTCTGTTCATTATCTTCATGCTGTTTTTTAGAGTTAAAATTACCTAAATATTCCAATAATTAAAGGACTTGGGTCCCATCAAGTTTAGTTTTTACTAATTGAACAGATTTAACAGATCAACATAAAGGCTCTAAATACAACAGTATGAGTTTTTAATCACTGTAATGAACAAAAGTGTTTAAACTCATAGAATCTCATAAACTGTCCTAAAGTGATTTTCTTGAATCTTAGTCAGATCCTAAAAACACATTTAATTAGTTTATCTATAATGAGAGGTTTTCAAACTTTTGATCAACTTTGATTACATGAACATGTTCCTTCTTTCATAAATGTTTTTGTCGTTTTGCTTTGAAACAGATCAGTGTTGGTTTGCACAGAGCATCGGAGCTCAGATATGTTTTTACTATAAAAGAGAAAAAGAGCTTTATTCTGGAGATTTATGGGCCCCTAATCTCTTTTTCTATCAGTATTAATATTTCAGTCATGAAAAACTAAATACATAAAATAGTATATAGGTTTAACTTTGAGTAAAACTGTATCTGTGTTTAATTTGTTTAGATTTTACAATTCTTACAGAAATATTAAACACGAGGTTCAGAAAAATGAAACAGTAAACAAATGATGGAACAATTGTGATTTATTGATTTAACTCATTTATTTTTTAACACTGCACAAAAAACAGCCCAGGAATGAAAATGGTGTCAATAAATTCACTATATTTCCCAAGTTTATTTAGCAACACTACTTTTACATGTATAACTGTACAGAATGCAGACATGTGACGATCTAAAGGATTTAGCTGCTTTAAGAATAAATGTTTTGAGTTTCACTGAACTAAAGACCAGATATTTTTTAGACCTTTATGCAGATCCAGCCAGAAACTCCCAGAGAGAGCCCACACTCTTCATCCCAACCAGAACTTTTAGCTCATGTGAACTTCATCTGCTCTCTATCATGACTGCTGAGATAGTTTTGTTTACACTCTGTGTATGCAAAATGAAAATAAAGTTTGTCAAAAAGCTCCCAAGTAAACTAAGAACAGCCATCTTGTTTCATTTTTCTAGCAGTTGAAGGAAAACATCTCCATCCCTCCCTCTGGTTATTAAACTGTTCACTGTCTCTGATGCCACTTTTAACTAAAACATGCCCACAATGGGGAACGTGACATTGACAAATGAGAGAGTGGAAGGAGTTGAAATCATATCGACAGCTTTCCAACAGAAAGACCACCGTTGTTCCTACTGAGCCATATTCATATGATCCTGATGGATGTTGTTTTTAAAGCTTTAAAATGTTTTATTCTGCCTGAATTTGAAGCTTCCTGGTCAGACAGCAGAACATGAGGTTTAATTTACCCATAATTCCTCCTTCTCTCTGTCTCTCCCAATGTGGGTCTGGTTCCTCCTCTTTGCTACTTAATCATTCCCTGATAAAACTTGTTTTTGGAAAAGTTACTCAGCTGGGTCCAGCTTCAATGTTATGCTTATTGGAAATTAAATTCACTGTATTAATCTGATTGATTTCACTCCGCAGATCTTCATCTCTATCTGGGTTAGTTTGGGTTCCTGTCTATGGAAGCTCAGATACTCGTCTCTAAACTGTGCTCTGAAACTCTCCTCTGTTACAGAGAGTAAAACTGCTGGCGGAAGTTTATAGAAAAGTGTGGACTTAATTAGAAAATGTAAACAAGAACTCCTTACACCACAACACCTCCCACCCCCACGTCACTCTCTACTGCTACAGCCCAGGCTCCATAGCTCCTCCCCCACAGCAGAGACTGCAGCGAATGAGGCCGCTGACCCTGCATAAAGAGCTGTGATACATCCGCTGGTAGGAAGCAAACAAACAACTATTTGCTTTACATGGATGTACAGCACATTAAAAATCTGTGAATTAAGAGTTTATTGTTTGCAGAAGATGTTTTGTTTGATTTTTGTGTAACTGCAATTCTGTCTGTGTGCTTCATGTGATCTGTGTACATGAATTTAATGGTTTGTAAGCATTGGAACATTTTTAAATATCAGATTTGTTTGTGTATTTTTATTTTGGATTCATAATTTCACTATATTTGTTTTTGAACAAACATTTACAAGTACCTGAAGTTATGCAATAACTATTTATAAATTACAAAAAATTACAGATCTAGCATTACAGATAAAAATCTATGTTGAAACCAAATTCTCTCCATAAAGAAGGAACTAAACTTGTTCAGTCAAGTCCTTCTGCTTTTCTAATTACTTTAAGCCTAAATGTATTTAAATTTTTTCATTTATATTCTGACCTAAAAAAAAAAGTCTAATTAAACTGTAACCACTGTCTCGCCATTATAATTACTTAAACCATTAGTCAGCACCATCTGCTTTCCCAACTTCACCACAACTTTCACACTATAATTACAGTCATTTAGACATGTGAGCATGGGTCATGTTTGGTTGAAGCCTAAACACTGCAAGTTTACCAGCAGATTATGGATATTTTGATAACTAAAACTGGAAGTTATAGTTATTATTTCTTTAATCAAGGGTAAACAATCATGGAAATGTTGGTCAAATGATTACAGCTGACAATAATCCTAATTACCAGGTGTTATTATCAGTGTACCTTTGTGGCTGGACGTTTTAGACGGGCTGTTAAGATGTCCAACATGTCTCCACCATCAGAAAATGTCACTAACTTGGTTTAGAATTCAGGAAGCCTTATTGATAATCAACCACAAGGATAATATTTGTCTCTGTGTATTGAAGTTGATAAATCAAAGGAAGCTGATTCAGCTCTTGGAGACGATCGGTCACTGTCTCAAAATAATCACAGATAAAAATTATTTGTATTTTTATCAAACCTATAATCCCTCACAATTTTATCACGTTTAGTAAACTATAAAAGCACTGCAAACGGCTGGAATAAACACAGACTACATGAGAGAATCAGTAATTGCTTTTGTGATGCATTGAGGCAGGCTC
Organism: Cyprinodon diabolis; assembly: GCA_030533445.1. Classification (NCBI taxonomy): domain Eukaryota; kingdom Metazoa; phylum Chordata; class Actinopteri; order Cyprinodontiformes; family Cyprinodontidae; genus Cyprinodon; species Cyprinodon diabolis. The sequence continues at coordinate 50,093,604 of CM060066.1, read as the reverse complement.
GGACTGGGAACGACTTTCAGCCCTGGCATTTTTACCATCTACACTGCTACACCCTACCGGGGAAGGAAAAAAAGAAGCACAGATAAACGCGTGCGTCTCAAATGTGAAACACAATAGGAATACACATTGTGGATAAACCGATCTACAACGTAAGCCCGAGGGTTGTAAAAACAGCCCATTAAAACAATACCATATAGAGGCAGACAAGCAGTTCTTCTAGAAAGAATCCATGAAAGCTCAGCGGTGCGTCGGCGTTCACTGCCAGTCTAGGTGGCATGTGGGCAATAAAATGGAATAATGTCAACACCATGGTTTCATCAGCTAGCAGACCGAAGTCAACGAAACCAGCTGTCCTACTGATACTACTACTATTAAGAGTAGTAGTGGTGAAGCGTAGGCCTGTCATAACACATTTTGCAGAAATATTAATTGTCTCAAAAATTATTGCGATAAACGATAATGAGTTTGAAGACCTTTTTACACTGATTTAATGGAAATGACGTAATAATGCATGCACTTTCCTGCCAAAGATAAACACACTTTATTTTTAACAGAACATTTAACACTGGAACTGGTTAAAAAATAAAACGAGAAATAAAAATTAAATGGACTCTCAGTCTCTGTTAACTTAAAATACACTTAAATAAAAACTAAACACAAGATAAAACCACAGTGAAAATAAAAGCGTATATACAAAAAATCACGTTGGTGATATGTATATTTTCTGGGGAATTCATACTGTCTATCAAATGTCTGCAACATTTTTCAAAATGCCGGCTTTTCAAAAATATTAAATGGAAGCATCTCTTTAGCAATTAAATGAACTATGCTGTCTGTGAGCGCGCGCCACTTCGCGCCGTCCTCGTTGTATGCTGCCTGTCGATTAATTGCTTCAGTGATGGTGGACTGTCGCAAACTTGAAGACAGACGGGCCACTGCTTGTACTTTTTGTTTCCAGCTGGAGAAACTTTGCTGGGTGGTTGTGCTTAAGGTGCATGTGTAGGTTGCTTGTATTGCTGCTCGTAGTTGCTACTGTTTTATGACAAATGCGACATACTGGCTCGCATAGGTTCAGCGGTTCGCCTCTGTCATTTGGTGTGAATCCGAAATACTCCCACACTGCGGCTGTTGCGCTCGGCTTTCAAACCAGTTCCATTTCAAGCTTTTTTCCCCAACATAAGATGTGGTTTTTTTTTTACCTCGCTAACTCCTCTAACTCCTCACGGTGCTCTAAAGCTGTAGAAGTACAAAATGATGCGTGCTGACTACCTGATGAGGAAGGGGAGGGGTCAGTAGATAGCACCGGAGTTAAGCCTTTTCATCCAGCGTCATCAATTGAAGGAGAAAAACACAGGCAGATTTTTTTAATTAAGATTCAGATAATTTTTATTTATCGTATGATTAATTGATTTATTGATAATCGCGACAGGCCTAGTAAAGCGGTGAATTGTGAACCTTGACATACAGCCGTCACAGTCCATTGAATGCCTTCCAAAGCCTTCACACTAAGTTACAAGCATCACGCGACTCTTCCATCTTGCATTGAAATACTGTTTACAGTGAGATTTCACACTCTCCATAAAGAAAAAAGTAAAACATTATAAGGATGGACAAACAGTTTTGAGTATACCATTTATTTTAGAGGAATATAACTATAAAAAGTCTGTCAACATAGCCCAATGAACCCCACCTTTTGGCGCAAATGAGCCGAACCTACATCAGCGAACCTACTTAAGCAAAACCTGTGAGCCCAAGTAAACATGTCGTTGTGGGCAAAATTAAAAACCAAATGGCCTACCTTGACACCGTCTTGATCGCGGAACTTTTTGTAAGTTGCAATTTATTCCAGATTCCACTGTAATCCACACGGTTTATCAAACACGGACAGCACTGCTAGCAAGCAATGGATTATGTTTGCATTGCTCATTCACATTAGAATGATTAGACTTAGATCAAAACACCCATCATGCACCGCAACATATTCTTTGCAAAATATTTCATCATATATTCGCCAAATATATGAGGAACATAATTATCAGTGTACTACTTCCTGAGCTCCTTGAGTTATTCACTGTCACAAAATGGACAGCAGTCAACAGACTGCACCACGCGTAACGGGATGTCTAGCTGGAATGTTGCGTCTCTCCATTCAGACTAATGAAAAAGGCAAGAAAAAGGGGGTTCTGATGGTTTTAAAGGTGATGTGGGGGCCTCAAATGTTAACTGACTTCTTTGTTTGATCCAACAGATTCCAGTAATGAAACTGAAAATACAGATAAGATATGGGGACTTTTTCCAAGACCACATGCAACTAGATTATCTCCACATCCTGTCTCTCCCAGGCTAATTAAATTAGGCTTGCTGGTTTGTAAATAGATTTACAGCTATATTTTCCCATGCATTTCTAGACCTTACATGCATCTCTCCTCTCCGACGCAGACACACTGGGGCTATACCATACCAGCCTATTAATGCCGAGTTCCTATCATCCTGATTTTTCACCCTAAACAGTGAATAAAAATATGCCCATGAGATTTATCTGATTCAGTCGGTAGGTACCAGATCAGCTGGACACAGTGGAGGAAGAGGCAGAGGCACACTACTGTACTTCCAAATTAAATTCAAATTAAGGACACACATGCAGCTACATTTGGGTGTTTGGTCGAGTTAATACAATCAGCTAAGCTAATCAACACAACAGAGCCAGCAAACATCAACAGCTAACATAATTCTAGCCAAAAACAGGTCCTTTGTCTTTGTGTGCAAGTGAATTACAAATGCATGTATGTATGAAGATAATTTATGCAATAAAAGTTCGGAACAGTGGTATTAGTTTGTTTTTTGTTTTTTTTTACAAAACAAAATTGTGATAAATTAAATAAAATCTGATTACATAATTGTGTTGATGGTGGCAATAAAAAATGGGGCTAACAAATTTTTCCGTAAAAATTCAAAAAATATCCACTGGACTTGGTTTTCAAGATTTGAAGACGTTTCTCCACCTCTCCAGGAAGCTTTCTCAATTCAAATGTCTGGATCCGCAGTGAGTTTGAGTCTTATATGGACAAGGCCTTGTATTGCTTGGAAACATGCAAATGGTAACCGACGAGTGGGTCGTTTAGTTCCATCGTTAGCCTGTAATATCTGAACCTGTCTATGATTCTAGGGGTCGGTCGTTAAAGGGGGGATTGCCATTAAGGGGGGGGGATTGTCTCCTGTAATACCTGAAACCTGTCTATGATTGTTAAGAGTCGGTTGTTAATGAGGTATTGTTCACCGGCTGGAGCGGGTAGGTCCCTCGTTCCTCTGTGATGGGGTGGGGGGTTTGGTGATATCTGGAAGGGATCATGTCTATGATTGAATTGTATGTTTTTGGAAGCTGGAATCTGAGTCCACCACCTCTGTTTAAAGTTGGTTTTTCTCTCTTAACATAGATGGCTTCCTTCACGCCCCTCTCAAACCACCTATTTTCTTTATCCAGAATATGGACATTATGGTCCTCAAAAGAATGTCCTTTGTCCACAAGGTGTAGGTGTACTGCGGAGTCTTGTCCAGAGGCGGCCGCTCTTCTGTGTTGGGCCATGCGTCTGTGGAGCGGTTGTTTGGTTTCTCCAATATAAAGATCAGAGCATTCCTCACTGCACTGAACAGCATATACCACTCCGCTCATATTGGGTCTGGGGGTTTTATCTTTACGATGCACTAGCCTCTGTTTAAGGTTTTGGTTTGGCTTGAAATGTACTGGGATCTTGTGTTTGGAGAAAATCCTCTTGAGCTTTTCAGACACTCCAGCACCATAAGGGATTGTGATGTTTTTGCGTTTAATTTTCCCATCGCTGTCTTCTGTTGCGAGTCTTTTGGATTTCCTTGCTGATTTGATAAAAGCCCAGTTTGGATATCCACAGTTTCGGAGAGCATCTTTGATGTGTTTCTGTTCTTTTTGCTTCCCATCTGTTTTAGTAGGGACATGTTCTGCCCGGTGTTGTAAGGTTCTGATGACTGAGAGTTTGTGTTCCAGTGGGTGGTGTGAGTCAAAAAGAAGATACTGGTCTGTGTGAGTAGGTTTCCTATACACTTCAATGTTTAGGCTTCCATCTCCTTCCATGCTCACCAAGCAGTCCAGAAAGGGTAGTTTGTTGTCCTTGGCATCCTCTCTGGTGAATTTGATGTTACGGTCAACAGAGTTGATGTGTTTGGTGAAAGCTTCCACTTCCTCTAGCTGGATTTTGACGAAAGTGTCTATTTATTTATTTGTTATATTTATTTTGGTCACTTTTCTGATCACTTTAGTTTATTCTTTGTCAGTATTTAATAACATAACTCAGGTCTCTTAAGTTATTTTTCTTTAAAACAATTCTGTTATGGTTAAAAAAGTTGGTTAAATAAATATTTAAATGGAAGTCTGTGTTTGTGTTCTTTATTAAAATAAAATCATTTAGCAATATCATAAAAAGTCCAGGCAGAGCTGCACATAAAATATGGTTTCAAATCTTTTCAATAATTATCGATATCGGTCAATATGCATTTTTTTTTTATCGATAAGCTTTTTTTCTATATCGCCCAGCCCTAGGTTTATCACTGTCCATAAAAAGGCCAGGTAGTGAGGAAGTCCTGATCTGCTATAGATATCAGAAATCGATCTGGTAGTGTAAAAATTATACCAGAATATTTTGGCCTGAATCTAAAATCTTCAGTGTAAGCAAGCTGATAGAATCAGCTTCTGTTTGAAATTTCTATGACCCATTGGATAATCCTAAATGGGTTAGTTGTTTGTTTCATAGCTATTGATGCTGTCGACTTGGGTCATTATCACCTCTTTTAGGAAATATTCATGATGAAATACTTATGCAATTAGCAGACGCTTTTATCCAAAGTAACTTACAAAATAGACATAATTTTACAGTCATCATCAATATGACAGTAAGTTCTCTAGCTGAAATCCCTAGTCATGTATTTCAGATAAAACGTTATGTCAGGGAGATTCCTAACAAAAAGCACTTAGCATTCCTATCACCATGCACTCCCTAACATCCCCCACAAAATGGCATTGTATTGGTGCACTAGACCCATGTTATCAACAGAAGTGCCCCCCTAAGGGTTTCTGCGAGGAAAAAGATCTGCTTCATGATTTCAGGAAAATGTTTTGATTCAACGCTTTGAAAAAGATTAAAGTTTAAAAGTTCAGTAGATCTGATACAAAACATGTTTTTTTATGTTCTGTTTAATTTGCTTGTTAGGTTTTTGTTTTCAGGGATGTAAGTTTTTTTTCTGTTAACCAGTTTGAAGTAAACCCTTTGGTGTTCTCCAAGGGTTAGTTATGATATCTCCACGGATCATAATCATCAATCAGATTCAATCAATAGATGTTCATAAATAATTTTAGTCTTTATCTCTAGTTGAACAAATCCAAGATAAATCCAGGATAGGCAGCCTTATTGGATCAACACAGCATAAAGGAACTCAGTGTCCTACAGCAGGATCTGAACACATTTGTTTCAAAGAGTCAAGCTTTAGTAAACATGAGAGCTACTCCTTAACTGAAAACCGCTAATCGTTAAATCATAAAAAAAAAAAAAATAAATAAAAAAAACGCTAGCAAATAAACAAATGAGTAACATTTTAATCACTATTCCCACAAATGCTTCAAGGCTTTCAATGTCTGTAAGTCAATAAAAACTGGCAAATAAAAAGCAAATAATACTATAAATAAATATCATATCTGTAAACATACCATAGAAACAGATGTTTTTTATATGAAGGGAGCAGATTACTGCGGTGAAAATGGTTCAACTTTGAATAGATGCAGTTTGACATCAACAGATACGAGATGAAGTCTAATAGAAGTTTAGAGCAGAACTTACCCAGAAACAGGCAGAGCGATGTAATCTTAGTCTCCATCTCATAGTTACAAACAAACAGATTTTGTCCCTATTCAAAAGTAAAGACCATTTCTGCGCAAACAGGCAGCAGGGCGAGCTGGAGCGCGTCTGAACCTGCAGAGCTGCAGGAGCTTCCTGATTTGATGACAGGACGATTCTAAAGGCGAAAACTGCGTTTCTGTTTACAGCAGCGAGGTGTTTGTGGAGAATATTATTCGCTGTAAATTATTCTAATATATAAAGAACTCATTAGTTTTATTTTGGGGATTTTTCCTTTCTTTCTAAAGATTTCAATATTGTTCACATCGCATCTGAAAAGTAGGTTTAGTTTTTGGCTCATATCTCAGACCCAGCTCTGTTCCGCAATTAACTATGCAAATATTTCTATGCAAACACAGAGATATCGATCAAACGGTATTTTCCCGGTTACACATTTAATCTAAGCTAGTTTTAATGTGAAGCTTTATAGGAAGGAAAACAGAAAGAGTCGTTTGAACGACTTTTCTACAGATGGTGACATTTTTATCTCCTAGGACCGATTTTAATTTGTTTCAAAACACAAACACTGTTTTTATATCTTATTTCTGTTATAGTTAAAGTTAAAGTTGTTAAAAGAGCACACATACAAATTATAATTTTCTATTTACCTTAAATAGAAAAAAATAATTTTCACTAATCTATGATAAAAACGTATTAAATTATCCCTAAATTCACCCAACTTGCTGAGAAAATATGCTGTAAAAACAAGAAAGGAAATTAAAGCAATAAAACAGGAGCTACTCCCTAAACAATAAAAAGAAAGCTGAATAAAAATGAAATCATCTAATCTGTGCTTGGTTGCTTAGACAGGCCTGTGTTAGTTTTCCCTTGAAAAATTGGTCTGAGGTGTTTAAAAATGTGTGCTGAGTTGTCCTGCCTACCATCCATGCTTTCTCCCAGCATGTCTAGACCATAAAATCAGACTGTGGGCCAAACAGGGAATCACTTCCTTCTGTAAAATATAAAAAAATAGCCATTTAATACATTTCAGGGATTTATGCCAGATTTATGAGATTGGAAGAGGAAATTTTTTTCTTTATCTGTAGGTCCAGTTTTTTTAGGAGGGAAATTATGACCTCTGACTTACTGTTAAATCCATGGATAATGCAAGTCTTTATGGTGGCATACACTGGTTCTAATACAAAAGGCATCATTGGTAAACTTTATCGAAACGTCACAACTATGAAGGAGAGGTCAACAGATTATATCAGACAGCGGAGGGAAAAGGAAGCCAACATTACAATCTCAGAGAAAGTTTGGTGTCAACTGCAGAAAAACACCTTTTCAACTACTAATTCTACAGAATGCTGGGATTTGGGAAGAAGCTTAGCAGGGTTTTTTTTTATAACACCAAAGAAGAAATCGAGGGGAAGTGGGAGGTTGGTTTGGGGTGGTTTCTGCAGATTATGTGCATATTTACTGGTCCTGTCCTAAACTGAAAGCCTTTTGGCAAAATGTTAAGCAGATTAGCTCTGAAACCCTGGACATCTCTGAAAACTCCCTGAAGGACTCAGTTCAACTGACAAATATTTACTAAAGATTTTTTATATTGTAAGCAAAAAGGCAATCACCAAATGCTGGCTCCAGTCAAGCCCCCCTACCTTGAGGCTCTTCATAAGCGTTAAACATCAGAAATGGAAACGTTTACTTTTTCACTGCGTCTCCAGAAGGAGAAAGGAGAGAAACTCTGGAAAAAATGGAGCAATTCTTTAATGAGCAACTCTATACAATCAGACTTCTGCCTATTAGGTGTGTACCCTGCTCCTGGGTTGTTGTCTATGTCTGCTATTTATTTTTATTCTTGTTATTCAGACCAGTAATGCAGTGTAAAATACAGTGCTCTACATACTGTATGTTTGAATTAGCTCTGACTTGTTTGTCCTTGTTCAAAAACTAAAAATAAAGTAAAAAAAAAAATAGAAAAAAAGCAATCATCTGACAGAAATTAGGAGGCCTGGAGCAGCAGAGAAAACAGCTGAGTGGTCATGAGGTCTGGTCAGGCGATCTCTCAGCAGGATTTTCAGTGAGAAAATGAAGGTGTCGGCCAAAGTGAAGTGGAAGTATCAGCAGATTTAATGAGCTTCACAGCACTACTGCTTCCATCACTAGACACAGCTGATGGACTAAACCATTTACATGAAATTTAACTCCTCACTTCCATCTAAAAACACACATTTAAATCAAATATTTACACACACATTTAAGATGATGTTTTATGAACATTTTCTGGTTTAAACTTACACCCAAACACTATAGAAATCCCACAAACTATGTGCACAACTTCCCTTAAAATTTCCATGGTCTCTCCCAGAACCTATAAATGGTTCCTGGGCCCCCGGGGAAGCATTTGTCCAAGCACCCTTGAGAGAACATAGAAAAGACAGTCACTTTCTCAGCACCACCTCACTTCTTTTTCACTCACTTCTAACAGAGTTACACAGTTGTTAAAGTTTCTAAACAGTAACCCTTGTTTACTCTAAAAATCAATTCTCTTTTCCACAGACAACCACCCCAATTGTTAATCGAGAGCAGCTATGGAGAGCCCGGAACAAAAGGCTACATGCTAATTAAAACTTAATTGTAAAAACCTTGTGAACAAACTGTTCTTTATGTGCAAATCTATGCTTAAAGTGCAGTGCTAAATAAAGTGTCCTAGTGCTAACCAATATGGTTTTTAATAAAGTGCAAAGGTCCCTTCAAAGTGCTACAAGCTATTTACATAAAAAGCTATTTTCATAAAAATAGTTCCAGTAATGAAGACCTCTTCATTATATGAGGCAAAGAGAAAACAGAAAGGAGGCTAAAAGTTAAATGATTGGATCCACAAAGAAAAATGCTTTTGAAATAGAGCAGAATCAAAACCAAATGTGGTTTTAAAATAAAACAAACTCAAACATTTAAGAACAACAATAAAAGTGAATGGAGGTTTTCAGGTTTTGGCTGTTTTAGTATTTATGCAGAGACTATCGCTCTCTATCTTCTGCTCCATCCTCTATACCATTAGGAACACAACATACTGCAGTATTGAAGGAAGAGCTAAGAAATTAGTGCAGAACCTGAAGTCTTATAGTAGCTTCATCTGGTCTGTTCCTGTTTGGCTGTGACTCCATCCTGGAGAGAAATATCAGCTGTGCTGCTGCCATCAACACCTTCGTTTATAGATGTTGGAGATTGGCCTGTGTGGCAGGAAGAGGTATAGGCTGCACCTGCTGGCGGGGTGATTGCAAGTGGGCCAATAGCGCCAGAGGGCGCTCAGTATAAAAGCAGAGGTGAGCTCCAGTCTGAGACTCGTTGTTTGCTGTGGACACGTCGCGCACCGCGCTTCCGTGTTGAGCCGTCTGTGCGCAGAGTACAGGTGAGGTTGGCTGGCTGCGTACTTATAACTGCTTGTACATTGTAGTCATAGAGCCTTTTATCAGCAGAAACGTACGGGCGTATTTACCTCCACGTTTGATCGTGGGTGAGGTGGTTCCTGCAATAAGAGCCGACATTTGAGCGTTCCCATTTGGGTACAAGTGAGGAGAGCTTGGCCTGATCGGTAGGTGGACTCGGTGACAAATCTTGTGATCTATTCCTTTGTTTTAAACTATTATTGTTGTTTAGGAATCTCCACGGATCATCACACTTAATGCTGCTGCTTTGTTTGGATTGAATTACCGCTTACTTAGCGGTCAAGCTCGGCGTGTGGGACACGCCCCCCACCCCTCTTCCGACATCAGGACAAGGAGAGGCTGATCGCACTGATTTCGGATTGACTTGGGCCAGATTGCTCATTTTGTTGTGCTTGTCAAGCACAAGGACTTTTGATGGTTTTATCTACATATTTTTATCTTTTATTGCCTGTATTTTAACGATTGATTTTTTTTCTTTCTACTTTCTTTAGACCGCCGGTGGTGCGCTCGGGTCTGGATGCGGCGTCCCTTTTTGGTGTGACTGCAGTGATTAGCATCAATAGGTGGAGGGAATAACAGAGAGTGGGTGACTTCACGGGTGTTTGCTTTGATTTCTTTGTTTTGGAGCCTACCATCCAGGACCCGACTGTACCCACCGGTAAGCCTAGTTGGATCTATTTTGTGAATTTTCTTTTGTTCAGATACAGGTATTTATTTTTTTATTTTATTCTTTGTAATAAATTATTAGTGTCTTGAAACTTGTCCCTTGCTCATTGCAAAACCGGACCTGCGTCCCTTTATTAATTCCTGGGTGAAAACCCCAGGTGGCGTTGTTGGCAACACTTAAAATTGTATAGTCCAAGCCCCTGAATGCCCCATTTGGCGTTGCTGGTAGGACCTGTTTTTGCAAATTTAAGCGGAGACTGTTTCGAGTGTGTTTATTTATTTTTTTTTTAATCTGTTTTATTGATTGTTTGGCAAAGCAGCAGCTGGTTAAGTAGTGGTGTTTTAATTTTTAACTTGTTTTTTTTTCTTCTCTCTCCTGTGTTTTTGGAGGCTGGCATAATTGTATCACCGCTTTGCGTGCCAGAGTTCAGTTATGGAGGCAGAAATGCAGGACCTGAAAAGCTTAATTGTTCAGTTGAGAGCTGAAAATGAGAAATTGCGTCAAGAACAGGCGGCAGCCAGGCCTGGACCTAGTGCTGCACAATCTACAGCCGAGTCATCTTCTGATGCAAGCCCTTCTACAACGGAGAGGTTTGTTTTTGTGCCACGTGATAGGAAATGCCCCATGTTTAGAGGGAAAGGAGGCATTGGGCTAACTGAGTGGCTTGAGGAAGTACAGGCCTGCATGAGGGTACGTCATTTGTCCCCAGCTGATCAGGCCTTCTTTTTATTTGATCATTTAGAGGGAGAGGCACGCGATGAAATAAAGTTTCGACCTACCACAGAGCGTGAAGATCCCACTAAAATTATGGCTATTTTAAAAGAATTGTATGGGTGTTATGAATCCTATGTGGCCCTGCAGGAGGCATTTTTCTCTCGCCGTCAGCGGGATGGTGAAACGCTGCAGGAGTTTTCGCTGGCTCTAATGAGTCTTATGGAGGCTGTAAAATCCCGTGCTCCTAGAGATTTTCAAAATGCAGAATCATTGCTGCGTGATCAATTTGTCGAGCATGTGAGTGATGGGGCTCTTCGTCGTGAGTTAAAGCAGTTTGTGCGCGGGAAGCCAAGAGCCGCCTTGCTTGAGGTTAGGGCAGAGGCACTTCGCTGGGAGCGTGAGGTGCGACCAAGTAGTATACTCGGTTTAAAATCTTCTGCACCTTTAGCATTTGGTTCGCAGTATGGTGTGCAGAGCTGCCCTCAAGGGGTGATTAGTTCACACAACACCTCTGAACTGGGTCAACTGAGGAGCATGTTGCAGCAACAGCAGTCACAGCTTGATCAACTTACCCAGAGTATAGCTCGCTTGCAAAAACCCAGCCAGCAGGGCCGTTCTCGGGACTCCATTATCTGTAGACGTTTCCAGAAAGCTGGTCATTTTGCTAGGGATTGTGATGGGGTTCGGGTTCCGGTACGAGCTTCTGAGAAATCACCTCAGGCGGCGGAAAACTCTCTCCCACCGAGTCGCTGAGCCACGATTCGGGTGGGGTAGTTATCGGCTCTAGCGGTGGGGTTTTTCAGGAAGGTTCTAATCTGGTGTCATCGTGTCCACACATGGCTGTGAGCATGGGTGGAGTCAAAGTTCCTTGTTTGGTAGACACTGGCTCTATGGTGTCTACAGTTACCGAGAGTTTTTTTACACAATATTTTGAGTTGTGGGGTCAGGAGAAACTGCAGTCTTGTCATTGGCTTCAGCTTAGAGCTGCCAATGGCCTTGCTATTCCCTACATAGGCTATTTGGAGCTGGATATTGAACTTTGTGGTAAGATGGTTCCTCAGTGTGGGGTATTGGTGGTCAAAGATCCTCCTTGTGGCGTATCATCACAGGCTCCCGGTGTTTTGGGGATGAATGTGATTAGTCGCTGTTATGGTGAGCTTTTTAAGCATCATGGTTCAACTTTGTTTAACTCACCTGCTGTTTCCAGAGCTCCAGAGTCCATTAAACAGGCCATAGATGCCATCATGCCACCACTCAACCTCCAGATGACGGTAAAGTAAAAGTGTGTGGTAAGAAGGCTCACTATATTCCTGGTGGCACACTGAAAACTATACCAGCCACTTGTTCAGAGAGCTATTCAGGTAAAGCTGTTTTGTTTGAGTCTTTGGATTCCAGCCTTCCTGCTGGGCTCCTTATTTCACCTTCTTTGGTCCAGGTCACAAGGGGAACTGCTTATATCCCCATTGTGAATGTGGGAATCACAGATGTGGTTTTACACCCTCGTACCTGTATTGGTACATTGAGTTCTGTTCATGTTGTCAGCTTACCTGCAGGTGTCCAAGCAGTATCGTCAGAAATTGCCTCTATGGGAGAGAAAATTGTTGCTCCTTCAGTCCATGAGCAAATAGATGCATTGGAGGTGACTGGACTGTCAGCTGAAGAACAGGGTCGGGTAAGAGCTTTACTTAAGGATTATGGCTCAGTCTTTTCTGCACATGATGGCGATTTGGGGTGTACTAATTTAGTCACCCATGATATCCCTCTTTTGGATGACACACCAGTTAAACAGCGTTACAGACGCATACCTCCTTCTGAGTATGAGGCAGCTAAAGAACATATTCACAAATTGCTAGAGGCACAAATAATTAAGGAAAGCAGCAGCCCATATGCTAGTCCTATTGTGCTGGTTAAAAAGAAGGATGGGACTTTGCGCATGTGTGTTGATTATAGGCAATTGAATGCTAAAACCAGAAAAGATGCCTTTCCCCTTCCTCGTATAGAGGAGTCCTTGGATGCATTAGGTGGGGCACGCTGGTTTTCCACGTTGGATTTGGTGAGTGGATATAATCAGGTGCCAGTATCGGAGGCAGATCAGCCTAAAACCGCATTTTGCACTCCATTTGGCCTCTTTGAATGGACTCGTATGCCCTTTGGCCTCTGCAATGCACCCAGCACCTTCCAAAGGTTGATGCAGCGGCTATTTGGTGACCAGCAGTGTAAAAGTCTTCTGTTGTACCTGGATGACATTGTTGTCTTTTCCTCCACATTCCAACAACACCTGGAGAGGCTGGAGGTGGTTTTGAGTCGGCTTCAGGGAGAAGGTCTTAAAGTAAAGTTAAATAAATGTGCATTCTTTAAGCCAGAGGTGCATTATCTGGGACATGTCATCTCCGCGGAGGGTGTTGCAACTGACCCCAGTAAGACGGAAGTGGTTGCCAACTGGCAGCCCCCCACCACAGTTTCTGGGCTGCGATCATTTTTAGGGTTCGCTAGCTATTATCGCCGCTTTGTGGAGGGCTTTGCAAAGCTAGCTGCCCCTCTTCACAGGTTGGTTGCAGAACTAAGGGGCACCAGGTCAAGGAAGCAGAGTGACCAGAGCACCATACCTGGTTGGACAGAGGACTGTCAACGTAGTTTTGACGAACTGAAAGCCAGATTGACAACTGCACCAGTATTGGGTTATGCAGATTTTTCACTTCCTTTCATTTTGGAGGTAGATGCAAGTTATGGTGGTTTGGGAGCAGTGCTTTCACAAGAACAAGGAGGCAGGGTGAGGCCCATAGCTTATGCAAGCCGTGGGTTAAGACCTACAGAACGCAACATGCTGAATTATAGCTCCATGAAGCTGGAGTTTTTAGCACTTAAATGGGCTATGACTGAAAAATTCCGGGATTACCTTTTGGGCCATAAATGTGTTGTCTTCACTGACAATAATCCATTGAGCCATTTGGCTTCGGCCAATTTGGGAGCAACGGAGCAGCATTGGGCTGCCCAGCTGGCTTTATTTGACTTTGAACTCAAATATCGTTCTGGCAGAACTAACAGGAATGCTGATGCTTTATCAAGACAGCATCCTGTTGGTGTACAAGATTTGGAAATTATGGTTCCTGGTACAGCTCTCCCTGAGCCCTTGAGAGAGGTTCTTCAAGGGAAGAAAAGGGAGGTTACTCAAGAGGCTGTTATGGCCTTGCCTAACCATACCATCTCTGAAATCAGTGTTTTCCAGCAAGCTGACCCAACCATCCAGGAGTTCTTGGTTTTCTGGAGGCGGAAACGGCGTCCAACTGCAGATGAACGGCAGCAGGTATCTCAGCAGGTCCTGGTGCTACTTAGACAATGGGACAAGCTAGTGGAGGAGGATGGTGTTTTGTACCGGCAAGTGTTCAAACCTGCTGGTGGTGAGTTAATTTTACAGTTGGTGTTGCCAATTTGTTTGAGGGAGGACACATTAAAACAAGTTCACCAGGAGCATGGCCACCAAGGGGTGGGGCGAACATTAGAACTCCTACGCCAACGCTGTTACTGGCCAGGTATGGCCGCAGAAGTGGCACATTGGTGTCAGAACTGTGAAAGATGCCAGGTAGCAAAACAGTCTCAGCCACAAGCTCGTACATTTATGGGACATTTGTTAGCGTCACGACCTAATGAAGTTTTAGCTATTGATTTCACAATGTTGGAACCTACAAGCAAGGGACTGGAGAATGTGCTGGTCATGACTGATGTGTTTAGTAAATACACCCTTGCTTTTCCCACCCGAGACCAGCGTGCTTCAACTGTCGCCCAGGTCTTGGTGAGGGAGTGGTTTTTCAAGTTTGGCATACCTGTCCGAATACATTCGGATCAGGGTCGTAGTTTTGAAAGTCTGCTCATTCAACAGTTGTGCCAGTTGTATGGCATTGAAAAATCACGCACCACACCATATCATCCGGCCGGTAATGGTCAGTGTGAACGGTTTAACCGTACCCTTCATGACCTGCTGCGAACCTTGCCTCCCTCTCGTAAAAGAGACTGGAGCTCATGTTTGCCACATGTTTTGTATGCTTACAACACCACACCCCATCAGGCGACCGGTGAATCACCCTTTTTCTTGATGTTTGGACAGGAACCTCGGCTGCCGGCTGACTTCCTTTTAGGAAGAGTTCAGGAACCTGTGGCTGGAAGTGTCCATGATTGGATTCAGGAGCATCAGGCCCGCCTTCAGGTAGCTTTTCAGGGTGCTCGTGATAGGTTGAGAGTGGCAGCGGAGCGCCGCAAGAGTCACCATGACCAACGAGTTCAACATGCTCCCCTGAAGGTTGGTCAGCTAGTGTGGCTAAGGGACTTTACCCCACGAGGACGTCATAAGATCCATGACCTATATGGCCC
The DNA here is from genome assembly GCA_030533445.1 of Cyprinodon diabolis. Taxonomy (NCBI): domain Eukaryota; kingdom Metazoa; phylum Chordata; class Actinopteri; order Cyprinodontiformes; family Cyprinodontidae; genus Cyprinodon; species Cyprinodon diabolis. The sequence continues at coordinate 50,078,548 of CM060066.1, read as the reverse complement.
AGTAAAGTATAAAGTCCTCAGAGAGCCCAGTGAGGGAGGTTCAGTGTATACTATAGCGCCTGTAACTGAGCTAGCTAAAACCAGAAATGTTAATCGCATACTGTTAAAGGCGGTGGTAGAAGAGTCTGGAGAAGGTGCCATTGGTCCCAGCTCACCACTTGGTGATCATCGCTTTGAAGATGAGATGTCAGGTGATGAGGATATGTATGTTTTGGTGAGTAGCAATCCTCCTGCTCCAATAGTGGTGCAGGCTAACCAACCTTTTCAGTCAGGGGATCCACTACCTCAGTTGCCAGGTCCATCAGGCATTGTTACTCATGGGGGAGTAGCATTTTCTGGTCATTCACCTGGTCCGTCTAGGGCTGACAGTGAACCAGTTTTGCGGCGGTCAGCAAGGACAACTGCAGGCCAGCATTCTAATATTAACCGTCTTCCCAGACCAGCAGGTGAAGCTCCACCGGCTGTAAACTCTCCTGATCCTACAGCTAACTCTATTTTTGTCCTATTTAGACCATGGAATTGAGTCGTCGGGACAACGACACAAAAGGGGGGGTAGAATGTGGCAGGAAGAGGTATAGGCTGCACCTGCTGGCGGGGTGATTGCAAGTGGGCCAATAGCGCCAGAGGGCGCTCAGTATAAAAGCAGAGGTGAGCTCCAGTCTGAGACTCGTTGTTTGCTGTGGACACGTCGCGCACCGCGCTTCCGTGTTGAGCCGTCTGTGCGCAGAGTACAGGTGAGGTTGGCTGGCTGCGTACTTATAACTGCTTGTACATTGTAGTCATAGAGCCTTTTATCAGCAGAAACGTACGGGCGTATTTACCTACACGTTTGATCGTGGGTGAGGTGGTTCCTGCAATAAGAGCCGACATTTGAGCGTTCCCATTTGGGTACAAGTGAGGAGAGCTTGGCCTGATCGGTAGGTGGACTCGGTGACAAATCTTGTGATCTATTCCTTTGTTTTAAACTATTATTGTTGTTTAGGAATCTCCACGGATCATCACACTTAATGCTGCTGCTTTGTTTGGATTGAATTACCGCTTACTTAGCGGTCAAGCTCGGCGTGTGGGACACGCCCCCCACCCCTCTTCCGACATCAGGACAAGGAGAGGCTGATCGCACTGATTTCGGATTGACTTGGGCCAGATTGCTCATTTTGTTGTGCTTGTCAAGCACAAGGACTTTTGATGGTTTTATCTACATATTTTTATCTTTTATTGCCTGTATTTTAACGATTGATTTTTTTTCTTTCTACTTTCTTTAGACCGCCGGTGGTGCGCTCGGGTCTGGATGCGGCGTCCCTTTTTGGTGTGACTGCAGTGATTAGCATCAATAGGTGGAGGGAATAACAGAGAGTGGGTGACTTCACGGGTGTTTGCTTTGATTTCTTTGTTTTGGAGCCTACCATCCAGGACCCGACTGTACCCACCGGTAAGCCTAGTTGGATCTATTTTGTGAATTTTCTTTTGTTCAGATACAGGTATTTATTTTTTTATTTTATTCTTTGTAATAAATTATTAGTGTCTTGAAACTTGTCTCTTGCTCATTGCAAAACCGGACCTGCGTCCCTTTATTAATTCCTGGGTGAAAACCCCAGGTGGCGTTGTTGGCAACACTTAAAATTGTATAGTCCAAGCCCCTGAATGCCACACCTGTTTTTTCTGTGTAGTCTTGTTTCTCTGACTGTGACTAACTGGATGTGCTCCCCTAATCCTCTGACATGGGAGCTGGCTCGGAGCTTGTCTACCTGGCTGTGTGTTTCCTGGACTGGGCCGCATGTGGAGCTGGTTGACAGTTGCCTCTTGTATCTCTGCTTCTGTCTCATTGAACCCCAGTCGGCTTCAGCAGATGGCCGCTAAAACTGAGCCTGGTTCTGCTGGAGGTTTCTTCCTGTTAAAGGAACCTTTCCTCCTCCACTGTCGCTACAACGTTTAGTGTGAGGGATTGCCTTCTAGTTAATGAGTGGATGTGATCAGCTGGTTTTACTTAGAAAACATTGAACCAATCTGACTGTATGATCTGGTTGAATTGTCTTTGTAAAGTTCCTTGAAATAACGTGTTGTGAATTGTTGCACTGAAATAAACAGAACTGAATTGAATTGAACTCAGTCGTTGGATCTTATGTCTTTCTGCCTTCTGACAGCTAAGGGGGGCACTGAAGAACATGGAGAATGCTGCTGGATGTCTGGGTTTCTCTCCAGGATCCATTTCCCCTTTGATAAATATATTTTTATAAAACATCGGGTTTTAACATGTATCATGGATTCAGAATTTCTTTAAAAAAAACTGGATTCATTTCAGGTGAGAAGAAATTAAGGAGACCAAGTGGTGCAGTAAGGATTAGTAATCAGTCACAGCTTCTGCTTCTTACTTTTCCATTAACTTTGCTTTTAAAGGCATTTCCTTATCAATTAATAATGATTCATCAGAGTCAGTTAAAACACCTGATGCGGGAAACATGGAGGCTCTATTTTCTGCAGCAGAGAAATCAATACAGGCTATTAGCTTTTACTTCGAGAGTCTGATCCAGAAAGCTTTCTCATCAGTGCTGTCATCATGAACTAACTAGATTCCAGTTTTTCTTCTGTTGCTATCACCTCAGCTTCCCATGTGGTTTAAATGCATCATCTCTGATTTCATCTTCTATACTTTTTATGGAGGGACTTTTCCTTTCCCTACAACATGTCTTTACATCATTTCTTTTTCTATTAAAAGCTTAAAAGTGACACCCTTTATCAGGGGACTGTTTGGACCACGGACTGTTAGAAAAATATATAATTTTTAAAACCTAATTTAGCTTACTTAAGATTAAATTGACAGCTTTTGGTGCCCCCTCTAACACACTGAAGACCAGAGCAGGTAGGTAGAGTAGTCTAGATGGGTATTAAATCCTCCAGGATGCATTCTTTTATTTGTAGCTTAGCTCACATGCTAAACGTTTTGCATCATGATCCTGCTTCAGGGTAACCCATTAAGAGTTTTCTGGCAGAAGCCAGCAGTTTTTTGTCAAAATCTTCTGGCATGTTAAAACGTCACTGATGCTGTTTATTCTGTCAAGGTCTCAAGGGACTTCAGGCCTTGAGAGGACATGAAATGCGTTTCCTTATCTGGTATGTTGGTTGCTAAAGCTTTTAATGACAGCGGAAAACCAGAGCAGAGCAGAAGGACAGGAGGCTCTGCAGCTTTTCAAAGCAATAATGGTGTTCTGAGTTGAAATAATTTATATTCTCAATCTTAATTGCAAATAACTTATAATATTTCTTACACTTTTTAATCCTGTAACTGTCTGGTTGAATACCTACATGAAGTCTCAAACCCATCTTAAAGTGTCAGAGCTTTGAGTTTTGATGTTTCCATTTTATCTCCCTCCATCATTAATTCTCTGCTTTTATGGAGAATATTTTATCTTGAAAAAGTGTCAATATAGAAGTTTGAAGCACAGACAGGTAATGAATTTCATAGTTTCACAGCATCTATTCTTATCCCCCTTAACTTTTGTGCTTAGATGCTTCAGAATGTCGCCTCTTCTGACTGAAGGCTGTTTCTTTGTGTCTTTTGAAGAAAACCACGCAGCTCTTCCTGTTTCCTAGACATGTTCACTAAGGGGGAAGATAAAAGCAGATCGATTGCACATGTCCGGCCATTAAAGCCATTCTGTCAGCCCAACTCACAATTCAAATAAGCGTTGAACGTCACGTGACCACCACATCCCCTCACAGCGAGCTCTCTGTTCTGCAAACCCAACCACAGCGTTTGGTTTCTCACACAAATGTCTTTAGACACCCACTTTGTTTCATCAGTGTAAGGCTCACAGTCTGAACCGTTTAGACTCTGTCATAATAAGTAACTAATCACTAAGAGTGATGTCCAGAACAGACCTAATTGTGACTCAGACAAAGAGGTCAAACATATTTTTTAATGATTCTTTATACAATTCAATTTAATGCTGTATGCATTTGCTTTGCAGACTGTTGGAGCAGATACTGGGTTTAATTCATCATGGTAGAACTACACATTTTCAAGATATGAGAAATTTGCTGAGAGCTAAATGCCTGCCTGTCATGGCTTTAAATCAGGGCTGCCAGTAAATTAGTAACCTGGAACCACATCTGCAGAAACACAGCTGTCAGGTCTAAGCACCTAAAACAGGGGTACTCAAGTCCAGTCCTCAAGAGCTACCATCCTGGAACTTTTAGATGCATCTCTCCTCTAACACACCTGAATCCAAAGGCTCAATCCCCTCATTTAGCTCAGCAGAGGCATGGTAACGAGCCACTCATTTGATTCAGGTGTGTTAAAAATGGGGTGAATCAAAAAGTTGCAGGATAGTAGCTCTTGAGGACTGGACTTGAGCACCCCTGACCTAAAACATCATGCATACATGCAGGGAAAGAAAAAGGCACAGAGACAATTAGTTTAGTTTTACTCGGAGGAGAGTAGGAAAAGACCTACTCCTTGGTTGGAGTTTACAAATCTCCAACCAATTCTGCCGGTCTTCAGCTTTCTCCTCGCTATTTATTAAAGTCAGGGCATGTCCCTAATTACACAAGCTGAGGTTGTACTAAGGGAAAGGGAAACAAAATTATCTTACTTTGAACCTCAGCACATATGTTAAAACAAAGCATGTTGTTGTTTTACAATTAAATTCATTCCAAGAGCACATGTTTAGAAGAAACATGTGATAGAGGATGTTCAGGCCTCTTTCACAACCCGTCCGTTGCATGACCTTTATCTGGAACAATTTTTAGCAAGAGTTAATAAGCGATGAATCACACATTATACATCATAATAGTTCATTGGAACTCAACCCATGAAACACAAACTGAGTAAGAGTATAAATAAATTATTACTAACACCAGCCAACTTTCTATCAGATCTGCTCTTCTGAATGGTAGGTTTGATGAACAGCAGGCTTGTTTGGCTGCAGTCTTTACTTGGAAAACCCTTTAATGCTTTAAAAATGCCTTCCAACGTGTCGGAAGAAATCCTTCACGGATGCCTTTGGGTTTTAAAGTATTTAAGAAGTTTCACACCAAAGAAACATTCACACAAAATCAATAAGGTGTCTGGACAGAAAAAGCAAGCTCTATTACTGAAAGCTCCAAAACAGTATGTCTGTATTCTAGACGGTAAAACGCAATATATGAACAGCACATTTACAAGGCAAATTTTGCTTTTACTTGTAAATGTCTACCTGCTTTGAATAAAGAGCAACACCTGCCTTTGAGCACAAAGCTTCCACAGAAAATCAGATTTCCCTTAAAGAATAATGAAAGCTCAAATCTATTCTAGTACTGCCATTAATGGGTTAAAGATGGATGTGGCAGTCTAACTTTCTTAATGGTTAAAACCGTGCATGTTGACCTCACAGCCCCACTTTCAGGTATAATGGTGTGTTCAGTTTACCTCATACATTCACTTTTCTTAGCTTCTCTCCCTCCACTGTCCCTAGTAAGAACTATATCTAGGGTAGGAAAGGATCTCTGGAAATCTGTGTTGAATCCAGACAGCCTTCCGCCTTTTTGCCAGAAACCATGGCACATGGAAGATGCTTCTCAAATTTACCTACAAAAAGTTGTCACCTAAGGGGATTTCCATCTAGAAGTCATGTGTTCAGACTGTGGGAGGAAGCCAGAAAGTACTACAGTAGGTGGAAAACATTGTATGAGATGCACCTTGATTTTGTTCTTCTTGCTGACAGATATTGGCTTCACACTGTATTTTTAGGCTATTAAAAACAGTCCCGTGTCACTTTATGTGGAGATCTTACTAGCACCCTGTTGGATCTTCGTTTCTCCTCAGAAATGGCCTTAATCTTTCTTACCATTAATTTAACTAGATGTAGGAAACATTACTCTGACATCTACCTCCAAATTAACATGAAAGTTTCACTTATTTTTGAAATATTATTGAACATGCTATCAGTTCAGCGAAGCAGAACCACAGCCAGAATCTCTTCTATGATGCCAGCAACACCAGGAGGATGTGGAAAGGCATACGGGTGATCACAGACTACAACACACCCTCCCCCCCGGTAGATGCAGAAAAAACTGGCTTCCTAAATGAACTAAACAACTTCTTTGGAAGGTTTGAGGCACTAAACAGCACACCATCAGTGAAAGCCGTTCCACACCAGGGAAAGGAGGCACCCAACCTTGACACAGCTGATGTGTGGAAGATTCTGTGGAGAGTCAACCCAAGAAAGACCCCAGGCCACAATAACATACCTGGGCAGGTGTTCAAGGAGTGTGCAGATCAGCTGGCTGGTGTCCTCTTAGACATTTTAATTCATTGCTGGACCAGTCTATAGTGACAGGATGCTTCAAATCTGCCACCATCATTCCAGTCCCGAAGAAGCCTCAGGTCACCTCATTTAATGACTACTGGCCTGTTGCGTTGACTCCTATCATGATGAAGTGCTTCAAAAGGCTGGTAAGAGCACATCGTCTCCAATCTCCCCCTAACATTTTACCTGCTCCATTTGGCCTACCGACGGAACCGCCCAACGATCTCTGTTGCTCTCCACCTGAGCCTGGCACACCTGGAGGAGAAGAACATCCACGTGTTCCAACAACCAGGACTACAGAGAGGAGGTGGAGAAGCTGGTGGGCTGGTGAAGAGATAACAGCCTGATCCTAAACGAGGAAAAGATGAAGGAGATCATCGTTGACTTTAAAAAGAACCGGCTTAACCACGCTCCACTGCTCATCAACAGCTCAGCTGTAGAGGTGGATGAGAAGAGCCCAACTGCCCCCACCCATCCTCACCACCTTCTACAGAAGCCCCATAGAGAGCGTTCTGACCAGCTGTCTCACTGTGGTGTGGAGGCTGCAGCGCCTCAGACTGGAAGAAGGTGAAGAGGTTGATGAGAACAACAGAGAGGATAATCAGGGCTCCTCTTCTGTATACTTTATATTTGCATCATATATTTGTCTTGAAATGCTCTGAACTTCCATATCAATGTGTTTTTGCATTGTTTTTTTTCTCCCACACTGTTTACATTCGATCACTGCTGCACTTTATGAAATGGAAATGTTAATTTCACTGCTAAACTGCTTCACATTTATTTGCTATCTGAAATCTCAACAAAATGAAATAAAATAAAGAATATATAATAAAATAATCATAAAATAAAAGTTGTCAAAGTCTAAGTAATTCTTTATGATAAGATTCTCTCTTGGGTGTAACAGTCATGCTCCAGAAACCAATAGGAGATGATCTAAGCTGTGTAACATGATTCCTTCTCTTCCTGGATGTAACCATTAGAAGATGGCCACTACCTCCAGCCTGAGTCAGTGTGCCCATTGTTCTCTGACATCAAGGCATTTCATTCCACCTTAATGCTGCTCACAGGATATTCATTTATTCTCTCTATCAGGAGATTCTCTGTGGTAAAGGTTTTATTTTTAATTCCATAAAGATCAGAATTTTTTTATACTGCTGATGATTATTTTAAAAACGTTCTGCTCTATTTGGGTGACTGACCAGCTCACTAACTGTTTTAAACAGGGGAGCAGGTTTGCATGATAATGTTTGTTGTGGTGAGCTTTGTCTTGTAGCTAACAGCTATTTTTTAACCGTGACTTGCGTTGCCCACAACATATTACCCTTGCTGTCATGCAACTGCATCAGTCAAGCGTCTATCTACAGACAGCTGCCTGACTGGGTTGGTTTGCTGTTAAATTCTGCAGAATATAAAAGACTCACCCTAAAGAATACATAAATAGCAATAAACTATTAACAGAAATCCTGCTGCAAACTGCATCCATGCATTAGTGACAAATACTTCAGTCCTTTTGGCAGCAAATCCTTGACCACCTCCATATCCATTTAGTAGTCATACTATTATGGTGGTTATGATTTAAAAAGTTAGTCAAGCTGCTTGCTGATCATGAGCATGTCCTCTCTACAATCAAAGTCTTGTCAGAAACAAGACTTAGGTCTGCTGTGTTTGTTTAAAGAGAAAAATTTGAAAAATAAACACCAACATACTGGCTGGGGTGGAGACCAGGAGGCCTATGTGTCAAGATTTTCTGAGTTGTATTTACTTTTGAAATTTCTGACGGGCCCTATTATTATCATTGCCATTGCAACAGCTCATGATGTTTGCAAAAACAACCACGACCACAATGCAGGTAAGGGTATTTGCAGAAGCCACATTTTGGAGATGACTGTACAAGGCTTGAGTCAGTGTAAATGACTTCAGCTGTTAAAAACAACTTTTATTTCAAGACTAATCCAATGAGAAACTCCCAAATCAACCTGCAGAAATGTCACATGATGGAAGTCATACTGGAACTGAACTTGGTCTTTCAGTCTTTCAATGCAAAGATCTAAAGCTAATGGTGTTATATGATTTCCTCAGTTCATCATCTGAAACAAGATTAAAAAGGATTTATTTTACTCTTTATGTAATCAGGCATAATCTGCTGGACTCTGAAACAAAGGTAACTGTATTGCTTTAACAAGTGGTGTAACAAAAAACTACAACATGTAGAAATAGCTGTTGTGAAGCACTCTGCAAAGTGGTTAAACATACCCAACCACCTACTGGGTTTTCCTTCTGGTTAAATGTTCCACCCTGACTTGCTGATTTGTTTTCTGTGGTGGAGGTTATTTTCCATCAAAGCAACAATTTTTAGAGTATTTTATTGTTGCACATGTTAAATTTACATGTGAGTTGAATTAGTTTTTAGTCTTAGTTGCTTAAAGAAAAAGTCTAGTTAGCAAGGAATAACCAATAGATCATTATTTATAACTAAAACTAATAAGTTCACTGTCACTAAATTAATTTAGTGTTAATCAGTAAACTGAGCGTAAAGCTGTCACAAGGTGTTTGCTTTAGAGCTGTCATTGTTTGTGGTTGAGCTGTCCTCCTGTTGGCAAAGCTGTGATCAGAAGCACTTCCTCTCTACCGCAGTAAACAACAAAGGCTCTATCTGTCTGTGATTATAATTTCAAAACGTAGAACAATCACCAGTTACATTGAGTTTGAAAGATGTAATAAACCAGGAGATCAGGTTTAAGAGACTTAAAGCCAAGAACAACGCTAAATGTAGACCACCAGATCAGGAAATGAGTTCTGACAATGGAAGCCAAAAGCAAAATCAAGTAAATTTGTTCCTACAGATCTGAGGGGTGTAATTTTTACAATTCTAGCAAGATTTAACCCTAAATAAGAATCTAAACATGAATGTGGAGAACAAAAAAACAGCAAAAACTAAAGTGACTGTCATGATTCAGCCCTTTGTGGACATCTTGGTTCTGTTTTAGTTTTCTTTTGAGTTTTCAGTTACACTTTCATTTATTTTATTCTGCTTCTTGGTCATTGGTTTCTTTTCCATTTTGTGTCATTCTAGTTATTTTCTAGTTATATTTAAGCAGTGTTGTATTTTTTGAGTTGGTCTCTGTTTCTTGTATCAGTCTCCTTTCCTCTTAGTTCCCTTCTAGTTGCTTCTGTCCACACCTGCTCCCTATCAGCTGATTAGCCCATTATTTGTTTTGTCTCCCATATATAAACCACCGAACTGTCCTAGGTGGACCCCGCCTCTCAACTGTGGACAGCAGGAGATAGGCACCATCACCCCTTGCAAGCATGTCAGAACGTCGATAGATGGATTGATGGAGATAAACCATCTCCGCAGTTCCTCATTGCTGGATCCTTTTAATTCTTTAGGTTTATTCCTCCCTAGCTTCTCCTAGTTTTTTGGTTCCGTTCTTGTCAATTGGTTCTCGGCTATGGAGTTTGCATTTTTATTTTTTCATTAAATGTTGCAATCTCTGTTCATCTCTGTTTATTCTACTCTGCATTTTGGGTCCACTACAACATTCATCAACCCTGACAATGACAGGAAGAGGTCCCAGTTTTTTAAGGTCATCCAATCCACTGCAACTTAGAGTCACTGTGGTACAAGACTAATAACGAATCCCATCACTGATTATTTACAAACATCAAAACAATGAGGCTCAAATTTATGTGATTATTTCAAAGTAAGAAATTGCAGGCTGGAGTTCAGTTCAATTCAATTCAGTTTATTTATATAGCGCCAAATTCACAACACATGTCATCTCAAGGCACTTTACAGTTCAACCAGATCATACAGTCAAATTGATACAAAGTTTTCTATCTAAGGAAAACCAGTTGATTGCATTGACTCATTGACTCAAATACAATCCCTCACACTAAGCATGCTTGTAGCGACAGTGGAGAGGAAAAACTCCCTTTTAACAGGAAGAAACCTCCAGCAGAACCAGGCTCAGTGTGAGCGGCCATCTGCTGAGGCCGACTGGGGTTCAAGGAGACAGAAGCAGAGATACAAAAAGCAGCTGTAAAAGGCGGCCCCGTCCAGGAAACACACAGCCAGGCAGACGAGCTCCAAGGCAGCTCCCATGCCAGAGGATGAAGAGAGCACATCCACCCAGCCACGGCCAGAGAAACAGGACCACACTGGAAGACAGGCCGATCTCCAACATCTACAAACAAGGGTGTTGATGGAAGCAGCACAGCTGATGTTTCTTTCCTGGATGACGTCACAGCCAAACAGGAATAGACGAGGCAAAGCTACTCTGAGGAAAAGCAGAGAGAGCAGAAGGTTAGAGATTGAACAAACAGATTCTGCAGAATAGGAGAACAGAGAGAGAATGAAGCAGAATGATGAAATGGGGGTCCCTATGTCCTCCAAAAGTCTAAGCCTATAGCAGCATAACTATAGAGATAGATCAGGATAACCTGAGCCACCCTAACTATAAGCTTTATCAAAAAGGAAAGTTTTAAGCCTAGTCTTAAAAGTAGACAGGGTGTCTGCCTCACGGACTAAAACTGGTAGTTGGTTCCACAGGAGAGGAGCCTGATAACTAAAAGATCTGCCTCCCATTCTACTTTTAGAAATTCTAGAAACCACTAGTAAACCTGCAGATTGAGAGCGAAGTGCTCTGTTAGGAACATAAGGAACAATCAGATCTCTGATATAAGATGGAGCTTGGCCATTTAAGGCTTTATACTGTATGTGAGAAGGAGGATTTTAAATTCTATTCTTGATTTAACAGGAAGCCAATGAAGAGAAGCCAGGATAGGAGAGATATGATCTCTCTTTTTAATTTTCATCAGAACTCTGGCTGCAGCATTTTGGATCAGCTGAAGGCTTTTAACTACAGTTTGTGGACTTCCTGATAGTAAAGAATTACAATAGTCCAGCCTTGAAGTAACAAATGCATGGACTAGTTTCTCAGCATCACCCCTGGACAGGAGATTTCTAATTTTTGCAATGTTCCTCAGATGAAAGAAGGAAATTCTAGAAACCTCTTTGATCTGGGATTTAAATGACAGGTCCTGATCAAAAATAACACCAAGATTTTTTACTTTATTATCTGAAATCAGTTTAATCCCATCCAAATGAAGTGACTGGCTAATCAGCTTCTTTTTCAGAGACTCTGGTCCAAAGACTATAACTTCTGTTTTGTCTGCATTCAGAAGCAGAAAGTTAAGAGTCATCCAGGTTTTTATGTCTTCAAGACATGCTTGTAATCTATGTAATGGGTTAGCTTCATCTGGATTTATAGACAGATATAGCTGGGTATCATCAGCATAACAGTGGAAATTAATCCCATGCTGTCTAATAACTCTACCTATTGGGAGCATGTATAAAGTAAAGAGAATTGGTCCTAGCACTGATCCCTGTGGTACTCCACAGGTAACCTTTGAGTGTGTTGAAGATCTATCATTAACATAAACAAACTGAATTCGATCAGATAGATAGGATTTAAACCAGTCTAGTGCTGTTCCTTTAATTCCAACAAAATATTCAAGTCTTTCTAAAAGAATATTATGGTCAACTGTATCAAATGCAGCACTAAGATCCAACAGGACGAGCACAGATACAAGTCCATTATCTGAGGCCATGAGAATATCATTAGTGACTTTCACCAGAGCTGTTTCAGTGCTATGATGAGCTCTAAAGCCAGACTGAAACTCTTCAAAAAGTTCATTATGGTGTAAGTGGAGGCAAACTTGTTTGGCAACTACTTTCTCAAGAATTTTGGATAAGAAAGGAAGATTGGATATAGGTCTATAATTAACCAAGTCATCTGGGTCAAGAGACGGTTTCTTAAGCAGAGGTTTAATTACAGCAACCTTAAAAGCTTTAGGTACATATCCCTGTAACAGAGATAGATTAATCACATCTAAAATGGAGGAGGAGATCAAAGGGAATACCTCCTTAAATAACCTGGTTGGAACTGGATCTAACATACAAGTTGAAGGCTTAGATGAAGACAATAATTTTGCTAATTCAGAAAGTTCAACTGGATCAAAGCAGTCTAAACCCGGTTCAGATTCCATGACTACCTCAGGTACAATCGCGGATAGAGGAGTGCTTATGATCTTATTTTTAATAAGATCAATCTTATTTATAAAGAATCCCATAAAATCATTGCTGTTAAGAGCAGGTGGAATGGACGGTTCAACAGAGCTATGGCTCTGGGTGAGTTTGGCAACTGTATTAAAAAGAAATCTAGGATTATTCTTATTCTCCTCTATTAATGAGGAGAAGTATGCTGCTCTTGCTTTACAAAGGGTCCTCTTATACAGCAGTAAACCATTTTTCCAGACTAGGGAGGACTCCTGCAGGCCTGTGGAGCGATATTTTCTCTCCAGTTTCCTAGCATTTTGCTTCAAAGTACGCAGCTCTGCATTAAACCAAGGAGCAAGCTTTCTATTTTTAACGGTTTTCATTTTCAAAGGAGCTGCGTTGTCTAAGGCAGTACGCAGAGAACTAGCAACCCCATCAACAAAATCATCAACCTGTGAAGGGGAATAAGCTATGCTTTTGCACTCTGCAGCACTGCTCAGCGACACAGAGGAGAGAGAAAGTGAAGCAGATTCTTTAAAATTTATAACTGCTCTATCTGATAAAGATCTACTAAAATTGAACCTTCTTTTGGGGGAGGAGAACTCTGTTAAAGTAATCCTGAAGGTTATTAGAAAGTGGTCAGAGAGGACAGGGTTGTGAGGAAATACTGTTATTTCTTCACATTCTATGCCGTATGTCAGCACAAGATCCAAAGTATGAAGATGAGAATGTGTGGGACTATTCACATTTTGAACAAAGCCAATAGTGTCTAAGATAGCATTAAAGGCTGCTCTTAAGCTATCGCCTTCAATGTCAGCATGGATGTTAAAATCTCCCACTATGATGACCCTGTCAGTATTTAATACCAAATCAGAAAGGAACTCTGAAAACTCATCTAAAAATTCAGAGTAAGGACCTGGCGGACGATACAAAGTTACAAGAAGAAGAGGTTTTCTTGCCTTGAAATTTGGATGAGGGAAATTAAGGGTTAAATGTTCAAAAGAGTTGTAGGTATTAACTGTTTTGGGAGTAATCAGTAAGTCAGACTGGAAGATTGTTGCTACTCCTCCTCCTCGCCCAGAACTTCTGGGTATGTGAAAATTTAAATAGCTTGAAGGAGTTGCCTCGTTTATGCTCACATAATCCTCTTGCTGCAGCCAGGTTTCTGTAAGGCAAAACAAGTCAATGTGATTATCACAAATCAAGTCATTAACTAGCAGACTTTTAGAGGAAAGCGATCTTATGTTAAACAGACCGCATTTAATTGTTTTAACTTTTTCCCCAATTGGAGTTATTTTGATTTTAATTAGATTATCATGATTTACTTCTTTGGGAATCTTTGCTAATTTATTAGATTTTGGTCGTGGGCAAGGAGTTTTAAACAAAATGTTTTTCATAAACAAAAAAAATCTCAACCGAGTCCAGAGTAATGGGCATCAGCAGGAAACAGGAGCATGGAGCCTAAAATAAGTTTGATAAGATAAGTTTTGATAAGATGATAATGTATAAATAATGAGAGGTGATGGGAAAAACTATAAAGTATCTGTCATCATTAATAATGGTGGGAAAAATGGTAGGAAAGAAAACACAGAGAACAATAACTGAACAGAACATGGCTGAAAACATATGAACGAAGAAACACAAACAGGAAACTAAAATGACTTTGTGAAATAGATGGAGGAACGGATGGATGATTTCACTTTCCATTTTACAGAGTTGAGTCCATGTGGTTAAAAAGGTTGTTTTTTTCCTGTCAGTGACTTTGAAGTATCATCATGGAGTTTGTTTTCAGTGTCAATAAAGCTGAGTCATGTGGGCACTGGGTCACCTCGTCATTGTCAATGTACCGCAAAGGACAGACATTATGAAAGGAAATAAGAGAGAAACAAGACAAATGTCCACTGAATTTAATAGAAAAACTGCCACAAAGACAACAAAATTTTTTAAATCAGATAGTCTATAACTACTACTTTATCTTGAACTTGTTTTTAAATCCAGATGCTTTCATCATAAAATATCCAATTAAATCCCATATTAACATATTGTAGCATTAATGGTTGCTATAGCAATAACTATCCAGAGATTACTTCAGTTTAGCTGTAGCTTCCGTGCCCCGTACACCGCACGACTCCGGAAGGCTTCCACTTTTATTGAACACACCCAATTTCTGTACAACCAGGAAAGGTCATTAATGGACATATCTTCCAGATTCATGGTGGGACAACGAATACTTCAAATTATAACAGCAACTAATGATACAACAGACACAAGAACAGTAACAAATAAAACATGTAACTTAATAACCTGGAAAGAGTGAAATAACATTAAGTGGCAGCTTCTAAAACTGAACATGCTGCCCAGTGCATGCTGGGAAAACTAGCCTCTGCTGCCCCAACACACTGCATAGCCCCCACTTAGGTGGTTAGCTGTCCCCAGCAACCCACGTGTCCACAACAAAGTCTCTGAGGTGTTGGGGAAGTCGGCGTTGCCGACCTGGCCTAACAGTTTTTTTGCTAGTTCCAGGTGGTGGAGTAAGGACATGGGACTGGTCCTGAGCCCCTGACCCTCCCATCGGCTTTGACAAAGGGTGATAAGGTGCTAGCCGGTCCCTATGGAGCACCACTACCCGACTTCGCTTGATCAGTCATACTCGGTAGACAACGTCCGACAGTCTCTCGAGCACAGTGCAGGGGCCAATCCACTGACTCATCAGCTTGGGGGACAATCCCTTTTTGCGTTCTGCGCTGTAATCCCAGACCTGTGCACCAGGTGCAAAGTCCTCCCCTTTACAGCGAGAATCGTAAGCCCGCTTCTGTCGAGACCCAGCAGCTGACAGGGCCTCCCTTGTCAGTTCATGCACCAAGCGAAGCCGTTCCTTCAGGTTGATGAGGTAATCCAAGCCTGGCCCTCCCCCAACCTCTGGTTCTGGGGGCGCGCCAAACACCAAATCCACAGGAGTGCGGAGCTCACGTCCAAACATAAGAGCCGCGGGGGTGCACATAGTGGACTCCTGGACCGATGTTCAATACGCCCACAACACCAAGGGCAAGTGCAGGTCCCAGTCTCGCTGCTGGCAACTTGTCAGGATAGCAAGCTGGGTGGCCAAGGTGCGGTTGAAGCGTTCCACCAACCCGTCACTTTGTGGGTGTAATGGTGTAGTCTTCTTGATGCCCAACCGTTGGCAAACTGCTTTGAACACTTCAGCCTCAAAGTTCCGTCCTTGGTCACTGTGTAACTCCTCTGGCACCCCGAACCGGCAGAACATCTCATTGACGAGGCACTCAGCAGTGGTGGCAGCACTCTGGTCCGGAACAGCATATGCCTCAGGCCACTTTGTGAAGTAGTCCATGACCACAATTATGTAGCGGTTCCCTTTGTCGGTGGTGGGAAAGGGACCAAGGATGTCGACCCCCACACGCTCCATTGGAGCTCCCACTTGGTACTGCTGCATGGGGGCATGTAAGCACTGAGTTGGACCCTTCCGGCCAGTGCAGGTGTCACACTAATGGACATACAGTTCTACATCCTGCCGACACCCTGGCCAGTAAAAGCGGGCCCGAAGCCGGTGCAAGGTCTTAGCAACCCCAAAGTGGCCTGCCCCCACCGAGCCATGGACCAGTTGGAGGACCTTGGGGCGAAGCTGGCATGGCAGCAGGAGCTGGAAGATGTCACGGGCACCCCTGGGGGCTTGCCAATGGTGGTAGAGAAGACCATCCTTAATGGTAAGGCTATGCCACTGGCCGTAGAGAGACTTCGTCTCAGGATCTAATACAGAGACTGCTGCCCATGTTGGTCGTTGACCAGCCCCTACCCAGTCCAGGACTCGGGAGAGTACTGGGTCTCGACTC
The DNA here is from genome assembly GCA_030533445.1 of Cyprinodon diabolis. Taxonomy (NCBI): domain Eukaryota; kingdom Metazoa; phylum Chordata; class Actinopteri; order Cyprinodontiformes; family Cyprinodontidae; genus Cyprinodon; species Cyprinodon diabolis. Next base: position 50,062,355 of record CM060066.1, on the reverse strand, counting down.
TGGTCATCTTGGAGCTGCTGCGGGTCTATTGTTGCCAAGCAGTTGTCTGTTATAGTTTGCAAGGAGACTGGAGGGCTAGCATTGTTGTTGCTCACAGAGGTGGTCTGCAAAGCTGCCACCCTCGGGGTCGCTGTTTCTCGGTTCTCGACGCGTTGACAATGCTGACATTCACCCTTCTCACAGGGACGACGTGACAAAGCATCTGCGTTGGCATGAAGGCAACCTGCCCGATGACAGATCTCAAAGTTGTAGTCCTGTAATGCCTCCAACCACCTGGCCATCTGCCCTTCAGGTTCTTTGAAGTTAAGGAGCCAGGTGAGGGAAGCATGATCAGTGCGCAGGAGAAACTTCTGCCCTTACAAGTAGGTCCGAAAGTGGTGAAGGCCTTGGATGACAGCCAGCAGCTCTCGACGGGTGACACAATAGTTCCTCTCCGGTCGGCTGAGAGAGCGGCTGTAGTAGGCAATGACTTGTTCTCCATGCTCTCCTTCCTGGGACAGCACTGCGCCAAGTCCAACCCTGCTGGCATCAGTGTCCACGATGAATGGCCGTTCAGGATCTGGGTAAGCCAGCACAGGAGCGGTAACAAGTGCTGACCGGAGCTGTACAGTCCTTGTCCCACTGGAATGCCTGACCCTTCTGAGTCAGCCTATGCAGAGGGCTAGCGATGGTGGCAAAGTTCTTGACAAACCGCCGATAATAGGGGGCAAGGCCCAAGAAGCTATGCAGCTCACCAATGTTATGAGGCACAGGCCAGTCCCTCGCTGCAGTCACCTTCGCTGGGTCTGTGGACACCCCTGCTTTGCTGACAATGTGACCCAAGAAGGATGTCTCTTGCCGAAACAGGTGACATTTTCTGGGGTGAAGACACAGACCTGCCTGGCAGATGGCTTGGAAGACGTCCCTCAGGTTGGACAAGGCACCCTCAAAGTCTGGAGCATGGGCGAGGAGGTCATCCAGATAAACAACACAGCGGCTTGGGGGAATATTGGACAGGACCCTCTCCATCAGGCGCTCAAAAGTGGCCGGAGCATTCCAGAGGCCAAAATGCATGACCTTGAACTGCCACAGGCCTTGACCAATTGAGAAGGCGGTCTTGGGGCATGCCTCAGGTGCCAATTTCACCTGCCAGTAGCCACTGCGAAGGTCGAGAGAGCTGAACCAGCAGGACCCTGCTATGTGGTCAAGCGCATCGTCAATCCGTGGCAGAAGGTATGAGTCTTTGCGAGTGACTCGGTTAAGGAGGCGATAATCAACACAGAACCGCCAGGTGCCATCCTTTTTCTTCACTAACACAACTGGGGCCGCCCAGGCACTATTAGATGGTTCAATGATGCCTGCCTCCAGCATCTCTTTGATTTTCAGTCCTGCTGCAGCCCGCTTGGCAAAGGGCATACGACGGGGTCGGAGGCGGATTGGGTGCGCCTCACCTGTGTCGATGTCGTGCTGTACCAGGCTGGTGTGGGTACAGTCCTCATCTCTGGCTGCGAAGATGTCAGCAAACAGTTCTAGCAGTTCCTGCAGCTGGAGCCTTCATCCAACCCCTCGCAGCTCCTTTGGTACAAGTCTTCTAGAGCCTGTTTAGTTTCAATTGATGTACTTTTATGCGGCTGCAATGGTGTGGCGCCTCCTTCAGTTGGTAGCAGGGTACAGGACCCTCCACCTGGTGGTGGCGATGGTGCAGCTCGGGTTGATGATGATGATGTGGACTCATTGGAGGATGCAGATGTTGGTGGAGTCCTGGCTGGGGGTTGTGTTGAAGAACCTCTGACTTGTGACGATGTAGAAGAGGCAAGTCTGAGTCCTTCCTTACCAGTGGTGTGAAGTCCTACTGCTGTGGTACCCAGATAGAGTGTGGCCCTGGGTATGTCAACAGTGGCTTCCCACTTACTTAGGAGGTCCAGTGCAATGATGCAGGGATCTTGTATGTTGGCTAGCCAGAACTGGTGATTGGCGCTGTGGCTTTCAACACTCACATGATTTGTGTGTCTCCACCCTTTTGGTCTTTGGCCCCCAGTGTCCGGTAAGGTTCCCGGGCGAACCAATGAAATGGTCAACCCCGTGTCCACCAGAGCACTGACTGGTGTGCCATTAAGGCTGCAGTTCAGAGAGTCCATGTGTCTTTCCCAGGCGGCCAAGTCGCAGTGGTGAATCAATGGTAGGGGAGGTGCTGGTGATGGGTAGCAGTTTCCCCGCTGTGCTACCCCACTCTAGTTTGACAATGGCTGGGGCGCTGGAGTTCGAGGAGTCGGTGCTGGACAGTAGCGTGCAATGTGGCCAGGTCCTCCACAACGGTAACATCCCTCCACCCGTTCAGCTGTTCTCCTGGATTCCCGTCGCCGTCGTGGTAGAGGTGCTTTGTTGACCTGGCATATTACCTCCTCATCATCACTCCCCGCCAGATCAGTCTGGCGTGCCTGATGTCTTACTGTAGATTGGCGGCTGTCCGTTTTCAGTACATGCTCAACCCTCTCCGCTTCAGTTAGAGCCACTGTCAGAGTCTCTGGTGCACACAGGCGTAGGTGCTCACGTAGTCGTTCAGGTCGGAGTCCTCGAAGAAAGGCTTGGAGAGCAAGCTCTTCCTGGGTTGCAGCATCAAAGGTTGGGTATCCACGTCGTGTGTAGAAACTGAGATTAGCAGCAAAGGCACCCAAACTTTCTCCCTCCCTGCGCTGACGACTGAACAGCTTGTCTCTAGCATCGTCTGCATAGATGTGCTTACCAAAACGATGTTTTAGGGCTCTTTCGATGGCCGGCCAGTTGGATCGCTCCTCGGGCTGCAGGTCTGTGAGGATCGGAAGTGCTTTGCCTTCAAGGGCCAGGGCAACGTGGACAGCTGTTTCCTCTGCTGACCATGCATTCAGCTGGGCAGCTAGCTGTACCTGGATGAGATAAGTCTCTGGTGGGTCTTCCCCATTGTAGCGTGGTAGCTTCATCGCTCCACGTCGTGGACCTTCTGTTGACACCGACACCGCAGGGTTCCCCAGTGTGGTAGGTAGGTGAGTGTCATGTCCAGCTGCAGTTGCTAGTGGTGCCATTCCGGGTTGAAACCGTGCAGCAGTCATGCTTTGCTGGGTCCTTTGATGATTACGCAGAATCGGCTGGGTAACACTGGCCCCATCTGGAACGTCAGCTGTATACACTCAACACTGCCTTTTCACTGCTGCTGAAAAAGAACTCCTCTTTGGCCATGTTCCTTCCATGTCTTTTATCTGCTGAATGAGCTCATCAATCTCTCTCACAGTGGCAGCCATCTTTATTCCCACTTCTGACACCAATGTAGCATTAATGGTTGCTATAACAATAACTATTTAGAGATTACTTTAGTGTAGCGGTTGCTTCCGTGCCCCGTATACCGCACAACTCCGGAGGGCTTTCACTTTTATTGAAAACACCCACTTTCTGCACAACCAGGAAAAGTCATTAATGGACATATCTGCCAGACTCATGGTGGGACAACGAATACTTCCAATTATAACAGCAACTAATGATACAACAGACACAAGAACAGTAACAAATAAAACATGTAACTTAATAACCTGGAAAGAGTGAAATAACATTAACTGGCAGCTTCTAAAACTGAACATGCTGCCCAGTGCATGCTGGGAAAACTAGCCTCTGCTGCCCCAACACACTACAATATTTATATAACAGATGTCCCCCTTAGTTTCTGTACTCAGTACAAATTAATGTTATTCTTTAGATGATGGTTGCATTAATTGCTAAATCTGCAGTTTTCCTGTTTTACTGTAACCACTGTTTCTTTATAAACTTTCTGTTTTTTGCTTGTGTAATATTTGTGTTATTCTTTGGAATTCTGTTTATTTTTCATCTTCACTGTGAAGTTTATTAATCACCCTTCTTATTTCTTTTTTATCTCCCTCTTCTTCTTCTTCTTCAGCTGCAGTTTGTTATTTAGACCCTCCCTTCATTTAGGGACGCTGGATGGTCTTCTTGTTCATATTTTCCCAATGATCCTCATTACGTTTGGGGTTAAGTGTCTGCAATCATCCCAGTATGTTAGTTCTTCACTCTGAGTTATTGAACAGTAAAAAATACAGACCACGGCTGAAAGTCATGGGAATCCAGTTATAAATATGCAGATTCAACTGGATCAGAGATAAGGTCACATGACAGATCAGCTTTAGTCTAAAACCTAAACTCTGTTTTGCATGTTTGAAAAATGTGCTGCAGAGCTCAGAGTGATGCATCTATTTGCTCTAGAGAACTGTAGCGTACTGTAGTCTTCCCTAATCTGAAGGTCTGTTTGCATAATGTGGGCTAACTTCTTTATTACAGAGAAGCCTGTCAGGTGAAGTCACTGCTTTTGACGTAAATGTTTGATAAATAGCACAGTAAAACTCTCTGTGTTGACACAACAGGAGAGATGTAGGCCTAATTACAGCCTGATGGGAGACAGGTGACGTTTCCCAGACAGTTTAAAAAAAGAGAACAAAAATACAATAGCAGTTCCTCTTTTTTTTTTCTTATATAATTATATAACATGAAAGTTTACATATCTTGTCAACAGGTTCCCTTTTTCTAATCTAGAAAAACTTAACTCCAGACTCCCTTTGCCTAGCAGCACATTACTGTTTCTTCATGCATGCAGCCACTAAAGCTCAAAACAGCTTGTCCTGTTTTGAGCTGTTAGTGGGCAGGAAGAAGGTCAGCAGATCTGAGCAGGAAAACACAGAGGAAAACCAACTGAATGGCAGGATGGAAACCTGACATGTAAGATTAGATCCTAATCATTGTCGTTAGGCTCTAAGCCTGAAGCAAGAGGGAACAGTAGGGGAGCATTGAACTCTTTGAGGACATCTGCTGGTTTGTGTGGGACAGCAAAGTGGACGTCAAACCTTCAGTTTAAAAGTTTAACATTTCAGACTACAATGTACTTTCTCAATAAATGATGATTTTTCTGGAGCTCTGGTTTATTTTCTCTTTCAGCTTTTTAGTTTCAAACCTGTTAAACCACACAGTAGCCTAAGTGTTTTTGTGGGTGTGTGTCTCATATTCACATGTTCACTGATTGTGGTCGCTACCAAAATGGCTACCTAAATATATCACGCTTTGGTAGCTGAGTTTAATCCTGTACTCTAATTATTTTACTAAAGTTGGTCCAGTCTATCACATGGCAGCTTTAGTATCTTTAGCCTCTCCTTCAGTTAACTCCCAACCATTTTATTGAATTCGGACTGTTACTTGTGTCTTATACCTCTTGGCTTCCCTCTTTTTCACAGTGTGGCTGATTCTAAATACAATAAATTATAGCTCTCCTTCCTTCACCTTTCACAGTAAGAACTTTATAGAGGAACTCTGGTCTGTGAGCAGCCTTTAGCCTTCCGGACATCATTAAGCTGAAACTGAAACGCATATAGATCACTACAGCCTTCGCGGAAAAAAAGAAAAAAAAAAAACACAAAAAAATATGGAAGTTACACATATTTAGTAAACAGCTGAAGTTCTCCATTATAAACTTAGAAGGTGTGGACAGTATCATGTGTCACACAGAGTACATGTAAAGAATGAATGTATTTTGTGAGGTGGACTGTGCATATATTTCCTGTCACACAAAGCATTGTGGGAAAGTGTTTAGCTCATAAACACCAGAAGAATCCAGAGTCGTTTTCCTATCTCCTTCCTTACTGTCAGCTCTATTCAGACAGCACTTATCATGTCGAAGGCTGATGCACTATAGTTGACGTATAATAGTGCACTTCCAGTAATGTGGTCTTCTTATGATAAATACAGAAAAAAACAGCTTAAGCCAACAAATGGACCAAAAGCTATCAGGGTGTGATATATTCAACAGAAATACACCACATACACAGACACACACATATATATATATATATATATATATATATATATATATATATATATATATATATATATATATATATATATATATATATATATATATAAATAATCTTTTGTGTCAGGCACCTTGCGATGAAGAAGATGATCTTCAGACTTTGAGGTGAAACTAAAAACAGAGTCTTCTCACCGTCAACTGTCGTTAAACTAAAACACTTTACACGAATTGAGAGACACATTCCCACATCAACCACACAGTGACCCAGTTTCGTCTGAAGACAAGGTGATATTGCACCATGGCTAGTTCTTTGGAAGCTGTAAATACTTATGAATTATCAACATATATTCAGAGTAATTTCCCGAAAACAAAACAAAAAAAATTATAAATCACTGGGGTAACCTTCCTGTTTCTGCTTAATTTGTTGCAGATTTCCAGAAAAACCCCATTAAATTTCTTCCATTCCTTTCATGAAACAGGGTCCAGGAAGGTGTGCTTGTTCAAATTTTCCGGTTGTGCCAACAAAATTCATTTTTTTTACTTTTATGAAATATCAAAAATATATTCAGGGTAAATTCCCTAAAGATCCACCAGTATGTTGGGTTTACTTTGAAAACATACCTTTGGGACAAAACCTGAGTAATATCAAGATCCCATGGACTGTAAGTCGTGCTGACACTGGGTCCTCTATCTAGTAGGCCTTTTTGCTTTGACTTCCCTCAGTCCTTAATTTAATGATCCACCCAAACTGCCGCCTGTTCCTGATCACCCATCGTATCTTTCACCAGATTTTATTCAGTAACTAAGATTAAGGCTCATCAGTTTATCAGAACGTTGTAAATATAAAGCAGAACTGCTGAATTGTTTGTCTAAAACTGAAAACTCATGCATTAATTCTGCAGCCATACTATTATGTTTATCTGGAGCTTTTTATCTTGCTGTGTGTCGCTGATAGAGCTTTACCAGACGGTCTAAATGAGGCATCGGAGCCCAGTGGTTCTCCTTTTGGCACAAACAGGAACTGCAGTCAAAGTTGGGAAGATAGGAGCAAAGGTAGTGTGTTTAAATCATATTTGCAAAAAGCTGTTACGTAAAAAAGTTGAAAGCAGCCAGAAAAAAAATGTATTTATTTTTATATTTATACGCTCTGCCTGACCCCTTCCCTGTGAATCTGTGAATCTGTTAATCCAGGGATGTCAAAGTCAAATACGCTGAGGGCCAAAAAAACTAATTTGCTGCAAGCCGAGGGTCGGACTGGTTAAATGTTTATTAAAACATGTTGAAATGAACATAGCCTATTAATAATAATCAAATTGTTTTTATTAGTTTTTCCATATTAAAGCAACAAACACCCAATCCAGGGCGTACAGAACAAAACAAAACAAAAAGACTCCATAATTACATCACAGCGACATCACAAAAAAAAAAAAAAAACTATCAACAAGACAATTACTACACCCGCACATACAAGCCATGTTCCAGACATCCATGGATTGAAAACCAAAAACATAAAGAACATAGCCTATTGAACCAAGACCTAACACATTGTTTTTCTTTTTTCTTTTAACGAAATATTAATATCAATATTATTAATAAACTTTTATTATATTAATAAACTTGTAAAAATAAACAAATAAATTAATGTGCACGCATTATAGACCCGAAAATGCATTACTGTGCTGCTCTATGATCCAACTGATCACTGCTTTCAGAAAACGGGAAAATCCAAACAATCCAAACATGCAAATCCCTTTATTGTCCCACAATAGGAAAATTCTGTTGTTTACAACAGCAAAAAAAAAAAATGTTAGAAAAAAATGGTCACATATATGTGGACCTTAGAAAAATGTATTAGAATAACATAATAGTGAAAAGTTAAAAGATAAACAATAAAATGCTGTATAGTGTTTCAACAATATAAAACTATGCACCTGGACAATAAATAACTAATATACAGCTGTGGATATTTTTACAGTAATGGTTATTTGAAAAATAGGAGCAACATCAGAGATGTGCAAAATGACAGCAACATGTTATTTAACTGACTAAGGTTTATATCAATACATTTTCACCTTTATTCCGCTATGTATTATCATGAGTGTAGTCTTTGTTTACTTTACAATAGATAAATAAAAAGACAAATTGTTGAAAACCTCGGAATTCATTCTTGTTCTGCTTTGAGTGTAGGGTGGCCAGATGTCCGGCTTTAGGGCGGACAGTCCGGATTTTCATTGCACTGTCCGGCGTCCGGCGCTGCACCCAGCCGGACGTGTATTTGTCCTCCTTTACCCCCAGATTCCACATACTCCGTCAGCGCTCCGCCCCGCTCACGTACGTCGTGCAGAGTACTTGTCTGTCATGTAAATCAATGAGAGCTGTTCCACATCCTCCGCTCGTCACCGCCCACGTACGTCTTCTCCGTCCTTCACCGTCAAAATACGGAGCTGAGCTATTTTTTGCTCCCCTCCGGTCCGTCCAGATCAAGACCTGCTATTGCAATCACACCAAACAGAAAAAAGAATGTAGTGAAGACCCGGTTTGTCAAATTAAATTATAGTAAAAACAGATCGGTAACTAGAAATTAGAGCATAGTTCGTATATATTCCCAAAAACTAAGAGCAATTAATTAAATAAGTTGATGCAGACTATTGGTGCTTCAACAGACCAGGAAGAAGTTGTGAGATTCTAGAGCGCATCTCACAACTTTAAAAGAAAATTCTTATTGCAGGAATGGATGAAGAGATGATGAGTTTGGAAGCAGAGAATAAACAGAGTTCATAAAAACTATGTATGATCCTAGTTATCCCTGTTACAAAAATCCACAACAGAAAGAAAATATTTGGGCAGAAACTGAACATCTGCTGGATGATGATGGGGATTTTTTTAATATGTCAGATTAAATTAAGCGTTCACAGGTTTTATACAGGAATGAGGAACTCTAATTTAATGCCCATTTGTAAAAGGTATACATATTTAGGAGCAAATTCTAAAAATTCTATACACTTAAATAAAAAAAATAATTCCATCATAATCCGCTGTGGCAGCTTCCATCAATCCATCCGTTTTCTGACATGCATATCCCTCATGGGATCGCGAGGTTGTGGCAGATAATTGGATGAAATTGTTAAATAAATCAGCGATGTGGACGTGCTGACGTCAGCTCAGCAGCTGGTAGTCCGCCAGAACCGAGCGCACCTGCAGACCGCAAAAATGCCTAAACGGAAGACAACATTTAATCCTGAATGGACCAAAGACTCCATTCCATGCAGCAATGCACATACAGAGCGCGTCTTTTCAATGATGTCCTCAGCATGGAGAAATGAGAGAAATCGTCTCGATGTGGAAAGTGTCAAGGCAGAGCTACAAATTTGTGTCAACTTTACACTGGAGTGCACAGACATGTACAGGATTTTTCTCTCGAATAAGAAACTATTGGAAGCAGCCAGGAAAGGACACAAATATAAGAACTAGATCTTCACATCTTTGGTGAGTACAACGGTGCCCTACTATGTTATAGGTTTGATATTATGTTTTTATCCTAGTTTTGCTGTTTTTTGAAAAAGTGTCCTCCTTTTTGGTGTTGTCAAAATGGCCACCCTATTTGAGTGTCATCTGTCACAGTTGCTAAGCAACATAACCTACGGCGATAAAACCCGCCGAAGGGTAGACCTGTTTGAATTCACAGCCAAAACTCTTCCGGCCTCCTTATTATGAAGGACTTCAAAGGATCCAGTCCAGGTAGACTTGGAGGATGCAGCTCCATACGTCGGCTGGGTCCTTGAAGGCAACATGACAGTAGGCTGTATTTCTGGTTGGTACAGACTGACCGAAAAGTAGCGCCCTCTGCTGTCTGATCAAGGGTACTACCGACAAGTCACAGATAATTTTTACCGATGTGACATCCGTGCAGTTGTGTTCACTGAATTGTATTTCTGTTAAGGAAAAAAAATACATATATATATTTTTTGATGATTTTAATACACGTGCACCAATTGTTTTAGATCGACTGTAGCAAAACTGAATGGAAGATATTTCTGATGTGCAACTCACAGAACACAATTTGTGTACTTTAACTCAACAATCTGAAGTCGTAAATTGTTTTGTAATTATGTCAGATTTAAATAATTTACAGTTCCAAAACGCCAAAGCTACAAAGCACAAATAGTTTTGCAACAATAGTTCTGAACCATTTGAACCAAAACTGAGAATGTAAGAGGTTTTTGATGTGCAACTTGTAGAACAGAATTTGTGTACTTGTACTTAAAATTCGAACAGGTGTAAAAAAAAATTGTACTTGTGAATTTTTTTTTTATTCTACACATATAAATCTTGTAACTCTCTCTGAAACTTCAAATTCACACTTACAATCCACAAATAGTTATGAAACAAAAAAACCTTCATATACATTCCCGACAATGCAACGGTAGCCTGCGAAGTCACAGCAGCGTGCACAAGGGTCCATGGCCTGTGGGCCGGTTCTAATTGTACTTAATATATCATCCAGGGACCATGAATAAACAATTCGTGGGCCAGATGCGGCCTGCGGGCCTTGACTTTGAGATATGTGTGTTAAGCAGACAGAAGCTATAGGAAAAAACTAACCGGAAATTACATTAAAATCTTAATGAAGTCATGAAGAAAATATCTCAAATATTTCTTTTTGTAGTAGCAAATATTAAACTTGTGTTTGTAATACTTTGGGTGTACATTTATGAATATGTTAGGGTATAAATTGGTTTAGATTGGGATTTTTTAGATGCCCTAAAAACTACTTTTCATGCTGCATTCAAACCTCATTATAAAGGAAGATCTGAAATGTGATTTGAATCTGAACTGGTTGTTTATAGCAACAGAATTGACATTTCTGACATTTTTAGCAGTTTTTATTATCTATTTTCAATCCAATTCAGTTTATTTTAATATTGCTGATTCAAAATACATTTCATCCAAGGCACTGAACAGAGACTATTCAACCGGTTTATACAGTCTATCTTTTAGGTTTTCTATCTATCAATGAAAACTAGCTGATTGCATCAACTCATTGACTCTTCAGCAATCCCTCACCCCAATACCACTGCAAGCTGCCACTTGTAGAGACAGTGGAGATGAAAAACCCCCTTTGAACAGGAAGAAACCTCCATCAGAACCAGGCTCAGTGTGAGCGGCCATCTGCTGAGGCTGACTGGGGTTCAAGGAGACAGAAGCAGAGATACAAAAAGCAACTGTCAGCACATCCAGTCAGTCACACTCAGAGAAACACGAGTACACTGAAAAACAGGCCAAGCTCCAACATCTATAAACAAAGGTGTTGATGGCAGCAGCACAGCTGATATTTCTCTCCAGGATGGAGTCACAGCCAAACAGGAACAGACCAGATGAAGCTACTATGAGAAAAAACAGAGAGAGCAGAACGTTAGAGATTGAACTTATAGATTCTGCAGAGTGGGAGAATAGAGATAGAATGAAGCAGAGAGATAAGAGGTTGTCCCTATTCAAAATGATTCTCTGATGAACCCAATGATTGCAGAGCTATTAGGGTGTTTCTGAAGATGACAGAACTATCTATAACTGACAGTTGTGGGAGTAAAAAGTAAAAGTAGGGGTGAGAGTGCTGTCTCTGTGGTGCTCCTCTACTGCTGACTACCTGGTTAAACATTTGACAATTTCTTTTTGTCAGAAATCATTGATGTGGGCATTATTGATGCCTTTTGCTCTTTATCTACTTCCCCTTTATACACAATAAGGAAGCATGCTGTTTATTTCCGTTGTAACCCTGATGATAGTGGGCTGGCTCTAGGTTCTCTGTTGCCCAAGATGAGAGTGACACGCTACATGAACAATTTTAAAGGCAATAATCTGAATAATATATATATAAGTTTGCAGGATAGAATTACAATATTACAATAACCAACAACTACAATTTCATTCAAATGTGATGAGTGCAAGATTAATATAATCAAAAGCAAAACTAAGATATTGTGCTCAAAAAGTAGCCTAGTAAACTAGCCCCACCCGCCAGCAGCCAAAATCAGTTTTGCCTGCAAGTGGTCTAGCCTCAATCAATGCCCCAGGCCCTAGAACTGGCGGGCCAATCACAATGCAGAGATGTGTTTTGAATTTTTGGATGCAAAGGGCGGGTTTTGAGGGTGTGACGACAGAGCTGAAGATGGCAACAACTATTAAACAGTTCTCGTTTGACTCAGCTTTGGAATCAGTTTTGGAATGATTAGACTTGGGGTTTTCGTTGAAACGTGAGCAGGAAGAGGCTCTATGCTTAAGTTTTGAAAAGTTTTGAAAAGGACGTATTCACCGTTTTACCGACAGGCTGTGTCAGGACTCCTGTCTTTGTGTTTGTGTTTCTGTGTTTGTCTCCCTTCATCCACCAGGAGGCGCCCGGTTCTGATCCGCCTCCTCACACACCTGCTGATGGTTTCCTCGTTAAACGGAGAGTTCTTAAGCTGATGACTGCCACTACCTCGACACCAGTGTTTGCCAGTTTAGGGTACTCTAGCCAAGCTGAGTTTTGCTGAGTCAGACTGAGTTTTTGTCAACCTGAGTTTAACTTTGATTTTTTGTCTTTGCCTCTCGGCAGGAAGTCATCCTGCAAACTGGTTTTCTCGGACCTTCTCTCCCTGGAAGGATCAACTGAGCTTCAAACTGAGCTGGGGTTCAAACAGGAGGTTTGGATCCAGTTTCCCCAAGAGATCGTTTGAGCTTCTCACTGAGAAAGGGATTATTCTGCACAACGATCCGTTCAAGTACCGCAGGAAATCTGAGTCGCAGTCAGTTTCTCCGTTCACCAACTAACACCTAATTCTGGGTAACCCTGTTCTGCCCTCCACCGAATCAGACAAACACTGGAACCACAGAACACAGACAGGAGTCAAGGATTCAACAACTTCTCTGGAAACGTGAGTCGGCAACCAAATCCTCTTCTCCAAGTTCACAAGTCAAATTCTCCACTGAGCCTGAACTAACCACTGTGTCTTCCCTTCACTTTACAGTTCCGGTTGAGCAGTGTTCAGAGCAACACTTCTCCCTCTGTTTAACTTCTTCAATAAAACCCGTTAAACCTTTTCTCTGGTCTCTCAGTTCGGTTTTCTGCATTTGGGTCTGAACATTGTAAAATCATGACAGGCTGTTTGTTTACACTCCCCCACCAGTTTCCTATCACACTTCCTATGTCACAGTCAGTTGTGCTCATTGGTCAGAGCATTGGCCAAAAGGCACAGACATGGTTTGAAAAACACCGAGTTATTCTCATCAACAATCTTCCGATGTCTCATTCATCGGGGCCAGACTAAATTACACATTTAATCTCCCATTTCGTCTGGTTTATCAGGCTACTCAAAAGGCAACAGTCAAAAAGAATAATGTTAACTTGAAAGATGAGCACCCTGAGAATAACTGTTTAAAGTCGCAGAGAAATTATATTTAAATGTCAAATTATTCTGGCTTAAACATGTATATAAATGTGCTCTTTATCAGAAACAAAATTAAGAAATTTTCTATTTAAAAAAAAAGTCCTGTCTTAAAATGTTTTATTTTTTTTCGTTATCTTATTTAGGCCAGTTAGTTATACGTCAGCCTGAACATCTAAATTTGGCCAAACATATATCAACGGTCTTCTGTCAATTGAATTCTTTCAGTCATAGCATCTTGATTCATATGTCGCAGCTAATATACGCAACGTTTGAAATAATAAATAAGAATCATCTGGCGTAGAGCTAACAGAACTGGCAGCGTTGCGAGGCGAGGGCTCAAACATGTACGGCTGGAAGCCTTCTACACCAAACCAAGCTTCTGCCGCCCTGGCGTCCTCTTCCACAACATCTTCGTCCCCGCTTTCCTCCTCTAAATAAAAAAATGTATGACGCAGGAGACTCATCCACGACCTCCGACACTAAACTCTCCTCCTCTTGCATGTTTCTGCTGTCCATAGCGTTCCTTGACAGTGTCGTTTCTAAGTCACCAATCTAGTGCTACTTGGTCAAAATGGAATTTCCCATTGGGAACCTGCTAGCACTAAGTTGCTAACTGGTTAGCAAGATGCTTCAGAGAAACTGGCCACAATCAAACTTGCTTGTGAACCTTCCGCCACAACAATGCCGCCCTCTTGATAATCAACCAATCACATTCATCTGTGTAAAGTCATGCACCACTCAGGAGAATTCAGAAATGCAACGGTTGGAACAGCCAATTCCCTACGACTTTAAATCCTCAGTCATCCGGGTCATGGCATCAACAAACAGCTATTTTTTAAAAAGATATTTTGACACCTAATCAGGAGGCTTGCGGTTGAGCAGCATTTAGCAGCATTGAGGTCCATGCTCCCTCACACATTTCAATTCAGATGCTAATCAAATAGCCACCCTTTGTTCTACTGGATGGTTGGAACCCTTTGTTGTGCATAGCTCTATAATTGGTCTTTTGAATCATAGTAGGAGTGGTTAAGTATGGTCTGGGGCAGGGGCGGATCTAGAAATATATTGATGGGGTGGCGAGAGGGGGGCAGGAATTTTTGAGGGGTGGCAACATATGGCATTTGTTTACACTGAATTTAATCCCAGTTATCACAGTTTGGTGACAATAGTATGTAGAGTAAGTGTTTCATGTGAAACAGTTCATATTAATAATACATCGTACAATGTGATCTCACTTAATAGGAGATAGAAGAATGATAACACCACTTCTAGAGGGGCATTATCACAGGAAAGGTATTAAGTTAAGACACAGGTGCTGAGTCCCAGATGTGTGAGATTGACTGTCAGAGAGGCAGCTTTGCAGCATTTGCACAAGAAGAAACTATAGAAAGAAAAACTAACCCATCAGAGATCTATGGACTGAGCTGGACTAAAGTGAGCAGAACTACACAGTAGAAATAAATGGGTCAAGACACCCAAACAAGGTACCAGACATCCATGTATTGTTTACTCTGAACACACATTTACCCCATTTGTTCCTCAGTAACTTGAGATACAGCAGTTACGGCAACATGAAAGGGACATTTCATGCATATAAATATGCTGTAGATAGAGCTGCTGTATCAACAAATCAGCAAAAAGGCAGGTACTGTATGTTACATCAAAATCTACACTAATCTAAAAAGAAGCAACATAAAAATAAATTTTGCTTCCAATCTGTAAAAGTACAAAACATTTTGTGAGTAGGCTCATACGGGTCATTTCTGGATAGTTTCATACTATATATACAAAAAAGAAACAACACTGCTTCGTATTAAGCAGGATTTACACCAGTATCACATATTTAAATTTACTTTTAACACTTTTGGTTTTATTAAAGGAAATATCAGATTTTCTCAGGTGCCAAAACAAAATGTAACAGCTCTGTAAAGGCTCACCAGAGAGCATAACATAAAGTTGACATGCCTATAACAGCTGAATGCGACGATTTCCATGTTGCTCAGCAAAACGCTTCACTAATGTATTTAGATCCAAAGCATTTGTGCGTTTTGATTTGAGTACAACCAAACTTGATAGTCTCTTTTCTGTCATAGTTGACCGCAAATATGTCTTTATGAGCCTGAGACGTCAGGCCTAACTAACATCATAGTTAGAGAAATAACTTTCTGCAACCTGATTTTTATCATCTCAAAATCAGTCATGCAGCTATGCTAGCAACATTGAGCTTTCATTATGATTAAATTTCTTGATGGATAGATAATCAAGTTTTACCTGTTTCATCCCGTGTCTCCTCTCCCCATCACCCCTGGCTCCCTCGCTTTGCTCCGCTCGGTTTTCAAAACTAATCAGTCTCAGTCGCTCCCGCGTCACCCGTGCTGCATTCACTGCAGTCCGACATTGGAAAGTAGCGGTCGCAATTCTCAAATTATCCATGATTTATAAGCCTCGCCACCCCTACAGCTAACTGGGGTGGCAGCAGGGGTGGCAAGGCTGTCATTTAGGGTGGCTGTTGCCACCCTATGCCACCCCAGTAGATCCGCCTATGGTCTGGGGAAGGATTTCCATGACTAAATTGTAAATGTGTGGAAGTTAAAACCACAATCCCCCCTCTCCCACTGTTCGGCATTAGCTTTTCTCTTTTCAAAAAGAAGGCTTCCTTGATGCCTCTTTCAAACCATCTGTCCTCTCTGGCCCAAATCTGAACACTTTGGTCTAAGACATGTCCTTTGGTTTTAAGGTGTATTGCATTTTGTTTTCTTCAGTTTAAGTCCTCGGAGTCTGTGTGTTGGTCCGCTGTTGTTAACTGAAGAGAACTTCAGCCCTTGGGAAAATTTAAAGTGCTTCATAAAAAAAAGTAGGATACAGAAGTCTCTCTAGGACCTTCATTATGTGGGATGTTAAAGCAACAGGTCCACAGTCTCTGAGGAATGCTGGCTAAGTCTTCTTTGGTATTGGCAAGGCAGGAGGTCTTCCACATCACTGGAACTGCCTCCAGGGTCAGACTTAAGGTCTGGTTATCCTCCTGCAGCAGTGTGTCGCAGTGAGCTTGTGGCAGATATTTTTGATTGCTGCCCAATATTGAAGCATGGTCTGCGCTATGTTATTCCATGCCACCACGCAAGAGGGACAATCAGGAACTAGCTATGGTTCTAGATACGGCCGAGGCGGTGAGGAAGTGGAGTCAAGTTTGTGCGACAACGGAGGGACATTAGGGAGAAAAAGAGCGGGGATGCAGGTGGAAAAAGGGTCCCAGCGTTCTCGCACACCTCGCTCTTCTAACTGGTCCATCTTCATGAGTCATTTTCCACAATGGCGGTCATACAAACAAAACAAGCCAGTAAGGTACCAAAAAGGAAATACGCATAGAGTAGAGCGGATGTTGATTTGATGAGAGATTTGACATTAACATTTGCATTGCAACACACACGCAGCAACCTGGTTTCTGAGTATAAATCAGCCTTAAGGGTGAAAAGGTGCTGTAAAATCCCACAGAGCTGCTCTGCTTAGGCCTTCAGGACTCTGGTGCTCACACCATCAGGACCTGCTGACTTATTACCAACAGTCTCTCCAGGTGCCTCTTTATTTACTTCTAGAAACAGACAGGTGGAAGGCAGAGGGAGCAGCACCATCTACTGATATGAGTTCAAGCACATAAAATCAGGAAGGAATGGCAGAGGAGGAAGAAGACATGTTTGAGGTGTGAGAAGGAAGCTTTAGGTCAAAGGAGTGTGGAATGCTTATATGACTGTGAGCAAGACAGAAGGAGACCTGTTCATGAACTGGCGTGTTATAGAATAGGTATCTCTAGTCAGTCAGAGTAGTTTCACTAGATATGCTGTGGGGCATCTCTGAAGTGTCCCATATAATCCCAGCACTCGCTGCCTCTTTTACCTGCTCGGCTGTTCTCTTTTGATGCTTTGCACACCAACTCCATGTCAAAGAACAGAGCTGATATTAGTGCAGGAAGTCAATTAATGAAGAGCAAAGTAGATTTGGTCAAGAATACAGTGCAGAGCAGACCATATTTTATAGACATTTCTAATACAATAACTTGATTTCTTATAGTTAATCAACAGTCAAAACATGTATGGACCTTGAATTAAGCAAGCAACTGAAACTAAATATTTCAACTCACTAAGATAGATCCAAAGGAGAAAAGGGTAGATGAGTAGATCAAGAAACACATTAGAATTGGCCAACTAACCGCTTCATTGGTTTATTGTTCTTTGTAAAGCTTAGAGATGAACTACTATATCATGTTGGATCTGATCACCAAGCAGTTTATTTTTTATTTTTATCCACATAATGGAAATTTGGAAGAGGTGATATGCAGCCAGATCGGATGGCTCTCCCAGTCAAAACATTTACAACCAAACCTGTTTTCTGAATATAAACATGAACCCAGGTCTGATCATTTATGATTAGGAATACATTTCATGTAATTATCTTTATTATTTAATTCAGTTCCTGTATAACTATTGTTTAACCCTCCTGTCGTCCTTGGGGTCAATTTGACCCCATTCAATGTTTATCATTCAAAAAATAGTAGTTAACTTTTTTTTTTTTGCTTCATATTTCATGACTTTTCCTAATTTGATGGGGACAACTGGTAAAGCATAACATTTTTGTGATGTTATTTTTTGAATGTGCTGAACACATATTACACGCATTGGTTGTCCTCTGGGGTCAATCTGACCCCAAGCTCTTTTAGCTGCTAAAACTTGTCAGTGACCTAACATGACCACACCTGCAGGTGCAGAGTTGATACATTTTAGTTGATACATTTGAACTGAGATATCTGGGGATCTGTGTGACCTTCTGAACTCACTCCTGCCAAAGTAGAACTGATTTTTCCCGCCTTGTGAAGGGCGGGTTATTCCTACAACGCCATTGGTAGTCCATGCCAAATCAGGGAGGAGCAAACATAAGCTTGCACTACAGTCCTCTATCCAAATCATTCCTCACTGTGCTCTGAGTATACTGTAATCTGCACACCCTCTCTTTGAAAATGTCTTCTGGAAAAAGGTTTACTGTCAAAGAGGTTTTGGAGCAGCTCTTTGACAGTGAAAGTGACTTAGAGGAGACTGTCTCTGAGACTGAGGATTGTGTTGAGGAGGACCCTGATTTTGAGGAATTCTCATCTGATGAGAATGAGAGTGTTGACCCTCCTGTTGTCCCTCAACCACCAGCAAGGGTTGTGCTTGATATGGCTGAAGGACTGCATGGGCATAGTATTACATGTGATAATTTTTTCACGTCTTACGCCCTGGGTGAGGAACTGCTCAAAAGGCAGGTTACGATGTTGTGGACGGTGAGAAAGAACAAGCCAGAGCTTCCCTCTGAACTCCTTGCTGTCAAGAGCAGGAAGGTAACATCTTCCATGTTTGCCTTCACTGAGAAAGCAACTCTGGTCTCCTACTGTCCCAAGAAAGGGAAAAATGTCCTGCTGCTCAGCACCATGCACAAAGATGCTGCCCTGAGCAGCAGAGAAGATAAAAAGCCACAAATGGTGCTGGACTACAATGAAACAAAAGGAGGGGTGGACAATCTAGACAAGGTCACAGCCACATACAGCTGTCGACGCATGACTGCCCGTTGGCCCCTTGTCATCTTCTTCCACATCATTGATGTGAGTGCATATAATGCGTTCGTGATTTGGTGTGAGATAAACAAAGACTGGAATAGGGGAAAACTCAGCCGAACAAGGCTTTTCCTGTAGGAGCTTGGCAATGCACTGGTCCGGCCTTAAATTGAGAGAAGACAGAGCCTTCCAAGAGCATCACCAGTTGCTGCAGCTATTGTGAGGGACATACAGAGAGAGAAAAACACCCCAACTCATGCCACACCCCAACTCATGCCACACCCCAACTCATGCCACAGTAGCCAAGCTAAAAGCTTGGCTACTGTGGCATGAACTGTTCCACGTTTATCTACTGACATTATCACACTCAAAATGGGTGGATTTTCATGTTGTTTCTCTCTAAAAACTGTTCCATGTTCTAACTACTACGTGACATGTTCTCATTATCCATTTTCTGTCACACAAATGAAAAAAAAAAAAAAAAAACAACCAAAAAAATCATAAAAAAAAAAAAACAAAGAAAAAAACTCTATAACTCTGCCACTGTTGGTCCCAAGCCCGGATAACAAAAGAGGAGGGGTGAGTAAGAAACTACAGTAACTAGCAACAAATATATTACAACAAAATAGATAAAAATAAGTAAATAAATATCTTTATGAGAGGAAAGGGGGAGTCACCAACATTAATCAATATGGTTCATTTGGTGAGAGTCATGAATGTGCTCGAAACCTGTAAATTTGAGAAGATTTGTATAAAAAAATCAAAATAAACTAATTTTCATTTAAAGGTTTGGCCTGATGGTGGCGCTAGAGGCAAGGTCAACTCACTGTTTTCAAGGGGTTATTTATGTATTCAACAAATAAACAAAGTGCCTGTCACAAAAACTTGGTCAACAATATTCTGTAAATCATTTTCTGGAGGTAAATATCCCTGGGGTCAAATTGACCCCAAGGACCAAATTTGTTACTATATTTGAGGACGATGGGAGGGTTAATTACTGCTTGACACTAAAACAAGGTTAATCTTCTTAAGAAAAATGTAAAACAGACCAACCATTTTAATAATTATCTGTCAAACTAAAGATTAAACCGGTTTAAACCTCTCTGTATAAAGGAGATCTTCTGGTCTCGGTCCGGTTTGGTCCGTCATAATAAGCCCAGCTCATTGCTCAGATACTGATCGTTGGAGCATAATGCAGAGATCATTTTAGAGCTGGCCTCTGCTCCTTTCTTCCTCACGCTGTCGATGAGTTCTCTGGCTTTTTCTGATCTGGTTCTGGTTCTGATGTCCTCGGCCTCATCGTCTGTTATCACCCTGCAGTGCTGCAGCTCGTCCAGCAGTTTGTTCAGGACCGGATTAGACACCTGATAGATGAAGTCTGGCCGGACGGTTCTCAGCTTCTCATCCGCTGATAAACTTTTCCTGAGATGAGGTCGCCTGTCCTCTGCAGAAGCAGGAGACACGGAAACTGGAGACAGAAACGTAGTGCATCAGGAAGCAGAAACAAAGCAATGCTCAGAGTTTCTAAATGTTACATGATGGATTAATAATGGAATATATTAGAAAATACAGTTGAAGCCCCAAATATTACGGTTCCTTAAAAATGTTATGTGCTTTTTGTCTTTCTTTTCAAGTAAATTATTATACAGATTCCGTAAATATTGAATATGTTATTTTCAAACCTTGATCTCTTGTTATTTGGATTTTTATCAAGATAATAAAAAAACAACATTTAGTGTGTCAGAAATTTTTTTTATTTTATGACATTTCAAACAGAAGCATCAGGCTTCCGGAATGTTCGTTTCCATGTCTTCTATATTTGCTTTGGGCTCCTTTCCATGCTGCATTAATAAAAAGGCCATCAGGCTGTGATTCTGCTGAGGTCCAATGGAAGCTGTCAGATCATCTATAATTGGTCCTCAGTCCTGGCTTTGTGAGTTTTAAGTTATCCCAGTTTTCCATGTTGCTGGTGAACCTTTTCCTCCACAGTTTCCTTCCCCTCCAGTTTCTTTCCACAAAAGTCTTCTTTAGCAATGACATTTTATGGTTTACTCTCCATGCAAAGGTTGTTAGGGACTTTCTTCTGTACATCCCATCATTCAGCATTGTGAGTTAAACTGATCAGTTTAAATTAAAATATGTTTTTTTTATTCCTAAACTTTTGAAACATCTTTCTTGTTTTAAGGTCAGATAAATGATATTCTGACTTTTTCTCCTGACATCTGCAGTCCAGCACAGTTTCCAGCTCAGAAACACACAGCAAAGCTTTTCTATCACAGGTTTTCTGATCTCCTTTCAACAACAAATATGCCTTTAAGAACCACTTCTCCTTAAAATCATGGTAGTGCCCAGCAGAGGGCAGCATTCTCTATTATTCTACTATATATATATATATATATATATATATATATAACATAATGAAAACAAAGAGGAGCAGGTTAAACCAAACATATAGCAGGTTCAGCTATTTTTAATTTGTATTTAGTCAAAACAAAAGCATCATACAGACAGGTTTTTGTGTCTTTACATCTGTATCACCTTATTAATATGTTATAATTCCAACATATGCCTAAAATATATTTCTTTTATTTGTTATAATAGAAATAAATCATACAGCATATATTCTGAATCCCTGAGGTTTTTCTCCTGCCAGTAGATTAAAATTACAGCAGACGAATCACTTATTTCTTTACCTGGGAGATGGAGGACATAGTCCCAGACCTTCTCCTCTTCAAGACTCCGAACCATCACAGTCACTTCCTCTGTGCTCGTTGGCAGCATGATCTCAAACGTGGCGTGATAATTCGGCCCATAGTTCTCAAAGAACTGAGCGGCCTGAAAAAATATAGAAATATCATTCAATAACTTCACATGAAATGAAATCTATGGCTTCTCTGTGTGCAGATGCCAGGTCTGAAGCTCACTTTAGGTTGGATTGTAAAGCCGTCTGGGTCACTATGGAGGCTGTACGTTTTGGCCTTGTGGAAGAAACTGAAGGACGGAGCCTGGATGAACTTGGAGTCTGTGTGCTGCTCTTTGACCTTCAAATCAGAACCATTTGTTTAGAAATATACAGCTAAAGTCAGTTTAAAATTATTGGGGTAAAGCTTTACATCCTGCAGAGGAACGTTGCTCGGCAGCAGAATCACACTGAGGATGTTGAGAGGTCGATGCAGATGTCTCAGGAACAGCAGAACTTGGCCCCGAATCGGCTTCATCAGGTGGGCCTTTATCTTTTTGATACGGTCCAATATGATGCCAAAGCCAGACAGGTGAGGGACTCTTACAGCCACGTGGGTTTCTGTGACCTTCAGCGGCTGAATGATGCTCATCCCATCATCAGTGATGTGGCCAACATAGAGGCAGTCAGACACCAGAGCTGGGAGACAACAGAAGCAGAGCTTCGTTTTGGAGAAACAGGAGGAATCTGAGGCAGTTTATCAGAGTTAAATCAGAGACGGTTTACCTGGTTCTAGTTCACAGTGTGGCAGCTGCAGTTCACAGATGCAGTCCTGAGGGCACTGGATGCTGAACAGAGGTCCACCAGGCTGTTTATTAGATAGCTGCAGGAGCATGTCGTCCCAAATCTGAGTCCTGTACATCACTTCCCCTTTATGGGTCACTCTGAACACCAGACCAGTCAGAGAACATCGATACAGACCTGAGCCAGGAGACTGGAAGCTGAAACAGAAAAAAGTGATTGTTGACAATATGCCAAAAAAAAAAAGATTTTGTCATCTTGCTTTCTGGACTTAGTGGACCCTATTGGTCGACTTGTATTCAATATCCTGGCCGACTGTATGGGGGTGTGTGCATGACGAAGATAACAAGCTAAACATGTGTGAGTCAGAACACAGCATTTTCCAACATTTTGAAAGCCAATTTCTGCACATAGTTACCAATCTGAGCGCACAATGAAAGAAGGATGGTACGGCAAGTGCCAAAATGTACACCTTAGAATCTCATATAAAAAACGTAGTTTACAGCAACATTACAAGAGTTCTCGTAAAATACTAAAAAAGGACTTTTATCAGGTAATTAAAAATTGCTTTTTATGCTTGGTGGTGTTCAGTTTCCTAATAAAGTTAGTTTTTTTTCTCATCAAATAAAGCAGAACCTAGTCTAACAAATCTTTATCAAGTCAATCAAGATCAAATAAAGCAGAACCTAGTCTAACAAATCTTTATCAAGTCAATCAAGGACTGATTCTTCCCTCACCCATACCTGATCATAAAGCCTTTCATATCATTATCCCTTTAACACCTATTTCCAAAATTTTCCTACTTGAAACTTAATAGCAGCATTCCTAAACACAAGGAAGTTTTGTCATTATCTTGGCGCTGATGACTCTCAATCCGTAATTTTCAAATAAATGCTTTTTTGAGATATCAGACTGTCCATCTTGCTGGAAATCCTGAGACATTTGCCTTTCAGTCTACTCCTACTTCCACCTATGACAGCTTCCGCACCTACGTCTCCTGTTGTCAGATCAGACTGTCAGGAGCCGCGTATGTCTCCCTTGAACTGTTTAAGGGTGATTCTAATCAGTGTCGGGTTTTCTGACCCAATGAGAAATTCACTTCAAGTCAGCCGTCTGCGTTTCCCACTAATAGGGCTAAGGTAACCTATGTAATCCCACTATTAGCTGGTAAAGTGAAGCTGAGGGGAACTTCTGAATGGCAGAAGAGTTCTAGTTTATGTAACTCCTACAGTCCCTTTTCAGAAGTACTAAACCAAATTTTCTGCCCAGTTCTTCCCAGGAGGGAGGCTTCAATAGTACTTCTGTCACTTAGACAGGGAGATCAATCTGTGCCAGAGTATATCATAGACTTCCATTTGCTAGCTTCAGAGAGTCCCTGGACATTCCCTCATGATCTTGGTGCTGATGACTGGCTTGATTGCTAATTTTATTCTCCTGAATAGTTTTCTTTTTTCATTCTTGTTTCTCATTACCTCTCATCTGTGTCACCTGTTCCAGTCTCTATTTTACCTGCCTTCTTCCAGTCATCAGTGCCAGATTATTCAAGCCTTTGGTGAGTCTTCTAGCGAGTAAGTGTTTTCTGATTGCCTTATCCTGACCCATTTTGCCTTTAGATCCTGCCTGGTTCTGTTCTGATCTGTTTGCCTGCCCTGTCTTCGGACTCCTGCTGCATTCTGCCAGTTATCTGAACCTGGAACTGACTCCTGACACCGACCTAGATTTCCCTTCAGTACTTCTTCTATTCTCTGACCCTCTGGCCTGGACTCCTGTGAACCTCCTCAACACTGGCTTTGGCTTCACCCTCTGGATTATCCTGCATTCCGTCATCTGCATGGATCTGATATTTGATCTGCCAATCTGTAGTTTTTAAATAAAGGCTTTTATGAGATATTGGACTGTCTGTCTCCTTGAATACTGGGTCATCTGTTCTAAGCATTGACAGGTTTATGTTAAAACTGTACAGTAAGTTCTCTAATAGTTTAGGTGCTTTCTCAGTCGAAGTTTTCTCTAGGAACATCCATAAAGGAGTCTTATCTGCTACGTTGTGAAAAGCAGTGATTACTTTAATTCATAAACCACAGATTATTTTCCTAAACTGCATGCAATTTCCTTAAAGAACAATAATGTAGTAAGGAATTGTTTCTACACACAGACTGGAGTATGTTTGCTTCTGAAGCCACCAGAGGCTCTCACACGGACATTGACTGTTATGCCTCCTCTGTCCTGGATTATATTAATACCACTATTGACAATGTTACAACCCAGAAGGAGATCACCACATACCCAAATCAGAAGCCATGGATGAACAGGAAGGTGTGACTCCTATTCAATACACGCAACACTGCCTTCAGATCAGGAGATGCACAAGCCTATAGCACAGCCAGAGCAAATCTGAAAAGGGGTATCAAAGAGGCCAATTACTGCTACAAGCTTAAGATAGAGGGACACTTTTCCAATGCTGACCCCCGACACATGTGGCAGAGAATTAAGGCCATCAGCGACTACAAACCCACTCATCCCACCTCTACAGCCACTGATGTCAATTTTCCTGAATGAGCTGAATGACTTTTATGCTCGCTTTGAAAGAGACAACAGTGAAACTGCCACCAAGCTGAAATCCTCAGCCGACCACCAGCCAATCACACTCTCCTCCACAGATGTCTGCATGCACTGAGCAGGATCAGCACGCACAAGGCAGCTGGACCAGATAACATCCCTGGACATACTCAGGGCATGTGCGGAGCAGCCTGCTGGGGTTTTTACAGACATTTTCAACCTGTCTCTTGCCCAAGCTGCTGTACCAACATGCTTCAAAAGTACTTTCATTGTGCCAGTGCCAAAACACTCCAGCCCAAGGTGCCTCAACAACTACCGCCCTGTAGCACTCACACCAATCATAATGAAGTGTTTTGAGTGGCTGGTCCTGGCACACCTGAAAGACTTGGTACCATCCACATTAGACTCACACCAGTTTGCATACCGCAGCAATAGGAGCACAGAGGACGCAGTTTCCATGGCACTGCACTCTGTGCTCACACATCAGGACAATAAGACCACTTATGCAAGCATGCCGTTTGTTGACTTTAGCTCAGCATTCAACACTGTCATTCCGGCTAAGTTATTAGCCAAACTTCAAGACCTCGGCATCAACACCTCCATGTGCAACTGGATTCTGGACTTACTGACCAAAAGACCACAGAATGTCTGATCAGGCTCCAACTGCTCCACGTCCATCACACTCAACACTGGTGTACCGCAGGGCTGTGTGCTAAGCCCGTTTCTCTACTCCCTCTTCACCCATGACTGCAAGCCTGTGAACGCGTCTAATTCCATCATCAAGTTTGCGGATCACCACGGTGATTGATCTCATCAGCAACAACAGAGAGTCTGTTTATAGGGAGGAGATCGAGCACTTGGCCACATGGCGCACTGAAAATAACCAGCTCCTCAACCAACCCAGTCTCATGGGAAAATGTACCTCCACTACGTTGGTCCACACTGCAAAACGTAGTGGAGGTACATTAATGCCCATTTTTTTGTGGTACTGTTACATTTCTTCTGCCTATACGCTTTCTATTGTTTTACGTCCTAGTCACGTGACTTTCAAGATTCCAGCTGGGAGACGGAAAAAATAAATATATATATATATGGCCGACATTCGCTAATTTTTTTGTGGAAAGATTAATAACTTGAGTTTGTTTTTGCATTAAAATGAGTTTTGATTACATTTCTAGTGAGAAATGTATAATTTGTTGTCAGAATATTTACTCAGGGAATGTACATATTCACTTGCTTGTTCGTTTCTTGCAAAGATTTTTCAAGATAATGTGAAACTGTAACGTTTTGGTATAAACATGGCCGAGATTTCTCTAACTTTTAGTGGGAAAATCAATACTTTCAATCAGTTTCTGCATTTAAATGGGTTTTGATTACATTTATAGCGAGAAGTGTAGGGTTTATTTACATAATATTTACTTAGTGAACATACATAATCACCCGCTTGCTAGTTTTTGCTACGGTTTTTCGGATCTCGTCAGGATTATGTGAAATTGCAACGTTTTGGCTGCTACCCATCGCCTAGCATTTAGCTGCCGCCCCGATTCAACATTGAATTCTTTGTGATTTAACTCCATCTGACGGATCAAACCCTCGCCACTGCGTGCGTTGCGTCTGAGGTTGATTTTCAGATCAATGCATTACGTCGTGGCATACGGGAGAAACTAATGTTGACAAAATGATCATGGGTTAAGATCGGGTGTGTTTTATTTGGAAATCTACCGGATCCTTTGTGCATTTAACTTCCTGTTTGGTGCGATCTCATTGATGGGTTTTGACCAGATTTTGACCAAAGAGGAACTGAAAAAAAAAAAAAATTTCTATTTTAATTTTAATTTCTATTTAATACTGACTTTTGTACTTTATATAACCTTCTTCCTTTTTTACCTTCATTCCACCTTTTTTTTTGCCATTTTTCAATTTCTTTCCTCTTAATAAATGATTTTCCTTCCCCTTTCCCTAAAGGAATTGCAATTGTTATTGCCTCCTCTAAAGCCCTTTTTGCTAATTTGTCTGCCTTTTCATTTCCTTTTACCCCTTCATGTGCTGGAACCCAACAAAACCAAATATCAATGCCACTCCTGTATAATCTAAATAAACTGTGCTGAATTTCTAATACTAAATCTTTCCTATTAATTCCTTCTCCCTGAATACTTTCTAAAACTGCTTTGGAATCTGTGCAGACCACCACCCTGTCTGCTCTGACCTCCTCAACCCATTGGAAACTCAGTATAACTGCCACCATCTCTGCTGTGAAAACAGATAGTTGATCTGAAATTCTTTTAGAAATGTGTATTTTCAACTCTGGTACATATATTCCTATTCCCACACACCCTTTTAAATTCTTTGAAAAGCATAGTAATAATAATAATAATATTTTTTTAAAGCAGTTAATGATTCCAACAAGCAAACTCATATTATAATTACCTTAAAATATATTCTGATGGTTCTAAGAATTTACTTCATAGACTTCAGGAAAGATTCAACAGGCACCCACGATACCATCCACATCAATGGAATAGCTGTTGAACGTGTCTCCAGTTTTAAGTTTCTGGGGACCCACATTTCAGCGGACATGTCCTGGTCAACTAACACCTCCGGCCTGGTCAAGAAGGCTCACCAGCACCTCTTCTTCCTGAGAACACTGAGGAAGAATCAGCTCCCCTCAACTATCCTGGTGAACCTCTATCGCTGTGCAATAGAAAGCATCATGGCCAACTGTGTAACAGTGCGGTACGGAAGCTGTTCTGTTGCAGAGCGCTGCAGCGGGTGGTGAAAGCCGCCCAGGACATCACTGGAACTTCACTACCCACCATTGAGCGCATCCAGGAGAAACGCTGCCTCCATCGAGCCCGCAGCATTCTGAAGGACTCATCCCACCCAGCCCACAGACTGTTTTCTCTGCTACCCTCTGGCAGTCGTTTCAGGTGCCTCCGGACCAGAACCAGCAGACTGAAGAACAGCTTTTTCCCCAGAGCTGTCTCTTTGTTGAACTCTTATCCTCACGGATGGACTCTACTCTCCTTCCTCACACCAACCACCATTTTGCTATTCTGTTTTTTTTACAAGACTGTAATGTTCACCTGCACTCCTGACTGTTACTATTGCAACAACTCTTTATATGCATCTTGCACTACTCACTTTGACTGAATATTGATTTGCAATTCCAACTGCTGATATTTGCACTGCCGACTGTTTATTCACAGTACCAATTGTTTACATATACATTTGCAATAACGTACTTTAACTGTAATATGCAATTACCTTTCACTGCATTTGTATTTAGATAGCTTCTGTCCAAACTTTATTTATTCATTTTATAGTAAAACCCATCTGTATATATGCTATTGTACACAACTGTAAAAACCTTTTTTATAACCTGTATATTATATTCGGTACATATCCAGCTGTAAATTTAGTTCATAACACTAGTGATCTATATATTATATTCATTATTTATAATAGTATTCATCTCTATACTCATTCAGTAGAACCCATGTCCTGTATTTATGGAACCATTATTTATCCTACACTTGCTGCTATTGCACTTCTGGTTAGACCTAAACTGCATTTCATTGCCTTGTACCTGTACCTGTGTAATGAGAATAAAGTTGAATCTAATCTAATCTAATCTAATAACAAAGTCTTTACATTTTTATCAAATAGAAATAAATCCTTCATAGAGGAATGCAGATCTGGTTTAAGAAAAACCTTCAGATTAATTATAATCTTAGATATTCTGGATTTATCTGAATTTATACAGGAAAGTTGTAAGGTTTCTGTTTTCTGTCATGTTTTTCTTTTGAGTATCCAGTTTTGCTTTTCTCTTTGTTTCCTAGTTTTTATGGTTTAATTCTTAGTTTATTGTGTTCCATCGGTTTTTCTCAGTTACTGTCTCAGTCTTGGTTCTGTTATATATTCTTTTTAGTGTTCAGCTTTACTCCATGTTTTCTAGTGTAAGTGGTTTTATTTTTATTTTTGCTGTGTTCGCTTGAGTGTTCAGTTTTGCTTTACTCCATGCTTTATAGTCTTAGTGGTTTAATTATTATTTTGTTCTTTCTGGTTATTGTTCAGTTCTCAGGTTTTTATTTGTTATTATTTTGTTCTTTCTGGTTATTGTTCAGTTCTCAGGTTTTTATTTGTTAGGCCTCTGCTGCCCTCTTGAGTTCTCCTTTTTTCTCTTGCTCCTTTCTTGTTTCTGCTCAGCTCACACCTGCTCCTAATCTGCTCGTTAACCCTCTCTTTGTTTCAGTCTCCTACAAATATTCTTTCTGTTCTGTTCTTCTTTGCTGGGTCCTCATCTAATCTCGTCTAGCTTCCTCCAACTCCGTCTATCTGAGCCTTCCTCTCCTAGATTGTATCCCCCCTGATGTCTCCATGGTTTCTGGTTTGTTTTGATCTTTGTTTTCATGTTTTGATTTTGGGATTTTGGTTTTTTGGACTCCTGGTTTTCAGTTTGTTTGGACTTAGTTTTTCATGTTTAGATTTTTCGATTTCCTGCCTCTGTTTTTTCTGTTAACCTTCTATAAAACCCAAAAGAAATTCACCTCTGTCTCCCTGCTTCTGAATTTTGGGTCAACTTTCCTAAACTAAATCCTGACAAAAGTAGTTTAATTCTATTCTTTGACTTTCACAAAGCTTTTGACACAAAGAGTTCATATTTATTTTTAAAACTTTTGGTTTTAGTGAGTTTTTGTATCGATGTACGCAAACTTTGTATGCAGAAGATAGCAGCAGCCTTAAACACATACATCTCTTAGATTGAGTTGCTAAAGAAGAATCTGAAAGGATGGGATGGTCACTGTCAGTATATCTGCTTCTGTTAGCAGCTTCTACTACAACATAAGGTTACCCCATCTATCCTACATTGCCCAATCTCTTTATGCATGTATATCTCCTAACAGAATTTGATATATATATATATATATATAAATATATGTAATGTGATATTCTTTTTAAATGAAAGAAGCCATAGCATTCACATAAATTATTTTGGTCTGACAATAATTAATGACAGCAACAATTTCTATAAAAGTGAAGATTAGAAAATTGCTTTTCAACAATGTTTCAACAGAATGATTTGGAAAAATAAACTCATCAAAAATATGGTACACCTAGAAAGGACTAAACATAAAGTGACCGAAAGGACTTCCTAAATCTAGGTCATTGGGCCAATTTATAGGTCTACATGGAGAGTGCTGTTTGGTGACATGGTGTGTACCACACTCAACATGGAGCAGACGATGCAAAGGGATGAGATGTCTTGGGAGATTAGAAGGAAACTTTTAAAGAAGAAAGTTAAATGTAAAGGATATAAGACCATCTGCAAGCAGTTTGAGGATCCTGTGACTGCAGTTGCACATTTCTAGAAATGTAACATCTTTGGGACTGTAGCTATCCTCCCTGGACATGGCCGCAGGATGGGAATAAATTAATGAGATGGATAATAGGTATGGTAACAAACAGAGATGGGAAGTAACGAAGTACAAATACTTCGTTACTGTACTCTAGTAGATTTTTCTGATATTTTTACTTTACTACTTATTTTTATGGCGACTTTTTGCTTCTACTCCTTATATTTTTACACAAATATCTGTACTTTGTACTCCTTACATTTTAAAAAATTGGCTCGTTACTTTAGTTTTGAATCATTTCAATGGAGTTACCGTTATTATTTTTCACGTCATCAATACCAAATTCAATCTAATTGGATGGGAATCTACTTTGCATTGACGCACCACTACAAGATGAATCTACAGATTCAGTGGTATTCATTCGCGGCAAATCATTGCAGCTTGGTGGCGTAAGCATAGTAGTATGGATGACGAGATGATTGAAAATGAACACAACGGAGATCTAGTCCTATTGGCAGATATCCATTTAAAATGTAGGCAATGGCATTAAAAAAGTGGTTTCTACTTTTACTTTTATACTTTAAGTAAATTTACAAGCCTGTACTTTGTTACTTTTACTTAAGTAATGAAGTTTAATCAGTACTTCCACTTTTACCAGAGTATTTTTTAACACAAGTATCTGTACTTTTACTCAAGTACGGAAAGTGAGTACTTTTTCCATCTCTGGTAACAAAAGAACCTAGAAAAACTTCTAAAAGGATTAAAGGTGAACTTCAAGCTCAAGGACCATCATCAGACCATCATCTTTAGTTGTTTGAGCCAAATTGGACTCAATGGGAGATGACCAAGGAGGACACCATTGTTGAAAAGAAAAAACAAAACAAAAAAACAAAACATTAGAATTAGCCAAACTACATTTTGACAAACCATAAAGTTGCTGGGAGAAATTTCTGTGGATTGATGAGACAAAAAGGGTCCTTTTTGCCAAGGCACATAGGCCCATGTTCAGAGATGGAAAAATGACAAAAAGACTGTCCCTAGTGTGAAACACGGAGGAGACTCTGTTATGCTCTGGGGCTGCTTTGCTTCATCTGGCAGAGGGAGTCTGAATTTCTTCCAATAATCTAAAGACTATTAAGAGATTATAGAGAGAAATGTTTTGCCCTCTGTCAGAAAGCTTGGTGTCAGTCGCAGCTCATGAGTCTTCAACAGGATAATAAACCAAAACACACAGCTAGAAGCAGCCAAGGCTGGCCAAGGGGAAAACATTGCAACTCCTCTGAAGTGGTCTTATCTGAAACCTAAATTAAATCTTATTGAGGATATTTGAATGGAGCTGAAACAGGCTTTCTGTAAAAGGCAGCCTTCATACCTGAGAGAACTGGAGCAGTTTTCCTACAAGGAGAGAACGTGCAGAAAGGTTAAGATGTCTCATTGACAGTCAAAGGTATCAGTGGATTTACTGGGATTCAATTTATTTGTGTGATTTTGAGGGGTTTTCTATCACTAAATGATGGAGGAACACATGTCAGAATTATTCACTTTCTTGTCAGTCTTAGGAAAAGTGTGTAGACTTTTTCAAGTTTGTCCACTGAATTATTTTTTTTTAAAAGCATCTGATGTTATTTCATTTGTTCATTCAATTGAATAATTGTCCTCTGTAAAAAGGTTTGTAGGAAGCCTAAAATATTGATAAAACGATATTTTAAATTGTAGATCATTGAATTAATCAACAGATGCAGAAATGGATGTCTTACTGTACCTGTAAGAGATACCGATTCTCTCTCTGCTGACCTCAGGTGTGAAGCCCAATGGAACCTTGAACAGAGGACAGTCTATATGAGGAAACATCTCCATTATGCACAGCTTTAGTTTGGGTTCTATGTAACAACCAGAAAAACTCACATCATCCATTTCCAGCTTTTCAACAGCTGGCAGGGTAAGAGAACCTCCAAGAATACTAAATACAGGGTAAACAGGCTCAGTAAAAGTTGAGTGGAACGTGTGAAGCAGAGTCCTTGTGTCATCAGAGAGCCAATAGAAACACAGAATGCCAGCAGTTGAGTCCAGAAATATGCCCAGTCTCCTGGGTTGGGCCAGGAATGCTTTAACATCAATAAAGGGGACTGTAAGGAAGACAGCCTGATGTCTGTGTTGAAATGAGAAACCCCTTGATGAATAATTATAAAATAACCAGGTTTCATCACTCCTTTGTATATCTGAGTCCAACCCTTTCCTCTTAACATTCCTAAAGGCAACACCAATGTTCACAACACTTATTTTACACTCCACCTCCCAGTAACAGCGTCCAGATAGAGCCTCTCTGCACAGCAACTGACCCCTTTGTTCAAACCTGTCAGGATGATCAGGATAAGTTTGCTTCTCCTGTTAAAGAAACTTGTCTGCCACATTCAGACAGGATAAGGTGTTCATTGGCTGTATTGATGTCAAAGGTCAAATTACAGGCATCTAAGAAGGAAAAGACCAGAGTTAAACAAATAAATAATGTCTGATAAGGAAATTACATGTTTAAAAAAACTTACATTTGTTCAGAAGCTGTGGTCTGACCCAGTGTTCTTCATTCTGATCCAGACTGAAAAAACAAAAGCAGGAAAAAGAATAAAAAATTGATCGTTCCAAAACTCAAATTAAAGATTTTGGGAATCAATATAAGAAAAATAAATCCAAAGGGAATATCTACCCCTCTCATCATTGTATTAGTATTTTAAATTGTTTTTTTTACATTTTTTTATGACAAATAACATTTTAAGGCACAATTAGTGGTTTGTCTAAATTCAGGCATTTTTTGTTTTTGTTTAAATCCAAAACTTAGAAAGGAAATTAAATTATTAAACAACTTTTTTTCAGTTTGATTGAATTGTTTTTTTAAAAAATGCTTTTAGAACTTGTGTTTTGAATCAGTAATATATAAATAAACTGAATTAATCTGTAAACAGAAGATGGTATTTTAGAGGTTTTTTATGATTATGTTATTTTGTGCAATATTCTGTTAAGCTGTCTTTATTTATGGTAACACCATCATTAGTGTAAAGACTACAGAAAACCAACTTGAGTATTTCCAGTCTGCATTTTGGGTCCTTCAGTCTCTCAAGGAGCACCATCATTCCAGACTCTCCAGGGTAGTTATAGCTGAGGTCCAGCTCTCTTAGATGGGAAGGGTTGGACATTAGAGCTGAAGCCAAAGAAGCACATCCCTCCGCTGTGATCCCACAGCATGCCAGTCTGTAGAAAAGAAAAGGCAAACACAAAAAAACAGATTAAACTGCTTGCAAGCTACTTCTAGAATGTCTCTGGGAATCAAAGGCATCTGCATGCCAGCAATGAAACCCTCTCATTAAGACTTTACTGCAATATCATCAAGATACCTCCTAGGATGATGGTAGTCAAAAAGGCATTATGTACCACCCACAGTGCCACTTATTCACTAATTAATAGTTCAACTACAGGAAAAAAACACAGTAATTTTAACATCTTATCCAATAGCTGCTGATCTAACTAAAAATATCACATCTGCAATATTAGTCTGAAGTATTTGTAAACTTTGTTCATGCCTTATCCACTAATAGTGGAAGCATATTGACAGTGATTGGCCATGTTAAGGTTTGGCCACACTTCATTATGATGCCCTCTCTATAACCTTGGATGCACTGCATCTATCCTCCTACCTGAGTGATCAGGTGAACGCTCAGCTCCTCTTTTCACTCTAATGTTCAAAACATGTGGTTGCAATCGGATCACAATTTTTAAATAAATTAACCAACACTAGAAGTGTCTGGTCACCTCGTTCAATAATGAACATTTGTTTTTTAGGAAAAAAAGTTTGCATTATAAATTGACGATGAGGAGTACTGAGGTCTGTATCACTTTGGGTTGGGCAATCCTGTCCAACAATATTTAGTTTCTTTTATTGCTATAACAGACGGTGAATCGGTTTGCCAAGTGAAGTTTTCTTTAGTAAGATTCCACCCAAGGAGTCAATGAGGACCTGCTTTAATGCACATGGGACAGAACCTCTTTCACCACCCAATGTCATCCATCCTGTTATCTACCTGTACAAATTGCATCAAATGTTCATCAGAAAAAGAAAGTTATCAGTAAGTTGGTCTTAGCTCAACACAACTACCTCAGGGAAACTTTAAAGCTGAACTGATTGTGTTTTTAGGAAGTTTCTTGCAGAGATAGTGATATAAGATAGTGGATTGATGTTACACAGCAATCGCTTAATCTCTCCAACCCACTCTAAAGTAAGGGTGTGCAAAATAATCGTCATGACGATTCATCACGATTCTAATTTTTGTGATCTACTGCATCGATTCCTGAAGGCAAGAATCGATTATAAAAAAAAAATGAACAAATAAAATACATGAATGGTTGGCGCACATCAGCCAAATCAATTGGAATACAACTTCCAGTCCAGCAGATGTTGCTGCGGATGTGTTGACGCCCGCTGCTTTGTGTCACAAGCATGTCCGGCCGTGGGATACTGTGACGAGTCATATGAAATAAAACATGGAGGACACTATGAAAATCCATCACATTTCAAGTCAAATGTTTGGATTTATTTTGGCTTTAAAAACAAAGAAGGTAAAAATGAAATTGATATCATGCACATAATTTGCAAAAGGGGAAATATACATTTGAATGTTTTCGTTTCTTTGGTTTGAAGGACCACTGAGGCCATGTAAACGGCACTGATTATCCTTATTTTTTTATTTAAACTTTTATGAATCCTAAGATCTTTTTGTCAGTGTGTCCATGCCAGTAATAGTAATAGTTGTGTCCAGTATTTGTTTTCATGGCAACACCTCCAAAAGTCGTTTCAATAAATACAGCTATGTATGAATTCAGTTGCTTTCAGTTATGTATCAATTGAAGACACTATCCAGATCATACCAGCCAGTCAGCCCCTGGTAATGTCTGTATCTTTTTCTTACAGTGTTCAGTGAAAATATCGCAATGCATCGCAATATTTCAAGTATCGTAATGCATCGTGATAAAATCGCATCGTGGCATGTGAATCGTGATTCGAATTGAATCATGACTTCTTTGCCAATACCCACCCCTACTCTAAAGTAATGTTCCATGCCACATCATATGAGGAATTGGGACTTTACCACATAGTGATATGAAGAGTTATCTTTACCTGAGGGACTCCAGCTGACATTTTGAATTGCCTAGTCCAGCTGACAGTAGCTGCACCCCCAAATCCTGGATCTCATTGTAACTGAGATTGAGTATCCTCAGCTGGCTGTTGGAGCTGAGAGCTGAAGCGAACACCTGACTACATCTGCTTCTCAAAAGACACCTCATCATACTGCAATAAGGAGAAGAATTATAAGCAGGATGTAAAAGAGAGGAAACTCTTGAAATGGGCTTTTCATTTCATTACTCTACCTAAATTCCTTCAGCTTGCAGAGAGGTCCAATCAAACCAGCACAAATTAGAGTCAATGGTGTTAGGTCATCAATGAAATCCTCATATTTCTCCTTTGTCTCAGGTTTTGAATAATACCCAGAGTGATCTTGATTGTAGCTGTAAATACAGTTTGTCAAATCCAATGTTGTCAGGTTGGACAGTTTGGATTGAAGAATGGTGGCAAGTGTGTTACACTGCTTTAAGTCCAGTGAGAAACCAGACAACCTGTGAACAAACAAAATCATGTTAGTAAGCCGCAGGACTACTAACAAAGCAATGTTTTCAGATAGAATCAGACTAAATATTTTTACTTGACTGACCTCAAGGTTTGTAGTCTACATTGTGGACTTTCCAGCACATAACAGAGATCATTAGGGAGATCACTCCCAGTGTTATAAAGACCGTGTAGACATAGCTCTTGTAAGCTTGAGTTGGCAGACTGAAGAACAGATAACAGGTGAAATGGTTCCACATGTTCGCTCTTGAGCCTGTTATGAAAGCAACAATCACAGAGTAAATTTGCCAAATAAAACCCATACTACATCCAAAAGCAGACTATATCCAATATTCAGGGTGCCTTCAGATGGCTTGGAACAGAACTGCCATACAATTGATGCCACTGAGTCCTCTGACCACCAGCAGCAGCCCAAGTGGGTTAAGTCTGTTGACCAAGGACACATTTACTGAGACAGACTGAGTTGGACTTTGAACCTGCAGCCCACAAGTTAAGACACAAACTCTCACCCCCTAAACCACAGTCTGCCTGTATGATGGGTCAGTTTTACAGAGGGACCACCAACAGGATCCTGTCCCTGCTGTCACTCTGTGGTATGTCTCAAGACCCTGGTTTGCATTAAAAATGCCACAAAGAAAACCTCTGAAGGCTTTCCTCATCCATTCCGGGCATTCATAGAAACCTACATCACCCACAAAGTTCTGAAGTCTATAGGTGACCCCACTCAACCATCTCTCAGCCTCATCAACTTGCTAACACCAGTAAGAAAGAGAAGAAACTTCCAGGGCAGCAAAAGCAGGCTAAAGAACTGAGTAATTTATCAGTTCTCAGGTTTGCTCAAATGTGTCCCCGAACTCAAACTGCCCCTTCACTGAACCCAACCTCACAAATTCTGCAACTTTCTGCACCTACACCTCTCTGTCAATCCACATGTATATGAAAGAATAGCATTTATAGACACTTTGGTTAAAAATATATATAAACAGTATAGCTACTTCACCTACCTTCCTGCATTATGTTAGGTTATTGCCTATTTGTTTATTAGCTTGGGGTTCTTGAGGACTGAGATTTTAATGTGCCTGTATTTCTGACATATATTGCAAAATCAAAAATTAAAAGCAACAGGAATTCTATTGCTGTTGTTTTATTATCTTTATAATGTGTTTATACTCACACAGCCTTCCTGCAGTTCATTATTAGCCTCAGAAACCTCTCAGTTCCAAATAGTGGTGTGTAGCATCTTGTCAGATCGAGTTCTTCAATCACTTCACCAGACATCATTAGCAGGGTTGATAGAACAGAACAGTCAATAGGTGAGAGTATTGCTCCTGATTTTAGGTACCTTCCAATATCATCCTGAAACTCGTTTTCTTTTAGTTCATATTTGCAAGGAAAAAGATTGATGCACCTCTCTGTTGGGATGTTTCCAGCATGAAATTTTCTTAGGTACATCTTTAGTCTCTCAGTGGTTTCTGTGCTGGCCTTTGTCTGGGGAAGCAACTGTTGCATCATTTCTTGATTTGTCTCTAATGATAGTCCAAGGAAAAAACAGAGAAACAGGTCAAACTGACCTTTTTCACTCTGCAGGGCTTTGTCCACAACAGTTTTCTGCAATTCAAAGAAGCTCAGATCTGTAGGGCTAAAACCCAGGAAGGACCTCAGAGGTTCAAGGTTCTTTGTCTTGCAGCAGTTGATTGCATAAACAGCTGCTAGAAACTCCTGGAAGCTCAAATGTACAAAGCTGAACATCTTTTTTTGGTACAGACCAAATTCTTGCTTCAGAATCTCTGAGCAAAACCCACAAAACCAAGAAGCTTCATCAGCATTGATTCCACACTCTATGAGGTCTTCTTCATAGAAGATGATGTTTCCTTTACACAGCTGTTCGAAGGCCAGTTTGGATAGATTGAACAGGAGGTTATCGTTCTTTGACCTGATCTTCTTTTTGGCTTTGTTCTTGGAACTCTTTGTCTCATATTTCCATGTTGTCCTTTTTGTTTGGATCAGAGCATAGCGGATGTACAACTCTGTCATTGTTGTGATGCTTTTGTCATCCCATCCCTTCCTAAACACCTCAGCAATGATCCAACAGAAAACTGGGATATGTCCCATTAAATGGAAACTTATCATCCCTCTCAGACATGAAAGCAGTCGCTCAGCCTCCTGGACAGAACTCAGTCTCTTTTGGAAGTAGTTGTTCCTCTCTTGGTCAGTGAATCCCTGTACTTCAGTGACCAGGTCAATGTGCTCTGGAGGAATCTGAGAAGCTGCAGCAGGTCTGGATGTAATCCAGAGCAGAGCATTGGGCATCAAATGACCTTTGATCAAGTTGATCAGCAGCAATTCAACTGATGTTTTTTCATTTATCTCTCTGACAATCATGGCTTCCTCAAAGTTCAGTAAAAACCTACTTTCATCTAAGCCATCAAGGATAAACAGCACCTTCTCATTAGTCAGATGTTTTGTATCTTTGAGTGGTTTCAGTTCAGGGTAGAAGTATAGGAGAAGCTGCATCAGACTGTGTTCCCGGTCTTTAAGCAGGTTCAGCTCTCTGAAAGGAAGGATGAAGATGAAACCAATGTGCTGATTGGATTCTCCTTCTGCCCAGTTTAAAGAAAAGTTTTGGACAGCAAACGTTTTCCCAATCCCAGCGATACCTTTTGTCATCACTCTTTCGGTGGACTTGCATTGTGTTGGTTGTTGCTGGTAAAGCTTTTTCCCTGATTTAAAAATGTCCAGGCTATTAATCTTTTCATAGTCTAACCCCAAATGTGGTGACTCCTCATTAGGGAGCATAAAATGATGAAAAGTCTCATGTGGTTTGCAGCCATGTTGGTCAACCTGTTCGACAATGAAGAGCTTTGTGTAAACATCTTTAAGTTTGGACCGACTGTCTGATGTTCCCTCGTAAGTCCAGGTAAATTTCTTCCGAACATGCGCTTTAAGGTTTAGTTTAACACTGTCTACAAGTTTATTCTGTTCCATGTTTGCAGGTCGTTGTCTTCTTGGCTCTGTGTCAGATGTTCAACGAAATACATTTTTTTTTCTAACCTGCAAATATAGACAAGACAAATGAAAGCCTTAACAGACAAGAAAATGCAAAGAAATACAAAAAAAACAACAACAAAAGTAAATTCAGTTCCAATTCAAATGAATTTACTGCAAAGCAAAATATAAAATAAATAATAAGTAAAGGTAATATTCTTTTGGGATAATCTTATTGATAATGTGTGTCTGTTATACCCTAATAATAACTGCCTGTTATGTGTCAGAACTAATCTAATTACTTATCTAATTAGGACAATTCAAAAGTAATCTTCATTATGTACGT
This sequence comes from Cyprinodon diabolis, assembly GCA_030533445.1. Lineage (NCBI taxonomy): Eukaryota > Metazoa > Chordata > Actinopteri > Cyprinodontiformes > Cyprinodontidae > Cyprinodon > Cyprinodon diabolis. Next base: position 50,023,139 of record CM060066.1, on the reverse strand, counting down.
GTCAATGATTTGTTATTGGAATGAGAGTGGTGTCTTTGATCTAAGAACATAGTATTATATTTTGATAAAGCTGGAGCCATAGATGTTTCCTCAACTGCAAACATGTATGATGTAATTATGTAATAAATTAATGATGTGGCAGACTGAAGTTGTATAAAACGCTTCTCTGTGATTCGAGGCCACTTCAATGAGAGGTGAGCCTGGATGGTATGAACTAAAAGCCATAATATAAGGGTTCGAATCTAATATTGTGGCAAACCTACCTGTAAAAATCATAAAGACTTAAGTAAACAACTACTCATATCTTGGTTTGTTGTGTGATTTTTATTGTTACTTCACTGGCTGTGCATAATGGGATGAATGCTAAACTGATGCTACTACAATTTACACTGGCAAGTGGGGTGGCCTGGTGGCACCAGTGGTCGAGCACTAGGACCAAGTGGAAACCACAGCTGAAGCTGAAGCCCACTTCCCTGGGTGTAGAAAACAGACACATATACACATAGAAGCCTTGTTGGTGCAGGTTTGCACGTCAACGTCACCGCCATATTTTATGTAGCAGAAAGTAGTTAACGTCTGTTTTAGTGAACATCGATCAGAGAAGATGCCTCGTTCCTGTGCTGCGTGGAAATATAGCAATGGTTTAACAGAAGAAAACAGGTCTGCTGGCATTTATATTTCACATATATAAATATACATAACATATATATATATATATATATATATATATATATATATATATATATATATATATATATATATATATATATGTGTGTGTGTGTGTTATGAATATAAAATTTGGTTAGTTAGATCTAAACATTGTGTTCTTCATTATTTCATAAATTGTATCACATGTGAACCTTTTAAGATCTGTTATAGACACATATTAGGAACAGACTTTTGGGGAGTATTAAAGACATAAAATGACTAATATGAGGACAATCAAGTTAAAAATAAGACAAAACTGGTAATATTATGAGAAAAACATCATATTATGAGTATTATGGGGAACATTTCAAGAATAGTCATAGTTTGCTGAGCTATTTGAGTCCTGGAGTAACAAGTCAAGGTTAGATTGTTTTAATTAGTTTAACTCTTTCCGGGAATAAAGTCAGGAGAATGAAGGCAAATGGATACGAAATAAACTCATAATATTGAAAAAATAAGAATATCACGAATATAAAGTATATTCTGAGATTAAAGTCCCTCTTATACTGTTTAAGTGTCTAAGGGCAGATTTTCCACATTCAACATGGCGGACGCTTCGTCACATCAGCAGCATAGGCAGACTCAACAAGGCGTCTACATATATAATGTCTGTAGAGAGTCATTAGAGAGCCTCTAAGAGACTAAAACCTATTTTTTTATGTGGCTTTTAAAAGTGAGTTTTTTTGTTTTAATTAGATTTGAATGTCCCTTTTCCTTTTATATTCTTGTTTGTTCATGTTTTACAGTTTGCTGCTTTTTAAGCTCTTAATTTGAGCTGTGTCTGTTCATCTTTTGGAATGACTGACAGAAATTAATGAACATTTTTATAAAACTGCATTCAATGCCTATTATGGTCGGAAAATTTTGTTTCTCTTATTTCATATATTAATTTATGCTATTTACTGACTATAAAAGTTTTCACTCAGCCTGTTTCACCTGCAAGGCCACTCAATTGCCCTGCGTGAGGATGTTTGTAGACCTGACATAGCTTCTTCCCAAAACAAGACAGATTCTTTCTCAAGGTTTATTCATAACATGTTACTGTTTAACCAAGGGGTCTGTTATTTGTTTCCATTATTGTAAATAATGAGAAACAAACACTGCCCAGATCAGAACAGGGCTGATTACCATGCAATGAGGGCTGTATGATGAACTGTTCTCTCTTTGCAAAGATGAAAACAAAGTGCCGACTGAGTGCATAGTTGAATACTTTTTTCCGACTACACTATTCTCTCATATAAAAAATCCACAATTAACTTTTTAATCTAATTTATAGTTAATAGACGTATTCTGTTTTACCAGCACCATACTTCTATAATATGGATGTTATTGTTGCATCATCCCAAGCTGCACACTCACGTCTCCTTATAATAGCATAAAACGTGGTTGAGGGGTAGAGAGACAAGGAACTGTTTATATCACAGTGTCAGACTGTTAAGCTTTGTGTCAAAAGGGAATAAAATCTTTTTTAAAACATGTTTTGAAATGATAAAATGACTGAACTGAACCAAAGCTGCCTATGAACATTTACAAACGTTTTCTTCAAAGGCAACAACTAAAAGACAACAGTAGGTTATTTGTCTTGACCCTGAATTAGAAAACAAAAACTGTTGAATTTCTCACCGGTGTCATTTCTTCATCCTTGTTATTTAGTTTTGAAGTAAGTCCAGCTTTTCACAGAAAGAGCTGAATTTACTGAGAGAAGCAGTTGTACTTTGTTACAGCAGCTCAAACTTCCTGTTTCCGTCTCTTTCCTGTTAAACTCTGACCTCACAGGCTGAGAGGGTTGAAATATTTACTGCTGTCTAGAGACTGGTTGAAGAAGTGCAGCACTTTTATGATAAAGCACAAATCATTAGAATAAGGACTAAAATGGCTTCTGAATACTTGAACGCTTGAATTCGTGAAATTCTTGTTCAAGGCTGATTTATATATACATGCTTATAAGCATTTCAACAAATAGTTAGATTAGATTAGATTAGATTAGATTAGATGAGCTTTACTGATCTCACAGCAGAGAAATTCACTGGTCACATATTGGCATAGTAATTAAAGAAGGTGCAAACAAGGAGGGAAAGGTGCATTAGCAATAAAAATAAATAAAAATAAAATAAAAATAAATAAAAAGACGAAAAATAAGAAATAGAAAAAATACAAGGAAGTAACACAGAGATTTGAGGTGACTTTGAGGTGGATTGACTTTTACATTAAAGTGTAATAGGTAAGGAATAACGGTGAAGTAGTGGTATGACTATTATATTCACATATATTGCACAGTCAGCATATTGCACAGTATATTGCACAGTCAATAAATAAAAAAGTCTAATATAGTTGCACAGTGGTTTGAATTAGATCTCTAAAAGCATTGTTACATTACAATCTAGAATATCTGCATATACTTAGAACATCATCAACCTGGATTTGAACTGCTCTTTCACAGCTACAGCACACCTCATCATCGTCTCTCTCTTCCACACATGCTTCTCATTCTGTACCATATCTCCTTTCTTAACACACTGTCATGAACTTTATGGGAACTTCACACAGTGCAGTTCCCTCCAACCCTCTCTGTAGTTTTCCATCAACATCCTTGTTTCAAAATATTGTATTCATATTTACTGCTGCTAATGGATGCTTGCTTCCACTTCTCTTTCCCACAACTTCATAGCATGAATCTTTTTTTATTGCTTTATTGATGTTACAACTCTGCACATCTCCCTTGCCCTTTGAAAACTGGTGCCAGCACACCTCTCCATTCTCCAGGCATGTTTTTGCTCTTTAATATCTATTAAAGAGTCTAGTTAGGACTCCACAACCGTACTACTGTCTGTCCAGTCTCCACATGTCATCATGAACTACTGCTTCTCTCTTCCTCCTTTTCACTGTCTTCCTTACTTTATATTTCCTCATTTTTGCTACTTCCTCAACCACAAAGATCACTTTTTCTGCTCTTATTCTCCATTCAAACCTTTTTCTGTTTTTCTCTCACACTTGTTGGATCTATTTGTGTCCAAATACTCCAGGCATATTAATAGGTTCATATACTGTCAGAGTATTATTATCCTAGATAGAGGAAAGGTGGAGCTTTAACAGTCAAAAATCATAGAACATTGTCAATTACATTTTTCAATCCACTTTATGTTTTTTATTGAAAACAATGCAGTTTCAATGTCAGGTACAATTATTAACATAATAAGAAAAAAGAAAAACAAGCAACAGGCAAACCTAAACAGAATCAGTGAAGCATGAAGATTTTCAATTCAATTTTCAATTCAGTTTATTTAATTAGCACCAATTCACAACATATGTCATCTCAAGGCACTTTACAGTTCACCAGATCATCCAGTCAAATGACTGTATTACAGGTTGTGTTTGTTTAGCATGATGGGGAATTCACAGAATGCTTACAGTAACTTACTATGGCATCACAGACTTGGCCCGGCCAGACACACTGACTGACAGGGCGTCATTCAGTGTGATAAGACTCAGTACTCTCCGAAGCATCAATGGGTTCTCTCCAGGTACTCTTCAACTCACAGTCCAAAAAAAAGTAACTGTTAGGTTAATTAGTATCTTTGAACTGTCTTCACAGGTGAATGTCTGCATGGTTGTGTGTCTCTGTGCTGAGACTGACTGGCGACTGGTCCAGGGTTTCCTGCTTTTCACCCATAAATTGCTGGAGCTGTTCACCAGCCCCACCATCACCCTGATGGATAAATGGAAGAGGAGGCATCATTAATATGAAAGGAAAGCTGGACTTAAAAAATTATTTATAATGTTTAGATAGCACAGTCAAAGGCTGCTCTAAACAAAGAGCTATTTATTTCTTTTACAGTTTCCTGGTAGTTTATTCCAGATTAGAAGAGCATAAGAACTAAAAGCTGCTTATCCATGTTTGGTTCTAATGATTCAAAGCAGTGGTGCTTCGAAGGGCCAAAGTGGGGCCAGATTATTATTTATTGGGGCGCAAAACAAAATCCGAAAACAAAAAAGAAGTTTGTTGTTTGATATAATAAATTAGCCAAAGAACCAAAGAGCCTCTTGCAGCTCCGCAGACCCCAGAAGGAGCAGATAAAAACAATCATCCCATCTCAATATGACTGAAGCTAATGGTCCAATGCCTTCATTTTTAAATCATGAAATATGTCCAAGGTACCAGTCAGCCAGGGTTTCAGTGCAAATGTATAAAATCATAAGAAATGTATTTAGTGCAGATGACATAACAACAGCCTAGAACCATCAAATGAGGTTATCAGAGAGCTGAACTGAGACATTAAGGCACTCAGCTACTTTATTTGAAAACAGTGCTTTAATTCTTGACTTCGTCATGTTGACCCTGTCAGTCGATCCACATGTTAGCCTAACCAGGAGAACCCTCTAAGTTCTCCCAGATTTCAAAAGCTAACTAAAGAACAAGCAGGGAGGGCAGGACGAGCAGGGAGCTGAAGTAGAGGCATACGTGTCAGCAGTTGGCTGAGGATAATGTGGGCGGGTGTTTAACATGACTTGAAAACAAAGGAGACAAGATGGCACACGCTCAGTGAGAGCGCAGACCTACCACCTCCCTTTGGAATAGTTCCCAGTAAGCACCAAACAAATTTACAGCAGCCCATCAGAGCCTTGTTTTTGTTTTGAAAACATGCAAATTGGAACAGATGAAGGGGTCCACCTATTCGGAATGGGGGTCGGTTGGCTTCTTTTGTTAGACTGCAATGCCCCATACCCATCTATGTCTCTGAAAGGTCGGTTGTTAAAGGGGATTGTCGGACTTGCTGAATAGACAAGGTCCTCCTCTCTCCTGTACAGGGGGTGCAGCTGCGATGATAACAAGAAGGGATTAACTCAATAGCTGCATTGTACGTTTTTGGAAGCTGGAACCTGGAAGCTTTGCAGGGTGGCTGGGCGCACCCTTCAAAATCGGGTGAGGAGCTCAGTTACCCGGGAGGAGCTCAGAGTAGAGCCACTGCTCCTCCACGTCGAAAGGAGCCAGCTGAGTTGGTTTGGGCGTCTGTTCCAGATGCCTCCTGGTTGCCTCCTTCGGGAGGAGTTACAGGTATTTCCTATTGGGAGGAGGAATCATGGAAGGCCCAGGACACGCTGGAGGGACTATGTCTCTGAACTGGCCTGGTGTCGCCTCGGGGTTCCCCAGAGCAGCTGGAGGAAGTGTGTGTGGATCAGGAAGTCATCTCTGCTTAGACTACTGCCTCTGCCACCCGGGCCTGGATAAAGCAGAAGAGGATGGATGGATGGATGGGTGTTTGGGTGGATGGCTGAATGGCTGAATGGATGGATGGATGGATGGATGGATGGATGGATGGATGGACAGACTATTAACCCATCATTTCTCCTAGAAAGCACCCACCACCCCAGGGACTAAAAAAAAATGTCGGACTCTGTAATTTTCTCTGGTCCCCTCCCTGATCTGACCAGTGATGACATGTTTAGCCGCATGTCGTCATTCAACCGCTGGTTGTCTAGGTGGTGTCCTGAAAACAACGTGGGCTACATTAATAATTGGCAATCCTTTTGGGGAAAGCCTGGTCTGATTCGGGGAGACGGCATCCATCCCACTTTGGATGGTGCAGCTCTTCTTTCTAGGAATCTGGCCACATTTATTAGTCCTCCAAAACCCTGACCACCCAGGGTGCAGACCAGGAAGCAGAGTTGTAGTTTAACACACATCTCTGCAGCTTCTCTACTGTTACCCACTCTTTACTCCATCCAGACAGTGTCTTGCCCACGACCAAAATCTAATAAATTAGCAAAGATTCCCAAAGGAGTAAATCATGATAATCTAATTAAAATCAAAATAACTCCAATTGGGGAAATGTTACAACAATTAAATGCGGTCTGTTTAACATAAGATCTCTTTCCTCTAAAAGTCTGCTAGTTAATGACTTGATTTGTGATAATCACATTGACTTGTGTTGCCTTACAGAAACCTGGCTGCAGGAAGAGGATTATGTGAGCATAAATGAGGCAACTCCTTCAAGCTATTTAAATTTTCACATACCCAGAAGTTCTGGGCGAGGAGGAGGAGTAGCAACAATCTTCCAGTCTGACTTACTGATTACTCCCAAAACAGTTAATACCTACAACTCTTTTGAACATTTATCCCTTAATTTCCCTGATCCAAAATTCAAGGCAAGAAAACCTCTTCTTTTTGTAACTTTGTATCGTCCGCCAGGTCCTTACTCTGAATTTTTAGATGAGTTTTCAGAGTTCCTTTCTGATTTGGTATTAAATACTGACAGGGTCATCATAGTGGGAGATTTTAACATCCATGCTGACATTGAAGGCGATAGCTTAAGAGCAGCCTTTAATGCTATCTTAGACACTATTGGCTTTGCTCAAAATGTGAATAGTCCCACACATTCTCCTCTTCATACTTTGGATCTTGTGCTGACATACGGCATAGAATGTGAAGAAATAACAGTATTTCCTCACAACCCTGTCCTCTCTGACCACTTTCTAATAACCTTCAGGATTACTTTAACAGAGTTCTCCTCCCCCAAAAGAAGGTTACATTTTAGTAGATCTTTATCAGATAGTGCAGTTATAAATTTTAAAGAATCTGCTTCACTTTCTCTCTCCTCTGTGTCGATGAGCAGGGCTGCAGAGTGCAAAAGCATAGCTTATTCCCCTTCACAGGTTGATGATTTTGTTGATGGGGTTGCTAGTTCTCTGCGTACTGCCTTAGACAACGCAGCTCCCTTGAAAATGAAAACAGTTAAAAATAGAAAGCTTGCTCCTTGGTTTAATGCAGAGCTGCATACTTTGAAGCAAAATGCTAGGAAACTGGAGAGAAAATATCACTCCACAGGCCTGCGGGAGTCCTTCCTAGTCTGGAAAAATGGTTTACTGCTGTATAAGAGGACCCTTTGTAAAGCAAGAGCATCATACTTCTCCTCATTAATAGAGGAGAATAAGAATAATCCTAGATTTCTTTTTAATACAGTTGCCAAACTCACCCAGAGCCATAGCTCTGTTGAACCGTCCATTCCACCTGCTCTTAGCAGCAATGATTTTATGGGATTCTTTATAAATAAGATTGATCTTATTAAAAATAAGATCATAAGCACTCCTCTATCTGCGATTGTACCTGAGGTAGTCATGGAATCTGAACCGGGTTTAGACTGCTTTGATCCAGTTGAACTTTCTGAATTAGCAGAATTATTGTCTTCATCTAAGCCTTCAACTTGTATGTTAGATCCAGTTCCAACCAGGTTATTTAAGGAGGTATTCCCATTGATCTCCTCCTCCATTTTAGTTGTGATTAATCTATCTCTGTTACAGGGATATGTACCTAAAGCTTTTAAGGTTGCTGTAATTAAACCTCTGCTTAAGAAACCGTCTCTTGACCCAGATGACTTGGTTAATTATAGACCTATATCCAATCTTCCTTTCTTATCCAAAATTCTTGAGAAAGTAGTTGCCAAACAAGTTTGCGATCACTTACACCATAATGAAGAGTTTCAGTCTGGCTTTAGAGCTCATCATAGCACTGAAACAGCTCTGGTGAAAGTCACTAATGATATTCTCATGGCCTCAGATAATGGACTTGTATCTGTGCTCGTCCTGTTGGATCTTAGTGCTGCATTTGATACAGTTGACCATAATATTTTTTAGAAAGACTTGAATATTTTGTTGGAATTAAAGGAACAGCACTAGACTGATTTAAATCTTATCTATTTGATCGAATTCAGTTTGTTCATGTTAATGACAGATCTTCAACAAGCTCAAAGGTTACATGTGGAGTACCACAGGGATCAGTGCTAGGACCAATTCTCTTTACTTTATACATGCTCCCAATCGGTAGAATTATTAGACAGCATGGGATTAATTTTCAATGTTATGCTGATGATACCCAGCTATATCTGTCTATAAATCCAGATGAAACTAACCCATTACATAGATTACAGGCATGTCTTGAAGACATAAAAACCTGGATGACTCTTAACTTTCTGCTTCTGAATGCAGACAAAACAGAAGTTATAGTCTTTGGACCAGAGTCTCTGAAAAAGAAGCTGATTAGCCAGTCACTTCATTTGGATGGGATTAAACTGATTTCAGATAATAAAGTAAAAAATCTTGGTGTTATTTTTGATCAGGACCTGTCATTTAAATCCCATATCAAAGAGGTTTCTAGAAGTTCCTTCTTTCATCTGAGGAACATTGCAAAAATTAGAAATCTCCTGTCCAGGGGTGATGCTGAGAAACTAGTCCATGCATTTGTTACTTCAAGGCTGGACTATTGTAATTCATTACTATCAGGAAGTCCAGCAACTGTAGTTAAAAGCCTTCAGCTGATCCAAAATGCTGCAGCCAGAGTTCTGATGAAAATTAAAAAGAGAGATCATATCTCTCCTATCCTGGCTTCTCTTCATTGGCTTCCTGTTAAATCAAGAATAGAATTTAAAATCCTCCTTCTCACATATAAAGCCTTATATGGCCAAGCTCCATCTTATATCAGAGATCTGATTGTTCCTTATGTTCCTAACAGAGCACTTCGCTCTCAATCTGCAGGTTTACTAGTGGTTCCTAGAATTTCTAAAAATAGAATGGGAGGCAGATCTTTTAGTTATCAGGCTCCTCTACTGTGGAACCAACTACCAGTTTTAGTCCGTGAGGCAGACACCCTGTCTACTTTTAAGGCTAGGCTTAAAACTTTCCTTTTTGATAAAGCTTATAGTTAGGGTGGCTCAGGTTATCCTGAGCTGTCTTTAAAGTTATGCTACTATAGGCTTAGACTTTTGGAGGACATAGGGACCCCCATTTCATCATTCTGCTTCATTCTATCTCTATTCTCCCACTCTGCAGAAACTGTTAGTTCAATCTCTAACCTTCTGCTCTCTCGGCTTTTCCTCAGAGTAGCTTTGCCTCGTCTGTTCCTGTTTGGCTGTGACTCCATCCTGGAGAGAAACATCAGCTGTGCTGCTTCCATCAACACCCTTGTTTATAGATGTTGGAGATCGGCCTGTTTTCCAGTGTGGTCCTGTTTCTCTGGCCGTGGCTGGGTGGATGTGCTCTCTTCATCCTCTGGCATGGGAGCTGCCTTGGAGCTCGTCTGCCTGGCTGTGTGTTTCCTGGACGGGGCCGCCTTTTACAGCTGCTTTTTGTATCTCTGCTTCTGTCTCCTTGAACCCCAGTCGGCCTCGGCAGATGGCCGCTCACACTGAGCCTGGTTCTGCTGGAGGTTTCTTCCTGTTCAAAGGGAGTTTTTCCTCTCCACTGTCGCTACAAGCATGCTTAGTGTGAGGGATTGTATTTGAGTCAATGAGTCAATGCAATCAACTGGTTTTCCTTAGATAGAAAACTTTGCATCAATTTGACTGTATGATCTGGTTGAACTGTAAAGTGCCTTGAGATGACATGTGTTGTGAATTTGGCGCTATATAAATAAACTGAATTGAATTGAAATTAAACAGTTCTGGGACTAATCCATCCGGGAATGGAAAAGGGGGGTTGGTTCCACATATGTTTTCTATATAAAGTTTTGGTACTAATTGGAATTGTCTTCATTTATAAAGGTATTTTTTTTACTAGCTGTTTATATAATTTAAATATTCTTGTTTTATTATCATTTTGCAGTTGTTTATCCCTTTATAATGGTTTCTCTCAAATTCTACTTTAAATATTTTATATATTCTTCTAAGCCTGTTCTTTTCAGCAGTTTCTGGGTCCCACCTCCCAGATTGCTTGACCTCCTGACAAGTATGTAACATGCATACAAGCCGTAATGCCCTTAGCTTTATGTATCCCCTAGTAAGTTTCTTTGCCAGCTGATAAAAAGACCATTCTGTCAAACGATACCTGACAGACTGTGGAAAACAAAGAGTACTGACACACAAAGGTCTGCTTTTCCATAAACCATCCTTAGGGATCCAATGCTTATTTCAATCTATACCACTGAGACACTCAGACTGCATACCAGGAGCCTTTACAATTCAGTGATGGTCTACAAAAAAGAAAAAGGTTCTGAGTGATCTCCATTACTGAAAATGGATGGTGAGGAAAGGATGAAATATTCTCCTTCTCTGAGTCAGTAAGTCTGATGGAACTGCTTCCTATCTCTCCACAGCCCAGACCGATCTTTAAATGGACGTAGATAATATCACAAGAAGGGAAATACTTTCAGCCCCTCCCTATTTCCTCCACTGAAACAAACTCCCAGCACTGCAGAGCATTTGAATCCTGCTCAGGAAAGCAGCTCTTCCTGCAGGTAAGACCGTCTGCATAAAGTTGTTTACCTAAAGTTTATGTAACTCTCTGTCATATGGAACATGCACTGCGTCCCATATTAGAGTAAAATCTTAGGTCATTGTGGTTTACAGGTTTGACATTTTGACAGCCTTGCAGCTATCAGCTGATCTACTTAATGTCAAGAGCAACTTTCACAGAGCTGTAGCTGTTTACTGGAATCAGATTTTAAATGTTTTGGTGATAAATAACTCTGATCATATGTTTCTTTTTCTTATTTGGGTGTTTGGACTGCAGTTCTGCTGTAACCATCTGTATTTTTTCTGCTTTATAGTTTCAGTTCCATGTTAACATTTCTCTGTTGCAATCATTTGCTTTGGCTGACCTAACCAACTGGTCTAGCTCAGTTGATCTGAGCTACAAGTCAAAGAGTCAAATTTCAACTGAGAGAAGAAACACAATAGTTTTTATGCACTAGGTGGCGCACTTGTCACAGTGTGTTCCTGCAGGAGCTCCAGTCAACATTGTTGATTTAACCATCATGTATTTAGTTAGACTGATGAGAATCCTACTGAACAGGCTCAGTTCCCCCATTCTTGCTCCTACAAATCAGCAGAAACATCCCATAATTCCTTCAGGGAGAACTAAAAGTATAGGTTAAAAAGCTTTATTTTTAATGATTGCATCCTCACTGTCTGCATGAACAACCTAACAGTTCTATACTTTGCACAGCAAAAAAATGAAATCTAAAGAAGCCATTTTTTTCTTTAAATTATTTTTTTCTTGAGTTGAGGTAGTGAGACACTTTGCCAAAATAACAAGACAATTTACATTTAGAATAAGAACAAACAATTGCACTGTCAAGTTGCAAGTGAATATTATCTAATTATCTCATATTAAGAGTAAAAATACTGATTCCATTAGCAAATAATCTTATTTACCTGCTCAAACTGAGGATAAATACACTTAATTTAAGAAATGTTACTTATTTCTAGATTGCTTTTAAAGTTTGGTTTAGACGTTTCCTGGCTTCTAACAGGAATAGACACCACGGGGATAAAATTATGTTTTAAGCAATCAAAACTAATTTAATGATGGCAGTTAGAGAGAGGGACAGTTCCAACATGCTGCTGCAGACTGATCAAGCTGATCTCTAAAGGATTAATCCAAGTTGTCCTCTGCTTTTTTTTTTACAAGTGATACGAGACATGAAAAGGGGGAATAGTCAAGGAAAGTAGTTGCAAAATAATTGATAAGCCAATAATTAAACATTCTGAGAACTGAAGTTTAAAATGATAAACAATCCGCATGTGACAGTTAGCCACCAGATGGCACTATTGTTTAACCTTTAAAGTTTATTTGGCTGAGGTGTTGGGCTGCCAACGGTACAATTTTGTTTTACCATCCATCCATTTTGCATCACGTTTCTCCCTGCTTGGATCCTGAGGGGTGTTGGTGCCTATCTCCAACTGTCTATGGGTGAGAGGCGGGGTCCACCATGGACAGGTCTCCATTCAATCGCAGGGCAACACAGAGACAAACAACCATTCACGCACACACTCACACCTAAGGAGAATTTAGAGAAGCCAATTAACCTAACAGTCATGTTTTTGGACTGTGGGAGGAAACCGGAGTACCTGGAGAGAACCCAAGCATGCTCAGGGAGAACATGCAAACTCCATGAAGACCCCGGGCCGGGAATCGAAGTTTGAACCACTGCTCACTGAGCAGCCACACCAATTTAATCATAAGAATCCATTTAAAATGTATAAAGAAGAACAACTTGTTGTTTCATATGTGTCTTTAATTTTTAAAACCGATTATTTCTAGGATGGAGATTTTAGATTTGATTTTAATGTGCAGCTGGAGATTATTTCTGCCTAGTGGATGTAATTTAAGAAGAGGAGACAGAATTAACTGGGTAAACTTTGGAGAACCAGGATACATTTGGAACTTTGAGGGACTTACCGGCACCGGTGGGGACCAACCGTTGTTGAACACATGTGATTCTACTAAAATTCGCTGAGTCATCATAGTTCTTTATCCCACTGGGACAAACAGCGTATTAGTTCATTTTAAACTGAAAAAAAAAAAAAACTGCAAAAAGGTCAAAACATGGCAACAGTACTGTTTTATTTCCATGGATGTTAGATCTTCTCTTTGTTAAGTAACTATTATGGCTGATAGTCACTGATGCATGAACACTTTAGTGAAAGATGTGTTGAATTAGGAAGGAATTAATGTTTCATTTTAACAGAGGCAGGGAGAGTATCCAAAAATGGTATTTAAGTCAGAGTAGAACTACTTCATCATATTTTTATTTAAGTACTAGTAAAAAATATCCTTTAAAGAATTTACTCAAACAAGACTAAACAAGTTGATAAAAGGCAACTAAAGTACTGAGTAACTGATCTATTACCCAGGATCAGAACAACTAATCTAATATTTTTTGAGTTATAAAACTCACAAAATCAATAGTTACAGTATGTGAGAACATTTAAAGTTACAGTACACTGTTAACTGTATTTTACCTCAACCTCCAGATGTCCCTTCACATTCAGGAGATAGAAAAGAAAACATTTAACCAATAAGTGTATTTTGAGTAAGAAAAAGGAGAAAGTGTCTCTCTATGGTGAACATTTGTTTAGAACACGCTTGCTTTAATTAAATTAAGTTACTGACAATGAATGTAGATATGAACTTTACTCAAGTAAGAGCAGTGAAACTTTGTCACATTTTTACTCAAGTAAAAAGTACAGTAGTGCTGCAAAACTATTCCTCTAGTGGCAAAATTTCTTTCTTTACCATAAAAATGATCTTTGCCACTCTTGCAGGACGTTAAGTTTCTGACTCGTTAACATTTCTTAAGAACTGAAGGAAAACGAATTTAAAAAAAATCCAATTCAGTTTATTACAAAAGTCAGTGTTTACAAAAAAAGAAAAAGGAAGAGATGGTCCGTCACATTGAAAAAATCCATAGTGACAGTCGAACTTATAAATAACCTTAACGGGTAGAAAACTGCTCGTCCTGCTCCATTAAAACTTCTAAAGCCCCTAAACCCCTAAAGCACAACTTTGCACGTGAGCTTAACTAAACACAGGACATTAAAAGGAGCTTATGCAAGTGATATAACCACAAAATATAACCAAATGCTTTATAAAATAAACAGCATAGTTCTAGAACTAAATTCCAATCAGATGTACTGTAGAGAATAGACATAATTTCTACAACAACTCCTAAAGGTTATTATTTATAGCTACTGAGTTAAATGTAACTGTATTAATGTAACAAATTACCTTTGCAGTTTAACCCCTATTGTTGTGACACAGGGCCTCGCTGACTGTCTTAATGGGAGTTATGGCCTCATATTAAGAAAAGCAGAACCGTTCATGGTGGAAATCCAAGGCTGCATTCAGTCAATGAATCAGGGAAATTAAATGGAAAACTTAAGGCACAATAAACAAGAGGAACTAATGTACATTAGATACTCAGGCTCAGTGGTGGAAGTAAAACAGCTGGTAAACCTGAAGCTACGCTAACGATTCCTACTAGAAGACCTGAAGCTAAAATGAGTCACTAGGAAGGATTTAATGTCAGTAACATGTGAATTAAAAGGACATCAGACCAAATCTTTGTGTTTTTAATTGTGATCAAATCAGTAAGTAACTTGAAGCAAAGAGCTGGAAATGGATACAGGGATGAAACTGACAATTGGGTTAACAAAAAAAAAAACAGTCAGCTACATAATAAGACGCCACAATCTGTGAGGAAACTATGGAAAGATTAGCAGATGGTCATTCAGCACAGATGCTGCCCTCATGGCTCTGAGCCGCAGCACAGAGAGGAAAGAAGTGTCTGTTTGTAACACGGCTTACTTCCAGCAATAAACCCCTTTCTCTGAGTCCCAGCATTGGGTCATTCTGCAGTTTGCATGTTCTCCAGTGCATAAGTGGTAAGTTACAGCTGTCCTGAGGACAGAAGCCAGGCTGCTGCACTCTGGGGGCCCTTTGACCACTATCAGATTGTTGCTCTAAAGGGCCCATATCTATATTGTAGATTAATTCATCCTCCTTCCTGCATCTATCCAGGGATTATTTTTTAAACACTCTAATAAATCTGGATGTTCAGCATGGCAGCTTTAATGTCTGACTTTATTCCATAAATAGTATTTTGTTTAGAGTATTTAGTTGATTTTATGCTGCAGTTGTTTTGTTTTTGTTTTGGTGATTAAAGAGCCAGGACACTTTTTCCAGGTAACTTGATCCACCAGGTCGCAATAATAAACATTTAAGCAGTGAAACGTGTGGAAACATGTTTTCAGTGACATTCAGTGTTTCTGCTCAGCGTTCTCCTTCATTCTTCCAGTGTTACTCTGATGATCTCCTTTTTTCCCCTGGTTTCTAAGATGGCTTCCTGAGAGGTTTGAGGTAAAATGGCTGCAGAGGTCGGCTTGATGAGTCACAGGTCACATGATGTTAGAGAAAGAAAATGCACCAGTTAATGCTGGTTAGAAGGCAGCTGGATCTTAGATACAGTTGGATGTTTTTATCAGGCCTTCCTCTAACCAAAGAATGTTTCTCCTGGTTTCCATAAATATTTATTAATCTTATTTATATTTATTAATATTTATTAATATCATTAGGTTTTTAATTTCCTTTCATCTGAAGGTTGAATTTGTAGATTTAGATGTAATATATTTCTGATGATGTTTTTATAACATTTTTGTGATTTTTCAGGTCAGAATAAATAAAAATAATGGACAAGAGAAAAATGTATCTAAAGCTTTAAGCTGCTATTTTATCAAGCATTAAAAGTTTGAATATCTGTTAAATTTTAATTTTGTGTCAGATTATTCAGGTAGAATAATTCCGGTTAAACACAATCAATTATATTCTATCAAAAACAAAAACAGTTTCACCTCCCAAAATATCTTCATAAGAAACACAATCTGAACAGATCGGTTTGAAGTTTCTTTGTTCTACATTTTGATCTGAACTCCAACAGCATGTCGAGCATTTAGTGTTTTAGATGCGCAGAACATCAAGACTCAAAAGAAGACAAACAATGAAACAAAAAGTCTAAAATTGGAAGAAGTCTCTGATAAACAGAATCTGATGATGGAGAATGTTTGTTTAATTGCAACCAAGTTTTAACTGTAATTCAGGTATGTTACAATCAAAACCACAAGCATGTTTGTTATTTTACAGGAAGCAGGTCTGAGGAAACAGAAATTAGATTTCCTGGATTTATAAATTTTTTTAAATTTCCAGATTAGCGTTTTAATCCCTAATTAACATCAATATGTAGAAATAAGTGCTTTTCTCTGCATGTTTAAACAGAGGGACAAAACATCATGTTGGTGAGAAATATACAAATAACGGCTGCCCTTTGAAACAAATACTGCTATTAAAACACAATCATTTAATGCATTTAAACATCTGCTGTTCCAGAAACTTTTTTACTGCTGAAACTTTTTGCTGCCTCCTGTGAACAAACAGAACCTAACAGAACCGTTTAGCGTCTCCTGAGGAAAATGATTCCCCCTCTGACTCATCAGTGTTCATGAAGCTCAGTTTGTGTTCGTTCTTCTGTCTGTCAGGATGTTGAACTGTTTCATGCCTCAGGATGAGATCTGGCTCTACCTCCACTCAGCAGCAGACATGAGCCTCAGTCTAACTGGATTTGACCAGTTGGGGCTGAAGTCACTGCTGGAAACCTGACGGTGCTGAATTAATCCACTTTGATGGAAAACAGATCAAATATAAATTGTTACCTTTGATTTTATCAACTCTTAAAACTTGCGAAGATTCCTTAAATGGGTCAGTTTTATTTAAACTTTCAACCTGAATACAAAGAGCTACTGCTGTTGAAAAAAAAGATAAATTTAGCAAGAAATGTGGAGGCTGAACATCAATACTGGGAAAAAAGAGAGAAGTGCTTTCTAGCT
This sequence comes from Cyprinodon diabolis, assembly GCA_030533445.1. Lineage (NCBI taxonomy): Eukaryota > Metazoa > Chordata > Actinopteri > Cyprinodontiformes > Cyprinodontidae > Cyprinodon > Cyprinodon diabolis. The sequence goes on along the minus strand of CM060066.1, from coordinate 50,006,283 downwards.
TCCTTTTTTAGCCTTTTCTGCTGTCGTGTTTCATTTTAAAAGCATTTTTACATCAAAACCAGATGTTCAACTTGACCTAATTGATCCAGTTTAGAGGGAATCTTTGCATCAGAATAAATCTCAGTGGAAACCTGTGGAATGTTAATTGTGGAAAAAAGTTAACGTTCTACAGGTTCCAGACTAAAGCCTTGTTCTAGACTAAAGGCTGATTTATACTCAGAAACCAGGTCGTCGGGTTGTGTGTGGCAGTGAACGCAAATGAGCCTCTGCCCCTTCCGTAGACACTCTGCTGCAATTCTCCAAATCAATCAGACGCCTCCTGTCAGCAGACAGTGCTGCAGACAGGAGGCCTCTGATTGAGCTACATCCGCTCTACACTATGCTTATTTCCTGTTTGGTACCTTACCGGCTTGTTTTGTTTGTTTGACCGCCATTGTGGAAAACGACTGGTTAAGATGAAGCAGCTAGAAGAGCGAGAACGCTGGGGCCCTTTTTCCACCTGGATCCCCGCTCTTTTTCATTCTCATCTCGCTCCGTTGTCACACCAACTTGCCCCCACTTCTTAACCGCCTCGGCCGTATCTAGACCCACAGCTAGTTCCTGATTGTCCCTCTTGCGTTGTGTCGTGCAATAATATAGCACAGACCACACTTCCATATTGGGCATTACTCAAAAATATCTGCACCATACCTGCAACAAGCTCACTGCAACACACTGCTGCTGGAGTAACAAAGCCCTTAAGAATCAATCCAAATTATAGCTCCTCTTCCTTCATCTTTCCTAAGGGCCAACAGTGAAAACATTATCCAGGGAAGGAAAGGAGCTCAGGATGGCTGTGCTGAATTCAGACAGCCTTCAGCCTTACAGACATGACTTACATGACAGACCACCACTGATTGATGGTGGTCAAATTAGGACCACAGCCTTCTAGAAAATAACTACGGTAAACAGATAAAGAAAGATGGTAAAAAAACAAACCAGGAATAACTAAGATGTTTATGACAGACAATGCAGGACAGACGGGGCTTTTTTCAGCTCTGTGCTTCTTTGTGACTCACTTTTACACTTTTGCTTTAAATGGAGCTCTCCTCCTATCAAATGGGGAAAAAAACCTCAGAGAATCACCTTTCTGGCCTCACCCAGTTAGGAGCCGTTCCACATTCTTTTTTGTGGCTTTTTTCTTTTCTTTAAACATGGTTTTTAATGATAACATGTATCAAAATCCTTTACCTTCCTTTACCTTTTAGGAGCATCGTGCACAGCTGGTGCAGCTCTGGGACAATGGCTGCAGGTCTGCTGTCTTTGCATTCAGGAAAAACAAGAGAATAATTTTATTATTTGTACTTTTTTGAAGTTGACCCAGTCAAAAATAGGACATTGTTTGCATTTGTGGGACGGCAGGATAGATGTGAAAAATGCGGTACAGTCCTGCACTGATTGTGTGTCTGGAGCAGCAGTAACAGTTTCACAGGCTGCTGCTGCCTGTTCTGTCAACACGGCTTTGCTTCAGGGTGAAATCTGCTCTGTAGGATTATCAACCATTTTGTCTTCAGTTTGGTTTAAGAAAATATTTTCCACTTTTATAAAGATTTACGTTTCTGTGATCACCGATATGATACTTTCCCTGGAAGACCAAGTCAATTAGACCTCCCTGCTGAGTTATTTATAACAATAGATCTGCTACAGTCTGCAGAGGTGATTTGATTGTTCCTGGTTATCCATCTCTCGCCTCGTTTCACCGCCTGTGTGGAGAAAATTACTCAGACTGAATCACCCTCTTATCTCTGAATGAGTGGAAGTGGTTTAAATGGTCACTGATCAGATACAACTAACATAACAGAGGATGTTTTTAACATTTCACTGCATGTGCTAGGCTCCACCCAACATAATGATACTGTTTACTTTGAGTTAAACATTCAGCAGCTCTGTGTTGAACATCAGGATCTGGAAGGATATTACCCATGATGCCTCTGATTTAAGCAAAATGTGGTTAGTCTAAATAATAGGCTTATTAGTTCACCTCTGGAGCCCTTTTAGTGTTTAAAATACTCTTTGTTTTACAGCAAAACATGGAACATAAGTAAGGTTTTTTAAATAAGCATATTTTCCTTTTACTGAAAAAATAAGTAAGATAATCTACAAATAGAATAAGATAATGCACTGATTTTAAGAAAGCTTTAATCATTTTTAGATGTTTTGCAGAGAAAGAATAAGGCTTGATTTTCTCACTGCCAGGAAACTGTGAGAAGTCTTTGGATGAATACCTGAAATATTTGACTCATGTCATTCAGTAAAGAAAGGCTGTTCTATCAAATACTTAGGAGGTGCTTTAAAGATCAGAAATAATTTTAGCAAATAGTAGAAATAGCAAAAAAAACTGTTTAACTGCTTTCTGTCATTCTGACTGTCATGATTGGTTTTATATCAAACCCACATGCAGAACACAACGGAGGCTGGGTAAAAGTTTAACAGAGTTTATTTAAGATATTGACACAGAAAAACATGAACTGGATCTGGAACAGGTCCGGGTTGGGTTCACTGAAGTCTGCAGAGATGATAGTTTGATTAGCTGGGCAGGCAGATGATTAAAGAGTCCTTTAGATAATTCTGATTCTACCTTGACGGGGTCCAGGCTTCTCTTGTGAGAGAGGGAACCGTTGGGTCCAGAGACTGTTGGTTCAGCAGAGTACACAAGCAGCTGCAGCGTCTAGCTTCTGACTTTGAATGGCAGACCTTGATCAGAGTTTCCAGCTCTTCACAGAGAGCAGCAGGGGAAATCCAAATAGGAATCTTCAGGTTTGGCTCACCAGGGCTGGAAGGCAGGTTAAGCTCACCCAGAGCTTCAGGCTTGTGACAGGTTTCCTGTGAGCAAAGACAGAGGAGGGTTAGAATCAGTTTTCTCACTTAGAGACAACTTAGATTCTTTCAGGTAATAGAGGCTCAGGTTGCTAACCAAACTAAGGTCAACACTGCGGCGTTGAAGGAAGGTCTGGCAGCTGCTTATGAAGGGAAGGTCTCCTGATGAGTAGATGCGTCTCAGGTGTGCTGGAGGGCTCCAGCCCAGGAGACCCACGGCGCACTCTGCTGGAGGAAGGTGGTACATCCCCAGATCCCAACAGTACCCCCCTCTCAACGACCACCTCTTGGCAGTCCCGAGGATGTAGACGGCAGGGAACTCTCATACTCCTCGATCAGGGACGGATCGAGGATGTATGAACCAGGAACCCAGGTGCGGTCCTCCGGACCGTAGCCCTCCCAATCGACGAGGTACTGCCAACCGCGACCTCGCCGATGGGAGTCCACGATCCGGCGAACAGTGAAGGCCGGATGACCATCGACGTCCAGGGCGGGTGGCGGGGAGTCGGATGGTGGGCACAGGGAGCTAGAAATGACAGGTTTGACTTGGGAGACATGGAACGTGGGATGGATACGAAGACTCGGTGGCAGGTGCAGATGGACAGCAGAGGGGTTGATTATCTGGGCGATCTTATATGGGCCGATGAACCGGGGTGACAGCTTCTTGGACATGGCTTTGAGGGGAATGTCACGTGTTGATAGCCATACCTCTTGGCCTATGGTGTAATCAGGGGCAGGACATGTCTTAGAGTCAGCGAAGCGTTTAGTAGAGGCAGATGAGCGGTTGAGGGTGGTGATGGTGTCCTTCCAGATTCGCTGGCAACGGCGGATGTGGTGATGGACTGATCTGACTGATATCTCTCTCTCTCGTCTGCAGGGAAGAGTGGAGGCTGATAACCGATGGAAACCTGGAACGGGGATAAACCAGTAGAAGCAGATCTTAAAGAGTTATGGGCGTATTCGATCCAGGTCAGAAACTGACTCCAGTCAGTAGGGTTGTTAGATGTCAGGCAGCGGAGAGTGGACTCTAGTTGTTGATTCATCCTCTCCGTCTGCCCGTTAGACTGTGGGTGATAACCAGAGGTGAGGGAGGACTTACAGTTTAACGCAGAACAGAAAGCTTTCCAGACCTGTGAGATGAACTGAGGACCGCGGTCGGAGAGGATTTCTTGTGGAATACCATGGAGTCGGAAAACATGCTTCACGAGAAGCTGGGCCGTCTGGAAAGCCGTGGGAATTCCTGAGGGGAATTAAGTGACAGGCCTTGGAAAAACGGTCCACCATGGTTAAAATGGTGGACATACCTCTGGAAATCGGGAGACCTGTGACAAAATCTATGGCGATATGTGACCAAGGACGGGTTGGAACAGGTAGAGGATGCAGCAGGCCAGAAGGTGGTTGATGAGAGGTCTTGTTTCTGGCGCAGATGGGACATGCCAAAACGTACTCCTTAACGTCTTTGTGTAGTGATGGCCACCAGAAACGTCTTGTAAAGAGGGCAATGGTTCTGCTCACTCCAGGATGGGCGGAAAATTTAGCTGCATGCATCCACTGGATCAGTCGGGATCTGACGGAAGATGGAACATAAGTTTTATTTGGAGGGCCGTTACCTGGGTCAGGTTCAGAGGCTAGGGCAGAGTTGATGAGATCAGTGATCTCCCAGGAAACGACTCCAACAGCACAGGAGGCAGGAAGAACAGGCTCGGGTGTCTCAGGTTGATCAGTGCAGTACAGACGAGAGAGAGAATCGGGCTTGACGTTCTTGGAACCAGGTCTGTAAGAGATAATGAGGTTGAAACGGGAAAAGAATAATGACCATCTAGAGTGACGTGGATTGGATCGTTTTGCCGATTGGAGATAAGCCAGGTTTTTGTGGTCTGTCCAGACCAATACTGGATGCTTGGCCCCCTCGAGCCAGTGTCTCCATTCCTCCAGGTCGAGTTTAATGGCAAGAAGTTCTCGGTCTCCAACATCATAATTTTGCTCCACTGGTGAGAGTCTACGTGAAAAAAAAGCACAGGGTGAGTCTTTTGGTCTGAGTCAGATTGCTGAGATAAAACAGCTCCAACACCGGAGTCAGATGCGTCCACCTCTAAGATAAACTGCTTAGAGAGATCTGGCTGGATAAGGATGGGTGCTCTGGAAAACAGGTTCTCAAAAGCGTTCTGGGCTTCAGGTGTCCATTGAAAGGTCTTCTTCACAGAAGTCAGAGTTGTGAGAGGTAGAGCTGTTTGACTATAATTTCTTATGAAGCGTCCGTAAAAGTTTGCAAACCCAAGAAATCTCTGAAGCTGTTTCCGGTTTTCAGGTGTTGGCCAGTCCAGAACTGCCTTTATCTTGTCTTCGGATGGCTTCACCTGCCCGCCCTCGAGCACAAACCCTAAAAAAGTGACAGATGGTTGGTGAAATTCACATTTTTCTGCTTTCACAAAGAGTTTGTTTTCCAAAAGTCTCTGAAGAACTAGACGAACATGTTTCTTGTGGTCAGAGAGGTTCTTGGAGTAGATCAAAATATCATCGATGTACACAAAAACGAATAGGTTCAAAAAATCTCTGAGGACGTCGTTGACTAGAGCTTGAAAACAAGCAGGAGCATTTGTGAGACCAAAAGGCATGACCAATTACTCAAATTGGCCTAAGGGGGTCTTAAAGCCTGTCTTCCATTCGTCTCCTTCTCTTATTCTAAGGAGGTGATATACGTTTCTCAAATCGAGTTTAGTGAACACTGTTGCACCCTGAACAGGTTCAAACGCTGATGCCAGTAATGGTAGGGGGTACTTATTTTTGACGGTTATCTGATTTAAGCCTCTGTAATCTATACAGGGTCGTAGGGAACCATCTTTTTTACCCACAAAAAAGAAACCAGCACCAAGAGGAGATGAAGATGGACGAATAATTCCAGCAGCTAGAGACTCATTGATATATTTTTCCATGGTCTCGCGTTCAGGTTTGGAGATGTTGTATAGTCTACTGCTGGGCAGGGGAGCTCCTGGTAGTAAATCTATGGCGCAGTCATATGGTCTGTGAGGTGGAAGAGACGTACCACTGACCTTACTGAAGACTGGTGCCAGATCATGATACTCGGGAGGAACAGAAGTAAGGTCAGGAGAGTCCATCTCCCCCCTACCTCTAGGGGACTGAAATACAGGAGCCGCAGAACGAAGGCATGACTCGTGACAGGAAGTGGACCAAGACTCAATGTGGCGTTCAGCCCAGTTGATATGGGGGTTATGATGTTCGAGCCACTCGAATCCCAGCACCAGAGGGGAGTATGCAGAAGGAAAAACAAAAAACGTTAATGTTTCACGATGGTTTCCAGAGATTAAAAGTTCTAGAGGTTGCGTCTGATGAGTGACTTGATGAAGCTTCTTTCCATCAATAGCAGATACTCTGAGAGGCTTAGATAAAGGGACAGTCTCAATATTTAATTGCTGGACCAGATCTGAATCAATGAGATTTCTTTCACACCCAGAGTCGATGAAAGCCGACAAGGTGAGATTCTGGTTTGAGAAAAAAAGAGTAGCAGGCAACATCAGATGAGGAGTTTTTTTCAGTTTTCAGATGGCCCGTCAGACTCCTCAATTCCTCTGACGGGCCCTGGCTTTTGACTTAGCCGGACATGAAGCAATGAAATGGCCAGTCTCACCACAGTATAGACACAGATAGCCTCTAAATCTTCGTTGTCTTTCCTCAGGGATTAGCCTTGTGTGTCCAATCTGCATGGGTTCGACCTCCGCTCCATCTGAGTGAGAGACTTGGACAGGCAAAGAAAGAGTCTGATTTTTAGACTTTGGCTTGGAACTGGGTTCTGCGGGTCCAGAAAAAACAGAAGCATTGTTAAATGCAGGAGCTGACACAGAAAAACATGAACTGGATCTGCAACAGGTCCGGGTTGGGTTCACTGAAGTCTGCAGAGATGATAGTTTGATTAGCTGGGCAGGCAGATGATTAATGAGCCCAACACTGTCCTAATATAGATCATAAATCAGCAGGTTTACATAAGGTCAGAGGTCACAATTCAACAATAAGAAATACTGTTCTACACTGCAAAAATGAACTAGAAATATGTAAAATATTCTTAAATTAATCGATTTACCCTTAAAGGCAGACTGCTCAGCTCCTCTACAGTCTGGTGCAGAGGGTGGAAGGTGTTCTCCATGATGGATGGAGCTTGGACAGCACCCTCCTCTCAGGCACTTCCTCCACTGAGTCCAGAGCTCAGCCTAGGACAGAAACGGCCTTTCTCAGCAGTTTGTTTAGTCTCTTTCTGTCCCACTCTGGGCTGCCAGGGAACCAGCAGACGACAGCGTAAAGGAGGGCAGATGCCACCACAGAGTCATAGACGGTTATAAGCAGGGGCCTGCTTACTCCAAAGGACCTCAGTGTCCTCAGGAGGTGGAGGCGGCTCTAACCCTTATTATACAGGGTGTCTGTGTTATGAGTGCAGTCCAGGTTGTTATTGACATGAACACCCAGGGATTAGAAACTCTCCACAGTTTCTACTGGGCTTAATTGATGACAAAGTTACACTTTTAGGGCCCCTAGGCTAAAAGTGCCTTTAATTTAAGTAGGTAAATAAGATAATTTGCCAGTAGAATGAGCATTTTTAACCTTAAAATAAGATAATTAGATAATACGCACTCAAAAGAAGAGATGGCAATTGTTTGGCTGTTTTTTTATTTCAAATGTAAATTGTCTTGTTCCATTGGCTTAGTGTCTCACTTACCTCCTCAATTCAAGTACAAATCTTCTTATTTTAAGAAAAAATAAGTTATTTAGATTTTAACTTTTTTTGCAGCGTAAAATGGCCACTATTTATTAGCTAATAGTCTCACATTTCCCAGAAAACATCCTGATGATCCCAAAGCTCATTGTGCAGCTTATTTAAACACTGATGGTGTATCTATGCAGCAGGTTTCAGAAGGTCGGTAGAGAAACAAACCAGGTGATGTTTAATGATGTCGTAGCTTGTAAAGGACTGTATGTCTGCTGCGGCGTCTTGGATAATAGATGCATTGTTTTATGAAGTGACAAACAAGCTTCCTGCTGAACACCTCATAAAAACACGATCACAGCATAATGTGCTACTCCCACTCCCCCACCCCGTCCTCCACGGGAACAGGAGGCTGACCTACCGCTCACTGCTCCAACTTTCTGCAGATGCAGAGGGTTGGATTACAGTTTGGAAATCTTATGATGCCTAAATAATTTGACCAAGAATCATAATGACTTAAACACTTTAATATGCTAAGATGCTTGTCTGTGCATTAGGTCGCTGTAAAGTTCACTGTGGTCTCTGAAGTAGAGGCAATTTCTTTCTCATGACCCAGAGCTTTGAAGACAGATGATGATGATGATGATGATGATGTTGCTTTAAGCAATTACCAGACAAGAACTCCTTCAGGAAACTTGTCCCATCTTAGTTTTAACAGGTAGTAATTTAAAAATGTAAACTCTAGGGCCTGGATGTTTGTCTTGGAGCAACAAAATGTTTTATTTTTTTACTTGATGTTCTGTAAAAAGCTCACACTAACAAAAGGTAAAGCAAAACGTCTCTGTAATCTTTTTAGCTATTTTTTAAAGGTAAATTGGCTCTAAATGACATTTTTCTGAATCAAAAATAAGAAACAATGATTCAGGATTTATTTGGACACTTCAGCTTATGACGCAGTAATATGACTAATGAGTTTAGCAGACAACTCATTAATTTTTGTTTCCAGTAAATTAAACTGGATCCTCAGAACAAGATAAACTAAATGTTTTTAGTAATTTTAGATGCTAAACTTCCACCCAGTTTTACTTCTGAGGCGAAATATATTTAAATGTTTTCCTTTTATAGGAAATACTAATATGGGGAAAAACATTTAAAATGAACTTGAGAAGGAATGTAGAAAGTCACAGCACTGAGAAGAAATGTACAGATCTTCTTCACCAGGATTCCTTAGAACGCTCTATGTCTAATCCCTGTTATTTCTAATTTAAAGAGAGCTGCACTGATATAAATCTATCCCCCCAAACACCAGCCGTCATTTAGACTTTGGTTTTCAGGCTAAATCTGGTCGGTCCTTCATAGTCTTGATTTAGTCCAGAAATCATTGTAGAAAATTTGGCTATAGTCCAATAATATATGTTAAATATTGTTTTCAACCATTTGCAAATTATGGCTTTTTATCTTCTACTTTTCAAACAAATGTAGACGTCGTTTTGGCATAATTCATCTCGTCTTTTGAATGTTTGTTATACCAAATTTTGCTCAGTGGGATGAGACGTGCGCTCACATCATATACTGACAGATTATTAAATTAAGACTTGCTTTATGTGTTTAGCTGATTAAATTCACTCTTTAAGAAAGAGTTTCCCTCTAAAGAGAGACTGATTCTACGCTGCAGCGTCTGTTTAATCGGAGCTGCTCTACTTATAAACCCAGATGTTGCCTGTGAACGTGGAAAGCTGCTCATTACGTGTATTTAAACAAAAGAAACGTGCAACATTTCTAAAGTACAGAAATTCTACACTAAGATTTTCTGATTCGCTGGAATTAAACTGTTATATGAGTCAAAGTGTCAACAAGGAATATAAAACAAAATAAGGAGAATTATGCTAATATTAGCCTAGCATTCATTTGTTTATTTAATCAGGGAAAATGTAGATCTAGAAACTAGTAGAGCAAAGATGTCCTGCAAAAGATCCTGGCTACGTAGGCCATTTTAATTTAGTTCCAATGGAAGGTAGGAGTATAAAGGGGGTTCACAGGAGGAAACCTTCAGTTCTCCTCCAGACTTCATCCCCATCATAGGGTGAGCCAGAAGGTGAGGATGATGGATCCTCCCTGCGTTCAAGCCCACCACCAACAAACTTCCTAGCAGACATGACGCAGAATCTGCTGCCACTGCAAACCTTCTTTCTTTCTTTCTCTTTATTCTATTTTTTTTATGGGTGGTAAACAGAAGCTAGGTTAATACTGTGATCAAAAACATCTTTTATGCAGGCCGGGCGCCTTAGGGCGGTGAGCATCATTTCATGGGCATTACGCTGCTGTGCGTTATGCATAAGTTAGGCTTTCCTTGGACATAAGTTCTGGACTAGATATGAATACTCTAACAATACGCCAAAAATTAAAATAATACATAGAAAGTTCAGCGTATACCAGCACTTTAGGAGATTCTGGGACGTCAGGCTAAATAGTCAAGGTGTGACAGCGGCTTCGCAAGAAGCTATTGAAAGCTTAGAGAAAGGAATCTGAAGACACACAGATAAAGTATTAATGTTTGGAGGAAAACAGAATAGAAAAAAAGAGAAACACATTAACTACAGTTACATACAGCATCATCAGATCAAACACACAATAGACACAAAACACAATAATTTCCCAGAGCAGGCAGATAAATGTTGGGTTGTGAATGTATGGAAGGAGCATTCTGGTTAAATAGACTGAAATAGACTTGATTAGACTGATTGGTCTAAAACAGGCAGCAGCAGCTCAACCAAAATGCTTTAATCGTGACAAACACCATCAAAATGGATCATATGATACTTGCCCTAAAATCACTGCTCTGTCTACCTCTTAGTGAAACAGCAGGCACTGAATGCTAGTGAAGCTAAAAACATTTCTAAGCTGTTTGTCAGGTTTGATCCACATAGACCAATCAGCTCATTGAAACAAGGAAGAGGAAGCAGAATGTGGTTTCTATCCTGTTTCTATTCACTCTTTTATTTTATACAGGAAATCTGATATTCTGTTCATAGTTATTTTATTTCATGTGATTTCTCATAGCTGTTCCTTATCTTTTGGAAAGCGCTTCGATCTACTTCCTGTAATAATTGAACTAAATATAGGCTACTATTTACGCACGTTCTCTTTCATTTCAAGTTTTTATGCACTTCTTCTCTAAATATTTCATCATCTAACAGAAGTTTTATCTATACTGTTTTATTTGCCTTCAGTTTTTTTTAAAATGTGTCTTTCTAAACTAGGCCCTTAATTTAAACATCTAATCTACAAAACAATGGTATCGTTCACACCTCAGAGAGGATTCTAGTTTCAAACTAATTTACCGTCTTGGGCAGAAAGTTAGAAAAGCCAAATGTTTGGTGGGGCTCTGGGCCTTCCAGTGTTACCAGTTTGGAACATCATGCATCCATTCTGATACATTGAACTCAGAAAGTCAGAGGAGACTGAAGAGATGGAACAGAGGGTGTGAGGAGATTGAAACTGGACCATAAAACAGCTCATATTAAATTATTTAGGAAGTTTTCCAGTTTCCTTACATGACTGGGGAAGATTTTCCACCATATAATGACTGAACAGAGCTGAGTTCAGATGCACGGTGTTTACACTGCAGACTGCTTCATCAAATAGCAGAGGCTTGAAGCCCCGCCCACCTGCTATACTCAGCAAACAGACTGAGTGGTTAGTGTTTTATTCCCGCAGGTTCGAGCAGTTAAAATTATACTTTGTGGTCCTTTTGTTGCAGAAATATTAAAGATAATTTCTTAGGTCATCCAAAGGTCACCACCCCCCCATGAATTGAACTGAACCAAAGTGATCTACCTTTTAGGGCTACTTTATGCATATTTGTGCAGGTAAAACTTTCATTTGTGCTTCTTTGGTGTTTTTAGAAATCCTTTTTATTTTGTCGATGACATCACATCCCACCAGACCTATGTGCTGTGCTTATTTGCGAATATCAAGTTATTACATCATATAATATGTCTTTCCTGTGTTGGCATTGAATATAACCTTGGGCATGTTTACCTTATGTAGTGGGTGGAATAGTCCACAGCCTCTCGGATCCTTTCATTTGGTTCTGCCGTTACCCCTGGAAACCCAAAGCTTTTACTGTTAAGATCTCACTGTCGGCATTTCACAATAAAAGCATAGGTGAAATGTGAGATCACAGACTACAGCTAAATTGTTTCCTTTAAAAAACATTTGAATCGGCCTAAGAAGATGATCAACGTTTGGAAAAACCTGAAAAAAGGGCTGTAAGGTGGATCACATTGGTTCATCCAGAACTATATCTCATCTCTATTTTCCATTCTGACTTGAAATAGCTTCCTCTTTGCTGCTCTTCTTTAACCTACATCACAACCAGCCCCTGATTGGTCACCGTTGGAATAAAGTGGGGATTTCTCCACTGTCTTTATTGCTTTTGTTCCTGATTTATTGTTTATTACTTTTTAATCTATTTTAAACACATAAAAGAGGAAATATTCACACAATCATGTATGTTTGTGTTCTTCAGAACCTCATTGAACACCAGTTCAAACTATTTAAATTTACTGACTATCTCAGCCTAACCAGACTGAAGCTGAATGTGTCCCAAACATTTAAAAGAAGCTAAATGGATTCAGCCTGTTTGCCACTTGTGATCCATGGCTGTATGGACGCATCACAGAGATTCAGAGAGCTTTAAGGTTTTCTCTGTCTCAATATCTAAGGAAAGAAGTTGTTTATCGTTAAGTTTTCTCATGAGATGATCCCATTTCCTGCTACAGTGAGCACACATCCATGATGTTACCTTTGTGTTATTTCTGACAAACAAACCTCAGAAGGTGACCAGACAGTTAATGAGGAAGAGGAAACAGTCCTGATGACACAGCACACTTAGGAGGAGTTCTATGAATTAATGTGGAAACCAAAGCAGACCCAGTTGTATGTAAAGGTGTGACCAGTTAGATCAGCATCAGACAAAAATAAGCTGCATGTTTACAGGAATCCACCATTCGCTGCTGCAGACATCAGGGTGGGAGGATCCCTGTTGATCAGTGACATGGTGTTTTATCATTTGAAGTTAAAGACGATTAAAGTTCTTCTCAGAACAGGCTCTGAGCATTTATAGCTGACAGTTTGTTAGCTTGTAATGTCTCTGTGGATTTATTCTGTGTAACCAATAAGTTCAACTCTAATGCGTTTCCTCTTTTCACTACCAAAGAGTCGTTAATGTGACTTCTGTGGCTTTAACATTACAATAAAATTAGAGTAAGCGTTATATCTGTAGATGTTAAGCCAGAATGAATCTAAATAAAACCATTTATTGTGATCCCAAAGATGTTTGATTAAAAACATGTTTTTAGCATAATCTGCCAAGAATAACCAGTTCTATTCTGATATCAGTATAAATGTTAATAATATTCTTTTAAAATCAGGAAGAAACAAATAAATACTGTAAACAGAAACTCATCTTTTTAAGTGAGGATAACTTTGAAGTGTTTTATTCTCTGACTATTGTAGATGTGTGGACTCAGCATGAGTAGTTTCAGAACCACTGGTCCATTTAGATATAATCATCTAATTGATCTGTATAAGAATAGGATCCTGATTTTTTTTTTTCTTCACTTCTTCCAATAAACTAAGGATGAAACTTTCTGATGGAACCAAAATCTTAACAGATGTCGTCCTAAAGAGAAATCTCCACCATCAATGCTGGTCTGGATGATTTTAGAATCATTTTCTGTCATCTCTATAATAAATAATATCTACTTGGATTAAAATGTTTCCTTTGTCAGCTTTACAGTTTCAGTAAAGATAAGCTGTGCTGCTCGTCTGCTCTGCCTGATCTGAGAGCAGCTCAGCTGTTTTATTTTATCTAAAGCTCTTTATGCTGGTTGGGATCTTTGGTTCTAAGCTTCCTTCAGGCAAACATCTTTAAACAAACTTGTTTTCAGCTTTAATGTTTCTGCAAAACTCATTTTGAAACATTTTGCTTCAATACTGAATCAGTAGCTTTCAAAGGACAGAATATGGTGATTGGTGGCTCTTTATTGGAGGCTTTAATCACTGCTGGAGGTGAAGCCCATGAATCTGGGTTGAGTTTGCAGATGAATATCAACGTTTTTCTATCATACTGCAGAAGGAAGGAAGGAGAGAGCAGAAGTCACCCTCAAACACACCCATAGTGACCAGCCCTCCCCTCTCCTCCCCTCCTCCCTCCTCCTTTATAAGCCTCCAACTTTCCTTAACACTCACTTTCTTCCCCTCATTGACTGCTGGTAGAAAGGATCGATGTCTTTCAGGTTTTTTCTCAGGCTGACAGCAGTTGTCTGTAAGTTCTGTGACTCTAAGAGCTCTTTCCTGTTACCAGATTCAGGGTGAAGCATCTGTTGAAATGTTGCTGTTGCTCTGATTGTTAACCCTACCTGTACTTGCTCCTTCTCTGGTAAAACATTTTCATGTTGCTTTAAACAGTAAATGTTACAGTAGTTCCTACAGGCCTGTGGATGGCTCTCACAGAATCAGTTAATGTTGTTGCAGGCAGTCCAGACGGGTCTTTGTTGTAGAATCTTTAGTGATTGTTCCTGAGGGAATAATAAAGACCACTTAGCTTCTTTAGTTGGGTGGTTTATAAAGACAATGCAGTACTAGATAGCAGACATGAAGGGACTCAATTCAAAAGGACTCTTTTGGTCATAGTTTTCCTACTAAATGAACATTACAGGAAATATAGGAATATTAGCATGATATTAATGCTTGGTAAAAATGAGTTTGTTTAAGCTTTATAAACAGTGGCTCATAAAACACCAGAAATGACCAGAAATTATAATAAGCAGAACATTTTGGCTTTGAAACTTTCCCCCTAACTTTGCCAGAGCTGTTGAACTCTGCTTTAGAAAGGTGAGTTCCAGGAAAGTTTAGTCCAGGTTGTGTTGCTGGGTGTGTCTGTGTTCAGAGGGCCCAGCTAAGGCTGGTAGTTTCCTCTGGGATGCTTCATGCTTCCAGTCTCTGATATCTCCTGGTTATTCCTGTAAACTCTCAGAGAAATGTTGCAGAAAGTCTGTTTTGCAGAATCTGGTTCTGAGGTTAGTCACTGAGTCATCTGCAGGAGATTTTCCCAGTGCAGTGCTCCTGCAGAGCTACCAGGGCAAAGAGAGTGGGGTGGGGGGGTGTATGTGGCGGACAGCCAAGCGTCTCCCTGTGATAGGTTCCTGAAAGTAATTTAGAGAGGGGGTGCTGAGGTCAGCAAGGATATTGGTCCCAGTGTCCAGTATTCATTTAATAGATTATGACACAACACTTTTATAAAGTATGAATATAAAGAATATAACATGAAAGCAGACAGCATCTAAACTAAGTTACAGTCTATTAAATGTTAACATAAAGTTTAGATTAAATCTGTTTCATGTGAATCTGGAGTAATGTGCTTTAATCCCACTTAGTTTGTTTAGGTTTTATTTCAGTTTGACTTCATTAACATGTGGTGTTTCTCACATTGCTGGCTGGTTCAGAGAATCAGCGGGAAGCAGATTCTCCCCTCAACACTCCTCTGTTCTGCTCTTTGCAAACATCAGGTGCTGCTTCTCTGTCCAGTTTGCATTTCTCAACATGTTTTCCTCCATGTCGTGTTAGTCGTTTTACCAGATCAAACAGCTGCAAGCAGCCAAGAGAACTTTAAATTCTGTCCTGGGTTCAACAGGAGGCCATTGAAGGGCTTCCCAGGCCTCTGAGTCATTTTCTGCTTACATGTGTTTTTTTGTCTGAGAAAATCACTCTGGTTGTTTCTCTCACCTAATAGCTGCATAAAAGGCAGCAGGACTCTGATTATCTGTTCATGTTTCTTCACTTATCCTGCAGTGGAAACATTTCATGATTGTCAGAAAACAATAAGCTTTATAAAGATTATCTTATTCTTTGTTTGCTGCAGAGTTGCAAAGCATTTTTTTTTATTTTGCATGAGTCACCTTACATTCCCCACTACTGTCCGTTAGTCTTTGAATCTATTTTTAATCTGCAATCTTCCCTTCCTGACTGAGTTCAGCTCTTTGACTGTAACTCAAGAATAGCAGGACGCCTCATCAGACAGAGGCATAGTGACAGGACCACCCTATCATGCTATCTACTTCAATAAGAGTAGTATTATTTCCTACTGAAGAAAAGGTATTAGGTAGCTGTTGAAGAAATAAGTAAGAATAGAACGAATTTGATAAAAAGTAACTCAAGTTCTGATTAACTGATCATTAAAACTGATTTAATGCTTAAGAATTATGCTATCACAGAGATTAGATTGTCAAAAATATCCCTCCATCCATTTTCTAATAGGCTATACACCCCTATACACCCCTTGGTGCTGGTGCCTATTTCCAGCTGTCAATGGTCAAAAGGGAAGATACACCCTGGACAGGTCTCCAGTCCATCGCTGGGCAACACAGAGACAAACAACCATACACACACCTAAGGAGAAATTAACCTAACAGCAATGTTTTTGGACTGGAATCCAGAGTACCCAGAGAAACCCCACGAATCAAACCCAGAACCATCTTGCTGCAAGGCAGTAGTGCTACCGTTGCACCATTGAGCAGCCCTGGTAAAAGCAGCCCAAATGTGTGTAGTTAAGTTAAAGGGGTACTGCATTAGGTTTGTGTTAGAGAGAAAAAGACACCAGCGGGAAGAGCCATTGCACGCTGCTCCAAGCTGAGACGAAGTTCAAAACCCCACAGCTCTGGTTGTAGCTACAGGTCTGAAATTTTCTGCATTTGTGGTTGACAAGATGTAGAACAAATTTAATACAAGGAGACCTGCCTTTTCTCAAAATGTCTTTATTACTGCTGTTCAAAAACAACAACTAAAGAATTTGAATTTCTCCATTTTCAAGTGATGCTTTCATATCTATAAGCACCTAAACATAAATGCTTGTTCTTTAATTGAATTTCTGTCTCAATCCCCCATGATGGTTGATCAAGTGGGGTCACGACCCCAGCTTTGGAGGTCAATACTGTAGATCCCTTAGCTCCATTGTGATCCTCTGTGTTTAGTTGTCCTGAGGTCCAGCTACAGATGATTGGGACTTTTAGATGAATTGAAGCTCCTTAACTTCTAAACCTAGTTCCATTTTGACCAGTGGGGAATGTTCTTAAATGTGCTTTATGAATAAAATAGATTTTGTTAGATTCATAATAATATAACTAAAGTGAGGAAATAATAAAGAAACTCCACTTCTGTGATATTTTCCCAAAAGTTAAGTCGATTAATGTAACTGAGTAAATCTGTGTCGTCTCTTACAACATCCACATATGAGCACCTTTAACTTTTATAACTATTCTTATTAAGAGCTTTGCTTTAGCCTTAGGTTGAGCTAAAATAAATCATTTATTCCTGTGATGATGTGTCTGAGATAAATGACTCATTGATTTATTGCAGAACTGAGAAGTTGTGATGACATAATCTGTAAAATGACAGGGTTTCAATTTCCTGCTGAATATTTTCCATTGTTTATAGCTTCATAAACACATACAGCTTGGGGCTGGGGGGTAATCATGTAGTTCAGACATTCATCACACCTGGTTGGGACTCTGTTAGCACCATCAATATAAGAACTTTCACACTGACATGAACTCAATATCTTCCAAATAAGTTGTGCCTTGAAAATGAAAAAAGAACCCAAAAAGTAACATTTTCTGCATTTTCCCTCCAGGGTGAATGAGCTATTCTCACTGTTTGCCTGTATACTGCTGAAGAAATGCTTGCAAACCTATCTGGAAATTTAATAAATACAATTTAAAGAAGAACTGCTACACCTCAAAGTAACTCTGTATCTTGAAAATAGTCCCTCATCCTCTTTAAAATGAAAAAAAGTTTTTTTTTTTGCCCTTTAATGCATTCACTACTTTTACAGTCTGCTAATACTGAACTCAGTGGGAATACTTCATTAGATTTATATTTCAAATAGTTACTTTCTGTTCAGTCATGCTGACATGGAAAGAACTTGTCAGTCTTAAAGCTACAGTGTGTCAGTTTTAGCAACATGTAATAGTCAGACTGCAGCGACCTGAACTGCTCACCCCACCACTTCTACCCCTCCAACATCATGGAGGCCATCATGGTACAAAATGGCTTCCACAAGGTCAGCAGTTTGTCTAGTTATGACGAGGTTTGTTTGCATGTAGTTTTATAAATAGTATTTTAATACTCTTTGTAGGATATAGATTTTATATCGGCCTAATTGGCTGCAGTCACATTAGAGCGTAACGATGATCTGTACTCTCACAGTGTGTCAGCTCTGCTCTGCCATGTCTGTCTCTATAAATACCTTATCTGATCCTGTGGGATTAGAAACAGTCATTTCTAACAGAAACATACAGATTACAATTTTCACTTTGAAAATGATAATAAATTGCATAATTATCTATAATATATTAAATTTCTGCAGCTTTATTCAGCATCTCGTATGGACTGGATTTTTGCATCTTCCAGTGTAACATGAGCACGAGCATTTCAAATTAAGCTGTTGCACTAAGCTAGACAGTGCAACAGTTGATCTGACATGGCAGTATTTGATAACATTTTTAATTATAAAGGGAGAGAAAGTTAAAAAAGAAGTTAAAAAAAGTTTTTTGGGTGGGTTTGGGTTTTTATTCAATGATAGGTACAAACTCCCAATACAAAATACCTTCCAAATGATCCATTGCATCAACCCTCAAATGGACTTAATAATTTTCTATGTATATATTTTTATTTCTAGTCCATTTATCCCCCGCCCCTAATACAGACATTGTTATAATTATAACAATGATAAAGCGCTGTTCGATGTTCTATTTTGTACATATAAACAGTGTTTGAATAACTTGTAAACAACAAAAGGAATAAACACTGAACTTTAGTATGTTTTAGACTGAATAAATGTCATTTAAATGCAAAGAATAGCTAAAAACAGTGGTATGGTTACAGTAAGTCTCTACCAGAAGTTGCATATTAGTGGTAACTTATGTTGTTTATTAGGATCTGAGTGGAGCAAGTAGGTACTGAATAGAGGGGCCCCAAGATGGAGCACAAGGGATTTCACAAGTGATTTCTGTGATCTCTGATGTAAAGCAGGAGCAGTGGTCTGCAACCCTGCTACCACCCAGCTAATTCAAATGACTTAATCAAGCTTTTCAGCAGGTTATGGCAAATGCCTTTAAATGAGCCACTCATTTGATTCAGCTGGATTCTAGCAGGAATGCATCTAAAACCTCCAGGAGAGCAGATCTACAGAACCAAGGAACTGATCACAAGGAACCAACAGGAAAATTAAGAAATAAATCACTGAAGAAAGATCAGGTTTGAAAGAGGCCTTACTAATGCATATTTAACTATAGTTTCAATTAATTTATAATTCTACATAATATATCAACTAGATGGGTTTAACAGTTGTTCTTTACCTTTAGTTACATCGAAGATAATCACAGAGACAAACTCTCCCCATAAAACAAAAAACTTTATATAAGAGCATCAATTATTTATCAGTTATTGTCTTGGTCTTGGTTCTGTTATGCTTTACTTTGCTCCTTGTTTTCTAGTTTTATTGGTTTAATTCCAGTTTTGTTGTAATTTCTAGATTTATGTTCTCATGTTTTTCTGTTGCACTCTTGTGTGTGTGTGTTCCTTTCCCCTTGGCTCCCTCATTGTCTCCTCTCACACCTGCTCCTTGTCAGCTCGTTAACCCTCCCTTTGTCTCTCTCTGCTATTTATGCTCTCCCTCTGCTCTCACTCTTTGTTGGTTCCTTGTCTTTGCTGTCCTCCCGTGCTGTTGTCCACGTTCCTCGTCTCTCCCTGGCTCCTCGTGTTTGGTTTCCCCAGATGTCTCCATAGTTCTGGTTTGCTTTTCATTATTAGTTTGATTTTTGCATTCCTGCCTTTATTAAACTGTTTCCTTTGATTAAATCCACAAGAAATCACGTCAGCCTCTCTGCCTCTGCATTTGGGTCCTAAACCATAACCAACCATGACAGTTATATATTGTTTTGAAAATGTTTTCCTGTATTCTTATCAGTTTTTGGTTAATATTTTGCACTAACTTTAAAATGTCAAAGTAGGAAATTTCTCTTTGTGTTAATTGGTTTGTGATGCCTCAGTGTTTGAGTTCAATCTGTGTCTAACCTCACTGGTTTCTCTATTCTTTTATTTATTATATGTTTCATCTGTGACTGATTATATATTCTTCACCACATAAATCAGAAGTAATGATCAAACAGTTACTCAGTAATTGAGTTTTTGGGGGTGAATAAAAACATTTAACATCTACTTTAGTAAAACAATGTTGTAGTAGAGCTTCTGGTTGAAGATTACGTTTCTCCCACACGAAGAAAAGAAAAATATAATTTACCACTAATTATCTATCAACCCAACATGAGGTGAGGTGGAGGTTTGTTCTACTAAGCATCACTGTGATCATCATGAGGAACGGAGAGTAGATGAACGTGACCTGATCTAAAAGCGTTGCTTGTGATAATAAACAGTAGAAATCCTCTCTGGGAGCTTCTAGCCGTATTTGCATCATGGTATAAAATATCTGAGTGCTTTAAGTGGTTGATCCACATTTGCCGGGGTAAGATGCTAAACAGGAAATACCCAGATGTTTTTCTTGAAGCCGATTTATTCCCAATGTTACTCGCTTGCAAAACAAAAAATGATACAAACGGCGAGCTGACAGCTTTTCCCGGCTAAGCGGTCAAAACCGATTTGCCTTTTCCGGTGAGACACACGTCCAAAAACACATCATTTCGTTTCTTATATAGTGTTATTTATGGACTATGGGTTCAGTCCAGCTGAGTTAGTGTTTGGCCATATGGTAGGGGGACCACTGAAACTTCTCAAGGAGAGATGGTTAGAAGAGTCACCTTGTGAATCTAACCTCTTGCAGGTTGTGTGTAGTTTCAGGTATAAACTCCAGAGGGCTTGTGAACTTGCTAAGTCAAACTTATGCAAAGCCCAAGTCAAAATGAGACAAAGGTTTGACAGAAAAGCTAAGCACAGAGTGTTTTCTCCGGGGGAGAGGGTGCTTGTTCTCCTGCCGCTTCCTGGGTTTACTTTGCAGGCTCAGTATAGTGGGCCTTTTGTGGTCGAAAGTCAGGTCAGTGAGACTGACTATTTGGTTAAGACCCCAGACAGGAAAAGGAAAACACGTTTGTGCCATGTTAACCTTCTGAAGCCATATTTTGACAGAAAAGATGTACAAATTTGTATAGAATTGTACATATTGGCTTCTACAACATGGATGCCGTCAATATCTGCAGTTCTTCATGCAGACGACTCAAGGGTTGCTCAATAAACTGGGGAACATTAACGTATCTGCTGGTGCCATATTTTCTGTACTGATTCTCAACATTATCAGTCAGTTCCTTCATTTATTTACTGTTTTAGTTTTCTGAACAATGTGTAATATGTAAAATTATAAACTAAACTAATACAGATACAATTAAACTCAAAGTAAAACATAAATACTATTTTATGTAAATAGCTCTTAATAACTAAAATAGTATTATTGATAAAAAAAAGACACACAAACAAAAGTTAGAGGGTCAAATGTCCAGGATGAGGCTCTATATTATATTTAAGCCCCAAAGGTTCGCACCTTTTTCTCTACAGAAGATATTTTATAGATTCTAAAGATGTTTTAATCAGTGTTAATCAAATGTTTGGAATAAATTAAATGATCCAATTTGTGTTTCAGGTCATACCATTTAAAAAAAAAAAAAATATATATATATATATATAAATCAGATGAAGGTTTTTCTTAATAACTCAGAAGCTTGATGATATTCAACGAAATGCTTTTTTCATCCTTTAGCTACCTTTGAAATATTGAATTAAAAAAATACATTTTTATAGCTTTCTTATTTGCATCAATTTACAGCAAACTGTTTATTGCTGTAATAAAATATGATCTTTTTTCTCTCAGTTTTTCTTATGAGTATATTGTGGATATTTTCTTTATTCCACCTTCTTCTTTCCCTCCTATAAGGAGTTAAAAGCCTCCTTTACAGAGCAGCAGCAGTGTTGCTGATTTAGACACATTATTTTGTATTAAGCTCAATAATGGCAGCTCCCTCCAGACAAACATGTATATCTATTATTGATGCATCTATGAGTTTCTAAATGTTCAGCTGTGGAGGCCAGGAGAGCTGCTCTGTGGTTCATGGTGTTTCCGTATGAACACTGTAGCAGCTCCACACAATCTGTCCCACTCAGGGCCAGGTGGGGCATGAAGGCTGACTCAGAGGAGGGCCCCCTGACTGAACTTCACATGGGGGTCTAACATGGCTGTTTTCCACTGCAAAAATAATGTTCCAACCACCAAATCCAGACCCATCCATCAGATTACCATTCTATGAAGCTCTTGCCCTAATCTGAAGGTGACATGAAGGTTGGAGGTCTGTGGCGACTGACTTTGCAGAAGGTCTACAGGTGCTGGTCATAAAATTAGAATATCATGAAAAAGTAGATTGATTTCAGTAATTCCATTTAAAAAGTGAAACTTGTATATTATATTCATACATTACATACAAACTCATATATTTCAGATGTTTATTTTGTTTAATTTTGATGATTACAAATGACAACAAATGAAAATCTCAAATTCATCATATCAGAAAATTAGAATATTACTGAAGACCAATAAAAACAAAGGATTTATAGAAATGTTGGCCAACTGAAAAGTATGAACATGAAAAGTATGAGCATGTACAGCACTCAGTATTTAGTTGGGCCTCCTTTGGCCTGTATTACTGCAGCAATGCGGCGTGGCATGGAGTCGATCAGTCTGTGGCACTGCTCAGGTGTTATGATAGCCCAGGTTGCTCTAATAGTGGCTTTTAGCTCTTCTGAATTGTTGGGTCTGGTGTATTGCATCTTCTTCTTCACAATACCCCATAGATTTTCTATGGGGTTAAGGTCAGGAGAGTTTGCTGGCCAATTAAGAACAGGGATACCATGGTCCTTCAACCAGGTACTGGTAGCTTTGGCACTGTGTGCAGGTGCCAAGTCCTGTTGGAAAATGAAATCTGCATCTCCAAAAAGTTGGTCAGCTGCAGGAAGCATGAAGTGCTCTAAAACTTCCTGGTATGTGGCTGCGTTGACCCTGGACCTCAGAAAACACAATGGACCAACACCAGCAGATGACATGGCACCCCAAACCATCACTGACTGTGGAAACTTTACACTGGACTTCAAGCAACGTGGATGAAGTGCCTCTCTTCTTTTCCTCCAGACTCTGGGACCTTGATTTCCAAAGGAAATGCAAAATTTACTTTCATCAGAGAACATGACTTTGGACCACTCACCAGCAGTCCAGTCCTGTTTCTCTTTAGCCCAGGCAAGACGCTTCTGACGCTGTCTGTGGTTCAAGAGTGGCTTGACACAAGGAATGCGACAGCAGAAACCCATGTCTTTCATACGTCTGTGTGTGGTGGTTCTTGAAGCACTCACTCCAGCTGCAGTCCACTCTTTGTGAATCTCCCCCACATTTTTGAATGGGTTTTGTTTCACAATCCTCTCCAGGGTGCGGTTATCTCTCTTGCTTGTACACTTTTTTCGACCACATCTTTTCCTTCCCTTCGCCTCTCTATTAATGTGCTTGGACACTGAGCTCTGTGAACAGCCAGCCTCTTTAGCGATGACCTTTTGTGTCTTGCCCTCCTTGTGCAAGGTGTCGATGGTCGTCTTTTGGACAACTGTCAAGTCAGCAGTCTTCCCCATGATTGTGTAGCCTATAGAACTAGACTGAAAGACCATTTAAAGGCTTTTGCAGGTGGTTTGAGTTAATTAGCTGATTAGAGTGTGGCACCAGGGGCCATCAATTTTGAACCTTTTCACAATATTCTAATTTTCTGATATGATGAATTTGAGATTTTCATTTGTTGTCATTTGTAATCATCAAAATTAAACAAAATAAACATCTGAAATATATGAGTTTGTATGTAATGTATGAATATAATATACAAGTTTCACTTTTTAAATGGAATTACTGAAATCAATCTACTTTTTCATGATATTCTAATTTTATGACCAGCACCTGTAGGTGGCAGACTGCTTCATGGCTGAGCTGCTGTCATTACAGGTGGATTCCACCATGTTAGAAAAGTATGGGAGTTGACAGTGGGATGTTTAGGGGAGACGGTACCATGAAGTTACTCACTGAGCTTCGAAGCGGGGAATAATTCTTTTAGAATTATTCTTTCAGAATTAAATAGGGCCTATGAGCCTTATTTAACGAACATGAGGCCATGTGAGGGATTTGAAAACCTGATTTCGCATGTTTGGAGGATTGAGCAAATATTCTTGTCATTAAAGTTGAGCTACTTCTACTTATAACCACTGGTGTTGACCAGATATCCATAGCTCTGGATGAGGATGAAAGGGCCCTTGATTTATAGAGAGGAAAAAATGAACATATGTACAAGAAAATAATGTTTTAGGCCTACAAGAATAAAAATATGTACTTTGTTGTTTTTATTTTCAGGCATTCATATGCAATATATATAATGGGTTATTTGAGTAAAAACTTGCTGCTGATAACTTTTTGGAATTACTCCTCTACCTAAAATCGTGGACTTTTATTTTAAAAATGCATACACATATAAAAAAAGTAGATATTGGATAAAAAAGGAGTGTGCCCTTATCTGTTTAGTCCAGTATTGATGATCTAACATTATGGCACGTGCAATGAAATTCTAATTATAAAACTCCATAGAGAACCATAGAAAAACTAATTTAAATCAGAAAAAATAAATTAATATGCTCCCTTCTTCCGAAACAAACAGGATGTTTTATATTTAGCTTTATGTGAATCGGTGTCGAAAAATATGTAACTCAAAACCATCGGAAAAGTGTTTCCTACATTTTTAATACTAAACAAATAGAATTTGAATCAGGAATAAAGTGTTTCTCCTTCTTCTGAACCTCAGGATTTGATATTAATTTTGTGCCACTCGGTGAAAAGTCTAAAAGTTGTGAATTGTTTTTTTTTTTGACATATATATTGACGGTCGGGCCTTAAAGCGACCACCGTCTATAATGGAGCGGGACGGAGGAGAATTGCTCCCTGAAGGCCTCATGCCCGAGCCGGACAAGCAGGAGGCCGACAGGCCACCACTAGAGTAGTTTAACCGCGGAGGAATACAGAAGCTGTTCCAGGGCACGAAAATCAGGGGTATGGCAAGTTTTAAACATTTTATTACTATACCGGATATTCATTGCTGATATGAATACCAGTAACATTCTTTTCCCTGCTCTAAGCCCTACATCATCGGGCACAAAGATCATAAAAACAGGGCATATATACATATATATTTAAGATGCATTCATTAAGCATGAGAATGAAATAAACACTTAATGCTCTGCACAGCAAAGAGTGAAATTTCCATTTCATTTAGTTTCATCACATTTTATGTTGTCCCAATTAAAAATGTTTATGTTTGGTCTGAAAATGTTAACTCTGCTAAAATTAAAAATCTCTTACCAAGAAAAAAAAACATCTAAATATTTAGCTGCTAAATTGATATATCCTAAAAGATAAAAAAAAAGCTAGTTTTTGGAGTATTTGGTCAATGTGCACTTTGAAATATTACATAATTTTGACTTATTTGAAATATAAAAACAATCAACATATTCTCATTATCAGTTCGTATGAAATCGTACGAAAAGTTATGCACACTATTTCGTACGTTTTGGACGTTTTTCCTCAAAAAACTGATCAGTGCGCATGCGCTGGCAGACAGCAAAAAAAAGCAGATCAGCAGACGGACGTAAAACTGGGAAAAACAGTGCAATAATCACTTCTTCATGTCTCTAACTACATTGCTTGCTGTTTTATATCTTAGGGTTAGGGTTAGGGTTAGAGTCAGGGTTAGGGCTAATTTTTTTTTTATTCTATGTTCTTGAATGGTGCGTAAGATGCGCATGCGCATACGACGAAAAAAACATCCAAAACGTACGAAATTACGGTGCATAACTTTTCGTACAATTTCATATGCACTCATAATGAGAATACACTGCAAACAACAGTTTTGATAAAATCAGGATAAGAACTTAAGAGTTAGAAAGCCCATGTTGTTGTTTAGATGTTTCCCGCTGGAAGCTGTTCATTTATATATTCATTTATATTGTGTTTTCATATGTGAACGGCTCATGAAAGCACCATAGACCAGGGGTGTCAAACTGGTTCCAGAAAGGGCCATGTGGCTGCAGGTTTTCTTTCCAACCAAGCAATAGCACACTAGACTCGAGTCATCTCATCAAGTGAGTCCAATCTGAACATGATGACTTGATGAGATGACTGGAGTCTGGTGTGCTATTGCTAGTTTTACTCACATGCCTGGAAGATGTCTAGTGCTACTACCACATATGATCTCGCTCTCCAAATGGAATTAAACGATTCTGATTAGCTAGCCGAACGAATAGAAGTGGTAGAACGCAGCCGCCTGTGGCCCGGGCTGCCTGTCACAACTCCAGTCCGCTGTGCGGATGACATCACACACACTCTGCTTTGTTTAGAAATATAAAAAATATTACCGTGCATGCGCGTTTCCTGTCGCTAAAGTTGCGCAACAGTCGCCCTGTGCTCGTGCCACAGGAGAACTATGGAGAGCGTAAACGATCAAATGATAGCTTATATGGAGAAAGATGGATGGATGGATGGATGGATGGATGGATGGATGGATGGATGGATGGATGGATACTCTGCCTTTTCAACCTACTGTATTTTTTATTTTAAACATTATTTGATGGCCTTTGTAGCAGGGATGGAGATCCATTTTATGTCACACACAGAGTATACATCTAGATAGATGGATAGATAGATAGATAGATGCTGCAGTATCTATAACAACCCAAACACACAGTATTTCAGAATTAGACATCCCCAGTTATTAATTTCACCAGATCTGAATGCCCTGTTAAAAAATTTCACATGGAGTTCCCCCCTGATGTCATTTACGTTGAGTTGCAATAAATGCTAAACTCTCTGCAGGTTCTTGTCTTTGTCGTCCTCTCTATTCAGCTGGCTTTGAAATACATGGCGAGAAGGTGGGGGCTGGGTGGTGAGGGTTACGGGGGCGAGAAACGCAAAAGTAACCCAATAGTTACTTTTACTAGTAACTAGTTACTTTTATTGTGGAGTAACTCTGTTACTAACTCAGTTACTTTTTGGGAGAAGTAACTAGTAACTATAACTAATTACTTTTTCAAAGTAACGTGCCCAACACTGCATGTGCACATATGAAAAACCTAAGACATAATTGTAAAAGCAGTGGTGTATTTCAATAGGCTGTTGTAGCTTTTAATGACACCAGTTCGGAGCATTAAAGTATAATGCATGAATTATATAAAGATGGATCTATTTCATAAAACTGAATCAATATTGGGGTGGGAAAATAGAAAGATGCTGATTTTGATACAGATATACTAATTACACCCCTGTAAAATAATGATAATTAATTGAATTTCACAGTGAGTAAATGCACATTAGTTCTGTTCTATACTATCAATCCAAATGTCACTGGCCTAAAATCCTCCTATTTAATATGTTAATAGGATTTATGTTGTAGATATCTGTAATTCATGTTTTACTAGTCAGAATGATTTTAAAGATTTCTTAAATGACATTACTACTGGTTAAAATAAGGTGTTAGATACTCTATCCATCCATCCATTCATCTATTTTCATACAAGTGGGGTCATGAGGGGTGCTGGTGACTATCTGCAGCCGTCTACGGGCGAGAGGCGGGGTACACCCCGGACAGATACTGTATCAATAGTAGTAATTCAGGATCGCTACGTTTACTGATTAAATGCTAAATAGCTTGCCATACTGAGCCGAATCACTCCCCTCCTTCATCGGTCTGCGCTCTTCCCTGTAGGTGCATGTGATGGATTTCTGGATACTTCACGTCTTTCTCCGTGAGTTTTCCTTGTTACTCTAGTTCACGTCTTTCTCCGTTAGTTTTCCTTGTTACTCTAGTTCACGTCTTTCTCCGTGAGTTTTCCTTGTTACTCTAATTTTTAAAGCAACTTTAAACAAATTTTTAAAGCAACTTTACACAGCCTTTGTCAAGGTTGCTCTGGGGTGGAGATGTGTTAACATGCTGCTGCTGCAGCCAGAGGCCGTTCTGGTGATGGTAGAGGAGACACTATATGTGTTTTAGATGGATATGAGAACAGAAAGAGATACAGCGGGGCCCCCTAATACTAACTGATTCCCACTAATTACGTGTTTATGGCCATGGGATACAGTACAGTATATGCTGTGTGAGGAAATAGTAAAACAGCTGCTTGGGGCGCCATCTGCTGGACATGGCTCAAAATTACAGAATGAAAAAATGAATTAAATGTATGCTTAATGATAAACATCATAATGATACATTTAATTCTGTACTTTTAGTATCATCTTTCAAGTTAACATTTATTGTTTAGAATTTATCCTGCACCTTATTTTGCACCCATCACATTTGCACACAATCTTAGGTTGTTGGTTATTTTCATATTGTAATTATATTTAAAAAATGTATGCCTATTCTTTAGGTTATTGCATTTAATAAGGTTTTTTTTGAAGATTTAAAATAAAAAACTGATAATTATGGATAAACTGTGGAGCTGCTTTTTGGGAAGAGTGCAAGCTCATCTTAGGCTGGGAAAAAAATGAACCCAGTTGGTAATTATCTGTCCTTTCTTTCCTCGTATTTTCGACCTGTTGAAGGAATCCTATGCTGAAAGTCTTATTTTTTGAAAGTAGATTAATAATTTTTATGGACAGTAAAACAAAAAAGGTGTTTAATCGTTGAAATGAGAACATGCTAAATTATAAGGCAGTAAAACTGCAGTTCATTTAGTTGGCAATATTGCAATATTGCAGTTTATACTTTGTTTCTTGGACCCACAGGAAAGTGAGATGTTTCATCACAAGGGGCTATCCAATAATAAATTAATTAATAAGTATGTATGACTGTTTTGGTGCAAAGGATTACTTGGCTGTTGATATATCAAAATACCAAAATTGCTGACATCGATGACTACTTCTTCTGCAGGCTTGTACAAGTAGGGCAGACAGCTATTGCAGGGTTTATCCCCCACAAGCTTACTGTTTTTGTTCACTGAAAAAATGGGAAACGAGCTGGAGAAATTATTGCTCGAAAAGTTTGTGAAGGATTTGCAAGTTTGACAACTATGTTGGAAAGGGGGCAACTAAAGGGCTACTCTCACCTTGGGCCCTAAAGAACCTGAAGCAGGTTCCATCCCATCCTGATGGTCTGATAGAGTTTTATTTAGACTGGGATGAGCAGTTTAAAGTTTTTTAACTTTAACCTGAAGATATTTTATATAAATATTTATTTCATTGATTTAAGTTGATGTTTTTCATTTATTTCCACTTGAAGTTTTCAATTCAACACACACACTATTACTTAGTGGAAATGAGGAGAAATTGATTGAATCCACTTTACCGGCTTAATGCGTGTTCCTGACGTAAGGATATAAATTCTGGCGGGGATGACTAGCTTGGCACGACAGGGCAGTTCCTCCTAATGAGCCTTTCTGGAATGATCCTCCAGTTTCCCACCATAGATCCACCACAGCTGTTTATACACAGGAAATCTGGTCTTCAAAATCTTATATTGATGAAGCGTTTAGTTTGTAACTCAGTGATCTGTTTGTCTTTTAGTGGCTGCAGCTGCAGCAGCAGAACATATCAGAAGGAAGGTTGGTGAAGATGTGACCTTCAGCCTGGGAGCCAGAGAGCTTAAAGATGATGACTGGCTGCTCTGGTCCTACGGTCCCAATGAGACCGTTCTCTTTTACATCCGCATTGGAAAAGATGAGGGAACCAACCAAAGGGGCAGATTTAAGCTGAAGCTGACAACTGGAGCTCTGGTGATTGAAGGTCTGTTAGCAAACGACACCTCGGTCTATCATGGACAGATCTTCAATGGAAACGGGACCAGTCAGTACTTTAACCTGACGGTTGAAGGTAAGCGCATCAGAACAAATCAGAAAAACATTGTAATATGCAGCTAATTGCTATAGAAACTAAAAATGCTCTAAAATGCTGTCTGCTAGGTTGCTGAGGCCCGTTTTATGAAACAGGTTTAATTAAAACTCTTAATCCATTAAATCAGGGAATTTCTGAGTTTTCTGTTTCACAAAGAGAGTTTACTCAGCCTCTGTTTCTGTTACCGTAGTAACAGAGCTAACTTGATCAGGAGCAGGTTTTCCTTTGTCTCAGTTCTATGTAAACAAAATAAAAAAAAAATCAATAGGTCCTTTAGAAACATTAGGAGCTAAAAACACAGACATAGCATGTCCTTTAGGAGAGGATCTAATCAATGATGAAGTGGCCTTAATCTGCGTATAAGGGACTGTAAACGCCATCAGTCATACTGCCGCTCTCATATCCATCTACTTTATCTCTCATACACATTCTCCTCTCATATACATATATTCTTCCACATAGAGACATACCTTCTACACACATATTTATCTCCGACACATATAGATTCTCCTCTCATATAGACACATTTCTTCTCTCAGATACATACATGCAGTGTTTTAAATGAAATAATCTTTGTATTGTGTGACACAGGAAGTTCCTTCTCAAACGGGAAATAAATCTTAAACCAGGAAATGCACAGAAATTAACATTAGGGTGGCCCTGTCCCAATACTCACTCTAAACCCTAAGCCCTCTATGAAGTGCACACCTGGAGGAAGTGCACCTAAGGGTGCATGTCACAAGCGTGCAAAATCTGGAGAATTAGGACGGTGCTTGAGCCTCGCATTGTAACAAGGGTTAAATCTTAACTAAAATTAAAACTTGCTCTGTCAAACATCTGCTAGATTAAGTGTTGAAGTACTCAGTTTGAAAATACTTCAGTGTTCAAAACTACATGCATTAAAAATACTTAAGTATCCAAAAGCAGAAATTACATTTTCTAATATCAGAACATTTCTGTATAATTTTCCGAATAATTTTAAAGAACCTGTAACTTTCAGAAAAAAACTAATGTATTGATGCATAGAATCACCTGCTACAGACTCTAAACCAGCTGGAAAGAATTTCAGCATAAAAAAAAACAAAGAAAACAGAAGCGTTATGATTATTATCACACTTTCACTGTAGAATAGAAGTTTAAAAGAAACTTTAACTCTGCTTTTTATCCTACTGAACAACTTGGCCACATGGCAACAACTAATGATTTAATAACATATAAAATACTATAATATCCACCATCAGTTTCTCATTTTTGTGTAATGTTATAAAAATCTTTAAAACAGTGGTGTCCAAATGTACTCAAAGGCTGCTATCTGCCATGTTTTAGTTATTCTGCCTGTAGATAGTTACTACTGTACCTCCTCCTCATGTCAAAGTTCTGCATCTGCCTGCTAATGAGCCACCGTTTGATCCCAAAGAGAGAACTAAACCATCCAGGATGCCTGATTAAGGATGATCTTTGAGGTGGTGTGGCTAATTGAATTTGAAGAAAGAAAAACAGCAACAGCGGATTACCAAGCTAAACTGAGCCAAAAGGAACGACTAACTTCCTAGAAATGTTGTGGAGTAGAAATACAATATTTGACCTTAAAATGTAGAGGGGTGACAGTTATAATAATAGTAATGAACTGGACCAAAAGGCGGGAGGAACAAAAATGAAATAAGGCATATTAGATAATAAATGCATCCAGACATTTTCACAGCATATTTAATTATAGTTTTTAAAACAAAGCTTAAGAAAAAGGGATAAATACAAACAGTTTCATTCTGCAGTTTTTCAAAAAACATTTCAGATGAAATATGCCGTGGATCATGAACAGTTTGTCTAACAAACCTCTGAGGCCTTCAGCAGAAACGGCTGCTTTTAGAGTCAAAGCAGTTTATTTAGGGCTGTCCTAGTAAAAGGGGCTCAGCCTTTTATTAATAACATTTTAAAAACTGGATCATTTTTCTTCCAATTCACAACTTCTTTATGCTGTTTTGTCAGATAAAGTTTCAGATAAAGTTTCTGATTTTTATATTGTCACAATATAAAATAAAAATCCCTGAAAAATGACTTTATTTTCTCAAGTCCTTCAACAAGGATCCAGCTGGTTAACAGACAGGAAACAAAGCAGCTTCATATGAGCCTAAAATCTCTCATTTAGGTGTTCAAAGTGTTGAAACGTTGTAAATAATAATTTATTTAGTTCATTTCTCCTCATTATAAACTCCAGAATTAAACAGCTGTGTTTTTCTTCACAGAGGCTGATCCCATCCAACCATCAGCTGGACCTGAACAACCAGCAGCAGCATCAACCATTAGTATTATTATTATTATTATTATTGTTCTAGCTGCTGTGCTTCTCCTCAGTCTCCTCATTGTTATTATAGTGAAGGAAAAAAAGTGCAGAGGTCAGTATTATATTGTTATATTTCAGATTAAATGAAATTCTGTGTGTTTTACAATCTTTTTTCATTTTAATGCATTTGAACAAATCGGATTCAGTTTGACTGGGTTTTACTTTAAAATCAGAAAACATTTATCAATGGTTTTAATCCAACGTTGGGATAAAACTCTAAAATAATCAGAGTTACAGTGAAGCTCAAGTCTCTGATCCTAAAGCCTGATGAATAGCTTCTAGATTAGGAACGGACGTTTATCGAGGAACTACTGATCTGTTTTTTATCTTCCCTCCTTTTTATAGGCACTAATGAAGTGGTCTGATTCATAACATCCAACCTTTGCTGCATTTCCTGTGAAGGAGCTTCTACAGATGATGTGATTCCTGCAGACGTCTGCAAACCTCTTTGGACCTTTTTGTCCCTCAGAGACAGACGAGCAGAAACTAACCATTTTTAGCATTTTTTAGATGGTCCTTCTTCTTCTACTTTTCTATCTTCTTATGGTTCTTTCACACCAAACCTTCGGAATACTTGCAGCAGAGGAAGGCTGTAAAATATTCAGAAATCAGACATTTTATAAGCTTTTCAGCTCTTTGAACAGACTGACGACTAAAAAAAGGATCATGATTCCAATCTAATTTATTACTGTAGTGTTTGCAGGGGTGGAAAGTAACGAATTACATTTACTGAAGTTACTGTAATTGAGCACTTTTTATGAGTAATTTGTAATTTTCTGAGTAGTTTTTGAAATATGTAATTTTTACTTTTACTGGAGTAAATTTTAACCTAAGTAGTTTTACTTCGCTACATTTAAAACCCCCTCACGTTACCGAGTAAAAAAAGAAAATACTGATGATGAAAAACTTAAATGCGGCTGGAAATTTAAACCCCTGCGTCACGGAACCGACACTTAATCACCATTAAGAAATAGAAGAAGACTTTTGACTTTTAACAGCACTTTATTTACACAATTCAAACATATAAACAACTGATGTAAAAATAAGTGACAGTTAAAAATCACTATTAAAGTAAAACAAGTGTCAGTTAAAATCATTAAATGAGGAGCTTGTTAATAACAGTGGGATCCTGTTGCGTTTTAGTTTGATTTCTGGTATCTTTTGGGCATTTAATTTTGTGTGCATTTTGAAAACTTTAAAACGTAGTTTAAATTTCTTTATTCCTATCATGGTGTTGTCTGTTGGACAGTAGGATTGAAAATACTTTGCACTTTATGGTTCAGGTTGTGACTGTCCTTGTGCTGTGAGGAAGTATGGTCTTTAGCAAGTGTGGATGTCCACTGAAATACACCTTGAAATCGATTAAAACACCTTGTGCTCAATTTGATTCATGACTCATCCTTTTTTGCAATAAATGACTCAAAGTAACTAAGTAACTTTTACTCAAATTACATTTTAAATGAAGTAATTTTGTACTTTTACTTGAGTAAATTTTGAGATGGGTAATTTTCTTTAGGCAAAGTAAAGATACGTTTACTTAATTACAATTTTTTAGTACTCTTTCCACCTCTGAGTGTTGGTCAGATTTGTCCTGTTTTTAACCCCCAGCTCTCTCTGCTCTAATAGCTCCTTCTAAAGGGGAATTTCCCTCATTTTTCCAGGTCACAGTTGTAAATGATAAATATGAACTTTTTGATCATATGTCCGGCCCGTTTAAAATAAAGAAAGAAAATAACTCTAGTTTCTATTTAATTTTTTTTTGGGCACCAGTTTGTGCTAGCAATACAGTTTAGCATGTGATGACATTAATCCTGTTTCTGTTGATGAAAGAAGAGGGGTCCCAGTAGAACAAACTGGGAGCTGGGGGCAAACTGATGGACCAGTGCAGACTGCAGGAAATATGTGCTGAGCAGCTTCTAACAGTCTTCTGCGTCTGAGGCTGGTTTAACATTTCTTTCCTCACCTCTACGGCATTCAGAGGCCAACCTCTGTGATTTGGGTCACCGTCCCTGAATCCTCTGCAGAAAATGATTATTCATGTCTGGTCACTTGGGCTTAAATGCAGTTTTGGTTTTGTTCCAAATTAGTTTTAGTTTTCATTATGGGGGTTTATGTCATAGGTTTTGGTGAAGAGTCCATCTAAAGCATGAAATAATAGAGTGGCTTAGCTTGGGTTAGGGGGTTTGAAGGTCTGACTTCTTTTACTTTAACTTTTTCCTGGACTGCAGTGGCCTGTTAGGGCCATATCTATTAATAAAGTCAATATTAAAAACTTATTAAAATTATTAGGTCTGCAATATTACAGTCGTAATATTAGGAATAAACCTGCAGCCTAATTTTTCCAGAATACTTTCCTAACTGGGAGAATAACGAAGTAGCCTTCTTCTATCTAAACTCCCAGAATGCCGTCTGCCTCTGTCATGATGGGTCTCTGTGATTAAACCCACATGCAGAACACCAACAGAAGCAGGGTAAAAGTTTAACAGTTTATTAAAGAGATGCAAACACAGAGTAAACAAAGCACTGGTACTGGTCCGGGACTTGGTTTCACAGAGTAATCTGCAGAGAGGGATAGTTTGGTTAGCCAGGTAGCAGCGATAGCTTGGCAGAGTTTAGATCTTGGTTTGTACCTGATGAGGTTCAGACTGTTCAGTGGAGAGAGGGAACCGGTTGGGTCCAGAGACTGTGGTTCCAGCAGAGAGTTCAGCAGCTACAGAGCTTAGCTTCAGGCTAGCGAGATTCAGACCTTGAGTTGTTCTCCTAGTTCTCTCCTGAGAACTAGCTGGAAGATTCAGGCTGAGGATCTTCAGGTTTGGCTTCTTTGGGCAGGCAGGCAGGATTCCAAACATGAGCTCCTCCAGAGCTACTGAGTTCAGTTGGGTTTCCTGTGAGCAGAGAGGACAGAGACTGGTTAGGATCAGGTTGCTCTCTAGAGCAGACAGAGATTCTAGTTAAGGTTGAGGCTCAGGTTCCGCTAACCAAAACTGGTCAACACTCCGGCGCTGAAGACAGGTCTGGCTGCTGCTTATGTAGGAGGTCTCCTGATGGGCTGATGATCCTCAGGTGTGCAGGAGGCTCCAGCTCAGGAGACCCATAGCGCTCTCTGCTGGAGACAGGTGGCAGATCTCCAGACCCCAACAGTACCCCCCCCCTCAACGACCGCCTCCTGGCGGTCCAGAGGAGGTGGACGGAAGGGAGTTCTTGTAGTCCTCCATGAGGGACGGATACAGGACGAAAGACCCAGGAACCCAGGTGCGGTCCTCCGGACCGTAGCCCTCCCAGTCGACGAGGAACTGCCAACCGCGACCCCAACGATGGGAGTCCACGATCCGGCGAACGGTGAATGCCGGGTGGCCATCAATGTCCCGGGTGGGTGGAGGGGAGTCGGACGGAGGGCAAAGTGGACTGGTCAGAACTGGCTTGATCTGGGAGACGTGGAAGGTGGGTTGTATACGGAGAGTGGATGGCAGGTGCAGACGGACAGCAGATGCGTTGATGACCTGAGCAATCTTGTACGGACCTATGAATCTGGGGGAAGAGTTTCTTGGACATGGATTTAAGCGGAATATCTCGAGTTGATAGCCATACCTCTTGCCCAGGGGTATACTCGGGTGCGGGACGACGACTCTTGTCAGCAGATTTCTTATTTTGGGTGGCAGTGCGGTTGAGGGCAGTGATGGTTTCGTTCCAGATCTTGTGGCAATGACGGATGTGATGATGGACGGACCTGACCGATATCTCTCTCTCGTCTGCTGGGAAGAGTGGAGGTTGATAGCCGATAGAGACCTGAAAGGGAGATAAACCAGTTGCAGCGGATCTTCGGGTGTTGTGTGCATATTCTACCCATGCCAGAAACTGACTCCAGTCAGTCGGGTTATTGGAGGTGAGGCAACGGAGAGTGGATTCAAGCTCTTGATTCATCCTCTCCGTTTGACCGTTCGTTTGAGGATGATAGCCAGAAATGAGAGAGATTTTCGAGTTTAGAGCGAAACAAAAAGCTTTCCAGACCTGAGAGATGAACTGGGGACCTCGATCAGAAAGGATCTCCTGAGGTATGCCGTGCAGGCGGAAGACATGTTTAACCAGGAGCTGAGTGGTTTGGAAAGCTGTGGGTAACTTCCTGAGGGGAACCAGATGACAGGCCTTGGAAAAACGATCAACGATGGTTAATATGGTTGACATACCCCTGGAGACTGGAAGACCGGTAACGAAATCCACAGCGATGTGGGACCATGGACGAGACAGAACAGGCAGAGGACGCAGCAGCCCGGAAGGTGGTTGGTGGGTAGATTTATTCCTAGCACAGATGGGACAGGCCAACACGTACTCCTTCACGTCCTTGTGAAGGGACGGCCACCAAAAGCGTCGTGTGATGAGGGCGATGGTTCTACTCACGCCAGGATAGGCGGAGAATTTGGCTGCATGCATCCACTGGATGAGACGGGATTTGACAGAAGATGGGACGAAAGTTTTGTTAGGTGGTCTGTTACCTGGGTCAGGTTCAGAGGCCAAAGCTAGGTTGATGAGATCAGTAATCTCCCAGGAAATGGCTCCAACCGTGCAAGTGGCAGGGAGGACAGGCTCGGGTGATTCAGGTTGATCAGAAGAGTAAAGATGAGAGAGAGAGTCGGGCTTGATGTTCTTGGAACCGGGTCTGTAAGAGATAATTAAGTTAAATCGGGAGAAGAACAGAGACCATCGGGAATGGCGTGGATTGGACCTCTTAGTGGACTGAATATAGGATAGGTTCTTGTGATCCCTCCAAACCAGGACCGGATGTTCAGCCCCCTCAAGCCAATGTCTCCATTCTTCCAGGGCTAGTTTGATGGCTAGTAACTCTCTGTCTCTGTCTGCTCTGCTGGAGAAAGCCTGCGTGAGAAAAAGGCACAGGGGTGA
This sequence comes from Cyprinodon diabolis, assembly GCA_030533445.1. Taxonomy (NCBI): domain Eukaryota; kingdom Metazoa; phylum Chordata; class Actinopteri; order Cyprinodontiformes; family Cyprinodontidae; genus Cyprinodon; species Cyprinodon diabolis. The sequence goes on along the minus strand of CM060066.1, from coordinate 49,969,458 downwards.
GTCTTTTGATCTGAGTCAGATTGTTGAGACAACACAGCTCCCACTCCAGAATCTGATGCGTCCACCTCTAATATTTATTGTTTAGAGGGGTCAGGTTGAATCAAAATGGGTGCGCTGGAAAAAAAGAGTCTTCAGTTTGTTTAAAGCTGCTTCAGCGTCTGGAGACCATTTAAACGTCTTCTTAACAGAAGTTAGAGCTGTGAGGGGTTGAGCTGTTTGACTGTAGTTTCTGATGAAACGTCTATAGAAGTTAGCAAACCCCAGAAATCTTTTAAGCTGCTTACGGTTCTCGGGGGTAGGCCAGTCCAAAACTGCTTTTATTTTGTCTTCAGATGGCTTCACCTGCCCACCCTCGAGCACAAACCCTAGAAAAGTGACAGATGGTTGGTGAAATTCACATTTTTCAGCCTTTATGAAGAGTTTATTCTCAATCAGTCTTTGAAGAACCAGACGAACGTGTTTCTTATGATCAGACAGGCTTTTTGAGTAGATCAGGATGTCATCAATGTATACAAAAACAAAAACGTTGAGGAAGTCTCTGAGAACATAATTTACTAGAGCTTGGAAACAGGCAGGAGCGTTTGTCAGACCGAAAGGCATGACCAAATATTCAAATTGGCCTATGGGGGTCTTAAATGCCGTTTTCCATTCGTCTCCTTCTCTTATCCTAAGGAGATGATATGCGTTTCTTAAGTCGAGTTTAGTGAACACTGTTGCCCCTTGGACAGGTTCAAAAGCAGATGCTAGCAATGGTAAGGGATATTTATTTTTGACGGTTATTTGATTCAGTCCCCTGTAATCAATACAGGGTCGGAGAGAACCGTCCTTTTTTTCACAAAGAAAAAAACCAGCACCGAGAGGGGATGAAGATAGTCAGATGATTCCAGCAGCTAGAGACTCGTTGATGTATTTCTCCATAGTTTCTCGCTGAGGTTTGGAGATGTTAAACAATCTACTGCTGGGAAGGGGAGCTCCTGGTAATAAATCAATGGCGCAGTCATAAGGTCTATGTGGTGGAAGAGACATCGCACTGACCTTGCTGAAGACTGGTGCCAGATCATGATACTCGGAAGGAACAGAAGAAAGGTCAGGAGGGTCCATCTCCCCCCTACCTCTAGGGGACTGAATATTAGGAGCCGCAGAACGGAGACATGAGACGTAACAGGAAGCGGACCAAGACTCAATGTGGCGTTCAGCCCAGTTGATGTGGGGGTTATGAAGTTCCAACCACTCGAATCCTAGCAACAGGGATGAACATGCAGAGGGAAAAACAAAAAATGTTAGGGTCTCACAGTGATTTCCAGAGATTAGGAGCTCCAATGGTTGTGTCTGATGAGTGACTTGATGCAGCTTCTTCCCATCGATGGCTGAAACTCTGAGAGGTCTTTTCAGAGGAATAGTCTCAATCTTCAATTGTTGAACTAGATTTGAGTCAATGAGGTTTCTCTCACAACCAGAGTCTATGAAAGCTGATTAAGTGAGAGTCTGATCAGAACAGAACAAAGTCGCCGGTAACAGTAGGTGAGGAGATTTCTCAGATCTTAGATGGTCCGTCAGACTACTTACATCCTCTGACGGACCCCGGCTTTTGATTTAGCTGGGCATGTAGCGATAAAATGGCCAGGCTCACCACAATACAGACAAAGGTTTCCCTTGAATCTCCGTTGTCTTTCTTCGTTGGAAAGCCTTGTATGCCCAATCTGCATGGGTTCGACCTCAGCTCCTTCTGTAGACGAGGAGAAAAGGTGAGTAGCATAAACAGGAGGAGAAGACAATTGATTCTTAATCCTTGGTCTGGTACTGGGCTCTAGGGATCCAGAAAAAACAGAAGTGCAGATAGGTGCAGGAGTAGTAGCAGAAATTTTATGGCTTCCTTGCCTAGATCTGTTCCTAGTTCGGAGTCTGTTATCCAATCGGATGGTTAATCTTATTAAATCCTCCAAACTAGCTGGTTCATTGATTGTGGCAAGTTCGTCCTTGATGTCTTCATTTAAAGCCTTAAAGGAATAGTACACCCAATATATGATTAGCCTTAATTTTCTACTCACCCCCATGCTGAACAACACTCTGGAGTACTTTTTTGATATCTCAAATGCATCTGGAGATCTGGGAGGCTTCTTGCTGTCTGCTGACATTCAAATAATGGAGGTCTATGGTGCCCGAGACAGAAAGGTCCATAAAAGTCAACAAAAAACGTGTCAATATTCCTCCATACTGCTCGTCCAATGTATTCCAAGTGTCCTGAGTGGGTAGCATCCAGAATTTACTCGAAACGAAGTCATTTAGAATGTTTTTAGAGCATAAACAGTAGTGTATAGGATTTCCTGAAAGCGCGCACCTGCGCGTTCACGACGCTACGGAAGCCGGCAGACCAAACCAGATGAAAGTGTGCATTCTCTCCTGAGAACTAGCTGGAAGATTCAGGCTGAGGATCTTCAGGTTTGGCTTCTTTGGGCAGGCAGGCAGGTTTCCAAACATGAGCTCCTCCAGAGCTACTGAGTTCAGTCGGGTTTCCTGTGAGTAGAGAGGACAGAGACTGGTTAGGATCAGGTTGCTCTCTAGAGCAGACAGAGATTCTAGTTCAGGTTGAGGCTCAGGTTCCGCTAACCAAAACTGGTCAACACTCCGGCGCTAAAGACAGGTCTGGCTGCTGCTTATGTAGGAGGTCTCCTGATGGGCTGATGATCCTCAGGTGTGCAGGAGGCTCCAGCTCAGGAGACCCATAGCGCTCTCTGCTGGAGACAGGTGGCAGATCTCCAGATCCCAACAGCCTCCTGCCTTGATGCTGATTCTCAGGCTGAGGCTGCAGGTTGGTTCATCTGATGAACTAAAGTCAGATCTTATTAACTCCATGGAGGCTTTCTTCTAATTAAACACCTTTATTCTCATAATATTATGACTTTACCTTCATGAAGTCTAGGTGTAAATTCAACAGTGGCCTCTATCATCATGTGACTTTGCTCCAACCTATCAGCAGAGCTCCCACATCCTCATCAGCCAATCATCATTCAGGGTTCTGCTCTTCAGGATTCTAGACCTTCCTCGTCTTCCAGTTGAAAGCTCTCCTCATCCTCTAGGCTCCATTCCTGCACTAGTGTCAGACTTCAGGAGGAAATATTTCTCTAATATAGATCTAGCTGCTCATATAGATCTACTGCAATCAGCACCAACTTCTATTTCTGGTCTCATTTATTCATTTCAATAAAACCCTCTAATTACTGCTTTTTCTCTGCATGCGTCTCTACAGGTGAAATGTTATAATGGCTTCATCTGGTAATATTATGGCCTTATTTTTGTCACTTTATTCTTGTAATATTTTTCTTTCTATATTATGATTTTATTAATATAAAATAAAAATAAAAACTGTTATTATGGCCCTATTAGTCCGTCGTTACTCGACCAATCCGTGGATCAGACCAGTAGTTTGAATGGACCCTCAGCCAGACATGGAGCAGCTGGATAAATGTTCTCTGAAGGAAAAAGAAAATGTTTTTCTTCCCCTTTTTTGGGGGAAAATATCTGAACCAGATTTAGAAAGAATAAAAAAAGAGGTTAATATAAAGACATTGAGCCAAAATCATTTAAACATTTTCTTCTAAAAAAAACTGGAGGATTTGGGACTGAAGAGTAGATCATGCAGCTGAACAGCTGATTATGTTTGTTTATTATCAATATGATATATTTAATATTGAATCTTTATTGCATGAAATACAACATGGTGACAGGTGCATAATCCAGTAGGCTGAGGTATTCCTATTACCGTCCATAAAGGTCAAATTTTACAACAGACCTCCATCTCATAATGATTCCAAGTGGGTCTGTTTTTACCTACTGCTTTTCTCCAGTATTTTATGTCTCTGCAGCCCAGAGATGGCTGGCATTCACTGATGAAGCTCATTGTTGATCATCCTAACCCAGCAGCAGTTGGTTAACTGAAGGTGGTCAACAATATTAACACATGAAAGTCATGCTTAGAACATTAAAACCCCTTATAGAGAGTCATGGAAAAAGCTCCTCAGATTGTTTTTGTCATTTTATTACATTGAGATCTTCAAATTTCACTTTGAAATTCTCCCTCTATAAATACAATAGATTTTTTTGTATGTATTTACTTTTTTACTCAAACAGTTTTCTCTCTTTATTCCTGCTGTTTAAGGAGCACTGCTTTTCTCTAAAACAGACACTGCTGAAAATTAGGCTCAATAACATTTCCTGCATTTCAGAGTGAAGAAATAAAAACTACTTACTGATGAGAAAAATATAAATATGTGTCTCCCTTCTTTTCTGGCTACCTGAACTACACCTGTTCCCAACGGAAAGGATGTTTTGAAGCAGAAAAAATGATCATAAACGGTCTGAAGTCCGGCAGAGTAAAACATTTGTTTTCAAATACAAATATTTAAATATTGTCTTTAGCAACTTTTTTCATTTTAAATCCCGGTTACGTCATAAAGCACAGCAGTGGGGTTTTATATATGTGTTAAGTTGTTACCTTTTCTCTAACAATGTTAATGTAAAGCCTGATGCTTTAACTCACCTGGCAAATTATAAACTTAAGTTTTAGCAAAATCTGTCTAAAATCCTCAGCAACAGAGTTTTGTATCCTACATGAGATCATGTAGGATGATCATGTTAGTTTTATATGTTATTTTAAGTTAATTTTTCAGGTTTGATTTTTCTTTAAACAGTAAATGCTACATTTATTGTCCTTCCTACTGATGAGAAAAATAGAAAAATGTGTTTCCCTTCTTGTTTAAACTTTTCTGGCTACCTGCACATGACGTCTTCCCCCTAAAGGACAATCAATTATATATTTTTTCTAATAGACTCTGTCTGAGGTCCATCAGAGTGGAACATTTATTTTCAACAATAAATATTTAAATGTTGTCTCTAGTAACATTATCATTGTTCCAAACAAAGTAACCTAAACACAATCCCAGCATGATCATCTCTACTGTTTGTTTCCTCTTTTCTTGTTCATCCAGTCTTTGTATCATAACAACATGTTATAGAATTAATGTTTTAGCTTCACAAATTTTTTTTTTCAGTTTAAATAATTTATTTAGTTCACACCAAGCTAATGTCATAATAAACACTGTGCCAGTTTTATATTTACTGCCCACTTGATGGCGCTACAGAGCAAATGAAGCAATGGTTGGGGGGGTTAATTTGAGGGTGTAAGACACAGAGCCTTGCAGAGGGAGTCACCTCCTCCCCTCAGCTGTCAGTTCTTTGTTACATCCAAAGGTTAAAACTGAATATAGCTGTGTGCATATGTAGCCATCACCTTTGCTATGAAGCCCCACAAAGATTCTGATGCAACGATTTACCAAATAAAAACATCCCAGAATAAAAGTCTTTCTGTGAAAAAGAGGAACAGAAAACCTGCTTCCTGCTTTATTTTCAGCAGCTTAGATTATTTTAATGGTCTATTTACTGTAAAGAACAATCCAGCAGCTGTAGCTCGTCTAAAAAGCTGCAGCAGGAAAAATGGTTCATTTTAGATCCAGTCCTTAAACCTCTGCTCTGACTTTCTGTTTAGAAAAGGTTCATGGGAGCAGATCTAGGCATTTTGTTTCTATGCTCCTTACCTCAGGTACAAACCTACAAACCTGAGATGATCAGAAACCGTTTAACTGAAAACATGACAGTTTGCTGTTAATTGATTGCTCTGCTCATTTTATGATGCTGCACCTTTGCTCATTTTTTATCAAGATTTATTTAATGTTTCAATGTTTATTACATTTTCATGTGTTTTACCAAAATATAAACACTAACCATAAAGTCTTTGTAATCTGGGCCTTTATAAGTCACACCATCGGCGTCGCCAGACCCCATTTACTGGTGCACGTGCCCCAGTATAAATGAGCTGTGCCCCAGCATAAATCTCATGAATATTTGCAACAGTATTACATTTTTTTAATGTAGGGTGACCATATTTTCATTTGGGAAAACCAGGACACCTTGGAGCGAGGGGAATCTCTGTTCCCATGCATAGAGATGTCTGTGGCATGCACTCACTTAACATAGGCCTACGTAATCCTACAATAACATTATATTTACAGTTGATTTATTAAAAATGCTTTTCAGTAAAAGTCAACAGCAATAACTCCAATAACAAATGATAATTTTATTCAAAATGTATTTATTAAAAAATGCTTAACAATTCCTGTAATGAATGAATAGCACAATGAAAGAAATAATGTCTCATCTAAACATCCCTCACTTAATAAAAGTTAACAATAACTCCCAATAACACGAAACTCAGCCTCAGTAATGAACGAAATAATGTCTGTTCTATAGGCTATTGGAAAAAATAAATTAACAAATTAGCTAATTAACAAAAAATATCTCTTGTGTAGCAAAAATAACTTAAAATGTACCAAAAACGAACAAACATATCAATAGACTATCTTTACTTTCGGAGTCCAGGTGGCTTTTCAGATCCCTTGCACCTCGATTGGACACTGAGACATATGTGCCTGCTTTGCACACTGTGCACAAGGCCTCCGATTTGTCTCGACCGGGTCTGAAAGCGGGGAAACTCTTTTGTAAATCGTCGGTAAACATACATTTGCGCATTTGGTATGTTGTTGGCGAACTGACAGCCACGCTATCTATCTTCTGATTAAGAAAAGGGCTGACGCGGCTCGGGGATTACGTCACACGCAGCGCAGTAAATTTAATGGTCCAATGAAGGTAATTTAAAAAACAGGACATTTCCTCACTTTCTAAAAAAGACCCGGGACGCCCGGGACAGGACGTGAAATACAGATATGTCCCGGGAAATACGGACGTTTGGTCACCCTATTTAATGCATCAATTTAGATAATTCCAACGGAAGGAGAAGTATATTTCTACTCAAATGCGTAGCAAGTGTGTTTTTAACTCCAAACTGAGGATGTAATAGCGCCCCCACTTCAGCGCATGTCACTGCTTGAACTGCAGGTAAATTAACACGCTGCTCTCAACTGAGTTGGATGGGACACTGTGCGGCTGCGACGCATTTTTAGTTCTGGTAACGTTTCTTACCTGTCAATTTTATTATTTTCCCAGTGAAACCACATGATTTATAGGCTACTAACTGAAATTTACTGCATTGGTTTGTAGATGGATATCAGGAAATTCCTCACAAGAAGCAGAGACAGGGAAGCAGTAAAACAAGATGAAAGAGAGGGAGGTGAGGTCCCGTAATGAATTAGTGATTTAAGCTAAGCAGTTACATTAGGAACGTTATTAGCAATATGATAGATATTTACATAATTAAAATTTACGTTTTTTAATGTTTGCTGTAGAGAATGAGAATGAAGGTGCTGGAGTAGGAAAGGGAGGATGAGGCGAGACTGACAGGCAAGAGACAGATGAGAGACAGGACCATGAAGGTGATGAGGGAGCAACAACCAGCATCCACAAACAAGAAGGGGACATTAGTGACTTGCGGGGAAAGCATGATGGTCCTAAACAAGTGAAGTTGTCCCACTATCCCCAGGACAAATTTGGAGTAAAAAACGGTCATTTAATTCAAAAAGTGGTTTGAAAACTGTTCCTGGTTGAAAAAGAAAGCCTTGTCATCAAGGATATGCAGTGTTTTCAACTCCTTGATAACATCATGTTCCCCACACTAACGCAGGTCATCCAGATCTCCCTCACAATCCCAGTTAACAGCTGTAGTTGTGAAAGGTCATTCAGTGTGTTGAGAAGGCTCCACACTTGGCCGAGGTGCACAATGGTACAAGACAGGCTCCATCATCTTGATATTTTATCAGTTGAAAAGGAAGAACTTTCTAAGCTGAGTCACAGTCTAGTGATTGACCACTTTGCAAAAAGGAAAAATAGGAGGTACACTTAAATGCTCAAAAAATAAAAGAAAAACTTAGTTCAGGTTGAGTTAAACTTTCCCCTGAACTAAAACCCTGAAACCTAGGAATTAATAATTACTTCAGAATGTGTATAAGGAAACTTTTTATTTATCAAAGTTGTTGATGTCTTATTTTTTATAGCTGCAATGTTGAAAATGTTCATGTTTGTTAAAACAAATATGCTCTTACACTTATTAATATCTCAACTGGAAATTTTGGTAGGAATTTATCAGGGTGGGGCAGTGTGCTCGTCTGTATTTGTGTATAGAAGGAGGGGCATATGCAGTAGTGCCCCAGTAAAGCTTTGTGCCTAGCAACGCCCCTGAGTCACACAGTGATGTCTGCTGATGTTGCTCGTGAAACCATATTTTTCCTTGGCCTATTTTGTGAGATAAAATGTTTTGAGTGTGCCTCGTTGAATAGGAGCAATATTAGAGAAATCTTGTACCAGTCACTATGCTGTAATGTTTAAAAGGGGGACAGAAAGCAGATGGCTCCCTACTGTAGACAAGGGTGAAGGGAAGGTATGAAGGGAGATAATAATGAGTTCACACAGCCTCCTTCATGCTGTGGACTGGGAGACCTGCTCTGAAGTTTATCTGGCTGAAATTGATGTCCTTGATGAAATGAAGAGTTTTTCTTGGAAATAACCAAATGTTCAAGTGTGAGAGAGATCTTTAGGCAGGGGGTGGGTCCGTTCCCCTGGGAGGAATGTGTTTGTGTAATGTATAAAAGTATGTATTGAAATGCCTCAGTCAGAAAGAACTCTATCTCCCTTCATCCAAAGGATGTTAAATAAATTTGAACATTATTCTTGCAAGAAAATCCTTTCGCCTCAGCTTCCTAACTTCCTGTCCACATGTTGACATTTGTTACGTTGCAGAAAGATGCTAAAGGAACCTGATCTGAGGACAGTGAGACAGATCCAGATCCGTCAAAAGTCACGGATCGCATTGTTCCATCGGGCATAGCGGCTGCGCCAACTGAGGAGACAGAAGCCTCCGGAGCTGACTGCTGAGCGGAGTGTGTTTTTTTTCCTTTTTTCGTAAGGATCGGCCAGAGGGACGCTTCCCGCCGATTGCTTCCACAAAATCAATCTTCCTTGACTTAAGAGCACATCAAGCCCCCCGGCCTACAATTATTCAACTAAGAACACTAAATTGATTTCACCTCCGATTTTGAATAGGGTAAATAATTAACTATAACTCCAGTTCTAGTTAATAATTTATTCATTATCTGCAGGATATTATTTTGCACAACACTGACGTTGCTGTTAAACCTTCATCACGATAAGTTAAAAGATGAGTCTTTAACAGAGATTGAAATCAGTCCAGGTGTTGGTCATCCTTCCAGGGAGTGGAAGTGTTGGAGCTGCAGCAGAGAAAGCTCTGTCTCCTCGGTCCTGTCATGATGGGTCTCTGTAATTAAACCCATACGCAGAACACCACACGAAGCAGGGTAAAAGTTTAACAGTTTATTAAAAGATGTTAACACATAATTAAACAAGGACTGGTTCTGGTACTGGTCCGGGACTGGCTTCACAGAGTAATCTGCAGAGATGAATAGTTTGGTTAGCCAGGTAGCGATGTTGACTTGTCAGGGGTTCGATTCTGGTTTGTACATTGATGAGGTTCAGACTGATCGATGGAGAGAGGGAACCGGTTGGGTCCGGAGACTGTGGATTCAGCAGAGAGCTCAGCAGCGGCAGCGTTCAGCTTCAGGCTAACGAGGTTCAGACCTTGAGTTTTTTCTCCTAGTCCTCCCTTGAGAACTAGCTGGGGAATTCAGACTGATAGCCTTCAGGTTTGGCTTCCTTTGGCAGGCAGGCAGGTTTCCAAGCACAAGCTCCTCCAGAGCTACAGACTTCAGTCGGGTTCTCCTGTGAGCAGAAAAGACAGAGGCTGGTTAGAATCAGGTTGCTCTCTAGAGCAGACAGAGATTCTCAACGTTTAACTGAGGCTCAGGTTCCGCTAACCAAAACTGGTCAACACTCCGGCGCCGAAGACAGGTCTGGCTGCTGCTTATGTAGGAGGTCTCCTGATGGGCTGATGATCCTCAGGTGTGCAGGAGGCTCCAGCTCAGGAGACCCATAGCACTCTCTGCTGGAGACAGGTGGCAGATCTCCAGATCCCAACAGTACCCCAGATCCCAACAGAAAAAACATAAAAACAGGAAGGGATCCTCGGCGCCCTCTGGAGGGCAAGCCTCTGGATCCCAACAGAGCCCCCCCCCCTCAAGGGCGGATTCCAGATGCCCTCAGAATAGTCCATGAAGAAACAACAAACAAAAAACAACCCACCCAGGGTGGGCGGAGGGGGCACTAGGCAAGGAGGGCAAGAAACAACAAAAACAGAGTCCAAAACAAAAAACAACCCACCCAGGGTGGGCGGAGGAGGAAACAGGCAAGGAGGGCAAAAAACAAAAACAGAGTCCTGAACAAAAAACGATCCGCTTAAGGTGGACGAAAACAACAAAAGTCTCTGAGAGTTTAAAAGGTAGAGTCTCAGGTGGCCGGCTGTGGGACCGGCAGCGAGGCAGTGTCTCAGGTGGCCGGCCGTGGGACCGGCAGCGAGGCAGAGTCTCAGGTGGCCGGCCGTGGGGTCGGTGGCGAGGCAGAGGTTCAGGTGGCCGGCCGAGGGGCCGGCAGCGGGGCAGAGTCTCAGTTGGCCGGCCATGGGGCCGGCAGCGAGGCAGAGTCTTAGGTGGCCGGCTGAGGGGCTGAAGACGTGGCAGGAGTTCTGGAGGCCGGCCGCGGGGTCGGAGGCGAAGCTGACGCTCTGGAGGCCGGCCGCGGGGCCGTAGGCATGGCAGAAGTTCTGGAGGCCGGCCGCGGGGCCGAAGGCGAAGCAGAGTCTTAGGAGGATGACCTCTCCGTCGCTGCTGAATCCTCGGAGGAGGATGACGCCCCAATTTCAACAGGTAGCCCCAAGGGGTACCCCGTCCCCTCTTCAGTGGCTCAGCAACAATCTCAGAGGGGACCGCGCACTGCGGCTCTGGAACAGGGTCCGAGGAGGCCGCCGACTGCGGCTCAGGAGCTGGAGCAGGAGCAGGAGGGGTCGTCGGCTGCGGCTCAGGAACAGGCTCTGTGGTGGCCGCCGACTGCGGCTTAGGAACAGGCTGTGTGGTGGCCGCCGACTGCGGCTCAGGAACAGGCTCTGAGGTGACCGCCGACTGCGGCTCAGGAACAGGCTCTGAAGGGACCGCCAACTGCGGTTGAGGAGCAGGCTCAGAGGAGACCGCTGACTGCGGCTCTTGGACAGGAACAGAGGAGACCACCGACTGCGGCTCCTGGACAGGAACAGAGGAGCCCGCCGACTGCGGCTCCAGGTCAGGAACAGAGGAGCCCGCCGTCTGCGGCTCCGGGTCAGGAACAGAGGAGCCCGCCGTCTGCGGCTCCGGGTCAGGAACAGAGGAGCCCGCCGTCTGCGGCTCCAGGTCAGGAACAGAGGAGCCCGCCGATTGCGGCTCTGGGTCAGGAACAGAGGAGCCCGCCGTCTGCGGCTCCCGGTCAGGAACAGAGGAGCCCGCCGATTGCGGCTCTGGGTCAGGAACAGAGGAGCCCGCCGTCTGCGGCTCCCGGTCAGGAACAGAGGAGCCCGCCGATTGACTTTCTAAATGTCTCATGTGTTTACACAAAAATTAAAAAGGCTTATAGTGGCTAAAATGCACACAACTCATATAACTTTTTGACCCTTGATGTCATGCCCAATGTCAATAGTCAAACCAAATAAAGGCAAAAAAATATTTGGATAAGTGAATATTTATTCAATTAATATTTTACTCTATATCATTTAAATAAATTGTACTTTATAGCACCAGGAATAATAAAGGGCAAATTATTAATAGATTAAATTTGTGGCTATGCAGTACATTTTTTGAAAAGGTATGAAATGAAAATTTGTATTAATCTGTTTGTGTTTTATGTGCATCGAATTGTAGTTAAAGGATCATGTTTCATTTTGCAGAGATGCCTCGTAAGGAGAGGAGGTTAAGACCAAAACAAAAACAGCTGTGTGAGGCTGCGAAAGGTAGTGGATCACTCACCAGCTGGATGACAAAGAGCACAAGAAGTCAAAAGTCATTGACATTTTTACGACCATGGGCAACAGGAAGTTGCTTTTATAACTGCAAAAAAAAAAAAGCCACTATGATGTGTACAAACAACTGACAGACAGATACTGACAGAAACAGACAGCACTACAGACCCCCATATCTCAACAAGTAGTCTCTTCCAAACTATCAGCAGTGTAGCAGGTCAGTCACAGTGAGCCATTTTTAATGTTAGTTATCCTTTCATCTTGCATGAACACAAACCTCTTTTTTAATCAGCTACTATCAACTCCCATGGTCTTTTGTGTCTACAAATCAGATCAATACAGCCCATCTCCAGCAAGACAGCAGCAACAACCCCCTCAACAGAAGCTGTTCAATCTACCCATGAGGTGAAACTCAGACTCATTTCGCCTTGTACTGACCTCTAATAAACACTTGTGTATGTGTGATATAGTGTGTTGTGATTGGGTTGGTACAATTCAACCATTTTTATAGCAAGGTATGTTTCTGTATCCTGTTTTAAATCTGTGCCCCATGTGCCCCATTTTAACTTTGAGCACCTGCCCCTCAAACAGTCTCTGCATGTCTCTGAGTTTAAGGGCTGTTACATGGAAATAATGGTCACCGTGTCCCATCACATTTTCATATTTTCTGCATGCGCTGCAGCCCATTGTAAAATAATCTAATCTGATTATATAAATCCTATTGATGGATCAATAATCTGATCAATCACTTTATCTTCATACTGTAATATTAACTCAGGAGGGGCTACAACACAGGATTATAAAAGAAACTGAAATATTGATACTTCAAAAAATACTGAAAATATTAACAACTGATTTATCTATAAAGAAATATTATTCATTATCACAAGAGGACTTGGTTATTTACAGATATTGCATTAGTGGCTTTTAATAAGCATGTTCAGATGTATTTAAATGATCATTTGTAAATGTTTTTTTCAAAAAAACATAAACTAAAACATTTAGCTCTACAGTTTAGCCTAATAAAAACAAGGCTTGAACAGCAGGTAGTTTCTTGGTTCAAACACAACAAACTGTATTAAATCCTGCAGTGAAGTGTTTGACCTGCAGGAGGCTCAGATCTGCTGCAGCAATCAGAACTATTAAGCTTGTTGACTGTGAAACTGATATTAATGAGGCTGATGTGTTTTTCATGTTTCAGGGTAGAAACGTCCAAGATTCATCAGAACCAGTGACTCCTCAACATGACTGATGTCAGAGATGATTTATCAGAAACTTCTTCATCCAGCTTCTGCTCTTGATGTTTGGTTCTCCCAGATTTCCTCCATTAATGAACAGCTGTCAAACTCCTGGGATCCTCTGACCTTCTGAGGTGAAGAAGCTCTAAAGAAACCAACTTTATTCAGAATCTCAAGTGTTCCTGGAGTTTTCCTTCAACATCCTTTCTATGTTCACTAGTCATTTTCTCTCAGCCACCAGGTGATGATGTCACTGATCACCTTGTCAGAACTGATGAACATTAAATCAACATTCAGACACTCGTTTCAGATGTTTTTCACCTTTTATAAAGTCCAGTTAAAATTGGTCTCCAATATCTCCAATCTCCAATAAATTATATTATTCAATCTTATATTTATTAACTATTCCTATTTTGAGATCACCTATTATTGAAATACTTGAGTTTAACATCTTTCCATCCATGTTGATAATAATAGTTAACTCATTCCCAGAGTCTACCAAAACCTGTTTTAACATTGAGGTTTGTGTCTAGAATCCATTGTTCTGAAGCCAGATGGGAGTCTGACTGTTGATGCTTCATTATTTAACAGAACAAGCAAATAAATGATCTAAAATACACTGGAAATGATGAATCAGTCATTTAGGTTTTCAGATGAACAGAACAGAACACAGCCCCGTCTAGATGATACCACCACTAGATGTCGTTGTTATGATGCAGATTAACCAAACTATGTTAAATGTGGTCAGTCTGGCTGCCTATTAATGAGGAAAACAGAATCATTGCAAGATTATACAGATCATGATTCATTTAAATTATGATGTGGTTATTGAGGTTATTTTACCTTTCTATGTATCGTGTGTTTTATTGGCAACAATAAATCAGAAAAACAAACCCAAACAAATTTATTTATTGCTGTCTGATCTAAGACTGAAAAAAGCTGAGTATTTAAAAAACTGAGTTGTAGTTGTATTTTAATTTGTTTTTTCACAGCAACAGCAGCTGCTCAGTGTGTACATATAACACAGAAAGTCACAGTGAGCAGTGGAAGAATTATTTAAATAAGGTTTAATCTCAGCAAGCAATTTATATAATCTTGTAGGGAGAAATAAATACTACGCATCTGCTGTTGTTTTATGTTTATAAAATGAAAACATTTTCTATGCATCAGCAGTTTATTGCTGTACTAATAAATCTGATAATGTTGAATTTATTCACCAGATTTTATGTCACTGATGTCAAACAGTGATCAGTTCCTATAGTTCATCTCTGGTCTTATTGAACTTTTTTAATGATCCTACAATAACAGTTTATCTACTAGGACTGTGTAATATAACATCCTGGTTTTACATCCACACTGAATATTTGCCACAAAATTTAATAAAGACAAATCAAACAAGAAGTTAAGCTAAACTTTGAGGTAAAAACAAACCAAGAAGCAGGCTTAATTTTTAAAAAGGTCTTCTAAATTCTATATCCAAATGAAAAACATCTGATTTTTTTTATTCTTTCACCTCCAAAGTCACAGCAATGCTTCAGAAAACATTTCCTCAGAACAATCCCTGTGATCTGCAGCCATTTAAAGACATAGACTTAAACTTTGATCCAGGAAGTCAACCGTTACCAGAGTTGCTCCTTCCTAGTTTGAGGTCGATTTCAAATGGATCTGGATGCTTTAGTTCTACACAGTTTTAGGAGATAATGTGAAGTCCATCAACCACAAACATTGATTGGAATCTTTAACAGACAGCCACCCTTAAGCCAGAGCAAATTTATTTATTTGATCTTATTTTATTGTTGGGATCCCCATCAGCACAGCTGTCACTGCTCTTCCTGAGGTCCAATAAAAAAATTGTAAAATGAGATACAAAACAGCACATTAAAACACAATACAGTTCATAGCTTTCTGTAAATGTTCTCTATAAATAAAGAACTTTCCATAGTGATTTAAACCTCTGTGTTTTTACCTTCTCTGTTATTGTTTCTGGGATCATGTTCCATAAATGTGTTGCTCTCTATGTGAATGTCTTTTTAAAGCTATTTGATATTAGCTCAGGTTAAGCTTGTAGCAGCTGGTATTCCAGGATGGTCTCCCATCCATGTAATTACTAAGCCTGATGCTGCTTAGCTTCTATGATCAGAACAGGAACAGGCTTACAGAGAGCAGTATGGCCATAAGCATTGGATTAAAGAAAAAGAAAAGACTGATAATTGTGCTTATTGTTGCTGAATAGAAGATTCTGGTTAAATGCTTTCTGCTGAAACTGCAGACCTCTGCAGGTCAAACTCAACTTTCTCTGCTCAGTTTGAAGTTAATTCCAGCAGCATTCCTCTAAAGCCTCATGGTTACTTGGTCACTGACAGAATAATGTTAGATGTTTTCTTAGTCTCCAAACTTGATCAGGACTATTGAGACAAATAAACTGATATGATGAGAAGCTGGAGCTGATTTTCTGGTTTCTTCTACTTTATGTGAAGAATTTAGTTATGATTTGATTATTATTTTATTTTCTTCTGTTTTATTTCCTTTTATTTTTCTAACATCAGCAGTTTAACTTCAATGTCTTTGCTTCTTAACCTCAATAGACCTGTAGTTAATCTAGTTGTCCAGCAGATGGCGATCTCTGACCTTGTTTGACTTCATCGTCCAACCTTTAACCCCAATAAAATTCCTTCTGATACTTTCACTTTCATTTAGAAACAGGTTTTGTTGGAACAAACAAGCAGAAAGTCGACAGAGTGAAGCTGATGAAATGGCCGCTTCAGCTGATATTTCCACCTCAGGTCAGAAATCTTTTTATAAAACTTTCCCTCAAACTTTATGCTGTTTGGATTATAATCTAGCAAACTCTTATTTTAGTGGATTAATATGTTAAATTCAGAGACTTTGACTTTAAACAGAACATAGAGTCAAACAAAATGACTGCTTCTGTTTTTCTAGATTTCCTTATTTTAGGTTTTCAGTCATGGTAACAATGTTTTGGTCATTATTCTAATAGAAATGTTAATCTAAAAATTCTGTTTTCTGATTGGCTAATTAAAGTAGATGTTTATAAACTGTGTGATAAAATAAAGCCTTCCCTCTCTTAACAGCACTGAGCCGCTCTGCTACAGAACTGAGGATTGTGTTGATAGGAGGAAGATACAATAACCTTTCCAGCGGTAAAAGCTCAGCTGGAAACATCATCCTGGGTCACAATGTTTTTGACACCAGCAGAAGAACAGCTCAGAGTGAGCGAGGCAGCAGGAAGTACTCGGCAGACGACTCACAGTGGTTGATACTCCAGGATGGTGGTGGCATTTTCCAAGAGAAGAAACCCTAAAACTGGATCAGATAGAAATCCAGAAGAGTGTCCATCTGTGTCCCCCAGGACCTCATGTCTTTCTTCTGGTCATTCCTGTTAGTTTATATTTCTTCAATATTATCAAACTATCTCTAGAGGAACACCTGGAACTTTTCAAAGCAGATGTTTTCAGTCACACCATGGTGCTGTTCACTGCAGTCCATCCATGTAGTGATGAAACCATTGAATCAGAAATCAGAGGAAGTCCAGTCCTGCAGTGGATCCTTCAACAATGTGGAAACAGAAAACACGTTCTCAACATCAGCAACAGAGAAGATAGAGATCAAGTCAAGATGCTTCTAGAGAAAATTGAGGCGATGATTGAACAGAACAGGGGCAGACACTGTTCTGTTGATGAATCTGATGGAAATGCTCTGAGAGAGAGACTGAAAGATTTGGTTAAAAAAGCCTCAAAAAGGTTTGATGAAGTTCAGAAACAAAGAAGAAACCTGAAGCTGCAGATTGAAGGCAATTCTACTTTCTTTCTATCAGGGTAAAGTTATAAATGTTTCTGCAGACGTCTCTGGGAGCTCGACATACAAAACACATTATTTAATTATAATGTTTGCAGAATGTTATTTTATTGTTGGTAAAATATAAAAAGACACAGTATACATTTTAAAACGATCTAAATCAAAGTATTCACATAGTTAATTATTTTCTCATACAAACACTGATAAACCAACAGCTGTTTTTTTCTTTGACAACTGTTGTATTTTTTCTCCATATTATCAACCCTACTCTAAACAGACCTGAGCTGCAAACTTTTAAATTATAAACTATTTATTTGTTTTTATGATCTAGGTGGAAAAGTTCCTCCAAACCATTTGAGAATATTAATGATTGGTGATTCATGGGCTGGAAAGAGCTCAGCAGGAAACATCTTTCTAGGAAAAACTGCATTTGGTGTTAATGAAAGTGCTGGAAGAAAGACAACAGGCAGTGAAATCAGCCACAGTGTGGTTGAAGGAAGGCGGCTCACAGTGGTGGATTCTCCTGGATGGTTCTACATCCACACCCTTCAGGACACCAGTGAGATGGACAAACTGGAAATAGAGAACAGTGTGAATCTCTGTCCTCCAGGACCACATGCTGTGCTGCTGGTTATTCCTCTGATGGTCAATGCTGATCCATCATATCTGAGATCTATCCAGGATCACATGAGCCTGTTAGGAGAAGAAATCTGGAAACACACACTGGTTCTGTTTACCTTTGGTGACTGGTTAGGAGTGAAGACTGTGGAGGAGCATATAGAGAGTGATGAAGGTCTGCAGTGGATAGTGAACAAGTGTGGGAACAGGTATCATGTTCTGAACTACAAGGACCACAGTGATAAGACTCCGGTAAAGGAGCTCATTGAGAAGATTGAAGAGATGTGGGCAGGAAATGAAGATCCTCATTATGAAGTGGACCTGGACCGAGCAGCACAGATAGAAGCCAAGATGGAGGCTGCAGACAAGGAAGCCAGAAGGTTGAAGAAGATCAACGAGACACAGTCAAGAGTCCTGAAAGAGGTTTATGAAGGTAAACAAGTTTTATAAATGTTTATGATATAATCCTGTAACATGAATGTTTCAGGATTAGAAACTATTTGGTTTTTGTGTTTGTTTTCCAGCTGTGAGAGATCCAGTCACTGACATCAGGATTGTTCTGGTTGGACAGAAATGTTCAGGAAAGAGTTCAGCAGGAAATCGGATCCTTTTTGCGCTCAATTTTAACATGACCTTTGATAGAGCTTGGTTGGAAAAGGTGAACCATCATGATGATTAAGAAAAAACATTTCATACATTCAGTCATCCATGCTGGATGTTTACCTGAGTTCAGTACATCTAGAAATGTTTTTCTTTTTTTCAGAGCTATGAAGATCAGAGAACATCTGCAACATGTGAGAAACATGAAGGAGACTTTGATGGAGTAAAAGTCTCAGTGGTTGAAACACCAGGCTGGTTCTCAGACCCAACACCACCTGACTGGATCAAAGATGAAGTTCTCCACAGTGTCTCCATGTTTTCTCCTGGACCTCATGTTTTTCTCCTGGTTGTTCCAATCTTCAGAGCTTTCACTGAGAAAGATCTCAAAGCTCTGGTGGAGGTCCTGATGCCATTAACAGAGAGAGTGTGGAGACACTGCATGGTGCTGTTTACCTGGGGAGACTGGCTCAATGGCCTCCCTGTAGAGAACTACATCGTCAGAGAGGGCAAGGAGCTCCAGGAGCTTCTGGAGAAGTGTGGGAACAGATACCATGTTCTCAGCAGCTTTGATTATGATGATCCTGTTCAAGTCAAAGAGCTGTTCCAAAAAATTATCAACATGGTAAAACAGAACAAAGGATGCTTCACAACTGAAGGAAAAAGAAAGAACTTTCAGTTTCTACCTCGGAAAGGAAAACAACGTATTCTGACAGAAGAGGAGTGGAACAGACGGGAGCAGGAGCTGATGGAGAGAATGATGAAAGCTTTAGCAAAGGAACCAGAGAAACCAACAGTTCCCTCTGTGGAGGTGGCAGAGAGCAAGGATGACTTTATCATTCCAGACAGTAAGTTTAAAATAATGAATCATTGAGTTTCCACAAACTATTGGCAACATCAATGTTTTTTTGTTTGTTTTTTAGATTAACAGTTTTTTTTCTTCTGTTTCAGTGAGCGGAGATGTTTCCTCAGAATATGGGAGCATTTCAGAGATTAGGAACCAACGAGCTCATAACAACGTTGCTGAATGGCTGGCTAACAGAGTGAGATGGTCATTCAGCTCTGGGTATAGCAGCATGCGTTCCTCATTACGCTCTATGAAGAAACATGATGAAGATCTCCAATAGATTAAAATCAAAAAGCTCCAGCAGAGAAAATGATGGAAGCTAAAGGAAAACACAGGATGGAATATGAAAATATAGCAGCTTGGTGCTACATGAGCCCATGTTGGTCTAATTACTGTAGATCACATGTTTAAACTCCTGGTGCTGTAATGTTCTGGATGCTTTTAGTGCCAGAAAATATGTTCATGTGTGTTTTCATATGTCCTTGTGTCTATATAAGGTGTGTGTCTAATGTGTTTATGTAAAGGAAGCTCTATATGTGGTGAGTTTATGTGTCTATATCAGATCTATATGAAGTGTCCAAATGCTGTGTGTTTATGCATTCTGTCTATGTGAAATATTATGTGTAGTTCATGAGTTTTTCTCTTTATCCTCATGTTATGTTGCTTATCCATGTTGTGGAACCCGTCATCTTCTATTGTCACATGATGTCTTTTATCCTCTCATAATATAAAGAACGTCCATCAAATTACAGATTAACACATGAGAGTACGCCGAGGCTATAATTGTTTTAGTGTCATCAGTTGTCATGATGTTAAATGTTGGTAAGTGTTGGATGGTGAATTGATGAAGATCTTTTAACAGGCTTTTGTTTTTCCAAGTTAATTATTCCTCTGATAAAACCCTGGATAGATCTACAGGATTTAATAAAAAATATGTTTAACTTACTCTGTAAAAAAGTCAGTAAAATATACAGGATAAATAGCAACATCAAAAGACCAAAACAAAAAGCAGCCCTTTACTTTATGAAATAAAATCAATAAAGGTTTATCAAGAGACTGGAAAAAAAACATTGAATATTACTCTAAAAAATTAAATTCCCAGTAATTCACTGGGAAAATTAATGAATATGGATACATTTTAAAAGAAACTGCAATACAGATAAAAACTTCCAAAAACCTTAATTTTTACAGTGTTATTTGGATAAAACTACAGGTTATTATGTTCTGTACATTAATATTTACAGGAAATACTTTTTGGTTGTGAAGCAAACATGAACTTTAAGTTTTACAGAAGCAAAATGGTTAAAAACATAGCCCACTGTAAAATGCCAACAGTGCAACATTGTAAAAAAGTGGAAATATCAGCAGTAAAAGACAAAAAAAGAAATTATTAACCTTTGTAATAGAAATCATTTGATCTCCACTAATGACAAGACATTAAAATAAACAAAAATGCCTTTTTTTTTATCAATGCTTCACAATTTTCTGTTTCATTTTTAAAGACAATTGAAAAAATAGACTATCATTGAACAAAGAAGTAAATTCAAAGTAAAAAAATGTGTTCTTCAAACTGTAAATGTAGAAAACTTCAGTGGGGCAAAAAAGTATTTAGTCAGCCACCAATAGTGCAAGTTCTCCCACTTAAAAAGATGAGAGAGGCCAGTAATTTTCATCATAGATATACCTCAACTATGAGAGACAAAATGAGAAAAAAAAATCCAGAAAATCACATTGTCTGATTTTTAAAGAATTTATTTGCAAAATATGGTGGAAAATAAGTATTTGGTCAATAACAAAAGTTCATCTCAATACTTTGTTATATACCCTATGTTGGCAATGACAGAGATCAAACGTTTTCTGTAAGTCTTCACAAGGTTTTCACACACTGTTGCTGGTATTTTGGCCCATTCCTCCATGCAGATCTCCTCTAGAGCAGTGATGTTCTGGGGCTGTCGCTGGGCAACATGGACTTTCAACTCCCTCTAAAGATTTTCTATGGGGTTGAGATCTGGAGACTGGCTAGGCCACTCCAGGACCTTGAAATGGTTCTTACGAAGCCAATCCTTCGTTACCCGGGCGGTGTGTTTGGGATCATTGTCATGCTGAAAGACCCAGCCACGTTTTATCTTCAATGCCCTTGCTGATGGAAGGAGGTTTTCACTCAAAATTTGACGATACATGGCCCCATTCATTCTTTCCTTCACACGGATCAGTCGTCCTGGTCCCTTAGCAGAAAAACAGCCCCAAAGCATGATGTTTCCACCCCCATGCTTCACTGTAGGTATGGTGTTCTTTGCATGCAACTCAGCATTCTCTCTCCTCCAAACACGACGAGTAGAGTTTTTACCAAAAAGTTCTATTTTGGTTTCATCTGACCATATGATATTCTCCCAGTCATCGTCTGGATCATCCAAATGCTCTCTAGCAAACTTGAGACGGGCCTTGACATGTACTGGCTTAAGCAGGGGGACACGTCTGGCACTGCAGGATTTGAGTCCCTGGCGGCGTAGTGCGTTACTGATGGTAGCCTTTGTTACTTTGGTCCCAGCTCTCTGCAGGTCATTCACTAGGTCCCCCCGTGTGGTTCTGGGATTTTTACTCACCGTTCTTGTGATCATTTTGACCCCACGGGGTGAGATCTTGCGTGGAGCCCCAGATCGAGGAAGATTATCAGTGGTCTTGTATGTTTTCCATTTTCTAATAATTGATCCCACAGTTGATTTCTTCACACCAAGCTGTTTACCTATTGCAGATTCAGACTTCCCAGCCTGGTGCAGGTCTATAATTTTGTTTCGGGTGTCCTTTGACAGCTCTCTAGTTTTGGCCATGGTGGAGTTTAGAGTGTGACTGTTTGAGGTTGTGGACAGGTGTCTTTTATACTGATAACGGGTTCAAACAGGTGCCATTAATGAAGGTAACGAGTGGAGGACAGAGGAGCCTCTTACAGAAGAAGTTACAGGTCTGTAAGAGCCAGAAATCTAGCTTGTTTGTAACTGACCAAATACTTATTTTCCACCATATTTTGCAAATAAATTCTTTAAAAATCAGACAATGTGATTTTCTGGATTTTTTTTTCTCATTTTGTCTCTCATAGTTGAGGTATATCTATGATGAAAATTACCGGCCTCTCTCATCTTTTTAAGTGGGAGAACTTGCACTATTGGTGGCTGACTAAATACTTTTTTGCCCCACTGTATATGCAAAAGCTGCATTTAAAATGTTTGTGTTTTGTCCACTTGCCTTTTATTTGTGCTACAGATAGTTTGATATGCATTGCAAGCTCATGCGGAGAATGACCATCTACTAGAGAGCCCCCAACACCATGTTTTTGTTTTTTTTGCATGATAAGTTATAAATTCTACACGATTAAAGATAATATAAAAATATGCATGATTTATTCATAAATATTTGTTATAAATGCTATGGTTAGATAAAAAGCCATTATGTAATAACTGCTCTTGGGAGCCATCTAGTAGCCCGAAAATCTTATGCAGCCGCTAAGTTTGCTTCTGCTTTGGGCCAGCCCTGAATATACAGATTCCATTAAAAACAACCCAATTTACACACAATTTTGACTTCACAATTTTTTCCCCTGCTCTTTTATGTCTCATAACCAGACCTCCTTTGTGTCCACCTTAAATCTAGAGTTAGTGTGATGGTTGCTCATTTACAGCTGAGCAGCTGTTTTACTATTTGAAATCACATTTCATGTCTTTAACTGTAACAGTTTATATTGCAGAGTGGTCAAAGAAAAACATATTTTCCCTCCTCTCTTCAAAGCTGCTATCCACTTAATGTCCTTACTGAGTGTTTTCACCAATAGGGTGGCGCACTGCTAAGCTGTGCACATACTGCAGTTTGCCCATAGAAAGAGACAGCCGCCATCTTTTCTTCACCACGCTAACTGACTGCAGCTGCTGTGCTGGTGCCAGCGCTGTTGTTCAGCAAAAATATTTTAGTTGTCTGACGCTTTCCTCACCAAAGTTCCTTTCAAACTAAAAGAAAAATAGAGATTAAAGGCCTGGAAACTACAGGACCAGAGTGAAAGAGGAGATAGGTTTGCACATTTGGTGCAGTTTGTGGGTAAGCAGGCTCAAATAGCATCTCACTCAGTATTTGACAGTTTACCAAACAGAACATTGGTTCTGGAGGACATGTAAAGCAGCAGACCTTTGAGTCTGGCAAGCTGGTGGTCCATTAAAACAGCCGGCTACAGCCTGAAGCTGCTCCAAGTGTTTTTAATTTCACTCACTATGAGTTGGGCTCTACTGACCGGCCAACACTCTCTGACAGCATGTCAGAGGCAACAATCAGCCTTAATGACAGGGAACAAAAACACGCTAAGCAGGCAGAGAAGTGACACCAACAGTTATGTTGGCAGGTATCAAATAATCAACTATGCTCCCATCTCAACAACAAACGTCCACCTCTAGAGCTTAGTTCTCCAACTTTATCCCTATTCAAGTCTCTTAATGAAACACATTTTTTATAACTCAAGCAGCAGCCATCAGGATTAACATTTCTGCAGCACATGGTCCCTTAGCCATCGGCTATCACAGCGGGTCAAAATGAGAGAAATGGTTGCTTTCTTATCGTGATTCTCCATTTCCAAGGCAGTCATCTTATCCTAAGGTCCGTGTTCTCATTCACCATCCCGCGGACTTTATTTTTAAAATGTCCGGGGGCTTCATGTCTCAGCTCGGGGGTCGTTCAGGGACAGCATGGCCGCCTCCAAAGCTTTGACCTCTTGGCACAGCGATCTAAATGTCTGAACATTGGTAAAACACAACTAGCTGCACGGTACGGTCCAAATGAGCGACTTTTCTAGAGAGCCACTGACTGCAACATACAGAAGATATTTTTTATTGAGTCATTAAAACTGATCACAGATCTTGTCATGAATCGGTGTTTGTATGGAGGACCCAAACGCAGAGACCAGTAGGCAGAGGTGAATTAAAGTGGTTTTATTAAAGTTCACAGATCCAGGAGCAGGAATCAGAGTCCAAAAGAAAACAGCAAACGAACCTGAACCAAGGAGACATCAGTGGTAAATCCAAACTAGGAGCCAGGGAGAGACGAGGTACACAGACAGAAGTTAGACAGGATGTTTGACGAGGATCCAGCAAACAGGAACTGAACAGGGAGGGCTTTTAAAGGGGACAGAGACAGAGAGAGAGCTGACGAGGAAATTGGCAACAGGTGCTTGGCAGGACAGAGAAACAGAGCAAGGGAGGACACAAGAGGGCAGCAGAGGACAACAAATGGATAACTAAGGAAAACAACAACAATCAGACCAGGACCCTGACAGTACCCCCAACTTAAGGGCGGATCCCAGACGCCCTAAAATGTCTAGAAACTGAAAACAACCCACCCAGGGTGGGCGGAGGGGGAACCAGGCACAAAAACAGAACAGAGTCCGAAAATCAAAACAACCCACCCAGGGTGGGCGAGGGCAACAAAAAGTCTCTGGAGTCCGGCCGGGGGGCCGGAGCTGAGAGAGACGCTCTGGAGGCCGGCGTCTCCAATGCTGCAGGAACCTAGGAGGAGGAAGCCTCCTCCGCCTCAGCAGGATGCACCGAGGAGGACGCCGCCTCCGCTTCAGCAGGATGCACCGAGGAGGACGCCGCCTCCGCTTCAGCAGGATGCACCGAGGAGGACGCCGCCTCCGCCTCAGCAGGATGCACCGAGGAGGACGCCGCCTCCGCTTCAGCAGGATGCACCGAGGAGGACGCCGCCGCCGCCTCCGCTTCAGCAGGAAGCACCGAGGAGGACGCCGCCTCTGCTTCAGCAGGAAGCACCGAGGAGGACGCCGCCTCCGCTTCAGTTGCTCTGCAACAGGCTCAGAGGGAGCCGTCGACTGTGGCTCTGGAACAGGCTCAGACGAGGCCGGGGCCGCCCACTGCGGCTCAGGAACAGGTTCAGACGAGGCCGCCCACTGCGGCTCAGGAACAGGTTCAGACGAGGCCGCCCACTGCGGCTCAGGAACCACCATGGAGGGGGCCTTGAAGGCTTGGGGCGCCCGCTGAGGTGCCTTGGAGGCCTGGAGCGTCCGCTTAGGGGCCTTGGAGGCTTAAAGCGCCCGCTTAGGGGCCTTGGAGGCTTGGAGCCCCCGCCGAGGGGCTCTTGGAGCTGATGGCGGTGGCAGGAACAGAAAAAAAAAATTTCTCTCCCCATAAAAAAAGCTCCAAAGGTCAGACTCCTGTATAAGGGGAGGTCTGAGGAATTCACATGCCTGGTTCTCTGCTGAGTCCATGTGGTTGGCTGGATCCTTCTGTCATGAATCGGTGTTTGTATGGAGGACCCAAACGCAGAGACCAGTAGGCAGAGGTGAATTAAAGTGGTTTTATTAAAGTTCACAGATTCAGGAGCAGGAATCAGAGCCCAAAAGAAAACAGCACCAAGGAGACATCAGTGGTAAATCCAAACTAGGAGCCAGGGAGAGACGAGGTACACAGACAGAAGTTAGACAGGATGTTTGACGAGGATCCAGCAAACAGGAACTGAACAGGGAGGGCTTTTAAAGGGGACAGAGACAGAGAGAGAGCTGACGAGGAAATTGGCAACAGGTGCTTGGCAGGACAGAGAAACAGAGCAAGGGAGGACACAAGAGGGCAGCAGAGGACAACAAATGGATAACTAAGGAAAACAGGAACAATAAGACCAGGACCCTGACAGATCTGCTCTGTAGAAAAAAGGAGGACAAAGAAAAAAAGAAGAGAAAATCAATTTATCCTTCCTTGCTAGATAAATGTGTCTTTACTAGACTGTGTTCTTAATAACATTAATACATTAGAAGAATACAAATGTATTTTCTTAGAATATTCTTTCAGAGTTTTGTGAATTTGCTTAGAATTACCAGACAAGACAGCTGTTGGGGTTAAACAGTCACTCATCCTTTCTATCATTCTTAAACTCCCAAGATTTTAATACGGTATATTTCTGTATTTCTATGAGTTACGATGAAAAGCTGGCAGCTAGGAAACCAGCGATATACTGTAATTTTAGGGTTTTCATACCGTAAATTGACTTTACGGTAGTAGTCTGTTTTCTCACTGTTCAATGATTTCACTGTCTAATACAATAAAAAATAAATGCATCATATTTCTATTATTTGGAAATTACAATAATATTCTGTTTAAGTTTACTATAGAGAGGCACAGTAGATACACAATACAATAATTCAGTTTAGCAGTTTCCTAAAATATTAACCTTGAATACAAGCAATCAATATAAGAACTTCATTATTCTACAGACAGTTGCTCAAGCATTATTATGAATATTGTGCAAAAGAAGCAATAAAATAAAAAACAATCAAAATAATTTATTTCAAAAGGCAATATAATACTGAATATTGCTACTTTAAAAAATTTGAGAAAAAAACCCAGAAAATAAACCGTGTTGGGTGATGCTGAGAAGATATTTCGAGTAGCAAACAGAGACAGCTGACTAGCTGACTTTGAGCCAATGTCAATATTATTTAACATTGTCTTTAACACACATAAGTTTGAATACTTGTTCAATAACACAATAGGTCTAAGAGAAAGACCAACACAACAAATACAGAGGAAATAAGAGTTTAAACATTATTAAGACTACTTCAAAGTAGGAACATTAAGACCTTTTTGATTATGAGTAAAAACATTCAGCAAACCAGCATGTGTTTTTCCTCTTAAAGTAGTCTGGTGAGATTTGAAATTTTCCTCGAAACTCCAGTTAAAGATGTATATTATGTAATCTGCAATGTATTTTCTGATGTCTGTGAAAATGGATGTGACATTAGCTATTAAACATTTTGCCTTCTTGCCTCAGGTCTCAGCATGCAGACATGGCCACAGCCAGCTGTCTCCTATCTGAGGACCAGTTCCGGTGCTTCGTATGTCAGAATGTCTTCACGGATCCGGTCAGCACACCATGTGGACACAACTTCTGCAAGAACTGCGTCACAGAAACCTCCCATGCTGATGTCCCGTTTCAGTGTCCAATCTGTCACAATATGTTCTTTCCCAAACCAGAGCTGTAGGTCAACACTCTGATAGCTGAGCTGCTGGACATGATCAGACGATCAGCTCTGCGCCAGAACCCAGAGCCAGTTAGAGGGGATTTCTTAATTAGAACCAGAAGAAATGGCTTTAAAATATTTTTATTTACTCTTATTTAGATTTTATCCTCCCAAGTCAAATATGGCCATCATCTGATAGAGGAAGCACAGCGAGAAAAAACAGAATCACCAGAGAAAACCATCTAATACATGATTAATAAATCAATGAAATACTGTTCAGATCTCAGCACAGACAATGCTTGGACCTTTAGTTTTGCTAAGAAATGCCTGAATCTGACATTAGAACAGAACAAGACTCAGGTAGAGCTGCTTTCTGCCGTTCACCTGGAGCAGCTTTTCACTGAGGTGATGAAGAAAGAAATCCCCAGACTGTTGATCCGAGCCGAGCTGATGAAGGCTCAAAGCTATGCGGTGGATGTGACTCTGGATCCAGACACTCTGCACCCCAAGCTTATCCTGTCGGCTGACAGGAAACAAGGGAGATGTTGTGATCCACAGAAGAATCTCCCACACGACCAAAAGAGGTTTATGTATTATAAATATGTTTTAGGGGAGCAGAGTTTCTCCTCAGGTAGGTTCTACTTCAAGGTCCAGGTGAAAGGAAAGACTAACTGGACTTTAGGGGTGGCCAAAGAGTCGGTCAAAAGGGTGGGACTCATCAGACTCAGCCCCCAGTTTGGTTACTGGTCCTTAACTGTGAGGAATGGAAAGGAGTACAGTGGTCTGTCTGAGACTCCGGTCCATTTCTCTCTTCAGTCTCGTCCTGAAAAGGTCGGGGTGTTTGTGGATTACGAGGAGGGTCTGGTCTTCTTTTATGATGTAGATGCTGCTGCTCTCATCTACTCCTTCACTGGCTGCTTCTTCACAGAGAGACTCCATCCGTTCTTCGGTCCGGGTCACAATAACGATGGTACAAACGGAGACCCTCTGATCATCACAGCTGTCCGCCTCCCAGAGTAACTCGTTATTAACCGGATGTTCCTTTAAAAGTGCCTTCGTTACAATATTTCTAAATACTTTTGGACTTTGATGAACTGCTCAGTCCTTCACTCAGAGGAGATTCTAATTAATGAATGTATCTTACTGATCTTTAAATGTTGAGAATAAATTGAAAGATAAGGTAAAAGAAAAACATGACTTTCTCCCATGACTCCTCTGGATCCTCAGAATGCTCATTGGCAAACTTAAGATGGGCCTTGACATGTGCTGGTTTAAGCTAGTGATGGCATTTAGAAGCCCATTGAATCACAGAAACAATTTGACACAATCTGCATAAAATTGACAACATGCTCAATATAATTGAAACAGTTTAGAATGGCGGCATCTGCTGGATGCTTTCAGAACTATAATTGAACAGATATCCTAATATATGCATTATTCTACGCTCAAACTGTTTGTTCCATAATAATTATATTGACAATAATTATATAAAAAATAATAAAAATAACTAATCTCTGATCTGGGATATTGCAATATGATATACAGTCTTTCTGATGCAATGCAGTTATACCATGGTGTGCTCCTGTAACCATGGTTATGAGGTCTAATCCATGCTGGTTTCCAAGCTACATCTATTTCCGTTTCACTGACAGGTTAACACGCTCGCCTCTCAGTTGAGAGACTCTCTGGATCGACTCACACCTGTTACCTCTATAGCATATCTATATTATTTTTTTGCTAATTTATGTTAATTGGGAAATTTTTCGGCCTGTGCAGCCTATCATTTGAGTGTGCTGCACCTACAACTATACAAACACATTAATAAATTATAATAACAATAATCCTTTTAAATAGTTCCGGTAGTTTAAATGATTGGAACCCAGTAGTTCCCACAGGTTCTCCATGTTCCTGCGTTGGTTCTGACAGATGAAGATGATCATATTAAAGGAGAAGCATCAATGACTCTTTAGATGTGTCGTGTGAATAAATTTCTGCTAGAAATTAATCAATAGATGACTGGGATGGACACAGACGTGTGTGTAATATTTGAGTGTCTCTGTCTATTTTAGATCTATGTGCATGAAGCAAACTATTCTGAAACGATTCTAAACTAGACCTTAATATAAGATTTCTTTCCCTACCTTTGAATAGAAAAGTAAATACAGACAATCCATTTGTAATTTATTTTCCTATTTATAAATGAAATTCTGGTATTGTTGTATTATATGTCAGTCTAAATCACATTTCTTTTCATTTTCTTTTCCATTAATGTTATATCTATCTTTGCTTCTGGTAAAACCCAGGATGGAATAACTGATAAAGACAACATTGAACTTATTTCCAAACTGTGTTCTTGACATTATTCTGTTATTTTACTAATAATCCATCCAAAACTTTAACCTATATCAGAGTATTGGATGATCAGGGTTATTGCCTCTTAAATTAAACTGTGCTCTTCTCAGACCTAATGGCATTTCACCCATTTCCACCTGGATTACTGCTATGGGAGGAGTTCTCGCAAAGCATTCTGGGATATATTTGCTGTCTCGTGACCATGGATGCGCATTACTTTTCAAGGTGCATTGTGGGAAATTTTAAGTCCATTACTTTTTCCTCCATCAGACATTCGACCACTAATAAAAAGGTTCAAAAACTATATAATGCTCTATATGATTTTAATCATCCAGTTTTTTGTTTCACATTTAAGATCAGTGTAAAGCTTATCAACTCATATAGTTGACACATTCACCCAAAGGGTATAATAACATTATAAAAACTTAATCAAAGCCAAGTTGAGACTAATGCAGGAATAAGTTATTATTTGTTTTTTTTTTAGCTTGAATCTTGTGAGACTGGGGTAACATTAAAAGGTGTCATATTTGAGAATCTAGCAATAATGGTTAGGAGTCTGATTGAAGCCCAACTTTTATCAATATTAAATTGAAATGTATCTGGAGCCCAAAAAATGTGGTTGATGACATTTTTGTCCCTAACTGACTGTGGTATAGACTTTTGGATGTGGGCAAGGCTACACACTGGTGCACAATCATCAATAAACAGGGGCAGCTCATTCACAAAAATGATCGCATGCAGCACAAATGAAAATCCATGTCTCTGTGTCTTTTCTTGCTTCTGTCTTAACCCGGCTGATCAGCTCTTGTAGCGATGGCTGCGCCAGTAGTGTTCCTTAGAAAATGAAATAAAAATCAGCACAAGCTGTTCTGCTGCATGTTTGGTATATATTTAGATGGTGAAATCCTGCTGGTTCGGGGGGGGGGCTCTTTCTGGTTTTGCAGTGTACTGTCCTCCAAAAGCTGTCTGAAGGGTCTTCACAGCTCCTCTTAAATGGTGTAAAATGTGCCGTTCATCATCATCAGTTCCACCGTTCACTTCTGGCTGCTTGGCGTTGCTACCTGGACCTCCACTCCCATATCTCCTCTTCCATGGACTGCATCTGCCAAACAAACAGGACTCAGTGTCAAATGAAACTTCAAAACAACAACGAAGAAACTTTCTTAACCCTTCTTTCATTCCTTCTCATTCATGCTCAATATTCCAATTATTTTAAATCTTTTATTTTTAGCTCATCAACGCTAAAAAGAAACAACTCTTTCATTGGCTTAGGGCAGTGCTTCTAACTCCTGGTCCTCAGATACCACTGCTCTGCATGTTCTAGATGGCTCTCTGCTGCAGCACAGCTGCTTCTAATGGTTGCTTGACTTTCTCAGTGTTGGAGAAGCATTTTAAGCCAGTAGACTTCCTCATAGCTTTTCTGAAGACGTTTCAACTCCTATCCAGGAGGCTTTGTCATTTCAAAGGTGTCGAAACGTCTTCAGGAAAACTAAGCGGAAGTCCAGCTTTCAATAAAAACTTGTTTAGTGGTTAAATGTGAACTGATGTTATTTTCCATCCAGTCTGCTCAAGGGCGTAGGCTTGATTTCAGCTTTGGTAGGGACACTATTGGTCTTCAGTTTCATTGGTCTGATGTCATTGTTCCTTTGCAAAAATATGCATGATCTTTTTCATGCTTAATGTGAGCATCAGGGCACATTTTGTTCAAAGAGAACAGCAGCATTTATTGCTACATTAAAACAAATCTTATAATCACTTCACGCACTAGATGGAGTTTATCAATGTTTAAAGCATCAATGGTTATGATGAATGTGGAATTAGGACTTTTTTCCAATTTGAAAAGGTTTCCATTTAAACTTACCAGCAACTAAGACAGTGCCAATTTAACAAAATATAATATAAATATGTCTCATTTATGTGGATTAATCCTGTCTTTTCTTCTGAAGATATAGCATTGTGCAGAGGTAAACAGAGGTAAAACCCACTCTTATTTTCTTAATCTACTTAGCTCTCTCTGTATCATGCAAAATAATACATTCAAGTGAGTGTAAATAACTGTATTATATATACATGTGCACTGGAACTCGAGGAACTGACACAGCATTTAAAATCTTAACTTTAATATATAAATTGTACATGTGGTCTGTAGTTACTCTGTGTAGCCAATTTCATGTATTCTATATAGGGCTGAAACAATCAATCATATTAATTGATTATTTAAATTATCATCAACTAATTTAGTAATTGATTAATCATTAACTGGAGTATAGGGCCACTAAAATGTGCCTTTAGCCGACAGAGCGACCCACTTAGAGCAGGAATTATACCAAGATTGTAAAAAATATGTAAACATTTTGCATGTTAGATAAAAAAAAGTTTTTTTCTGTCAATATTCTCCATCCAGAACTCCTCAAAAGGAAACGTTTTCTGTTTCCAGAAAACATCTTCTTTAAGGAACCTTTGTCTATCTGATTATTAATCGATTAATCGAAAAAAAAATCGACAGGTTAATCAATTTGCTAAACAATCATTAGTTGCAGCCCTAATGTTATGGTAACATTCCAAACACATTTCTTCCATAATGCAGCACTGAAGTGCAGCTGCTTCACCCTGAGGCTGCCCTGCATCATTATAACTGGATTTTCTACAATCATAAAATGTTTGTATCATAAAATTGCGTTTTTAATAGTAAAGGATTAAATGTAACACAACCTTTTATCATCGTCCTATATGGCTTACTGTATGACTGTTTAAATAGCTCCTTATGTCTATTTTCTTTTTTAGTAACATCATCTACAAACACAATCACACTAAGAATGAGCCTAATTTTATTCAAATATAAAATCACTTTTAACAAAAATAAAAGACAATATAATACTATCTTATCTGTAATGTAATGGTATCCAAAATAAACAGCCAGATTCAAGCATTATTTACCAGATATTAATGTTTGTACTAATTTACTTATGGACTGTGTGGAAATCTAGAAAAATAGAATCAGTGTAAATAGAGTTCCTCTGTTTTATTTTATCCTACTTCTGGAAGTAGAAGTCAATTAAATAAAACTATTTTTATGTGGAAAACAAAAAATAGCAGATCTTTAGCATCCTTCTCGTGTTGTTATGTTCTACAAAATAAATAACAACTGAAAACAGAAATAGCAAAGAAATATTGGTTAAAGGGAATCAGAAATGTTGATAGTTTACAGTCTTTGTTCATTGTAACGACATTTTTCAGAACTCATGTCTGACTCAGTATATTTAGGTTTATAAAAGTAATCCTAACGTTGGTTACTTACATTTCTCAAGTTCCACAAATCCAAACTCTCTCCTGTTTCTTTACAGAACTGTAATCAGAAGCTTTCGCCTGTTTTAGTGTAACTAATATTTAGTTTTTAAATTGGGAATAGTTTCCTAGCCTAATATTAATTTTGGTAACCGCCTTAGTCTAGAGTCATTTTTTATTTTATGTCGCGCTCCAAGCACGCACACACACACATACAGACTAGAAAACGAGCATTCAGCAAGAGGGAAGGAGGAACTTAAGGCAGAATAATCTGAGAGTTAAAAAGCACAACACAGTTCCATGCGCTGCTACGTGAAAGGAAAGACCAGGCAGCTGCAGCTACCAGGCAAAGGAGCTAAAAGAGGAAAAGAAGCCACTGCTGCAACAACTACTGCTGTAAATTATAAACATGTTGTTCACATCCAATTATTGGTAGGGACAAATAGGTCGTTCCTAAATTTTGGTAGGGACATGTCCCTATGGTCCCTATGCAAACCTACGCCCATGAGTCTGCTGTGTCATTTGGAGGTTGACTGAAAATACAGTAAACAGGAAACTGTCATTCAAACTATGCTGCATATTGCATTTATATCTCAAGAGATTATTTTAAAGAGTTCATTTAACCTACAGATTTATTGCATAATTATCACTGTATGTTTTTGTTAAATCTTATCTTATTCTTTGAAATAATTCATTAACACATCAACTAATATTTTCTTTTACATTATTTTGTAAAATATGAAATCAGTTATTCTGATTATGAGTAGTAACTAGATCAGTTACTCAGTATTTGAGTAGCTTTTTTACAAAATACATTTCACTCTAACTTGAATCATTTCTTTAAAGACTACTTTTTAGTTTTAGTCTAGTCAAAATATAATGAAGTAGTGCTAATCTAACTTAAGAACAATTTTTGGACCCTCTACCCACCTCTGCTGAGGACCAGGATTGAGAATCACTGGTTTAGGGACAGAGTGATTTGACATGTTCTGCCTGAAACACTCATTGTTAAAAGCAACATTTCTGTGAGTGGATGAGCCAATCTCTATCACACGCAAACTTTATATATGATTTGGATTGTTAACAACACATATTTAAATTATGATTTGGGACTGTATTGTTAGCTGCCAAATGCCTAATTTAGCTCGACTTTAGTGTAAAACATGGACTGCAGATTCTTCCACACCCCAGCACTCATTCTCAGGTGGCCTATCTTGCAGTGGGAGCCCCTCCCCATTTTGTAGACTGCAGTTTCTCTTCAGAGATTGATCAAAACTGATGTGGTGCTCTGTGTATAAAAGAGGCCGATATGTTAGAACAACAAATGAAACAGAGTCTGGTTAAATGAGCAGAATAATAAACTGCAGCACCACAGAAAGACATTTCCTAAAGGTGACAATGCTAATCCAAGACTGAAAGCCACTAGGGCTGAAATGATGAATTGGCTTAATCATTAATTAATCATTAATTGCAGTTTAGATACTGTAAAATCTGCCTTTAGGTGACAGATCCACCAACTGTTGAGCAGCAATTACACCAAAATTGTAAAAAAAAATATATACAAACATTTTGCATTAGCTTGCGTACAGTATATATATATATATATATATATATATATATATATATGCCGTTACAATGAAGAAAGACGCAAGCTAAAAACCTTCAAAAAGAATGGTCTTTCACAGCCTATCGACGTTGTCTACAACAGACATTAACCACTTATCACATGTGAGGTTCCATATCATGTGGGGTTCCCCAAGGGTCCATCCTGGGTCCCCTCCTATTCAATATCTACATGCTCCCTCTCGCTCAGTTAATAAAAAACAACAACATCAGCTACCATAACTATGCAGACGACACACAGCTTTACATCACCATGTCACCAGGTGACTATGGACCAATTCAAGCACTGAGGAAATGCTTAGAAGAAATCAATGCCTGGATGTGCCATAATTTTCTTCAACTGAATAAAAACAAAACTGAAG
This sequence comes from Cyprinodon diabolis, assembly GCA_030533445.1. Classification (NCBI taxonomy): domain Eukaryota; kingdom Metazoa; phylum Chordata; class Actinopteri; order Cyprinodontiformes; family Cyprinodontidae; genus Cyprinodon; species Cyprinodon diabolis. The sequence goes on along the minus strand of CM060066.1, from coordinate 49,934,825 downwards.
TAATAATCTTTGGACTGCATACCTAGAACCAGAACTAAACATGGAGAAGCAGCATTTAGTTCCTATGCTCCACTTATCTGGAACAAACTTCCAGAAAACTGTAAAAGTGCGGAAAGCCTGAGTTCCTTTAAATCAAGACTAAAAACACATTTGTTTAGGATTGCCTTCGACTGTTCTAGTTAAACAGTTCAACTAAAACATATTTTCTTTAGTCCAACTGTTTTTAATATTCTTTTTTGTTTCTGCATTTTTTATTTTATTTTATTTATTTATTTTTTCCTACTTGCTTTGTTTCTGTTTTATCTTCCTGTATTTTAATCATGTAAAGCACTTTGCATTGTCTTTGCACTGAATTGTGCTATACAAATAAATTTGCCTTGCCTTGCCTTGCCTTGCCTTACTTTGTGTCACATACAATATGGCGGTGACGTCCACATGAGAACCTGCACTGAAGGTGTCACACAGAGCCCACAAAGGGAGTCACCTCCTCCCCTCAGCTGTCAGTTCTTTGTTACATTCAAAGGTTAAAACCGAATATAGCTGTGTGCATATGTAGCCATCACCTTTGCTATGAAGCCTCACAAAGAATCTGATGCAACTAATAACCAAATATAAACATCCCAGAATAAAAGACTTTCTGTGAAAAAGAGGAACAGAAAACCTGCTTCATGCTTTATTTTCAGCAGCTTAGATTATTTTAATGGTGTCTTTACTGTAAAGAACAATCCAGCAGCTGCAGCTCATCTAAAAAGCTGCTGCCAGAGTCCAAACCAACAGCAGGAAAAATGGTTCATCTTAGATCCAGTCCTTAAACCTTAATTAATAATCTTTTAACGTTTCAATGTTTATTAAATGTTCACATTTTTAACCAAAATATAAACACTAACCATAAAGTCTTTGTATCCGGAGCCTTTATCAGTCACAGTGATGTCTGCTGATGCTGCTCCTGTCCACATGTTGACATTTGTTACGTTGCAGAAAGATGCTAAAGGAAACTGATCTGAGGACAGTGAGACAGATCCATCCCTTCAGAGTGTCATGGTCCTGGCACTGGTGGCTTGATTGCTTATTCCACCCACCTGTTTAGCTCTGCCTGTTCTCATCATTTCTTATTCCTCTCACCTGGTTCCAGCCCCTTTATATACGGTTTGGTTTCAAGCTTCCAGTGCCAGATTATTCTAGCTGTTCTAGTAAGAGTAACTCTAGCGTTCGAACTACTGTTCTCATTATTCTGTTTGATGACCCGTTTCTGTCTTGTGGATCCCGAGTTTTGCTTCGCCCCTGTTTGCTCATTTAGTCTGTTCGGCTCTGGACTGTGTGTTGGATGCTACTGGCTTACCGAACCTGGATTGCTTTCCTGACCACGGCTTGGACTCCCTCATCGGTACCTCATCGGCTCTCTGATCTCCTGGTTAACGAACTTGGTTCTGTTTCGACTTCGGCTTGGATCTCCCTTTTCTGGCAACACCTGCTCCTCGGTGCCTTTTGGCTTCAGCGCCGCTCTCCTCACAGCGCTTCGGGGGCCGCTCCCGCCTGCGACGGAGGTCCTTTCCTCTTCTCGGATTCCTCCTCTCCTTCGGTGATCGGACTGAACTCTGAACCAGAGGATCCGTGAAATCCGACCCTGCTGACGCGCCGTTTTCACGCTGTTTCCAAATAAAGTCTGTCAAACTTCTCCAGCTCTGTCTGTCTGAATATTGGATCCAAGGTTTCGAGCTCCTTGACACAGAGGAAAACTGTGGCGCCGCCATCGTCTGTTTATCACTTTATTAATGGATTTATTTGGTTTTTGGCAGCAGGATCATGTTGAGGTAACAGTAGTTAGTGAAGCTGCACAGCAGAAGTTTCTCAGCCTGATGAATAGTGGACACATCATGTTTGAGGCTTTGCTGCCGTCTGTCAGAGGCCTCATCCGGTGGTTGGTTTCTGCAGAAAGAATCTCTGGTTTCTGATTGGCTGTAAAGGTCTGCTGATGTATCTGCTCTTTATTTCTTAATTTGGATCACAGTGGATCATCTATTAGGTGGTAGTGAAGCAGGAAGCTGTGTGGTTTCCTTCAGCAGACAGTGATCAGTAAAGCAGAAGCTTCAACACGCTGCTGAAGCAACAGAAAACTGTCAGAAACTCAGTGTGGACCAAGCTCTGCAGCTGGTGGCATCACAGTTGGTGACCTTCACAGAAGAAGACCATCCTGCAACTGGATGCACTTCCTGAAGTCGTCTTTCTGACGTTGCTGTTAAACCTTCATCACGTCAAACTCTTCATCAGACTCTAACTTTATTACAAGGATTCAAAATGGAGGTTTGATCTTTTTAAATGTAGTCTGACTGTTTATCAGTCAGTGGGCAGAAAGCAGAGAGATGGACTCTAGAGCTCACAGAATAAATCAGGTTGTCATGGTGATTTTCCAGGGTGGGGTCATGTGACCTCTTGCCGTCCTGCTCAGTGTTGAGCTCACCGTGAGTCTCTGCTGACAGACATCTGGTCCAGGAGGAACCCCGTTTACAGGGACTCCATGATGGAGAAGCTGATCACAGTCATTTTCTTTCATATCGGTGAGTTATAAACTGGTTCTACTGAACATTTGAAATTTACAGCTTAGAGCTGCTCTGGTTGGTAGAAAATAAAAAACCTGGATGTGCAGTATCGGCCGATGAATTGATGTGTGTGTATATATGAAGAACTGCAAACTACTTGGACGTAAAATAATTACCATCATGGTTTTGTCAAGCTGCTGCCACCTTTGTGAAGCAGGAAAAAGACTAATACAAAGAAAACTGGTTTCTAGATCTGCTCCAAGCCTCATGTTGATTATTTATAAATGTGTTATTTTCTGATCTAAATCTTGATGTAATGAATAACCAACGTTTAGACAGCTGCTGTTTTATGAAGCTTGACTCAGACGCTGTAGAGCTGGGGAGTCCAGAGGGCCTGGGGGCCGTTTGTGGCCCCTGAAAGAATGAAATGGTTCCTATTGTTCATCCAGTAGATGGAGATATTTTTTCTATTTCTTTTAGAATCAGATTTTCACTGACAATTGTTTATCATAAAATAAAAATGTTAGTTATTTCTTTTAACATCCATGTTGTTTTTTTTGTTTTTTATTTTAAAATCAAAGTTTGTGGGGCCACAAACATCCAGAGACTTTTGCTCCCAAACAGACAGAATTCAACTTTTCTACTTACAGTGAGGGTTTTGTTCTCCATCTTGTTTCTGAGAAAAGACTAAAAACATTTTCTACACCAACGAATTAGAAAATAGTTTGACCCCAAAATTAGAAAATGTTTCACTTTCTTTGATTAAAGTAAACATTTAGTGCCTTTCCCAGACCAACAATAATTGATTTTACTAAAGTTTTATGTTTTTAATTTATTGCTGTAAAGCATGAAATTTAATATGATGAAAGTATTAAATGGTTTATTACAATAGAGAAAATGTTTCTTTCTACAGAAGATTTTGACCCACAGAGGAAAAAACTTTGAACATTGATGCTGCAGAGTTTGATGTTTAATCTCCTATAAACACAGAGAGAAATAAGTTTCCTCAAACTCTGAATAAAAGCTCTTCTAAAATCAGCAACTAAGGTGAATAAAGATATAAATACTGAATTATTGGAAAGTTAATTTATTCCAGTAACTCCAGCAATCAGTTAAACATTTTATAAAGATGACTTCACACAGACGGATGTTTTTAAGCCTTTATTTCCATTATTTAAAATTATTTTCTGCTGACAGTTAATGAAAACCTGATATTTTCTGAAGGTAATTTTAATCTGTTAAATGAGCCTCAGAATAAAGGTTTAGATTAATTCAATATTTGGACAGTTTGGTCTGACTGTATCTGTTGATGTTCTACAGCGATGATGAGATTATCTCCTGCTGAGGATCCGAAGAGGAACCTGACTGGAGTTGTTGGAGGAAACATCACTCTGCCTGATCCTCTGGAGCGTGGATCTATTTTAAATATAGGGAAGGCAAACACTCTTGCTGTGGTGATTGAAGGAAAACTTCAGATTCTAGACAACAAATTTAATAATAAACTTCTCTGGAACAAAGACTCTGGATTCGTTACAATCACAGACCTGCAGAAGATCGACTCTGGAGTTTATAAAATTGATGATACACAAAAAGACATTTCTTTCTCTTATTCTCTCTCAGTGTACGGTGAGTAACATCTTCTGTTCATCATCATAATCTGGTGGTTTTATTCCTACATCTTTTACCTCAGAAGTCCAAAAGTTTCTCTCTGATGAACCTGAAATCATTTTATTCCTCAGATGTTTGCTGTGTTCAGCACTGCTAAGAAATACAGGTGCTGGTCATAAAATTAGAATATCATGAAAAAGTAGATTGATTTCAGTAATTCCATTTAAAAAGTGAAACTTGTATATTATATTCATACATTACATACAAACTCATATATTTCAGATGTTTATTTTGTTTAATTTTGATGATTACAAATGACAACAAATGAAAATCTCAAATTCATCATATCAGAAAATTAGAATATTACTGAAGACCAATAAAAACAAAGGATTTATAGAAATGTTGGCCAACTGAAAAGTATGAACATGAAAAGTATGAGCATGTACAGCACTCAGTATTTAGTTGGGCCTCCTTTGGCCTGTATTACTGCAGCAATGCGGCGTGGCATGGAGTCGATCAGTCTGTGGCACTGCTCAGGTGTTATGATAGCCCAGGTTGCTCTAATAGTGGCTTTTAGCTCTTCTGAATTGTTGGGTCTGGTGTATTGCATCTTCTTCTTCACAATACCCCATAGATTTTCTATGGGGTTAAGGTCAGGAGAGTTTGCTGGCCAATTAAGAACAGGGATACCATGGTCCTTCAACCAGGTACTGGTAGCTTTGGCACTGTGTGCAGGTGCCAAGTCCTGTTGGAAAATGAAATCTGCATCTCCAAAAAGTTGGTCAGCTGCAGGAAGCATGAAGTGCTCTAAAACTTCCTGGTATGTGGCTGCGTTGACCCTGGACCTCAGAAAACACAATGGACCAACACCAGCAGATGACATGGCACCCCAAACCATCACTGACTGTGGAAACTTTACACTGGACTTCAAGCAACGTGGATGAAGTGCCTCTCTTCTTTTCCTCCAGACTCTGGGACCTTGATTTCCAAAGGAAATGCAAAATTTACTTTCATCAGAGAACATGACTTTGGACCACTCACCAGCAGTCCAGTCCTGTTTCTCTTTAGCCCAGGCAAGACGCTTCTGACGCTGTCTGTGGTTCAAGAGTGGCTTGACACAAGGAATGCGACAGCAGAAACCCATGTCTTTCATACGTCTGTGTGTGGTGGTTCTTGAAGCACTCACTCCAGCTGCAGTCCACTCTTTGTGAATCTCCCCCACATTTTTGAATGGGTTTTGTTTCACAATCCTCTCCAGGGTGCGGTTATCTCTCTTGCTTGTACACTTTTTTCGACCACATCTTTTCCTTCCCTTCGCCTCTCTATTAATGTGCTTGGACACTGAGCTCTGTGAACAGCCAGCCTCTTTAGCGATGACCTTTTGTGTCTTGCCCTCCTTGTGCAAGGTGTCGATGGTCGTCTTTTGGACAACTGTCAAGTCAGCAGTCTTCCCCATGATTGTGTAGCCTATAGAACTAGACTGAAAGACCATTTAAAGGCTTTTGCAGGTGGTTTGAGTTAATTAGCTGATTAGAGTGTGGCACCAGGGGCCATCAATTTTGAACCTTTTCACAATATTCTAATTTTCTGATATGATGAATTTGAGATTTTCATTTGTTGTCATTTGTAATCATCAAAATTAAACAAAATAAACATCTGAAATATATGAGTTTGTATGTAATGTATGAATATAATATACAAGTTTCACTTTTTAAATGGAATTACTGAAATCAATCTACTTTTTCATGATATTCTAATTTTATGACCAGCACCTGTAGAAGAGAGCTTTTTAAACACTAAAATTTAGAGCTATAACATTTTTTTTGTTTTAAATGGAAAGTGGAGATAATTTATAGTTAACATTTCATCACTTTGTCTCTGTACAATACATGAATCAATCCATTTAACATTTTTAATAGCCTTTGCACTTCTTGCTTCAATGAATAGCTGAATAGCAATTTTGACCAAGATATTATTCAGCTCTTTAGAAAAAAATAATAAACATGACAGGATCTATAAAATGAATCATTTGTAATAAAAACAAGTAGAAGATAAACAATTAAAAGAATAAAAGCATAAGATAATAAACTATCAATAAAATCAGCCTGATTCTTCTGCTGAACTGGAGCCAAGTTCAAAGATGAGTCTTTAACAGAGATTGAAATCAGTCCAGGTGTTGGTCGTCCTTCCAGGGAGTGGAAGTGTTGGAGCTGCAGCAGAGAAAGCTCTGTCTCCTCGGCTCTGAAGACGAGTCCTAGGAACATCTAGAAGCAGCAGCTTACCGGACCTCAGGGTTCTGCTGGTCTCAGAGATGGAAGGAGATGCCTGACTGCTTCAACATTTAAAAACCAAAAGAAAATCCTAAAAACTATCATAAAATATACAGACAGCCAGTTCAGACTGATCACGGTAATGATCTAATAGTCTGACCTGCTTGTCTGCAGAGTTCTAACATGAGAAAATGTTGAAGTAGGAGAGTTTAATGCTGTTAAACTGGAAAAATATTCACCTGATTGATTTGATTCTTTGTCAAATGAGTGGATGAAGAACCAAAAGCATCCAGAACCGTTCCTGTCAGCAGATCAAAGACTGAAGGATTAACCAGGAGGAATTTAAACCTACAGCTGATGCACACTGGCAGATCATAGAGATATATCAGTTAGAAAGCATTACCCATAATAAAGCTGGGATGAAGGTTTGGGTCTATAAATAACAAGGAAGGAAAACTACAGACTTCCTGATCATTAAAATCAGTTTATTGAGCAGAAATGAACAGATCAAAGTGCTTTAATGTTTCTTCTCACTGGTTCCTCTGCAGATGCTGCTCCGACTCCTGCAGTAGAAACACAGACTGTGAGCTCTGACAGCTGCTGGTTGATCTGTTCTGTGGACAAACCAACGTCTCTGATGTGGTACAAAGATGAGGAAATCCAGAACCAGAGCAGTTCTGCTGTCTCTTTAGCCATCACTGTCTACAGGCAGGACATAAATTCATCATACAGATGTGTAGCAGCCAACCCTGCAGAAAACAAGACTCTACATGTTAATGTGACGACATCCTGTGGGTTCAACAGCAGAAACACTGAGGATGACAACAGGCTGATAAAATGTAATATCTATTGCATCTATTTCTATCAACGTGTTTGTAATAAGCTCAGAGATGTTCTGGTATCAACCCCATGCTGTTTGTTCTGTTGACAGACTGGAATGTGATCACACTCCCCATCAAGTTAGCAGCTTTTCTGGCTCTGACTGCAGTGATCATCAGACGGAGGAATCCCTCCAAAACAAAACCAACAACGGTCATTTTCTGTTTGAAACTGGGAACCTTTCAGTTACTATGTGATAAATATTATGTGGAACATTGTTTTGTTTTGGTAGAAACAGGAAAATCTGGGATGTTCAGATACTGAGGATCTGTCATGTTTCAGTTTCTGTTTTCTGAACAGTTTGAGGGTCGTTACATGGAAATGATGGTCATCATGTCACATCATCATTTCATACTTTCTGCATGAACTGCAGCACATTATAAAATAATCTAATCTGATTATATAAATCCTATTGATGGATCAATAATCTGATCAATCAACTTATCTATAAACTGTCAGATTAATTCAGGAGGGGCTGCAACACAGGATTATAAAAGAGACTAAAATGTTGACGCTTTGAAAAATGATATAAATATCAATAACTGATTTATCTATAAAGGAATATTATTCATTATCAGAAGAAAAATTTATTATTAACCAACATCTGCTTTGTGACTTTTAATAAGAATTTTCAGATGTATTTAAATTATAATTTGTTTGTATTTTCAGAAAAATCTAAACTTAAACATTTAGCTCTACAGTTTATTCTAATAAAACAAGGCTTGAACAGCAGGTAGTTTCTTGGTTCAAACACAACAAACTGTATTAAATCCTGCAGTGAAGTGTTTGACCTGCAGGAGGCTCAGATCTGCTGCAGCAATCAGAACTATTAAGCTTGTTGACTGTGAAACTGATATTAATGAGGCTGATGTGTTTTTCATGTTTCAGGGTAGAAACGTCCAAGATTCATCAGAACCAGTGACTCCTCAACATGACTGATGTCAGAGATGATTTATCAGAAACTTCTTCATCCAGCTTCTGCTCTTGATGTTTGGTTCTCCCAGATTTCCTCCATTAATGAACAGCTGTCAAACTCCTGGGATCCTATGACCTTCTGAGGTGAAGAAGCTCTAAAGAAACCAACTTTATTCAGAATCTCAAGTGTTCCTGGAGTTTTCCTTCAACATCCAGTTTCTGTGACTCTCTCCATGCTGCTAGAAGGCAGCTGTATAGATGGAGGCAGGTTCCACCCTGGACAGGTTTCCATTCAGTTCCAGACCAGCAGGACAGGAAACCAGCATCACAGCTGAGGACAGTTTGGAGGAACCAACTAAACAATGATGTTATGTGAACTGTGATAAGAAGCTAAAACAGCCAAAGAGAAGCTGGACATGCAGAGGGAGAACTCAGAGTAGAAAGAGACCAGACTGGGATTTGAACCCAGGACCAACTTGCTGCAAGGCAGCAGTGGACAACTCTCTGTGCTTTAGTCTAATATCTGTGTCCCTCTTTGCTCCTTTCTATGTTCACTAGTCATTTTCTCTCAGCCACCAGGTGATGATGTCACTGATCACCTTGTCAGAACTGATGAACATTAGATCAACATTCAGACACTCGTTTCAGATGTTTTTCACCTTTTATAAAGTCCAGTTAAAAAGGGTTTGGAGAACAGAAGTTGGACCAGCTAAGTTTACTGAGTCAAAGGCTCCATGTCTACCTGCTAATGTTGTTGTTTCAGTGATTTATTCCTTTTATGAGACTGTAAGCAGCTTTTAGAAATACATTTAAGGTCTGATTCTAACATCTTTTGACCAAACTGAGAAATTAAACAACAGGTTAGAAAATCCAGAGGGAAGTCTTCCCAGAATTACTAGAGTCATTATTGTTTTATTTTATGAGGAAAAATGGAAAATCAAATGTTGCTTCTTTTAAAAATGCCAATAATCTTATTTATTTAATTTTATATTTATTATTTAGTGCAATTTCGAAATGCCTTTTATTGAAATATTTGAGTTTAGCATCTTTCCATCCATGTACACAGCCAATCACATGGCGGCAACTCAGTGCATTTAGGCATGTAGACATGGTCAAGACAATCTCCTGCAGTACAAACCGAGCATCATTATGGGGAAGAAAGGTGATTTGAGTGACTTTGAATGTGGCATGATTGTTGGTGCCAGAAGGGCTGGTCTGAGTATTTCAGAAACTGCTGATCTACTGGGATTTTCACGCACAACCATCTCTAGGGTTTACAGAGAATGGTCCGAAAAAGAAAAAACATCCAGTGAGCGGCAGTTCTGTGGGCGGAAATGCCTTGTTGATGTCAGAGGTCAGAGGAGAATGGCCAGACTGGTTCGAGCTGATAGAAGGGCAACAGTGACTCAAATAACCACCCGTTACAACCAAGGGTCGGCAGAAGAGCATCTCTGAACGCACAGTACGTGGAACTTTGAGGCAGATGGGCTACAGCAGCAGAAGACCACACCGGCTGCCACTCCTTTCAGCTAAGAACAGGAAACTGAGCTACAATTTGCACAAGCTCATCGAAATTGGACAATAGATGATTGGAAAAACGTTGCCTGGTCTGATGAGTCTCGATTTCTGCTGCGACATTCGGATGGTAGGGTCAGAATTTGGCGTCTACAACATGAAAGCATGGATCCATCCTGCCTTGTATCAACGCTTCAGGCTGGTGGTGGTGGTGTCATGGTGTGGGGAATATTTTCTTGGCACTCTTTGGGCCCCTTGGTACCAATTGAGCATCGTTGCAACGCCACAGCCTACCTGAGTATTGTTGCTGACCATGTCCATACCTTTATGACCACAATGTACCCAACTTCTGATGGCTACTTTCAGCAGGATAATGCGCCATGTCATAAAGCTGGAATCATCTCAGACTGGTTTCTTGAACATGACAATGAGTTCACTGTACTCAAATGGCCTCCACAGTCACCAGATCTCAATCCAATAGAGCATCTTTGGGATGTGGTGGAACGGGAGATTCGCATTATGGATGTGCAGCCGACAAATCTGCGGCAACTGTGTGATGCCATCATGTCAATATGGACCAAACTCCCTGAGGAATGCTTCCAGCACCTTGTTGAATCTATGCCACGAAGAATTGAGGCAGTTCTGAAGGCAAAAGGGGGTCCAACCCGTTACTAGCATGGGGTACCTAAAAAAGTGGCCGGTGAGTGTATGTTGATAATAATAGTTAACTCATTCCCAGACTCTACCAAATCCTGTTTTAACAATGAGGTTTGTGTCTAGAATCCATTGTTCTGAAACCAGATGGGAGTCTGACTGTTGCTGCTTCATTATTTAACAGAACAAGCAAAGAAATGATCTAAAATACACTGGAAATGATGAATCAGTCATTTAGGTTTTCAGATGAACAGAACAGAACATAGCCCAGTCTAGATGATACCACCACTAGATGTCGCTGTTATTCTGTAGATGAACCAATTTATGTTAAATGTGGTCAGTCTGGCTGCCTATTAATGAGGAGAACAGAATCATTGTCATATTATACAGGTCATGATTTTAATTATTGCTGCACTAATAATCATGCTAATGTTGCATTTATTCACTAGATTTTATGTCACTGATATCAAACAGTGTTTATTTCCTGTAGTCCATCTCTGGTCTTATTGAACTTTTTAAATGATCCAACAATAACAGTTTATCTACTAGGACTGTATAATATAACATCCTGGTTTTACGTCCACACTGAATATTTGCCACAAATATTCAAAAAGATTAATCAAACAAGTGAACCGAAGCCAAACTTTGACGTTAAAAACAAAACAACAAGCAGACTTCATTAAAAAAAATATCTTTTAAATTCTATATCTAAATGAAAAACATCTGATTTTCATTCTTCCACCTCCAAAGTCACAGTGATATTTATAGCCGATCAAATTCAGAAAACATTTCCTCTGAACAATCCCTGTGATCTGCAGCCATTTAAAGACATAGACTTAAACTTTGATCCAGGAAGTCAAACGTCACCAGAGTTGTTCCTTCCTAGTCTGAGGTCGATATCAAATGGATCTGGATGCTTTAGTTCTACACAGTTTTAGGAGATAATGTGAAGTCCATCAACCACAAACATTGATTGGAGTCTTTAACAGACAGCCACCCTTAAGCCAGAGCAAACTTATTTATTTGATATTATTTTATTGTTGTGATCCCCACCAGAACCAGATAGAACCATTATTTATCCTGTTTATCCTGCCCTTGCTGCTATTGCACTTCTGGTTAGACCTAAACTGCATTTCGTTGCCTTGTACCTGTGCCTGTGTAATGGCAATAAAGTTGAATGTTATCTAATCTAATCTAATCAGCCCAGTTTAGCCATCGCTGGTGTTCCTGGGGTCCAATAAAAAAAATTGTAAATTAAGATACAAAACAACAAATTCCATAAATGTGTTGCTCTCTATGTGAACTAAAGCTATTTGATTTTAGTTCAGGTTAAGCTTGTAGCAGCTGGTATTCCAGGATGGTCTCCCATCCATGTAATTACTAAGCCTGATGCTGCTTAGCTTCTATGATCAGAACAGGAACAGGCTTGCAGAGAGCAGTATGGCCATAAGCATTGGATTAAAGAAAAAGAAAAGTCTGATAATTGTGCTTATTGTTGCTGAATAGAAGATTCTGGTTAAATGCTTTCTGCTGAAACTGCAGACCTCTGCAGGTCAAACTCAACTTTCTCTGCTCAGTTTGAAGTTAATTCCAGCAGCATTCATCTAAAGCCTCATGGTTACTTGGTCACTGACAGAATAATGTTAGATGTTTTCTTAGTCTTAAAACTTGATCAGAACTATTGAGACAAATAAACTGCTGTGATGAGAAGTTGGATCTGATTTTCTGTAACTGGTTTATTTTACTATCAGTGAAGAATTAAATTATATTTTGATTATTTTATTTTCTCCTCTTTTATTTTTCTAACATCAACAGTTTAACTTCAATGTCTTTATTTCTAAACCTCAGCAGACCTGTAGTTAATCTAGTTGTCCAGCAGATGGCGATCTCTGACCTTGTTTAACTTCATCATCCAACCTTCAACATAAACAACATTCCTTCTGCTTCATTTAGTTTCATTTAGAAACAGGTTTTGTTGGAACAAACAAGCAGAAAGTCGACAGAGTGAAGCTGATGAAATGGCCGCTTCAGCTGATATTTCCACCTCAGGTCAGAAATCTTTTTATAAAACTTTACCTCAAACTTCATGCTGTTTGGATTATAATCTAGCAAACTCTTATTTTGGTGGATTAATAGTTTTAATTCAGAGACTTTGACTTTAAACAGAACATAGAGTCAAACAAAATGACTCCCTCTGCGTTTCTAGATTTCCTTATATTAGTTTTTCAGTCATGGTAACAATGTTTTAGTCATTATTCTAATAAAAATGTTAGTTAAGACATTCTGTTCTCTGATTGGCTAATTAAAGTAGTTGTTTATAAACTGTGTGATAAAATAAAGCCTTACCTCTCTAAACAGCACTGAGCCGCTCTGCTACAGAACTGAGGATTGTGTTGATAGGAGGAAGATATGATAACCTTTCCAGCGGTAAAAGCTCAGCTGGAAACATCATCCTGGGTCACAATGTTTTTGACACCAGCAGAAGAACAGCTCAGAGTGAAGCGAGGCAGCAGGAAGTACTCGGCAGACGACTCACAGTGGTTGATACTCCAGGATGGTGGTGGACTTATCCAAGAGAAGAAACCCTAAAACTGGATCAGATAGAAATCCAGAAGAGTGTCCATCTGTGTCCCCCAGGACCTCATGTCTTTCTTCTGGTCATTCCTGTTAGTTTATATTTCTTCAATATTATCAAACTGTCTCTAGAGGAACACCTGGAACTTTTCAAAGCAGATGTTTTCAGTCACACCATTGTGCTGTTCACTGCAGTGCATGTGTTTCCTGGACGGGGCCGCCTTTTACAGCTGCTTTTTGTATCTCTGCTTCTTGTATCTCTGCTTCTGTCTCCTTGAACCCCAGTCGGCCTTGGCAGATGGCCGCTCACACTGAGCCTGGTTCTGCTGGAGGTTTCTTCCTGTTAAAAGGGAGTTTTTCCTCTCCACTGTCGCTACAAGCATGCTTAGTGTGAGGGATTGTATTTGAGTCAATGAGTCAATGCAATCAACTGGTTTTCCTTAGATAGAAAACTTTGTATCAATTTGACTGTATGATCTGGTTGAACTGTAAAGTGCCTTGAGATGACATGTGTTGTGAATTTGGCGCTATATAAATAAACTGAATTGAATTGAATTGAATTGCAGTCCATCCATGTAGTGATGAAACCATTGAATCTGAAATCAGAAGATGTTCAGTCCTGCAGTGGATCCTTCAACAATGTGGAAACAGAAAACATGTTCTCAACATCAGCAACAGAGAAGATAGAGATCAAGTCAAGATGCTTCTAGAGAAAATTGAGGCGATGATTGAACAGAACAGGGGCAGACACTGTTCTGTTGATGAATCTGATGGAAATGCTCTGAGAGAGAGACTGAAAGATTTGGTTAAAAAAGCCTCAAAAAGGTTTGATGAAGTTCAGAAACAAAGAAGAAACCTGAAGCTGCAGATTGAAGGTAATTCTACTTTCTTTCTATCAGGGTAAAGTTATAAATGTTTACGCAGACGTCTCTGGGAGCTCGATATACAAAACACATTATTTAATTAGAACTTTTGGAAAATGTTTTTTTATTGTTGGTGAAATAACAAAAGACAAAGTCATTTTAAAACCATCTAAATCCAATGATTCACGTAGTTCATTTATATTCCCACACAAACACCAATAAACTAACAGCTGTTTTTTATTTTTATTTTACAAAGGTTGTATTTTTTTCTCCACATTATCAACTCTACTCTAAACAGATCTGAGCTGCAAACTTTTAAATAATGAATTATTTGCTTGTTTTCATGATTAGGTGGAAAAGTTCCTCCAAACCATTTGAGAATATTAATGATTGGTGATTCATGGGCTGGAAAGAGCTCAGCAGGAAACAGCTTTCTTGGAAAAACTGCATTTGGTGTTAATAAAAGTGCTGGAAGAAAGACAACAGGCAGTGAAATCAGCCACAGTGTGGTTGAAGGAAGGCGGCTCACAGTGGTGGATTCTCCTGGATGGTTCTACATCCACACCCTTCAGGACACCAGTGAGATGGACAAACTGGAAATAGAGAACAGTGGGAATCTCTGTCCTCCAGGACCACATGCTGTGCTGCTGGTTATTCCTCTGATAATCAACATTGATGCATCATATCTTAGATCTGTCCAGGATCACATGAGTCTGTTTAGAGAAGAAATCTGGAAACACACACTGGTTCTGTTTACCTTTGGTGACTGGTTAGGAGTGAAGACTGTGGAGGAGCATATAGAGAGTGATGAAGGTCTGCAGTGGATAGTGAACAAGTGTGGGAACAGGTATCATGTTCTGAACTACAAGGACCACAGTGATAAGACTCAGGTAAAGGAGCTCATTGAGAAGATTGAAGAGATGTGGGCAGGAAATGAAGATCCTCATTATGAAGTGGACCTGGACCGAGCAGCACAGATAGAAGCCAAGATGGAGGCTGCAGACAAGGAAGCCAGAAGGTTGAAGGAGATCAACGAGACACAGTCAAGAGTCCTGAAAGAGGTTTATGAAGGTAAACAAGTTTTATAAACGTTTAAGATATAATCCTGTAACATTAATGTTTCAGGATTAGAAACTATTTGGTTTTTCTGTTTGTTTTCCAGCTGAGAGAGATCCAGTCACTGACATCAGGATTGTTCTGGTTGGACAGAAATGTTCAGGAAAGAGTTCAGCAGGAAATCGGATCATTTTCAAGAAGAAATTTAACAGAACCTTTGAGAGAGCTTGGTTGGAAAAGGTGAACCATCATGATGATTAAGAAAAAACATTTCATACATTCAATCATCCAGGCTGGATGTTTACCTGAGTTCAACACATCCAGAAATGTTCTTTATTTTTTCAGAACTATGAAGATCAGAGAACATCTGCAACATGTGAGAAACATGAAGGAGACTTTGATGGAGTAAAAGTCTCAGTGGTTGAAACACCAGGCTGGTTCTCAGACCCAACACCACCTGACTGGATCAAAGATGAAGTTCTCCACAGTGTCTCCATGTTTTCTCCTGGACCTCATGTTTTTCTCCTGGTTGTTCCAATCTTCAGAGCTTTCACTGAGAAAGATCTCAAAGCTCTGGTGGAGGTCCTGATGCCATTAACAGAGAGAGTGTGGAGACACTGCATGGTGCTGTTTACCTGGGGAGACTGGCTCAATGGCCTCCCTGTAGAGAACTACATCGTCAGAGAGGGCAAGGAGCTCCAGGAGCTTCTGGAGAAGTGTGGGAACAGATACCATGTTCTCAGCAGCTTAGATTATAATGATCCTGTTCAAGTCAAAGAGCTGTTCCAAAAAATTATCAACATGGTAAAACAGAACAAAGGATGCTTCACAACTGAAGGAAAAAGAAAGAACTTTCAGTTTCTACCTCGGAAAGGAAAACAACGTATTCTGACAGAAGAGGAGTGGAACAGACGGGAGCAGGAGCTGATGGAGAGAATGATGAAAGCTTTAGCAAAGGAACCAGAGAAACCAACAGTGCCCTCTGTGGGGGTGGCAGACAGCAAGGATGGGGGAGCCATTCCAGACAGTAAGTTTAAAATGATGAAGAACTAATCTCTGAGTTTCCATCCATGTTTTTTTTTTTTTTTTTTCTTAGAATAACAGTTTTTTCTTCTGTTCCAGTGAGCGGAGATGTTTCCTCAGAATATGGGAGCTTTTCTGGGATTAGAAACCAACGAGCTCATAACAACGTTGCTGAATGGCTGGCTAACAGAGTGAGATGGTCATTCAGCTCTGGGTATAGCAGCATGCGTTCCTCATTACGCTCTATGAAGAAACATGATGAAAATCTCCAATAGATTAAAATCAAAAAGCTCCAGCAGAGAAAATGATGGAAGCTAAAGGAAAACACAGGATGGAATATGAAAATATAGCAGCTTGGTGCTACATGAGCCCATGTTGGTCTAAACATTGTAGATCACATGTTTAAACTCCTGGTGCTGTAATGTTCTGGATGCTTTTAGTGCCAGAAAATATGTTCATGTGTGTTTTCACACCTCCTTGTGTCTATATAAGGTGTGTGTCTAATGTGTTTATGTAAAGGAAGCTCTATATGTGGTGGGTTTATGTGTATATATCAGATCTGTATGTTTTGTCCATACGCTGTGATTTTTTGAATTCTGTCTATGTGAAATATTATGTTAAATCAGGAGTATTTCTCTCTATCCTCATGTTATGTTGTTTAACCATGTTGTCATGCAGTCATCTTCTATTGTCCCGTGATGTCATTTGCCCTCACTTAATAATAATATTAAATAATAATAATAATAATAATAATAATAATAATAATAATAATAATAATGAAATATGTGAATTATTCTTACAGTTATCTGATGTATCTAAACTTTGTCATTTCTTGATCTATTTAGGAAGGTCTCTGTTCTGGCCTTCCACCTGGAGGGGAACTATAAAATAAAAACAGCATTTAAAATAAAATCATTTAAGGTTTCAGATGAGCTGTGCTCTATGCCAAAGTCTTCTAGCACCACATAAACACCTCAGACGATTCATTCAAAAGATTTACATAATTTTCTAGATCAATGGTTCTAAACTAAGGGATGTTTTCAGAAATCAAGAATAAGATAAGCTGGTTTTGACATGGCACCATCAGTTCAGTCTCGGGTTGTAAATGATGAGGAAGATGATAAGAAGAGAGAGGTGTGGTTGGGAATTCAAAACTAAGTTTGGAAGAAGTAAGTTCAGATGAAGGAACTTAATTTTACAATAAGCCAGAAATTCAGTGACAGAATTAAGTGGATGTGGTTACCAGGTTACCAGGAGTGAGTGTTGGAGAGTGAGCCAGGTTCCATCAATAATGTTCCAGACAACTTTTGACAGACATATGTTGTGATTTTATGTTCAATTCTATTCCCAGCCAGCTGGGAATTTGTGTTTCTGATACTTTAAGATGTTTATTGCCCTAATCAGATATTATTTCGACTGTTATATACTGTTTATGAACACATACCCTACTAGCTGTGTGTTAGAAAAATAGATGAAAGAGTGATTCGAGCACTAATCATGGTCGAACAGTTAATTCTGTACATACATGGAATAAATTCACCACAACTTCTGTTCAAAATATAAGTTTATTAATAAAAATCATTCAGCTCGAAGTCAAACATATTCCAGTCAACTAAGACTAGTGACACTAAACTGAACTAAACTACTATGTACAAAGAGGAAGGGGAAAACATGGTTGAAAATCATATTATAGTTTAAGATGGATCTAGTGTTTGAAACCCAAAGTTTATCTGGAAGAATTTGGGATCTGATCAAATGAGCTTTTCAAGAATTTAGAGAAATTGGAATGTTTTCAGACCAATTCACAATGCAAATCCATGAGGTGAATAAAACATTATTTGGCCAAATATTTTTTATTAAATGATTTGCTTAATCAAGAACCGATAACCTCTAGTTAATGATTCTTTACCCTCTTTGAAATAGCTAGCAGTGAATAGAGTCATTTAGGTCCTTGACCTAAATGACTCTTGGTAATGGAAATGTAATGAGCTTATGAGGAACACATGAACACTAATGTTATATAAGTGTTTAACCCTTAGTGAACTAAAACTTGTCCAAGCTTCAGCAACAGCTCAACACATATTCCAATAGCATAGCGTAGCATGCAGTCCATTCTTTTAGCGTTGTTTTTTACTCATCATCAAAAGACATATTGTTTGTTCTGTCCCTAATCATGCCAGACCTGCAAACCTTTTTGTCCACATCCATTTGGAAGGTTAAGCTTTCACCTAGTTGGACTTCAGCACTGAGGGCAGCAACAACCAGGGGTCTTCCTTGTCTAAGTCATTCATCAAGGCAGGCCTTCTCTCCAATCTGGCTCAATAAGTTCCCAGTGTTTTGAGTTTCAAATTGTGTAGTGCTCTTTGGTGCCATCTGGTGCCGTAGGCGTGTCACTGTTAAAATCCAGGTATCCACACCAAGTTAGTGACCTAGGCTAGGTTATCAGTCCTCTAGCTGTATTTTTATTTATGGTCCACAGTATTGTGCAAAGAAGAGATCTGTTCATTGGCTTTTAAATTAAATTTCTGGAATGGCAAAACTAGCAATATGGATATCAAGAAAGAACAAAATTAATGGTCATCAAATGGAAGATGTTTGTGTTTTATTTAAGAGACTGATCAATGCTCATGTTCAAGTAGAATTTGAGTTTTTTAAGTTGACAAAGAGCATAGATGTTTTGTAAGTAAGTGGGGTGTTAAAGGCACACTATTTTTCAGTTAATTAATGTGTTCCATAACGTTTTGGATGATTAAATGAGTCATTTCAGGTTGAACAAAGGTATTCTCGGCCGCCCTGGTGGTCTGTGGGGGAAATACCGCACTTGCAATTGCAGGAGCACCGACCCGCACCCACAGGCTCAGAAGTCTCGCGAGAGTTGGTCTTGCTTTACGGCGAGAACTGCTACACGCCCCCAGTTAAAAGCATGCTCGTTGCTAGCACAGTGGTGATCTTTGTGCAGTGCTGCTTTCACACCGGACGCAGCAAAATCACGTCTGCTGCTTCATTTTTACTGCTTGTACCAGTTAGTTCTGACGCGCGGCTGAAGCAGCTTTGCTGCTCTGGCTGCACGGTGCAAAAGTGTGTCTGACGCGCGTTGGGCGGAGCTTCACTATCCTTTCTCTGCCTTGCAGCTATATTTGCTGTGATCAGTGGGAATAAAGTAGTTTTAATTTGTTTTTAAGTGAGAAAATACACCTGAAAACTTAATCAGTGCAGTCAGTTCATTCAGATTATAATCCTGCCTTCCAATATTTTTTCTGTCGGAGCCGCTCAGACCCCCACATACCAGCGGTTCGCCGACAGTAGGAATCCCTTCATCAGCAGCCTCTGGCCGGGTCGCCTCCCCGCGGTTCACCGCGGCAGCTGGTAGGTGTTTTTCATCTAAATAATCCAAACTGCAGGCAGCAGGATAATAAAAGCGAACATATTCTGCCGGCAGATTTCTGCATTTTAAGTTAATTTAGGCGTCAATAAACTGGAGTGATCATAGCGCTCTGATCATCAGCACTGTGTCTCTCTCCCAGCCAGCTCCCAGATCAGCTTCTCTGATTGGTTGACGCGGCGCGTCGAGCAGCAAAAATTCAATTTTTCCATCTCGAGCAGCAGCGCGTTTGCGGTCAGATGCTTAAACGCGCCCGACGTGCTGCTTCAGCTGCTCAGACGCGCTGCGCCTGCTGCTCAAAACGCCCGCGGGACCTTTTGCTGCGCCTTGACGCGCGTCAACCATTGACTTTGCATGTAAACTCGCTGCTTCTGTCGCGCCAGCTGCGTCCAGTGTGAACGCAGCATTAGTCCTTCGTTGCTTTCGCCTGTCTGCTAAGCTCAAAACAACCGCGCCTGGCTTGACGGAGAAACCAGGAGAACAGCTGTGCCTATTTACGACAGTGCACTTTTACCGCTGTGGTGATGAGGATGAAACCTAAAGTGGCCATTATTCCATCCTGCTGTAATATTTTATGCATCTCACTGGTGGTTTAATAAGAGTAAATAATGATGTAAACTGCATATGACTTTTCAGGAAGAATTCAGGATGTTTGTCAGATTTCAAAGATAAACGTCTGTAAGTCAAACATCTCAGCTTGAAGAGAACTGATTACAGTTTATTTTTTTGGTGGATCACAATCTTTATAAGGTCTGATCAAACAGATTTTAATGTAACAATAAGCAGCTGTTGCATAAATTTGGAGCAGAGAAAATTTTGTTCTTATGATCCACTAATCTGGATTAAACAAAGTTCTGAGACCATCAACTGCTTTAAATCTGGATTAAACGCACATTTGTTCAGAGCGGCCTTTGACTGTGCTATCTAAGCATTATTACCTGTCCAATCTAACTTTTGTTCAATTTTCTTAATCATTTCATGTTTTGAATAAAACCATTACTCAGTTCGTATTTTTTATATAATCCTCTTATTTCTAATGTGTCGATTTAACTTTATATGTTTGTGTTGCATCTATGTCACTGCAATATCATTTTTAAGTCTTCTTTCCTCTCATTTAAAGCACTTTAAATTTTTTGCAACTAGGAATTTAAGTAGTGAAATATAGAAATTGATAATAAAAATAATCATAATAAATGTATGATAGAAATGTCATATAAAAACAAACAATAAAAGTAATTGTTGCTAAATAATCCAGGAGGAATACTCTGAATATCCACCAACTTTTACTCCAAGCAGACCCTCCTTGGAAACTTTACTGAAACATTTCTTCATCTGTTTCAGTGGCTGTTAATGCAACAGAAAACCATCAGCAACCTGTGAGAAGGACACCTGGGGACGATGTCACCTTTGACTTTGGAGACGGAAAGCTGAAAGACAACGACTGGGTGGTCTGGTCCTACGGATCAAACAGGGACGTCGTCGCCAAGTACATTGAAGGAAACTTATTTACAGCATCTGACAGGTACCATCTGGATACAGGAAGCGGGTCTCTGACCATTGGAAAGCTGTCTGTTCCAGACACTGGAAGCTACCAGGGGCAGATCATCAACGGAAACACGACTCACAGACACTTTGACCTGATTGTTAAAGGTGAGCAATTCAGCTGTTTCACTGCCAAACAGGAAATGATCCAATCATGCAGGGCATCTATTTCTAAAGTTGGGGTTTTTGATCAACCAGTAAACTGGAAATTTATCACAGAAACTAAACTAAATATTTATGTCAAGCATTTATACTTAAAATGGACAAAACCAACTACTTTGGTTATTAATGCCGTTTGTAATTATTACACTGATGATTAAGAGATTTTGTAGAATTGTTGGAATACTCATCCATTATTTTTATCATGGTTTTAGGAAGTTGTCTAACAACTCTGTCTTTAAAAGGTTTATTTAAACAGAACATATAAATGTTGCCAAGGTTGTGGAAGTCACTTAGGGGCAGGAGAGGCAGGAGCTCTGGAAGGACAGACGGATTAGATTCAAGCTGAAACTGAACGGCAGGTTAATTTCTAAGAAGAGGCTGTGGGAGTTCTTACTTTGGAGATGAGATGCATCCTTCAGGCAGGAGGTGAGATGGGATCTGGGTGTTGGGGCTGAAGGGTTGAATCAGAGGTGGGTATGGCTGAGGAGGGTAGAAGAGTTTTAGACCACGGTGGAGGGCAGATCAGGTTTGAACAGAGCAGACTGTGGACAGGATTCAGTAGCTGCCAGCCAGTTAAATTCTCCCTAAGTTTGTAGAGAACTGTGGTTGTAGGAAGGTTTGCTCAGAAACATAATCCAAAGGGGCATCAAGATCCTTAACTAAACAAAGCGAAACCAGGTAAGATTAGTCAAAATGTTCTAGGAGTCCAGAGAGCTAGAAGTTACCACTTTAGGTTAACACTCTGGCATTGAAATGCTGGCAGCCTTAAGTAGTCTGGAGCTGATGAGGAACAGGTTCAGGCAATCAGCAGAGCTACCTAACCAACCGTGGTCCAAGATGACCTCTGGACAACTGCAGGAGAATATAGGAGAAAACTCCCAGACCCAAAGAAATTTGGGTCATGATTTAACCTCTGGGACCATTTTGTGGATGAGAAGGTGAAAAAGTTTGATAATCTCTGATGAAGGGAAATGTAACTGATCGTTGAATTAATCATCATTGATTTTCAGGATCAAGAATTTCAACAATAAAACTCAAGTTAAACATGTTCTCATAGCTATCTGTCTGTTTCGCTTCAGAGCCTGAAAACTCATCTGGAAGGACCAACTGGGTCAATCTCTCGCTGCTCTGTCTTTGTTTATCTTCATCCTTGAGCTGCTGGGTTTTTCTATGAGAGGCAAAAAGCAAAGGTAAAAAGATCAAAGTTTGGATCTAAGCTTCAGATTTCAACACTGCTTAACTTTTGACCAAGTTTTAGCTTCAGTTGAGATCTATTACACGATTCTTCAGGTCATAATGCAGGACTAGAGATGCTCCGTACAAGCAGCTGTTTACCTGAGAGTGACCAAGAGCGCTGCTTTACAACATCTGAGCTGCCCATAAACACCACAGATAATTCAGTTTAAAGTTGTTGTACAGCAGCAAAACAAATGTGACAATAACCTGATCAGAGATATATTTGGACTTCTCAATCTGCTGGTCCAAAGTGGTCTACTATCAGACACCCAAATACAGAGTGTTACACAGCCAATGTGACTGTATGGTCACTCTGTGACAGAGTGACCATACAGTCACATTGGTTCAAATATCCGTCATCAAATATTCTTCATGTTAAATTTATGAAGATGTGTATTTTTTGAGTTTTTTTTTTCTTCAATTTTTGTATTGTGTGAAAGGACAAAAATTCATTAAACTGATTTTTTTTTTTTTTCACTCCAAAATGAAAATGCTGTTCTATATTTGGTTTCATAAATGGGCGTGACTTTTAAGCCCGCCTGTGTGGTGCCCTCCAAAATAAAGCTCCTGCAGTCATGGAGAAACTTCCTTTCTCTGTATTTCCTGCCCTCATCCCAGCCAACACTGTAAGATGTTATCAGGATGTCACAGTATTTTACTGTAACGGTTCTCAATAAATATCTTTATTTTGTCATAAGATTTCATTACAAAGTTTGCAATATAGTACTGTAATTGAGTTTTCTCCTGTGAAATTGATGGTCGTACAATAGGTTCCACAAATGGGAACCCAGTACTATTTAATTATAAATATCAGTTACTGAGGCAATATAAACATAAAGATTAAGACTTTTAGTTCATAGCTAAAGGAAATAAAATAATTATGTATAATATATTACATTTCTATTAGTAAATCCCTACAAATATTACACTATATAGCTTTAATGGAAACATTAATCACCCTATCCAGAGATAATAATATGGATGTGTGTGGGATTTTAATTTTGTGGGGAAATACTTTTTCTGGTAATTATTTCAACACATATCTGGAAATAAGCCATTCAATGTGGCTTATTTCATATCCATCCAATGTGCCTGAGAAGCTTGTACCTGTACGGCATAAGATAATATTGTTATTATTCTTATTGGATGACATAATCATCCAAAAAAAAAAAAAAAAACTATCTTAAAAAAATAATTTAAAAAATTCACAAATCTGCACCAGTGTATAACTTTTTTTTTTTTTTTTAAAGTGTCCTGTGTGGCAATGTGGCAATAAGAATAACTGTCTGGATGCCAATATGAGCCCAACAGATTTTACTTTCACAAGTGGAGCATTAAGGCTATGGCCATAGAGTTCCGCTTGTTTCATGCATATAAATTGATTTATCATAATTAAGAAGGGAGTTTTATAGATTATATGGACAGGAGTCAGCGGGGGAGCTGGCTCCCTGGGAATGCAGTAAGCACCCCAGTCCTTTGCTCCCCATCCCTGGAATCCTCCATCTGCATGCTCCATCACACTGCCACACATGTAAGTTTTTGGGAAGGGGGGTCATTACTGGAGGGCCCCACCTTCTGATGACGTCCTCCACCTCAATTTTGTTTTGCATTTTAGACACTTCCATCTACAACATTTTCACAACACACATCTATGTAGGGCATTATTTGGTGGGGTGGGGGTCAAGGGTACCCGGGGGGGGCTTATTTCACTTGTTAGGTGATTGTTTCAGGAGAGTCTTGCAGCAATGTTCTGGATGAAGAGTTGCTGCCAGGAAGCCCACCTGTCAATAGGTTTGGGGATTTAATGGAGTTCATCCATGAAGTCAGAAATCCAGGGACAGAATAAAGTGGCTCCATAGGTTTATCTTGGCTTATTTCCAGATATATGATTAAATAATTAGCAGAAAAAGTCTTTCCCCACAAACATAAAGTTCCCCACAAAACCATCCCTTTCACAAATCTCCCATTTATTGGCTACAAAGAACAAGGTAGAAGAATATTATCCCTCCACAGGATGATTATTGGTCTTAAACATGGCGACACCTGCTGGTCATTTAAAATACCTGCGCTGTGTCTCATCATACTTGTCATGTGTGTCTCTGCTAAATCTCTCTCACTCTCAACAGATAGCTTTATTCCCAGTAGTTATATATGTAGAAGACCTGCTTTAATTTAGAACCAATGCATAGGCAAGGATGAGGAGAAAATAAACAAACAAAGAGAAAAATATACAAACAACCAAAAAACATCTGTTTTTGCTGATGTCTTCTAAACCCCTGAAACAGAGCAATAAAAAGTACATTGATCCTATTTTCTACATTAATTTGTTCTATTTTCCTTCTTCACAGATAATCTGGCCAGAAAGTATCTCTAGACTTCCTGTTTAAACCCTGGACTGAGGCAGAGCTACAGAGAGACATTGCTGCTGAGGAAATGAAGCAAAGATCAAATCTATTGTGCCATTTGGCAGCTTTTACTGGCCCTTTGTCCAGCTGGACTCACCAAGGCCAGGGGCCCTAGAAACATCCTCTGCTACCGTGGACTGAGAGAAAAGATACTTTGGATCAACTTAATATTTATCTAAATAACTTAATAATGTCATTTGTTACACTTAAATGTATTCCTTTTTCTCAAATAAAATTTATGAGATGGTAAAAAATATGAATGTTGATTTATTAAAAATAGATATTCATACCTTCCGACAAAGAAAGAAAATGCATTCATACAAAGTAAAACTATACAGATCATAAACAATTTTTTTTATAATAACTTTTTTCTATTTGGAAAAAATTATTTTGTACCATTACATACTGTAGTGTATTAATCTGCACTAATGATTAGAATAAAACAAGAATTAAATGGTTTTAAAGGTTTAAAAAGAGTTGTGTTTGTAAGTACATTTATGTAGGCCAAAGGGAGAAATAGAGAAGCAGTGTGTGTATGAGTCTGCACCTGGCCTTTTGAAGTTTGGATCCAAGCCGTTGTAGTAAAAAGGGCACACTCATAAAAATGAATTATTTGTCATATCAAGGTTGCACAGCTCAGCTGAACTCAGCTGAACCAACTGTGATGAATTGAGTTGTCATCTTCAAAACACACTGTGCAGTAATGGTCACAGAAAAAGTGATGTTTTACTAGGACTTGGAACATCAGGGTTATGCTGACCTGGTTTGAAGTAATATTATAATCGTAGATCACATTAGAAGAAAGGCTTGGTTTTGACATATTATTAATTGAAATTGTTATATGTTTCTGATTTAAGTGCACCAAATGTCATCATGACCTGTAAGACTGTTCTCAAAGAAATATTATAATCATAAGTTACTTTGGATAAAAGCATGGTTTGAAAGATTAACAGTTAAAGGAATAATGTGTTTTTGATTTAATGACAATATATGTCATCATGATTTGCAAAGAAATGTCACTATAACCTGTAACAAAGACTGTTGATTAGATATATAAAAAATATGCTTGGAAAGGGATTTACCACCGGTAAGATAAAAATAATTAGTTTTACCCGAAGAAAAAGTACCTAGAATAATGAAAAAAGGAGGGGCTTGTGGGAGGAGTCCACACAAGCCCAAGAAGTGTATAAAAGAGGCCCATTTTTATCATTTGTTCAGTTGCACGCCGGCGGTCAACTCGTGTGTGATTCTTTGTATTTTGCAATAAATTGCATTGGACCTGGACTTCAGCTGCTTCGGCCTGATTTTTGGATCATTGTTTGCAGACTTTTCTGCCTTTCGAGGACTTTGAATTTTTTACAAAACTTAGCTTCAATTTTAAGTCGCTGAAGAGATTATCCAGCGACAAATTGGCGAGCCAGCCAGGAGGTGGCGCTGACGTCAGATGATCTGCAGGCACCAGTTGGAAGGCGTGGAACCCCAAGGGTTATAATTTTCTAAATTAGTGGGGAACCAGCCACCGGCGACTGCTTGTGGGTGTCAGGCGTCATAAAGCTCACCCAAAAGAATCTAGTATTCCAAATTTAATAAAGTATTTTCCAAAATTTAATAAGTTATTATATAAGAATATACAACAGGCAGACTAAGCTGAGGAAGGGTCCAGGTACGTATGGATGTATATGTGAATGCATGGTTTAAGTGTTATTAATGTTTGTGTTATTCTGTAATTGAATTGTTTTGTGTTTGAATTATTTTGTGAATAAGTTAAGCTTAACACGTGATGTTCTGAACGGATGATTGGTAAAGGGACAGATTGGTCAAAGCGTTTGACATAGACTGTAGAAGCCATAAATCCGGAACATAAAAGTACGCGTGTTACGTGAGGGTATTGGTGACTAAGATAGTCGGCGTACTCCATGAACCAGCTTGTATTGAATTGGGTATTGAAAGGCTAAGCGATAGCCAGAATTTGTGTTGTATTAAGTATTGTGTTAAGGTATTAAGAGGCGATAGCCAGGCTAAGGGATAGCCAGAGTATTACAGATTAAGCGATAATCGGAGAAATAGTACCGCTCTACCGGGAACGTTACCTATTTTCAGTTATCTGAGTGGGTCCGGACAAGCAGGGAAGACGCGTATGCCACTGTAGGAGACAGTGAGAAAAAGTAAAAGTGCACTGTAAATATATATATATATAATCATTTGATTTGTGTGTCTTTGTCAGTGTGAAGAGTAAAAGAGTTAAGTAACTAAGGGGAATGAGGGGTAAACTATAATAATAATAAAGATTATAATATTGATAAAACTCAAAGTATAATAATAAACTAACAGAAAATAATTATTACAAAGTATAGTCAAAAGGAATAACCTGAAAGTTAATAAGAATTGGAAAACAGAATTGGTTACTAAAAAACAAAGAGTAAGTGAATAAAATAAATG
Organism: Cyprinodon diabolis; assembly: GCA_030533445.1. Lineage (NCBI taxonomy): Eukaryota > Metazoa > Chordata > Actinopteri > Cyprinodontiformes > Cyprinodontidae > Cyprinodon > Cyprinodon diabolis. The sequence continues at coordinate 49,907,765 of CM060066.1, read as the reverse complement.
AACAAAGTCCTAAAAATAATATTAACAAAGGTTGTAAGCATTATAAGATAAAGATATTATAAACATATATTATTACAAATTATAGTATATGTATACATAAAATAAATTATACGGTATTAATAATTAGTGAAAGTGCAAAATAACATTGTAAATCTGTTCTTTTAGGGATCCTAACTCAAATTGTGGGGATCTAAAATTAAAGAAGGCACGATTTGTATTGGAAAGAGCAGAACCGGTTAAATAAAAATTAATTAAAGATTATAACGGGTAGTGAATAAGCACAGACCCTAAAGGTTGAGTGACTGCTGATTGCCATGGGAGCTAATGTGAGTAAACAGACTGAGGGGTTAACGCCTGCCAAACTGGTAATAATGACACACCCATCCAATAAGCGCAAAATTCAAAAATGCATGATAGAATGGCATAAGATGACATCTGGAAAAAATCGTTGGCCTAAAGAGGGCAGCTTTGATCCTTCATGCTGTGACGAAGTTGAAGAAAGATTAAGAAATAAAGAAAAGAAGCGTGACCGAATGCACTTGCATAAAAGACAGAGACATGCTGAACAGAGAGATATCCTGCGGTATTTTAAAATGGAACATCAAAAGAGCCCAACAGCCCCTGAATACACTGATCATAAGCCACCACCCTATCGCCCTAGCGTAGCAGGCCAGTACCCAGTAGTAGTAGAATCAGGTAGCAAGGGAAAGATTACAGGACAACTCAAATTAGTATTAGAAGAAGAAGAGGAAGTAACAGAAGAAACAGAAAAAGAAATAAGTAACACGCCACAGACAGAGTGTAACTACAGCAGTGAAGACAGCGATTGGGATAGAACTCCAGAAGTAAGGAGAAAGTCTCCCCATAGCCGTTCCCTACCCCCAGTACGTCGTAGGCATTCACCATATCAAAGAGGCCCCACATGCCACTCAGAGCCCAGGACCAAGTTACCATTGAATGAACCAGCAAAAAACTCAGAGCCCGTGACCAAGTTAGTCTTGGACAACCCAGCAGGACTGGCGAAACTGGTAAACAAAGAGTTGGTGGAGCTGAAGGAAACATATGTACAACTCATCAAGATGGAGAAAAAGTTGGAAGAAAAAGCACAAATGAGACAACTAAAGAAGTTAAAAGAGACAGTGAAAAGACAAAAGGAGGAAGAGGAAAGGCGGGACGAAGAATTAGAAAAACGGAAAAGAAAGGAAACGGAGCAGCTTATACCACAGGCCCAGGATGACGCCCCAGAATGGGCAAGTCCACGGACTAAGGCCTTGATTGAAGAAGCCAAAATAAAAGAGGGAGAAGAGAGGGGAAGCGAGGAGGAAGCCCTAATAGAGAGTGAGGAGGCCGACTGGTCGCATGGAGAAATGGAGGATGAAGGCTCAGACATGCTGCCGTCAACAAACCCATTCCGTAAGGGGTTTAAGGAGAAAAGCAGGCCAGCAACAAAAGGACGGAAGCCACTCACAGCTGAATGTGACGTGGACCTGCAAATAGCAAAAAGCGGCCCTCACTCAATGCTGAACAGGTACCAAGCACGACAGCAGAAGACAGAATCAGATCAAGAAGGGGCCTATATGGCTCCCCTGCTGTCTAAAGGACCTCAAGAAGACAGATATGTGCCATGGTCCTTTATGGACATGATCACACTTGCTGGAAGGCTGACCCCGTTGGCAGATGGTGCTGACAGGTGGATAGAAAAGCTGGAAGAAATCACTGGAGGCATCAATCTGGCAGCTGGAGACATCAAGGCACTGCTAATCAAAACAGCAGGACACTCAGCGGCCAGAGAGGTGTTTGATGAAGCCAAGCTTCCAAGGGTCATGACCTCACACCAGTATGACAAGATACCATTCAACAAAATAAGACCTGAGGTGTGGGCAGCCTTGAGGAACAAATTCCCCACCTGCAGTGACCCAACTAAGCTGAGACAAGAATGCCTAAGGGATGATGAAAGCCCCGCCCAGTTTCTGCACAGGTTCCAACAGAAATGGAAGACAGAGACTGGAAGTGATGGGAGTGAACTGAAAACATCTGGCCCCTTTTTCAGAACCTACATCAGAGAGGCCATGCCCAAAGAAGTACAAGCCAAACTGGATGGAGTTGTGGGACTCATGAAGATGGAGTGGCCTCTGTTCTCTGAGCATGTTATACACTATGTAAACATGCATCGGGCCGAAAAACGGGCCTTTGAGGACCAGAGCAAGATGCTGGCCACCAAGTTAACCCAGCTGCAGATCGGGGAATTGTCCAAGGCAAAGAAAGAAAAAGAAAAACCCAAACATCAAGCAGCACTGACTGTGGCAGCCACACCCTCAACTGAGGGTGCACCAACAGGGGAGGCAGTGGTACAAGCACCAGTAGTGTCTCCTGTCATCCCTCCACCCACACAGCAGATGCAATATCCAGCAGCGCCACCTGTGGGAGGAGCCCAGTCACAGCAGACCCAACCTCAACCAGTTCCTCCTATTCATGTGCATCTAAACCAAGGCGGAGGTCCCCAACAATCAACGATCGGAAGGGGACGAGGGGGGCCACCCATGAGGGGAAGATGGAGGGGACCACAAGGAGCCCCAAGAAGGCCCCCTCAAGGCCAATACCAGCAGATGCCTCAGGCAGGTCCAGACATGGGACAACAGCGTGGGAGACTGCAATGCTGGGGATGTGGACAAGTTGGACACATGCAAAGAGACTGCCCCACTAACCCATGGATGGGACCTCAGCCCCCTACTGCTGGACCAGCCACCTATGGAATGGGACAAGACATATACTGGCTATAGGGGTGCCCAGAGAAACCTGATGGAGAGGCCATTCTATCTGTATTAACCCAACGTCCACAAACAGAACCCACCATTGATGTCACTATATATGACAGCCATCATCGCTTCATGATTGATACAGGAGCGGCCTACTCCTTTATAGGAAAAAGTGGAATTGGCCTGCCTCTCTCAGCATCAAAGATTCGTACAGTAGGTTTCTCTGGGAAGACCCAAATAATACCCATGACTGAGCCAGTTCCCATGATCATAGGTGAAAAGACTGTGTGTGCACCACTGCTTTACTCAGAAGATACGCCAATCAATCTACTGGGTAGAGATGTGCTGTGCCAGCTCAATGCTAAAATCAAATGTACCCCTAATGGAATTTCTTTTGAAGCAATAGACAACAATGAAGCCTACATGATGCCACTGGGCCTGGAAAAGACCCCCCAGATAACAGATCACGAATCAGAAGACCAAGTATTTTGGCTGAAACTCACATCACCAACTTCCTTCCTCCAACTAGAGTGGGAAACATGGAGACCCCTGATAATGAATCACTATGAGAACTCTAAAGAACCTTTTCTCCCTCTCCATTGTACCATGTTTTATGACAAAGGCAAAACACATGAAGACTACGAGAAAAGCTGGGATGAAGAAATTAACAACAAAACAACTGTCATCCAATATGCTGACATAGTGGTAGGACCACAAGGAGCTGCAGCTGTTGTCACATTTCCTGATAAAGATGTAGCAGAATGGTTCCAAGTTACCAACTCAGCACCACATGTCACATTACTGATTGCAGACGAGTATGAGTCACATGACCTAGGACCCATGATTCAAGAAGCCAAACAAGTCACTGAATGGGTCAACACAGTATGAGACTGCATTAGCTTGTCTAAAGATGGACTGTTCTTCAAAATCTCATTCTCACAAGCTGATGAAGTTATAGCAGAACACATTAAAGTTCCTGGGAAAAGACAAATGGCAGTGGCTGCAGAACATGAATCCCTATTAGAACAGGTCCCAGAGCAAGTATGGTCTAAAAGTAAAACAGATGTAGGATTAGTGAAATCAGCAGACCCCATCAAATTCACCATCAAACCAAATGCTAAATTACCTTTCCAAAGACAATACCCACTTAAAAGAGATGCAGTAGAAGGAATACAGTCCATTATAACAGGATTAGAAACAGCAGGAGTTCTTAAACCAACAGTAAGTCCCTGTAACACACCAATTTTTCCCATCAGAAAACCCAACAGTAATGACTATAGACTGGTCCATGATTTAAGATTAATTAATGCTATTGTAGCAGAAGAGATACCAGTAGTACCAGACCCACACACACTACTGAGTAATATACCCCCAGGTACCAAATGGTTTACTGTGATAGATCTGTGTTCAGCATTTTTCAGTGTACCGGTCCATCCAGATTCTCAGTATTTGTTTGCATTCACCTACAAAGGCCAACAATATACTTATTCACGATTACCACAGGGTTTTGTACACTCACCATCAATTTTCAATCGAGTACTGGCAAATGACTTAAATCACCTTGACATACCATCTACAATGTTGATGTATGTTGATGACATTTTTATTTGTTCTGCTTCTAAAGAGCAGTGTGAAAGAGACTCAATTACAGTGTTAACTGCTTTGGCAGAAGGAGGACACAAAGTAAGTAAACAAAAATTGCAATTCTGCCAGCAAACAGTGGAGTATCTCGGCAGGCAACTCAGTGGGGACAAGAGGTGTATTGCACCGTCCCAACTGGAAGCCATAACTCAAATGCCTAAACCTCAGACTGTTGGTCACATGTTGTCTTTCCTTGGCATGGCAGGTTACAGCAGACCGTGGGTGTGTGATTATGCCATCAAAACGGCTCCGCTAAGAGCACTGATTAAAGCCGCAAGTCAAGGACACCATTCGGCTCAATTGCAATGGACAGATGAGGCAGAGGGTGCGTTCCAGCTGCTGAAACAAGATCTCCAAACTGCTCCTGCTCTGGCCAATCCAGATTATGGCAAACCATTCCATCTCTATGTGGCTGAGCGACAAGGGTATACATGTGCAGTATTGATGCAAGACACCCCAACAAGCAAACAGCCAATTTCTTATTATAGCACAAAATTAGATGGTGTTGAGGAAGGTCTGCCTCCCTGCTACCAGGGCTTGGCAGCAGCAGCCTTCGCATATAAAAAGCCCTCAGTTATTACTATGGGCCACCCTGTTATTTTGTACACCTCACATCAATTACATGCACTGCTCACCAGCCCACGCTTTGTGATAACTCAAGCTCGTCGGACAGGTTATGAAGTTCTGCTTTCAGGGCCTGATTTAACAATACAACGCTGTACCACCATTAATCCAGCCACAAGAATGGTATTGCCCACAGAAGGTGAGCCCCATGATTGTCTCCAGGAGACGGACACCTTCATGAAGGTAAGGGAGGACTTATACAATCATCCAATCCCATCTGATTTGACACTGTTCGTAGACGGATCATGTGTCAGAGGTGAGACAGGGAATAGAGCTGGATATGGAATAGTCCAACTTAACCCCGATGGGACCTTTACCAAAGTACAATCAATGAGCTTAGATCAACCTTGCTCTGCCCAGTTGGCAGAGATAAAAGCATTAACAGCAGCATGTAAATTGGCTACTGGTAAAAGAGTGACAATCTATACTGACAGTGCATATGGATATGGGGTATGCCATATAAATGCTAGCATCTGGAAACAACGAGGGTTCGTTAGAACAGATGGCACCCCAGTGACACATGGGCAAGCTGTAGTAGAATTAATAAAAGCTATGCAACTTCCATCTGCGTTGGCTATTGTAAAATGTGCAGCCCATCAGACAGCAAAAACACCTATTGCCATAGGAAATAACTTAGCAGATGAGGCAGCTAAAGAAGCCACAGGATCAGCAGTGCAGGGACCAATGGTTCATGTAACTGAGTGCGAACCTATTACTAATCTTGCCTCATTAATAGAAGCCCAAAACAACGTATCTGAAGCGGAAAAACGTCTGTGGGTGCAAAGGGGGGCGGCTCGGTTAACACACCCCCACACTGGGTTGTGGCGTAGTTCTCGAGGACATTTTGTACTACCATTGTCCTTATTACCCACGGCGATTAAAATAATGCATGGACCTGATCATTGTTCACGAGCCCAAGTTGTTCAAAAGTTACAGGCAGTCTGGTGGTCACCTTATATGACACCTATGGTAGACAGAGAACTGGCCTTATGCCCACATTGCCCTAAATATAATGTGTGTAAAATGTTTACCCAGCCCTTAGCACATATTCCCATGCCAGATGGTCCGTTCAGCCATCTGATCATGGATTACGTTGACATGATAACTCGGGTTCAGGGAATGTTGGTGGTTGTCTGTAGGTTTAGCAGATGGGTGGAGGCATGCCCCACTGCTAAGAATGACCACAAAGCAGCAGCAAGATTTTTGTGTAAAGAAGTTTTTCCCAGATTTGGCATGCCTGATACAATATCATCTGATAATGGACCTCATTTTGTTTCACAGGTGATTCAGCAAATGTTCAAACTGTTGTGCATAACACAGAAGTTTGGTTGTGTGTATCATCCCCAGTCACAGGGATCCGTGGAACGAGCTAATGGAGTGCTGAAATCAAAGATAGCTAAGATAATAGCTGACAGCAACAACCGTCTGACTTGGGTTGATGCCTTGCCTGTTGCATTGATGGCAATGCGCTCTCAAACTAACCGAATAACCCATCTTACCCCCCATGAAATGCTTACAGGTCGACCAATGCCTCTCCGACCTGTTCGTGTACCCCTGCTGCAGGACGTCTCCTTGGCACAGCTTGAACGTGAAATGGGGGACTACCTCAGGTCCTTAACCCGCATTCACAGGCTTATATTTCAACAGGTGAAAGCAGCTCACAGCCGAGATGAGACACACATTCCAGTGGATGTCAGGGACATTCAAGTTGGTGACAGTGTGTTCATACGAGTCTTTAGACGTCAGTGGAACGAGCCTCGTAGGGAAGGCTCTTTTAAAGTTGTGCTTACCACTCCCACTGCCCTGAAAGTTGAAGGTAAGCCCTTCTGGTTTCATAAAAACCACTGCACCAGGCATCGGCCTCCAGACCCACCTGGCTTTGATCCAGGACCGACGGGCTCTGCGCATGCTGACAGGGCAGCAACAAGTCTCCCTCCGCAGCACCCCTCCACTAGCTCACAGACTTTAGATGTTGCACCGGTGTCGGGCACTGATGCGACCCCACTCCCCTCCACGTCCGGCGTCCAAAGACGTTCGGTACGTTTGGCAGCCCGCGAATCACCAATGTCAGGCGACTCCGAGGATGACAGTGTTCGTTCTTATGCTTCCCATCCGCCTTCTGATTCTGGTGGCAATGATGATGATCCTTCTGCCACTGAGACTTCTTCTGGGTCTGACCCAGATCCATCCTTCGTTCAGGCACTGGACGAACTTCTTTCTTCTGACCCACCAGATGCTGGTGGAGTCCTGTCCCCTTCACATCCCTCACCTGTACCTTCCCCTTTCTTCCCCTCCCTTTCCCCTTCCTCCTCCACGACAAGTGGGCCGTCGATCGACTCGGTTCCGCCCACCCCGTCGATGTCTGGGCATCTCTCGGATGCGCCTTCTCCCGACTCTGACTAATCTTCTTGTAGTGTTAACCCTTTGTGGGTTAACAAGGGGGGATCTTATTAAGGTTACTACTAACAATGTACACACACACTTAATGCGTCACACACAAACATGTGCACTAGCAATGATAACACTAGCTACTAACCAAGGGGTAATCAGTAATAATGATGGAAAAAATTTATCACTAATGCATGTGCAAATCAAAGGATATGATTATGTAATGTCTGAAGAAATTTTAGGGAAGTCAATGGGGAAACATTGGCTTGGAATTCCACGAAGCATGGACTGCCGTGGGGATGGGATGGTGATCATTGAGGTGAGATGCAAAACAAACATATGCCAAAACACACTAACAGAACAAGTAATGACGGTAGAAAGAGCGCATAGAGTGGTACAACTAATAAACAGAAGACAGAAAAGAGATCTAGACAAATTAAAGACTGCACACTGGGAGACCAATATGTTCCAACAATGGATTCAGTACTCTGTCCAGACAATGTTCAAAGCCAAACAGCGCCCTAAAGATGATTGTATAGCCTGCTATAATGTTAAAAAATTACCAAACCTTCAGATTATTCCCGGAAGTAAAATAGGTGACTGTCCAGACGTAACGGAGTGCTTTGCTCACTGTGCCATGCAGATGGCCGGAGGTCTTTCATCATTGTCAGAAGACCACACAATATGCCCCAGAGCACTGAACTCCTCAATAAATGATGTGATGAGCACGTTCTCCCTTCCACCCGTAGTACGAAAACCAGCTGAACTGATTTTTCCATTTTGTATAGCCCGAGGGAAAGAATTAGAAGAGGTAACCCATAGAACCTCTAGATTGATGTGGACAACGGATAGACTGGTGACATGTAGTAATAGAACGTGGTACCCACCGACAAAAGATGGGAACCTCACCTACCACATTAAGTTTTGTAAAACAAGTCCCAATGCTACCATACGCTGTGAACAGGTAGTACCAGATGGGGGACATGTCATCTATGAGTTCCAACCTTCAAGTGTATCTCAATACCGAATACTGAGCCTGGCAAAGGGATCCGTCCCTTTAGGTGACATTTTTTGGATGTGTCACAATGAGACACAGATGTTGGCCACATTACCTGCTCAGTGGGAAGGCATCTGTGCACCAGTAATGCTGACAGGACAACTAAAGTTAATAGTAAATAACCCAATAGGTAGTAATGAAACATCTAACGAAATAACCCACCGCGCTAAAAGAAGTGCTCCCGTTAAACACGAGTGGAAGACCTCAGATGAAGTATATATCACATGGGATCAGATCCCATATGGAGTACCTGAAGAACAGGTTGCCCTAGGGAGTGGTTGGATAGAAAGTGGAAGAGGGGCTGGTTCAGTACCAATCTACGGATCAATTGTTAATGCCCAGTATATAGCTCGTAATAGCAGGTGGGTAAATCTCCTATGGTATAACCAACAAAGGTTTATAAATTTTACAATAAAGGGCATAGATCTGGTGAGGGAACAACTGCATGCTACTTCACTAATGGTTCTGCAAAATAGGTTCGTGCTAGAGTCCCGCATGGCTGGGGACCAAGGAATATGTGATTATATAGGAGAAGATTGTTGTACTTTAATTCCCATGCACACAGATGTTAACGGTAGCCTCACAGGAGTCCTACAGGAAATGAAACGAATGAGGGATGAACATGTACTGCAGTCTAATTGGAACATTCAGTTGAAGGGATTCTGGTTTAATAAGCTTGGATGAGGAAAATATCTTAAGGCAGCAGGAATGATTCTAGGGGCAGTAATATTGATCATATTGATAGTTATTTGTTGCATCATACCCCTCGTTCAGGGACTGGTCTCAAAGCTTGTTGTAAGTGTAACTGGACAGTTCCCAATAGTAGAGATACAATTGGATCAAGTAATGTAGAGCATGGCCGTGATCACATCCCACCCTCACCAGGTACGTGTATTTCGTTAATAACAACCTTGTATATATGTAGATAAATCAGCATAACAATGACTCACATACTTATTTATGTAGTAATAGTAATTTGCATGCTGACTTATCCATAGATTTAGGAGATAATATGCCTTATGATGATATCTAAATATGCCCCATCATGTCTCCGAATGCAGATTAACTGACAATGGAGAGAACTCATGAGGAGAGAGCTTATGGGGATTATGGCTGTTACCCCGAGGCATGGCTAGAGAGCACTAGCGAGGGTGGCTACGCACAGGCGTAGGCACACACGTAGGAATAGCCGCAGGCTCCTATGTTCCCCCTAGGCAGCCAGAAGATCCTGTAGAGGGGCCAGGAGCCACACCTTCGGGTTGGAACAAACCTATGATGACACCCTGAAGGCAGCCAGATGAGCAACCACCATCACCTACGGGGAGGCCAATGTCCAACCCAGAATCGCCTGAGGAGCTACAGATCGACATCGAGACCGAACCAAGCAACATCCCAGCCAAACCGGAGGATGGGCGCCACCACGCCAGGACACTTCTGGAGATACCATCCACATCAGGCGGGCCGCCTACCTACTACGACCTGACGGCTCCTGCTTACCCAGGCGAGGTCTTCGCAGGCATGAATATCAGCGCATCAGAATATATTCACCTCAAAGGTTTCTTCGCTCATCCCATGCATACCTATCGCTCAGTCAACAACCTAGCACCAGAGATCACCTCTATGACAACAGAGGTGTATTCACAAATGATGAGGGGTATGGAGACCCCGCAATCTAAGGCTCCACTACAGGCACTCCGCCGCGCCTCATACAAATTCAAGGCGATAAAGAAAAAGCACCGTGTCACCCAAGAAAATCAGGAACTGAAACGTCAACTTCGGGAGGCACGTACCACCATAATCACCCTGCAAGGAAAGTTGCTGCAGCTAACCGAGCGAGTGGCCGCATGGATGCCCTAAATATTATTGTCACCCATGATGTCACACTGGATATGAAGGACAATGCTGATAATTGCTGATTATCTATACCTATGTTAAAAACAATTGACAAAATACCTGTGTATACTACATGTGACAGTACACGTATTGTGCAGGAGAGTGCCATATGGTTACTCCTATGTTGGTTGTAATGACGGTCATGGACCAATGGCTGATGTGCACGCCTGGCATAGTCCAGGCATGATGAGGCTTTTCTTGGTTATTTATGGGTGTGTCTTGACACCTATGCAGAGGGGGATGCGATGACCTCGCGACACAAGATGCTGCTGGGGCAGTGGAATTTTCCTCTGCTGAGAAAACTGAATTAGAAAACTCATTCTACAAAAAAGTAAGCAACGAGGAGCAGATCCTCTTAAGTGAGCCAAGAGGGGGATCCCCCTTTGTTTTAAGATGTTCTTAATTTTTACATCCTACTATTCGCATTTTTTGTCATTTTACTATGTACTCACACTTACAATTTTATAACAGTCACTACACCTATATGGTATGTGTTTAGTCTTACTTTAGGTTTGGTGTGCACAATATATATATAACCATCAGTTACTTTTTGAACCTTCACTATAATGGTATTTTATGGATCATCGTAACTTTGTGTTGATCCTTTTCAGGATCAAAGGGGGGAAATGTAGTGTATTAATCTGCACTAATGATTAGAATAAAACAAGAATTAAATGTTTTTAAATGTTTAAAAAGAGTTGTGTTTGTAAGTACATTTATGTAGGCCAAAGGGAGAAATAGAGAAGCAGTGTGTGTATGAGTCTGCACCTGGCCTTTTGAAGTTTGGATCCAAGCCGTTGTAGTGAAAAGGGCACACTCATAAAAATGAATTATTTGTCATATCAAGGTTGCACAGCTCAGCTTAACTCAGCTGAACCAACTGTGATGAATTGAGTTGTCATCTTCAAAACACACTGTGCAGTAATGGTCACAGAAAAAGTGATGTTTTACTAGGACTTGGAACATCAGGGTTATGCTGACCTGGTTTGAAGTAATATTATAATCGTAGATCACATTAGAAGAAAGGCTTGGTTTTGACATATTATTAATTGAAATTGTTATATGTTTCTGATTTAAGTGCACCAAATGTCATCATGACCTGTAAGACTGTTCTCAAAGAAATATTATAATCATAAGTTACTTTGGATAAAAGCATGGTTTGAAAGATTAACAGTTAAAGGAATAATGTGTTTTTGATTTAATGACAATATATGTCATCATGATTTGCAAAGAAATGTCACTATAACCTGTAACAAAGACTGTTGATTAGATATATAAAAAATATGCTTGGAAAGGGATTTACCACCGGTAAGATAAAAATAATTAGTTTTACCCGAAGAAAAAGTACCTAGAATAATGAAAAAAGGAGGGGCTTGTGGGAGGAGTCCACACAAGCCCAAGAAGTGTATAAAAGAGGCCCATTTTTATAATTTGTTCAGTTGCACGCCGGCGGTCAACTCGTGTGTGATTCTTTGTATTTTGCAATAAATTGCATTGGACCTGGACTTCAGCTGCTTCTGCCTGATTTTTGGATCATTGTTTGCAGACTTTTCTGCCTTTCGAGGACTTTGAATTTTTTACAAAACTTAGCTTCAATTTTAAGTCGTTGAAGAGATTATCCAGCAACAATACAAGTACAGTATAAATGTACTAGGTCACATTCACGTGAGTTACAGCATGTAGAAGGATAAGTGACACTATTACCTTTGACTTGGAGTAGATTGTTACTTGGAAAATAATTGTTTTAATTGATTGTTTCTGTGATAAGGGATTTTTAATTCCAGGTTAAGTGAAATTATTGTTTTCAAACCACAGATATATTTTATTTTTTTTTAATTGGAACATCTAATTTTAAGTTGATCAAATGAAATGGACATTTCACTTCTTTCAGTGTGGATGGTGGCAGCTATTTGCTGCTTTAAGAAGTCCCTTTAGATTAAAACACCTGATGTTATTAACTAATATAAAAACGACCAGACCTCAATTTGTTTTGCTTGGAGATATTGTGTATTTACAGTTTGATACTAAAATGCTGATAATGGGCATCAAGATATTCGACGTGTCTCTTTGTTTTAGGCAAATTTGAGTCTAAATGTTTCATAAACTGAGGCAGATTTTAGGGCTCCAGCAGAACATGAAGAGAGATCAGAACCAAAGCTTTAAAGTCTATGAATATTTCTGGTTTCCAGCTGTGGGAGAAAAAAAAAATCAGCCCTCAGGTTCTGTTCTTTTTCTGTTATTTAGATATTAAAATACAATTTATGACCTGATTTGACAAAAGACTCCTCAGAGTAAAAGATGTGACTGATTTGTTCCTTGTCTTTGTGGTCAGTTGTATTCTGATGATTTTTGTTTACCCCGTACAGCTTTGCTTAGCCTTACTTTACCTGCTCCAATGTGCTTAATCTCCTTGTACAACATCTAATACTCTGTTCTTATTTAGGTGCCTTAGTGACAGAATCCAGCTATACAAACTGGATAGCATTGACTCACATTGTCTTAAGCATAATTTTGAATTTGTGGACAGCATGAAGATAAAGTTACATAATTAAATTCAAATTAAATACCTGGATCCATTAAGCTGTGCTGAGAGCCGTCCCTCATATACAACCAACTGTAGCGTCTTGGAATCAGCTTATGTTGGAATTTATATGATTCATCATTTGCTGCATTGTTTGTATTTCTCACATTCTTACATGCAGTAAAATGACTCCTATGTTTGTTAACTTCCTGTTTGTTCAGCATCTCTGGATTTCATCTGTTTGACGTAGATTAAGCTTCTCAGCTTGCAGAACAAACCAACCTGCAGCAAAGCAGGGAAACTCTGAAACTCCACACATCTGTAGTCAGATCTGAACCAATAAATCACACCAAGAAGTGGAGGCAGCTGTTATGCCATAAGCAATGATTTTAATTTGGAACATCGGTAGCGTAAAAAGGGCTGCTATGCTCTTCAAACCTCAGCTTCATCCTCCCTGCAAAGAAATGAAACTGCAAAGAAAGAGTTTTGACACCAGCAGGTACTTGATGTTAACATTTAGTTAATTGATATGCTGATGACATTTGCTGAATGATTGCTGAATATGACCCAACAGTCCTTTTATGACTTCCCTGGTGTCACCTAGCTATCAACTCCATTGTTTTATTAACCAAATCTAGCTAAAAATGGTCCCTACCCCTAAATGCTCCCTTAGCAACAATCACAAAAGGTTAATAATCCATCATCTAAATGTTTAATAATTTCTGATCAGGTAAATTATTTAATAAAATACTTTAATACTGTTTTATTTAACTCTTGGATTTGCATTGTGAATTGGTTTGAACACATTCTAATTGCTCTAAATGGGTTTAAAGCTAATTGACCTCATTCCAAACACTTCAATGAAATATTTGGTTCTCAAACATTTAAATCTTTGCTGAACTGTGATATCATTAGTTTTATTTATTGATAAAGAGTATTAGCCATTTTATTTGGCTTTTTTCTTGTTCATAGTAGCTAAGTAGTTCAATTGAGTCTCACTAGTTTAATTAAGAGTTTTTAATGCAAATATTTTTTATACAGAGTTCAAATATTGTTAATAAACTCTTATATTTTGATTGGAAGTTAAGTTTTTTTTCTATGTGTGCCGAGTTAACTGACTTACTGTGATTTGAGCTTGAAATCCAATTTCACATATGTGTGATCTCAGACTGAAAATACTTTTAAACTGAGTATTTAAAGTTATAGTTGTATTTTATTTTGTTTTGTCACAGCAACAGCAGCTGCTCAGTGTGTGCATATAACACAGAAAGTCACATTGAGCGGTGGAAGAATTATTCAAATAAGGTTTAATCTCACCAAGCAATTTATTTCCTTTTTTTAAGGAGAAACAAACATTAAGCAGCTGCTGTTGTTTTATGTTTATAAAATGAAAGCATTTTATATACATCAGTGGTTTGTTGCTGCACTAATAATCCTGAAAATGTTCAATTTATTTACCAGATTTTATGTCACTGATGTCAAACAGTGATCAGTTCCTGTAGTCCATCTTTGGTCTTATTGAACCTTTTTAATGATCCTACAATAACAGTTTGTCTACTAGGACTGTATAATATAACATCCTGGTTTTACGTCCACACTGAATATTTGCCGCAAGGATTAGAAAAGATGAATCAAAGAACTGAAGCTAAACTTTAAAGAAAAAAACAAAAATAGAAGCAGAGTTCCTTTTACCAGGGGCGACAGTGGCGTCGGATGTAGGAGTTTGCCCTGAAATCGAAGGATTGACGGTTCAAGCCCCGGCTCTAGCTTTCAGTGTCAAGATACTTCACTTCATTGTCTACTGATGGTGGTCAGAGGGCCTGCTGGCACCAGTGTACGGCAGCCCCCCTTCTGTCAGTCAGCCCCAGGGCAGCTGCAAGCTACAATGTAGCTTGCCACTATCAGTGTGTGAATGGGTGAATGCAAGGGCGTAGGTTTGATTTCAACTTTGGTAGGGACACTATTCTTCAGTTTCATTGGTCCTTTGCAAAAATATGCATGCTCTTTTTTATGCTTAATGTGAGCTTCAGGGCTCATTTTGTTTAAAGAGAACAGCAGCATTTCTTGCTACATTAATACAAATCTTATAAGCACTACATGCACTAGATGCTGTTTATCAATATTTAAAGCATAACTGGCTCTGATGAATGTGGAATTAGGACTTTTTCCACTTTGAAAAGGATTGCATTTAAATTTACCTGCTACTAAGACAGTGTCTGTTTAACCAAATATATATAATATGTGGATTTATCCTGTGTTTTCTTCTGAAGATATAGAATTGTGCAGAGGTAAACAGAGGTAAAACCCACTCTTATTTTTTTTTTATCTAATATGCTCTCTCTGGATCATGCAAAATAATACATTCAAGGGACGGCAAATAAATGTATTGTATTTACATGTGCACTGGAACTATAAGAGGAACTGACACTGAGCATTTAAAGTATTAATATTAGAAGTTGTACATCTGGGCTGTAGTTACTCTGTGTAGCTAATTTCATGTATTTTATCTATGGCTGAAACAATTAATCATATTAACAAATTATGTAAATAATCGTGAACTAATTTAATAATTGATTAATCGTAAA
The DNA here is from genome assembly GCA_030533445.1 of Cyprinodon diabolis. Classification (NCBI taxonomy): domain Eukaryota; kingdom Metazoa; phylum Chordata; class Actinopteri; order Cyprinodontiformes; family Cyprinodontidae; genus Cyprinodon; species Cyprinodon diabolis. The sequence continues at coordinate 49,892,300 of CM060066.1, read as the reverse complement.
CTGGAGTATAGGGCCACCAAAATGTGCCTTTACCGACAGAGCGACCCACTTAGAGCAGGAATTATACCAAGATTGTAAAAAATATGTAAACATTTTGCATTTAAGAAGTAAAAAAAAATTTGTTTTTGTCTGTCAATACTCTCCATCCAGAACTCCACCAAAGGAAACGTTTAAACGTTTCTGTTTCACCTGGTTTCATTTCATAAAAGATCTTCTTTAAGGAGCCTTTGGCTATCTGATTAAAAGATAAAATAAAAGAAATCCTAACGTTGTTAACTTACATTTCTCAAGTTCCACAAATCAAAAAACTCTCTCCCGCTTCTTTACAGAACTCCAATCAGAAGCGTTCGCCTGTTTTAGCGTAGATAATATTCTTTTTAATTTGACTAGTTTCTTGGCCCAATATTAATTTATTTTAGCGTCTTTTTTTTTCGCACTCCAAGCACCCGCGCGCGCACATACAGACTAGAAAACACGCAATCAGAAAGAGAGAAGGCGGAACTTAAGGCAGCTGCTATGTGAACGGGACAGGAAAGAGCAGGCAGCTGCAGCTACCAGGCAGAGAAGCTGCGAGAGGAAAAGAAGCGGCTGCTGTATAGTAAATTATAAACATGTTGTTCACATCTGATTATTGGTAGGGACAAATAGGTTCGTCCTAAATTTTGGTAGGGACATGTCCCTATGGTCCCTATGCAAACCTACGCCCATGGGTGAATGACTGAATGTATTGTAAAGTGCCTGGTCAACTCTACTGACTTGAAAAAGCGCTATATAAGTACAGGCCATTTACCATTTTAAAAATATCTTTTAAATTCTATATCAAAAACATCTGATTTTCATTCTTCCACCTCCAAAGTCAGTGATATTTATAGCAGATCAAATTCAGAAAACATTTCCTCTGAACAATCCTGTGATCTGCAGCCATTTAAAGACATAGACTTAAACTTTGATCCAGGAAGACAAACGTTACCAGGGTTGTTCCTTCCTAGTCTGAGGTCGATATCAAATTGATCCGGATGCTTTAGTTCTACACAGTTTTAGGAGATAATGTGAAGTCCATCAACCACAAACATTGATTGGAGTCTTTAACAGATAGTCGCCATTAAGCAGAGCAAACTTATTTATTTGATCTTATTTTAATGTTTGAATCACCATCAGCACAGCTAAGCTGTCGCTACACATAAACATACAAAACACATTACAACAGAGAACACAATATCGATCATAGCTTTCTGTAAATGTTCTCTACGAATAAAAGACTTCCTTTAGTGATTTAAACCTCTTTGTTTTTACCTTCTCTGTTATTGTTTCTGGGATCATGTTCCATAAATGTGTTGCTCTCTATGTGAATGTCTTTTTAAAGCTATTTGATATTAGTTCAGGTTAAGCTTGTAGCAGCTGGTATTCCAGGATGGTCTCCCATCCATGTAATTACTAAGCCTGATGCTGCTTAGCTTCTATGATCAGAACAGGAACAGGCTTACAGAGAGCAGTATGGCCATAAGCATTGGATTAAAGAAAAGGAAAAGTCTGATAATTGTGTTTATTGTTGCTGAATAGAAGATTCTGGTTAAAGGATTTCTGGTCACTTTGCAGTTCTAATACTTTCAGCAAAATCAATAACCTATAGAATAATCTGTCCTGTACTGGAAGCCACTTTAGTCAACTCAGCGTAGCTTTGGTTCTGGTTCCATCATCATAGCAGAGCAGCATCCCAGCTGCTCCATTCTCTACGGTTTATAACCTCTTTACCTCTTCCACTGCAGCATTTGACCAGATGACTGGCCAATAGTCTGAAACTGCAGACCTCTGCAGGTCAAACTCAACTTTCTCTGCTCAGTTTGAAGTTAATTCCAGCAACATTCCTCTAAAGCCTCATGGTTACTTGGTCACTGATAGAATAATGTTAGATGTTTTCTTAGTCTTAAAACTTGATCAGAACTATTGAGACAAATAAACTGATATGATGAGAAGCTGGATCTGATTTTCTGGTTTCTTCTACTTTATGTGAAGAATTTAATTATGATTTGATTATTATTTTATTTTCTTTGTTTTATTTCCTTTTATTTTTCTAACATCAGCAGTTTAACTTCAATGTCTTTACTTCTAAACCTCAGTAGACCTGTAGTTAATCTAGTTGTCCAGCAGATGGCGATCTCTGACCTTGTTTAACTTCATCATCCAACCTTCAACATAAACAACATTCCTTCTGCTTCATTTAGTTTCATTTAGAAACAGGTTTTGTTGGAACAAACAAGCAGAAAGTCGACAGAGTGAAGCTGATGAAATGGCCGCTTCAGCTGATATTTCCACCTCAGGTCAGAAAGCTTTTTTAAAAACTTTCTCTCAAACTTTATGCTGTTTGGATTATAATCTAGTAAACTCTTATTTTAGTGGATTAATATGTTTGACTTTAAACGGACCATGAAGATTTAACAAAATGGCTCCGTCTGCTTTTCTAGATTTTTTTTATAATACAAGGTTTTTCATTAGTGGACACGTTGTTGATAATTATTTTTATCATTGTATAGAAATATATATTTAAAATATAAAGTAAATTCTCTGATCGATTAATTAAAGTAGATGTTTATAAACTGTGTGATAAAATAAAGTCTTACCTCTCTTAACAGCACTAAGCCGCCCTGCTACAGAACTGAGGATTGTGTTGATAGGAGGAAGATATGATAACCTTTCCAGCGGTAAAAGCTCAGCTGGAAACATCATCCTGGGTCACAATGTTTTTGACACCAGCAGAAGAACAGCTCAGAGTGAAGCGAGGCAGCAGGAAGTACTCGGCAGACGACTCACAGTGGTTGATACTCCAGGATGGTGGTGGTATTATCCAAAAGAAGAAACCCTAAAACTGGATCAGATAGAAATCCAGAAGAGTGTCCATCTGTGTCCCCCAGGACCTCATGTCTTTCTTCTGGTCATTCCTGTTAGTTCATATTTCTCTCATCGTGTCAAACTATCTCTAGAGGAACACCTGGAACTTTTCAAAGCAGATGTTTTCAGTCACACCATCGTGCTGTTCACTGCAGTCCATCCATGTAGTGATGAAACCATCGAAACTGAAATCAGAAGACGTCCAGACCTGCAGTGGATCCTTCAACAATGTGGAAACAGAAAACATGTTCTCAACATCAGCAACAGAGAAGATAGAGATCAAGTCAAGATGCTTCTAGAGAAAATTGAGGCGATGATTGAACAGAACAGGGGCAGACACTGTTCTGTTGATGAATCTGATGGAAATGCTCTGAGAGAGAGACTGAAAGATTTGGTTAAAAAAGCCTCAAAAAGGTTTGATGAAGTTCAGAAACAAAGAAGAAACCTGAAGCTGCAGATTGAAGGTAATTCTACTTATTTGTCAGGTTAAAGTTATAAATTTTTCTGCAGATGTCTCTGGGAGCTCGACATACAAAACACAGTATTTAATTAGAACTATAGGAAAAGAAATTTTTTGGTAAAATAAAGAAAGACACAGTAGACTTTTTAAAACCATCTAAATCCAACGATTCACATAGTTTGTTTATTTTCTAATAAAACACAAATAAACTAACAGATGTTTTCTTTTTTCTTTGACAAGTGTTGTATTTTTTCTCCACATTATCAACCCTACTCTAAACAGACCTGTGCTTCAAACTTTAAAAAATAAATTGTTGGTTTGTTTTTTTTATGTTTAGGTGGAAAAGTTCCTCCAAACCGTTTGAGAATATTGATGATTGGTGAATCATTTGCTGGAAAGAGCTCAGCAGGAAACATCATTCTAGGAAAAACTGCATTTGGTGTTACTGAAAGTGTTAGAAGAACAACAACAGGCAGTGAAATCAGCCACAGTGTGGTTGAAGGAAGGCCGCTCACAGTGGTGGATTCTCCTGGATGGGTCTACATCCACACCCTTCAGGACACCAGTGAGATGGACAAACTGGAAATAGAGAACAGTGGGAATCTCTGTCCTCCAGGACCACATGCTGTGCTGCTGGTTATTCCTCTGATGGTCAATGCTGATCCATCATATCTGAGATCTGTCCAGGATCACATGAGTCTGTTAGGAGAAGAAATCTGTAAACACACACTGGTTCTGTTTACCTTTGGTGACTGGTTAGTAGTGAAGACTGTGGAGGAGCATATAGAGAGTGATGAAGGTCTGCAGTGGATAGTGAACAAGTGTGGGAACAGGTATCATGTTCTGAACAACAAGGACCACAGTGATAAGACTCAGGTAAAGGAGCTCATTGAGAAGATTGAAGAGATGTGGGCAGGAAATGAAGATCCTCATTATGAAGTGGACCTGGACCGAGCAGCACAGATAGAAGCCAAGATGGAGGCAGCAGACAAGGAAGCCAGAAGGTTGAAGGAGATCAACGAGACACAGTCAAGAGTCCTGAAAGAGGTTTATGAAGGTAAACACGTTTTATAAACGTTTATGATATAATCCTGTAACATGAATGTTTCAGGATTAGAAACTATTTGGTTTTTCTGTTTGTTTTCCAGCTGAGAGAGATCCAGTCACTGACATCAGGATTGTTCTGGTTGGACAGAAATGTTCAGGAAAGAGTTCAGCAGGAAATCGGATCCTTTTCAAGGGGAAATTTAACAGAACCTTTGATAGAGCTTGGTTGGAAAAGGTGAACCATCATGATGATTAAGAAAAAAACATTTAATAGATTCTAACATCCAGACTGGATGTTTACCTGAGTTCAACACATCCAGAAATGTTCTTTATTTTTCCAGAACTATGAAGATCAGAGAACATCTGCAACATGTGAGAAACATGAAGGAGACTTTGATGGAGTAAAAGTCTCAGTGGTTGAAACACCAGGCTGGTTCTCAGACCCAACACCACCTGACTGGATCAAAGATGAAGTTCTCCACAGTGTCTCCATGTTTTCTCCTGGACCTCATGTTTTTCTCCTGGTTGTTCCAATCTTCAGAGCTTTCACTGAGAAAGATCTCAAAGCTCTGGTGGAGGTCCTGATGCCATTACCAGAGAGAGTGTGGAGACACTGCATGGTGCTGTTTACCTGGGGAGACTGGCTCAATGGCCTCCCTGTAGAGAACTACATCGTCAGAGAGGGCAAGGAGCTCCAGGAGCTTCTGGAGAAGTGTGGGAACAGATACCATGTTCTCTGCAACTTAGATTATGATGATCCTGTTCAAGTCAAAGAGCTGTTCCAAAAAATTATCAACATTGTTAAACAGAACAAAGGAAGCTTCACGACTGAAGGAAAAAGAAAGAAATTTCAGTTTCTACCTCAGCAAGGAAAACAACGCATGCTGATGGAAGAGGAGTGGAACAGACGGGAGCAGGAGCTGATGGAGAGAATGATGAAAGCTTTAGCAAAGGAACCAGAGAAACCAACAGTTCCCTCTGTGGAGGTGGCAGAGAGCAAGGATGAGTTTTTGATTCCAAACAGTAAGTTTAAAATGATGAAGAACTAATCTCTGGTTTCCATCCATGTTATTTTTTTTTTTTTTCTTAGAATAACAGTTTTTTCTTCTGTTTCAGTGAGCGGAGATGTTTCCTCAGAATATGGGAGCATTTCAGAGATTAGGAACCAACGAGGTCATAACAACGTTGCTGAATGGTTGGCTAAGACAGTGAGACAGTCTGAGATCAGCTCTGGGATTGGCAGCATTTGTTCCTCAGTCAGTTATATGGAGAAACATGATGAAGATCTCCAATAGATTAAAATCATCCAAAGATGAGTTAATTCTCACTGAGAATAAAGATCCTCTGAACATTTTCTACAATCCTTCAACTAAACACAGGAACTCTTGTTCAACCAAAAAACTACAACAAAGAAAATGATGGAAGCTAAAGGAGAACACAGGATGGAATATGAAAATATACCAGCTTGGTGCTACATTCAATTCAATTCAGTTTATTTATATAGCGCCAAATTCACAACACATGTCATCTCAAGGCACTTTACAGTTCAACCAGATCATACAGTCAAATTGATACAAAGTTTCTATCTAAGGAAAACCAGTTGATTGCATTTACATGAGACCCGTGTTGGTGTAAACACTGTAGATCACATGGTTAAAGTCTTGGTCCTGTAATGTTCTGGGTTGTTTTGGTGCCAAAAATATTTCCAATGTTTTCCAATGTCCTTGTGTCTATATAAGGTGTGTGTCTGATGTGTTTATGTACAGGAAGCTGTATATGTGGTGGGTTTCTGTCTATATCAGATCTATATGTTGTGTCCATATGTTGTAGATCATGAGTTTTTCTCCTTATGTTATGTTGTTTAACCATGTTGTGGAACCTGTCGTCTTCTAATGTCATGTGATGTCATTTGCCCTCTCATAATAACCTGTTTTCTTGGTTGTTTTTGTTAAACAGCAGAAACCGAATGTAATGTCTGCTCACTTGATGCAGACAGGAAACACCAACTGCTGCAGCTCACTGTCTTTTTTTCCCATTTTTTCCATTTTTACCTACAATTTATACAAATAATGTGCATGAAATTATAGATGAACACATGAGAGAATGCAGAGGCAACAGTTGTTTTAGTGTCATCATGAAAAATGTTGGTAACTGTTGGACGGTGAATTGCTAAATATCTTTTATTAGGCTTTTCTGTTTCAAAGGAAATTATTCCTCTGATAAAAAAGTTTTCTTTTTTCTAAAAAAGTCTTTTAGCAACACATAAACACACTAAGAGGATTCGTCCAAAAGAGTTACATAATCGTCTAGATCAATGGTCCTACACTAAGGGCTGTTTTCAGAAATCAAGAATAAGACATAAAGTTAGTTTTGACATGGCACCATCAGTTCAGTCTTAGGTTGTGAATGGATGAGGGAGAAGACGAAGATGAGAAGAGAGAGGTGTGGTTGGGAATTCAAAGCTGAGTTTGGAAGAATTACGTTCAGAGTAAAGAATGGAGATAGTATGTTAAAAAAAACTTTAAAAAGGAGAATTCAAAATAAAACTAAATGATGATGATGATGATGATGAAAGAAAACATCTGTTAAAAGAATGTGAAAGAAAACAAAACAACAAAAGGTGTGATCAGAGATTCCTACTGATGAAGATACCAGAATTTCTCCATTGTGGGACAATAAAGGGATTTTCTATTTTATTTGGAGAGACTTAAAAAGAGCTTTTCATAGGTAGAAGATCACTAAGTTACAAGACTTGGAAAATATTGACGGAAAAAGAATTCCCAGCACGTCAGTCATGTTGGAATAGAAAGGAGACAAACTCCCATATTGGATTCCTGTGCTTTCATTCCTCCTCCACTAAGATGTTTCAAATGTCAAAGATACGTTCACATAGAAACAGTTTGTAGAGGACAGCAAAGGTCTCCTAGATTTGGGGGAAATCAAATACAAAGACTGCACAGAAAATACACATGAAAAATGATGTAACTGGAGAGGGAAACACAGGGTGACATATGGGGGATGTCAAGAAAGAAATCCAACAAATTAATATGGCTGATAGTCTTAGTTATGCAGAAGCTATAAAAATAGAACAAGGGCAGAAAGGAAGAGCAGAAACAGAGTTGAACAAAATTTAACCCTGATCCAAAAGAAGATGGAACAATCAAATAAGGAATTAGCAGCTGAAAAGATCAACTCAAGGGTCAGCGGGTTCTGCAACAGCTTTTCCCTGCTGCCATAAGAGCGTTGAACTGTTGAAACTCTAAACAGGTCACAAATAGAGATTCTGCATCACACTGTTGTTATGATTTTATGTTCTTTTCTATTCCCAGCCAGCTGGGAATTTATATTTCTGATACTTTCAGATGTTTATTGACCTCCACGGTAGGAATGGTAAAATATCTTTTTTAATCAGATATTGTTTCAGCTGTTATATATTGTTTATTACACACAGTCCTACTAACTGTGTGTTAGAACAACAGATGAAAGAGTGATTCGAGCACTAATCATGGTCAAAGTTAATTTCACATACATGGAATAAATTCACCACAACTTCTATTGAAAATATAAGGTTTTATTAAAAAAAATCATTCAGCTCCAAGTCAAACATACAGTATTACAGTTTAACACTCTCAGCTAAGACTAGTAAAACTCAACTAAACTAAACTAACTACTATGTACAAAGAGGAAGGAAAAAACAGTTGAAAAACTTATTACAGTTTAAGATGGATTCTGTGTTTGAAACCAAAGTTTATCTGGAAGAATTTGGGATCTGATCAAATTAGCTTTTCACTAATTTTAAAGAAATTGGAATGTTTTCAGACCAATTCACAATGCAAATCCATGAGGTGAATAAAACATTATTTGGCCAAATAATGTTTTATTGAATGATTTGCTTAATCAAGAACCAATAACCTTTAGCTAAATTATTCTTTACCCTCCTTGAAATAGCTAGCAGTGAATAGACATCAGGATTCCACTAAATGACTCTTGGTCATTCTTGGTAATGGAAATGTAATGAGCACCTGAGGAACACATGAACACTAATGTTATATCAGTGTTTAAATCCTTAGTGAACTAAAGCTTCTCCAAGCGTCAGCAACAGCTCAACACATATTCCTGTTGCATAACGTACACTGGAAAAAACAGCTCATAAGATTTACTTGAAAAATATGTTGTATTTGCACTCAAATGATTTAAGTAAAATTTAATGTTGCAATATCAAGTGACACTCACTTGCCAGTATCAAGTGAATTTTACTTTCCATTAAACATAAAAGTGGCGAAGATATTAAGGAACATTTACTTAATTACATCCAAGTTGTAAGTTAGATTTATAAAAAAAATTAAGTAAAGTGAACTTCCATTTTACTCAAAATTTTAAGTAAATGTTATATCCCTGTAAAATTTGCTGTTATGAAGTAATTTCAGTAGATATTAATTATTTTCTCTGATTGACATTTACTTTGCTTCATTGTTACATTACTCATTAATATTAGGTAACCATTGCCATTTTTCTTTTGATAAATGTTACCAAATACATTGAAATACAAGTCTATACATTTTATATACCATCCCTTTTCTTACACGAGTGGGGTCGCGAGGGGTGCTGGTGCCTATCTCCAGCAGTCAATGGGCGAGAGGCGGGGTCCACCCTGGACATGTCGCCAGTCCATCGCAGGGCAAGACAGAGACAAACAACCATTCATGCACAGACTCACACCTAAGGACAATTTAGAGAAGCCAATGAACCTAACAGTCATTTGGACATGTGGGCAGTTTTGGACTGTGGGAGGAAGCCGGAGTACCCAGAGAGAACCCACGCAAGGGAGAACATGCAAACTCCATGCATGAACCCAGAACCTTCTTGCTGCAAGGCAGCAGTGCTACCCACTGAGCAGCCCACATTTTATACACTATTGTTTTAAATTGTCCAATCTTTCATGGGCCAGCCAGAAATCTGACAGTCTAACTGGAATTGTACTATTCAAATAGGCAATAAAAAAAGTAAAACCCTCCAAAACTCAGTTTCAAGATTCATTACAGAAATTTACTCATGTAAGATCAAGAATATTTAACCTACGCAAACATGCTCAAAATAGCCTCGGGACGAGGATCAGAACTGAACCAGCCATTTAAACTTTGAGCAGTGGAGTGTAGATTATGTATGCCTCTATTTACATGAAAAAAGCTTGTAAAAATATTGCATTATTATTAAATGCATTTTGTTGTACTGCATTAGAATTTGTACAGAAAAAAGAGAAGTTTGGTTTGACTTGTAAACAACAAATACACAGTATTACATATACACCAACACAGGTCTGGTAATTAAAACATTTTTATTGATAAAAGAACACCTTGTTTTCCCTTCACTTTTTTTTTGGCTTATCGCATAAAATCCATGTGAAACACACTGAGGTTTGTCGTTTTATTGTGACAAAATATGTACTAATCTGACTCTTCATCTTGCAATAAACATCCCATCATAAACCTTGGGCAAAGTTCTCCACAGACTGGGATGCATTTTAATTTAACTGCAAATCTGCTCCCTGTTATGCATTTGGAGATGTGGGCAGTTTACGTAACTTGCCCTACATTTAGGAAAAATCAGTTTGTACGACATCCCTCAGGATGCTGTTCTGAGGTTCAGGGTTTCTTTGTCTCAAACACATTTTGATTCGTTACACAGTTAAGACAAATACTTTGAGATTATATATATATGTCTTTAGTCCCCCCCCTCCCTGCTTATATTTCAGCTATTTCTCATCTGAGCTTAATTACTTTTTATAGTTACTGGAAACTGTTGTGAAAGCAACAGTTAATAATCACCACTCAAATCAGCAATAAAAATCTTACAAACCTAGGCGTCCAGACAAGTGGATTTTGAAGAATGCAATTTCGACAATGAACCAAAATCATTCTAATCATTCTGAATGAACATAAAAATTTCTACTAAATATTTAAACATATTATTTTTGGCCAAATAACATACCTTGTTTGGAAAAAAAATTAAACATTAATGACAATGCAACCTTGCACTAACAATAACTGGAACCCACTTGGCATTTAATGCCACATTTGCCTCCTCTAAGATGAAAGCAACTTTAACTTCAAGTTGTTTACTTTTGCTGATAGTTTGAATCCATCCAACTCCAGGAAAAGTTTTTGGAACACTTCAAAAGTGTAAGGGAGAGGGTATGCCAAGTTCAGCGCATATATCAGTCCCATGAGCAGCGAGCAGGCTTTTGCAGTACTGTGGCATGATGGTAAAATCTCCTGGCCTTCAACAAGGATGGAGACATTAACGGGATCCTCATCAGCACCATGGAGAACAACAATCTTGAGGATATGTTTGTTGAAGTCACACCGGTTGTCCTCCTGCATGTAATGCACAACAGAAAATAATTCTTTTATTTGAGAAACAAATAAAAGAGCTGCATGAATCAAAGTGACTTATTTATCATGTAAGAATGAACACAAGAATACCTCTGTTTGTTTGACTACTTTCTTCTTAACTTGAATATTTAAAGGGACATTGTGTCAGTCTCCTTCCCCTAGCTTCCTTCTAGATGCTTATCCCCACCTGTTCCTCATCTGCTGATTAGCCCAGTCTTTATTAATAATTAATAATAATAATAATAATTAATTTTATTTAAAAAGGCGCCTTTCTGGACACCCAAGGTCACCGTACAAATGCATAAAAAAGTGTCAGAAAAAATAAAAATAAAGACATTTAAAAACATTTAAAAAATACAGAGGCTGTGACAGTGAAATTGATATTTAAAGAGAATAAGCAATCTTGAACAGATGGGTTTTGAGTTGCATTTTAAAATGGAGAATTGAGTCCGTGTTTCTAAGTTGGGGTGGTAGAGAGTTCCAGAGGCGGGGGGCAGAGCGGCTGAATGCTCTGCTCCCCATGGTGGTGAGACGGGCGGAGGGGACAGACAGGTGCAAAGCAGATGAAGATCTAAGAGCACGGGAGGGGGTGGGAACATGCAGGAGGTCTGACAGATATCGGGGGGCAAGGTGGTGAAGTGCCTTGAATGTCACCATGATAATTTTATATTGAATGCGGAACTGTACTGGGAGCCAGTGGAGCTGTCGGAGGACCGGAGTGATGTGGTGGACAGAGGGAGTTCTTGTTATGATGCGAGCAGCTGAGTTCTGGACCAGTTGTAGTTTGTGGAGTGATTTCTGAGGAAGTCCAAAGAGGAGGGAGTTGCAGTAATTTAGTCGGGAGGTGACAAGGCTGTGCACAAGTATGGCAGTAGTGTGTGGGGTAAGGGAGGGACGGAGGCGGTTGATGTTTCTTAAGTGAAAATAGGCAGACCGGGTAATGTTATTATATGGGATTGGAAAGATAGTGTGCTATCGAGGATGACACCCAGACTCTTAACCTGGGGGGAGGGGGAGATGGAGGAACTATCAATTCAATTCAATTCAGTTTATTTATATAGCGCCAAATTCACAGCACGTTATCTCAAGGCACTTTACAGTTCAACCAGATCATACAGTTAAATTGATACAAAGTTTTCTATCTAAGGAAAACCAGTTGATTGCATTGACTCATTGACTCAAATACAATCCCTCACACTAAGCATGCTTGTAGCGACAGTGGAGAGGAAAAACTCCCTTTTAACAGGAAGAAACCTCCAGCAGAACCAGGCTCAGTGTGAGCGGCCATCTGCCGAGGCCGACTGGGGTTCAAGGAGACAGAAGCAGAGATACAAAAAGCAGCCGTAAAAGGCGGCCCCGTCCAGGAAACACACAGCCAGGCAGACGAGCTCCAAGGCAGCTCCCATGCCAGAGGATGAAGAGAGCACATCCACCCAGCCACGGCCAGAGAAACAGGACCACACTGGAAAACAGGCCGATCTCCAACATCTACAAACAAGGGTGTTGATGGAAGCAGCACAGCTGATGTTTCTCTCCAGGATGGAGTCACAGCCAAACAGGAACAGACGAGGCAAAGCTACTCTGAGGAAAAGCCGAGAGAACAGAAGGTTAGAGATTGAACAAACAAATTCTCCAGAATAGGAGAACAGAGAGAGAATGAAGCAGAATGATGAAATGGGGGTCCCTATGTCCTCCAGAAGTCTAAGCCTATAGCAGCATAACTGTAAAGACAGCTCAGGATAACCTGAGCCACCCTAACTATAAGCTTTATCAAAAAGGAAAGTTTTAAGCCTAGTCTTAAAAGTAGACAGAGTGTCTGCCTCACGGACTAAAACTGGTAGTTGGTTCCACAGGAGAGGAGCCTGATAACTAAAAGATCTGCCTCCCATTCTACTTTTAGAAATTCTAGGAACCACTAGTAAACCTGCAGACTGAGAGCGAAGTGCTCTGTTAGGAACATAAGGAACAATCAGATCTCTGATATAAGATGGAGCTTGGCCATTTAAGGCTTTATATGTGAGAAGGAGGATTTTAAATTCTATTCTGGATTTAACAGGAAGCCAATGAAGAGAAGCCAGGATAGGAGAGATATGATCTCTCTTTTTAATTTTCATCAGAACTCTGGCTGCAGCATTTTGGATCAGCTGAAGGCTTTTAACTACAGTTTGTGGACTTCCTGATAGTAAAGAATTACAATAGTCCAGCCTTGAAGTAACAAATGCATGGACTAGTTTCTCAGCATCACCCCTGGACAGGAGATTTCTAATTTTTGCAATATTCCTCAGATGAAAGAAGGAAATTCTAGAAACCTCTTTGATCTGGGATTTAAATGACAGGTCCTGATCAAAAATAACACCAAGATTTTTTACTTTATTATCTGAAATCAGTTTAATCCCATCCAAATGAAGTGACTGGCTAATCGGCTTCTTTTTCAAATACTCTGGTCCAAAGACTAACTTCTGTTTTGTCTGCATTCAGAAGGAGAAAGAGTCATCCAGGTTTTTATGTCTTCAAGACATGCCTGTAATCTATGTAATGGGTTAGCTTCATCTGGATCTATAGACAGATATAGCTGGGTATCATCAGCATAACAGTGGAAATTAATCCCATGCTGTCTAATAACTCTACCAATTGGGAGCATGTATAAAGTAAATCAATAGTGACTATCAATAGTGACTTGGAAACTGTCGGTTTTGCAAAGAGTTGATTTGGTGCCAATGAGGAGAACCTCGGTTTTACTACTGTTTAATTGAAGGAAGTTGTTGGTGAACCAGGCCTTTAATTCACAGATGCAATTTGTGAGGGAGGCGGGCGGAAGAGAGGACGATGGTTGCGTGGTGAGGTAGAGCTGGGTGTCATCGGCATAGCAGTGGAAGTGGATGTTGAATTTACGGAAGATATTGCCAAGGGGAAGGAGGTAGATGATGAAGAGCAGGGGGCCCAGAACAGAGCCCTGGGGCACACCTGAGGTGACGGGGGAGGGGGTGGATTTGAGGGTCTTCAGTTGAATGAACTGAGTGCGGTCAGAAAAATACGAAATAAACCAGTCCAACGTAGTGCTAGTGATGCCAATGGAAGACAGCCTACTGAGGAGGGTGGTGTGACACGAGATCAATCAGCCTGTTTTCCCTGAGTTCAATGCCTGCAAGGAGAGACTCGTTTCATGTGAAAATGCTAAAAGAAAGCTAATTGGAAGTAGCTTTCGTTTTCCTGTGTCAAAGGTCACGGATCGCAGTGTCCCATTGTGCATAGCGCCCGCTGGACTGGGTGAGACGGGGACCTCCGGAGCTGAACGCTGTGTGGATTTTCCCCCCTTTGTGAGGACCTTGCTACGGAAATCACGGCCTTTCGGCAGAAGGACGCTTCTGCTTTGATAGCGTTAAGTAAACCTTCCTCGACCTGAAAGCCCATCAAGTCCTTTGCTGCAGCATCAAACTGACTTAAAACTCTTCCGAGAACGGACCCCTGCTGAAGACGCACCTGCGCAGAGCTGAGGCCAAACCACGCGTCTTGGTCACAGCAACTTGAAATAAGTGTGCTGTGAAAAGCTGCTAGTGATATTTCTGTCTTCCTTTCTTTTTATCCTGCTTTCCTTCTCTTTCTGCTTAAAGGTAGTTTATAGAGAATTTGCTCACATTTAACCGTGTGTGGTCACGTGGTTGAGGACCTATTGTTACAAGCTGACCCCCCTCCCTTTCGCCCTATGAAGATGGAGGTCTCTCACACACACACACACACTTACATTTTCCCACATACACAGCCCTGTTGATGCCGCTTTGCTAAAACAACTTCTGCTGCTGTTGTTAATGCATTTTAACCATTAATCATTTAAGCTGAATGTATTTATGTTGTTTTAATTGCACTGTTGTAATCATCATCCCTCCTGCTATTCTAACGGACATTATTGAATGTATTAACATCTGGCCTATCTTGGACAATCTCAGAAGCAAGTTAAATGGACTTTTAGGGATTTCTTTTTCTTTCTTTAAACTAGTCACTTAGTCTACCTTGTGTTTATTTTCTAATAGAGTGTAGTGTTTTGCATAGATGTTCGATTTCTGTAATCCTGAATTATTAGACGTCATTGTTTAACTTGCAGTTGTTTGTGATTCATATACGGATGGTTTATCACTCAGGCCAGATCCACCCTCTTTTGGTAATAGTTTGAATAAACAGAGATAAATAGTTCTTTGATTGATAATTAATAGCTCTGCTGATAACCTAGCCTAGGTCACTAAATTGGGGATGCCTGGATTTTAACAGCCGGTCCAGGAACCATCAAGAGGTGAAAGGCATAAACCCTGGTAAGTAAGCAAATTAGAGCTACAATTATTCAACTAAGAACACTAAATTGATTTCTCCTCCAATTATGAATAAGTTAAATAATTAACTATAACTCCAGTTCTAGTTAATCATTTATTCATTCATTCATTCCCTGGGTAGATAATCTGGCCTCATGCTAACTGCTGGCAGCTTAATGTCCTTGCAGCAGAGCATCTCTTTAATGGCTAGGTGTCCAGAGTTATACCTTTTATTGTTCACAAACACAGCCAGACCCCCTCCTCTATTCTTACCACTCTCCCTGGTTCTGTTGGCCTAAAATAGATGAAATCCATCCATGTTTAGATGAGAGTCCGGTTAGTGCGGTTAGCCACGTCTTCCTACTACATCAGATGATAGCCTTGCGGTAGCGTCTTTAATGGAGAGCTAGAGCTGTCAGCTCATCCACCTTGTTAGAGAGAGATCTGACATTGTTCATGATGATGGAGGTGTTGTGCCATATGCCATGATCATACTTTTTGGACATTGGGAACCAGTGTCCATATTTCATCTTGACATGATGATGTGGAATCAGCTGTGGAATCTCTGCAACAATTCCCGTTTCAGGCAAAGCCTCGACAGGCAAGTCACATGGAAGCCACCAGATTTGTGAAAAACCTACCCCCCTCTGTGTGAAGACAGAACAAAACCACAGAGCACACAGGATTCTCTCTCTTTTGCCTCCTTTTGCTCCTGGTCTCTTCTGCTCCTGCGCTCAAAGCTGGGGCCCACTGTGGCCCACAGTGGAGATGCGGGCCCCAGGGGAACCAGATCCCCAGAACCATCAAGGACAGGTCAGAACCTTTCAGAACTGAACTGCTGCAAACAGACCTTTTGCAACACATTTCTCTTGAGTTTCAGAACTTACAGAGCCAGACTGGATGAGAACCATGCCCTTGGTGTGAGACTGAGGGGACCCCTGCTGTGAGACTGAGACAAAGAGCCCCTGACTGCAGAGCTGCAAAACTGGATGAAACTCAAGCCTTCCAAACGGACATGGAAAAGGGTTTGCAGGTCTGGCATGATTAAGAACAGAACAAGCAATGTTTCTTTTGATGATGCTAATCATATTGTGTGTTTAATGCTGAGTAAAGACAATGCTAATTAATGCTAAAGAAGGGACTGCATGCTACGCTATGCTACAGGAGTGTTGAGCTGCTGCTAAAGCTTAGACAAGCTTTAGTTCACTAAGGATTTAAACACTGATATAACATTAGTGTTCACATGTTCCTAAGATGCTGATTACATTTCCATTACCAAGTCTGACCAAGAGTCATTTAGTGGAATCCTGACGTCTATTCAATGTTAGCTATTTCAAAGAGGGTAAAGAATCATTTAACTAAAGATTTTTGGTTCCTGATTAAGCAAATCATTCAATAAAACATTATTTGGCCAAATAATGTTTTATTCACCTCATGGATTTGCATTGTGAATTGGTCTGAAAACATTCCAATTTCTCTAAATTAGTGAAAAGCTAATTTGATCACATCCCAAATTCTTCCAGATAAACTTTGGTTTCAAACACAGAATCCATCTTAAACTGTAATATGGTTTTCAACCGTTTCCCCCTTCCTCTTTGTACATAGTAGTTAGTTTAGTTTAGTTAAGTTTTACTAGTCTTAGTTGAGAGTGTTAAACTGAAATATGTTTGACTTGGACCTGAATGATTTTTGTTAACAAACTCTTATATTTTTAACAGAAGTTGTGGTGAATTTATTCCACGTATGTGCAGAATTAACTGTTTGACCATGTTTAGTGCTCAAATCACTCTTTCAACTATTGTTCTAACACACAGTTAGTAGGACTGTGTGTCATAAACAGTATATAACAGCTGAAATAACATCTGATTAAATAAGATATTTTACCACCCCTACCGGGGAGGGCAATAAACATCTTAAAGTATCGGAAACATAAATTCCAAGCTGGCTGGGAATAGAAAAGAACATAAAATCACAACAGCTGTTTTGGTTGTATGAAGGTAGCACCACAGGAGCTAGCGTACTTTAGCATATTTTATGTATTAGTCTTATGTATTATGTATTAGTCTTATAAGTCGTAGTATTTTTACTGTATGGTATTTACATTGGAAATAACTATTGTTGGAACTGATCGTGGAGCCTTAGGACTTGGAGCGTATGACCGTTAAGGCGGTTGTTTTCTGTTTGTCCAACTCAGAATAACCAGATAAACCTCATAGATTCACAATTAACCAACACAACACAGAAAAGATCCGGTTAAATAAGATCAGAGAATTTAATCTAATGAAAACTTTTGATCTTTTGATTGGACACACCTGCTTGTTTTGTAATCATTACAATAACCAGACCTGATCCCTGCTAGCTTAATTCTCAATTGCCTTTGATTGATTTATTTCATAAAAAATTCTGTTTAAGTGACACGGTTCTTAGGATTTATATATTTTTTCATTGGCATAAGGACATGGTGACTAAGAGATTTAGGAAAAAGAAGAGATCCATCAGGTTGATCCACTCAGGTTCCACAGACTCTGAGGAACCGCCCCGAGATGCTGGACCCGGTTCTGGATGTTCAGGACACTGCTTTATTCACAGCTACACTACAGCTAAATACAAAACAACAAGCAACAGATCAAATTTGGCAAAATGAAACTTCAAGTGCAGAGAAATCAGGAGCTGCAGCAGACAGAAAAGCACCGTTTGAAGGAGAAGAAGCCTGGGGGTGTTCAACAGGACGACGGGATTCATCCGCTGCTGAAAATAGTCCCGGAAAAACGCTCCAAGGCTCAACAAAGAAGCTCCTTTATTTTCCATGACTCCGTTATTAAAGGCGAGTTTCTCATTTAAACCAAAACATACAAATAAATTATCAGAACACTCAAACATCATCTGCCTCGTGGACCACAATCTGATCCAGTCCTGGTAAAAAGTTCCCATCCAGTCTTGATTTTCCTCCCAAGCTGCCAGAAAAACCATGGTCACGGGTGTTCTGGTGGTCCTGAATGGTGGAAGGATGGATCTCTAGCAGTGAGGGAGGTGAGCTGACATGCCAAGCTCTATTTCACCTCATAGGGTCACGAGGGATGGGTGGAGATGGAAAGAACCAGAACCTGGGTCCAAGGAGCTGGAAAGAGCTTCCTCTGTCAGGGGATCTGCTTCAGAGAGAACAGGAGATGAGATGGTTCAGCGGATCCGGTTTCCTCCTGCAAGGCAGAACCAGAACGCCCTGAAGGAACTGTGGAGCTTCAGAAACCCAGGAGAACCGTTCACCAGTATAACGTTTCAAGGAAGAATGGCTGCTTAGGAGAAGAACAGGGACTGGATCAGAACTTTTCAACAGAACTCAGCTGTTATCTGTTCTGGTCTTCAGTGAACATTGTGTTGAGTTTAGCTACTTTGTGACCAACAGCTTCATTCATTTGGAGATCAGAAGGACAAACAGCTGACTTGATCTGGGTGCTGGTAGGACAGAACAACCATCAGGACCTGGACAAACAAACGGGGGACGGTGTGTCCTGCTGACGTCCGGATCAGTTGAACGCCTCCTTGTTGATCCACATCAGGGTCCGCGTTTCGTTGGGTTTGCACTCGTACTCAATGTTGGTAAACTTGTTGCCGAACTGGCAGTGCTCCCTCTTGTAGTAGTTGTAGTACTTGGCCTGCCAGACCGTCTCGAACGTCCCAGCCTTGTTGAACTGCAGAGACAGTCAGAGAAACCAGACCCAACATCAGAACTCCTGCTCCTTCTCAGGGTTTCCTGCACCAGCAGAACTGCTGGAAGCAACTCAGCTGTAGAGAGAAATTTGGTCCAAATTTATGTTAAGTCAAAAACAAAAATTGTAAAAAAAAAAAATGTGTAAAAGTGGTATTTTTTATTTTGTAAGCTAAAGTTCAAATTTTTACAGTTTGTTTCGTAGATTTTTTTTTTTTAATTACACTTTTCGAATATTTTATTTTTGTCACATTTTTTGGTGAGCCTGTACGGAGCCCCTAAAGGGACATGGAGGGAAAAAATAAACTTTTGCGAGATCCCGCAATATAGTTTCCTCCACTGTTGTGTGTCTGTTTTACTTCTAGTTCCCTGACATGGGAAAACCTTGTGCGACATTTCGCAAAACGTTTTGCAAGATCTCGCAAAAGTATTGCGGGATCTCGCAAAAGTTTGTTTTTTCCTCCATGTCCCTTTAGGGGCTCCGTAAGCCTGAGTTTTTTTTATGAACAGCATTATTTTCAAATCCGGTTTTATAGATTTCAGCTCTACTCTTTTGGTTTATGATTGCAGGAACCAATAGAAATAAGCCTACTCTCTGGATATTAGCACCAGCATTTCTATTGGTCCGCGCACAGATCAATAGATCTGTGTGAAATATATAAAAAAATGGGATTGAAAAAAATTTAATTCTGTAAAACTCAGAAGCAAATAAAAATTAAATTTGGAAAAAAAAAGTGAAAATATAAAAATTTGAAAAAGCAACCTGTAAAAATATTGGTTTAATCCTTTGCATACCCATAAATTACTCTCAAAAGTCTTTTTTAATTGAGAAGTTTATTAAATATCCATCCCTACATACTCAGCTTAATACTATTGAATTGATCTTTTATTTCCACGTGGATCAGTGGTCCTCCTAATTGTCAATCATTCTGGTGATATGTTTACGTAGGGCCGTCCTAATTGCTCCTCCTGTTAGCTATCATTTTCTGCGCATGAGCACTTTCTAGCGCTCACCTTTCTCGCCGAGGTTCTTTGAAAATGGCTGAGGGTTGTAAGAGAAAAAGTGTCTACCAAGTGTATGAGAAGAAAAGAAAGGCCTCAGAAGAGGCAAATATATCCCAGAATGCTTTGTGTGGAGATCTCTCCTCACAAAGCATTATGGGATTTGGTGTCACAGTGGCCCGCTGTCGCCATAGGCTGCTGCTACCTGACAGGGGCGACTAATAACGAAGATGGCGCAGACACGGTGTGCTGGAGGAGGAGTTAAGTGAACAACGGGGAGCAAAAAAGTAGTGATCATCTGTCCGAACAGTCAGTTAACTGGGTTCACTATGAAATCCACTATATAGTTTCAACTTTTAACTTTGTTACCATGGCGGCTCTCCAAGGCAGCGGACAAAAGCAGCTCCTCTTGACAATTTCACAAAATATGCTGCTTAAAACGATACAAACTAGACATCAAACCCGCATCTATGATCGCCAACACCTGCTGGAGCTACGGACACAAAATGTTTTAAATACAGACATTTTTGACCGTTTAAAAAGCTGCGGAGTGCTACAGGTGGATGTCAACAACACAACAGTGGAAAATAACGGATGGCGGAAGAGATGCAAGAGATGGAGAAAGCGAGGCTGCAGAGGGGGGCTAACTGCGAAGCTAAAGAGAGATCCCCACAGACCGCCGCTTCCATCAATCCTGCTCTTCAACGTCCACTCGATGGAAAACAAAATGGATCATCTCCGACTCAAACTCTCTTCAAAAAAGGAGATGAGTAACTGCTGCACCATTATGCTGACGGGGTCTTGGCAGCATCCAGCAGTACCGGACGGTTAGGTTGGATGTTCGGGCACAGTAAGCTTGTATGAGCTTAGAACAGCAACTTTTAAACAGAGCGTGCACAAGGACAAATGGGCTCGTGCATGCTCTCGCATGTGCATTTTTTTTTTTTTTAAGTGGTGAGGGGGGGTCTTGTAAAAAAAACTCGAGAATCCTCCACAATGCTTTTAATCAAATTAAACTAAGAGAAGCGGAAGAGCATCACTGATTTCAAATATACTGAGGATAAACTATCTGAACAACATGAAAGAAAAGAAGAAGGGACAGTGGGAAGGAACATCTCTGCCAAACCTTCACCAGATTCAAACAAATAAGTTCATCTATAATCCTGCTTCACTGGAGGATGTACTGCCTGAACCTCTACAGCTTCATGTGTCTCGTCTCACCTCAATGCTGACTTGGACGGGCTGGCGGTCCCCGCTCTTCGTATGTGGGACGCCCTCTGTGTCGTATTGGCCGTGATAAACCACTGACTCTTCATCCCTGGACTGCTGCTCCAAAGGGAAGATAATTCCCCCAATGTTCATATTGCTGCAAGCAAGAGGAGGACGACTAATTTTTCACATGATCATCTCAGGGTTCCTAACAGTTGGAGGACTTGTTGCCTCTCTGATCCACATCAGAACTGAAACATGTCTGTGAGGTAAATGACGGAATTTATAAATACAAGTGAAATATGCGTAAATTAGAGGTTTTCATTTTTTTTTCCTTGTCAGCTCGTTACTTTTTAAAACTACAAGCAAATAACAAATTTACAGAACAAATCTACAACCCTGTTGCTGTTACACTCCTCACCAGATGGTGGCAGTAGTACACAGGAAGACTTTAATCTCAGAATTCAGAATTTTTCCCCCTCCAAATTCTGACTTTAATCTCAGAATTCTGACATTAATCTCAGAATTCTGACTTATCTCAGAATTCTGATTTTATTTCATCAGAATTCTGACTTTAATCTCTGAATTTTGACTTTTTCCTCAGAATTCTGACTTTAATTTCAGAATTCTGACTTTTTTGTCAGAATTCTGATTTTTATTTTCTCAGAATTCTGACTTTAATCTCAGAATTCAGATTTTTTTCCCCTCAGAATTCTGACTTTTATCTCAATTCTGATTTTTTATTTCCTCAGAATTCTGAAGTTAATCTCAGAATTTTGACTTTTTCTCAGAATTCTGGCTTTAATCTCGGAATTCTGACTTTTTTCTCACATTATACTGAAATAAAATGTAAAAACCAGTTAACTTTTTTTTGTGGCCCTAATCCTCTTCCATAGTTTCCAGATGGGATCATCTGACTGATCATTGAGAAGAACTCTGGCAGGATTATGATAATCCAGACAGATATAAAGGTTTGGTTTTCTTATTGGTTAACTGAGCCTCAGATTATGTTGAATTTGAGGCATTCAGCCAATTCAGCACCCAGAGATCCACCAGAACCTCCGAACTCTGTCTCAGGTTCCTCCTTTATGCCTGCAGCTGAGCCTCAGGAGATCCGTTTAAATGGACAAAAGTTCAGTTTATTTCAGGTTTTTGTTTGTTTCCAACAACCAAACATGTTGGAGCTTCCTCTGCCGGCAAACCGCAACCCTGGAACCTGATCCCGCATGATTTATTCAGCGCGAGGCAATGATGCGGCCTGCAGGAGGAGGATGATGATGAGGAGGAAGAGGAGGAGGCCCCATAACCCTGGTGATGCGGGACCCCTCCTCTCCCACCGGTCTCCCCATCACCAGAGGACATGCACGAACATGCACGCGCTCGGCAAACCCAAACCGTCTCCTTACGTGGCCTCCACGGTTCCGGGCTTTAACACCACCTCGATCTTGTACTTGGAGCCCGTCAGCAGCTTGATGGTTCGGCTCTGACCGAAGCGGCTTCCGTCCACCTTGAAGAAGACGGGTCCGTCGTTCGGCTGGATCCGGAGGGCGATCTGGATGATGATGATCGGCGGGACGTCGTCCATGTTCCCGGGATGATGCAGCTTCTCCTGGACTCCGGGCTGGAGGAGAGGATGCTGAGGAGAGAGCCGCTGCACGGATACTGCTTCCGGTCCAACCTTTCACAATAAGAGCGGATCCGGATGGAGCCCGCAGCTCTCCTTTGGGTTCAATTCATCCGATTCATCAATCCGAGTGTTTATGTTTAATTTACTGATTTTAAACTCTATGGAACCTCACGTTTTATTTATTTTATCCTATAAATTGAGATAAAGCGTTTTAATGATTTATGTCTCTGATTCAGATCAAAGTTTCCACATTTTGATTATAATCCTGTTTAATTCACCTTCGTTTATTTTCTATCCCTCTGTGATTCTCCTGATCACCCTAATTAAGATGTTGAGCCCAAAGGACACATTTATATTTATCCTCCATGATTAATTATTCTACATATAGGATTTGTTTAGGATAAAATTATCCATTTTATGCATTAGTTTATTATTAACTATGTAGAATCTTTAGTTATACATGGAAAACAAAATATTAGTGGTGGGACCAGATTGATACAGAGGACCAGTTTAAGCTTGTTAGAGACAAACTTATCTATAGTGGTGACCCCCTAAAAAGTATTATGTCACTTTATATTCATTAACGTAATTGTGACGTGATGTTATATTAATTCACACATCTTAAAGTACACATGCATTATTTTTTATTACCTTTCGTAATGTTCCCTCTCCTTTTTCATTCCGTCTTTTTTTTTTCTCCATTTTGTCCCTAAAATCATATTTACTATTCTTAGCCTCAGCAAATCTTATGAGATCAACAGTCAGTAATCTAAGAACCCCCAAAGCCGGAAGTTTTACTGTTAATTTAACAAGAAAAAAAAATCATGATTGATTTCTCATATTCATCAAAAACAAACCAAAACAAATTTAAAGCTCACTTCAGAATGACCTGTTGGCTTTCCTGTCTTCAATGGGGCAATAAAACCGGTGTACTATAAGTACAAATTTAAGGGGAAATAAATCTTGCCTTCGACATCTTTCACACTCACTAGTCATTCATCTCCACGACAGATCCTCCCCAAAGGCTATAATAATTCAACTTTATTGATCTAACATTGGAGAAATTAACTCTGCATTTAACCCATCCCCTTGGGGAGCAGTGGGCTGCCACTGTGCGGCGCCCGGGGAGCAGTATGGGGTTTAGGGTCTTGTTCAGGGACTCAGAACTGGGATCAAACCGAGTACTTGCAACCCTCTCAGAGCACAAGCGCACTGCCATGCTCTGAGAAGTGTGGATGGCATCGTTGCTGCAGATAGCCACTCCTGCAGTGAACAAGCTAGTGGGTTTTAGAGCAGCTATCTGGTTTCCTACTTCTCTCTCCTCTTTCCAGCACCCCTTTAACTTTCTTTTTTCCATTTTAGTTTTCATTTAACTGCAATAACAATGAGTGCATGAGGAGTTTCATGGGGCCCTAAGCAACCGCCTAGTTTTGCCTGTTAGTTACTCCACCCCGGCTGTGCACATCATATCCACCATCATACGCACTGCTGCTGTTCGTCCTTCTGTCTGTTCGTAGACATTCACATTTGCTGCTGTTTGTGTACAAATACTTTGTCTCATTCCTTCATATCTGTCTGTTTTTTTTTTTTTATCACAAAGTCTCTTAATCCTCATGGACTTCACTCTAAGGACTTTTATTATTCTGAAGAGTCAGAACTGAACTTGGTCAGGGAGCTTTTAAACATACTGCTTCCTCTGCCTGGAATGAAGCCTAAAACTATCTGAAACTAACCATGATGGTGACTACCGGGAAATTTAAGGTCCTCCCTGGAGGGCCACTATAACTGTCCGTTTAGCCAGTTTTAAGTGAGTAATTCAAAGTATATTTCATTTTATTGTTTTTTTCTTTTGCTGCCATTTACAAGTCCCTCTTGGAAAATAAATGTTTATCTCAATGAAGCTTCATCTGTTTAAATGAAGGTCATAATAATGGGAACTGCTATGGGACGCTCATGTGCAATATGCTGCCATTTCTGGAATAGACACTAGGGGCAGCGGTGATACCAGGAAGCTACGCCAAGCCTAAACACCCACGCCTAACTGGATTTGTAGCTGTATATGCTGGTTCTGAGCCACAGAGTTCTGCTTGTTGGAGCTACAGACCAGAAGCAGGAAAACTGATCAAACCAGCAGAGTTTGATAAATACAGATTTAATTTCAGCTCAGCTGTTTTTTACATAAAACCGATTCATTTTCCATGATTATTTTGCATTAAAAACATTTAAAAAAATATGTACAATCGCTTGTAATACTATAAAGTGAACTCAGAGTAAAAAAAACATATATTAGAGTCAAGTTTGAGAGAAGTGCTTCTGGGGCTGCAAAATAAAAACCTAACATCATCATCATCTGTCGAGCTCAGCCTGCAGGATCTCTCCCCACGTCTCTGCATCCAGCGGCACCATCTTCCTCTTTAGCAGCTCGTCTGCAGATCTCACCCTGCTGTAGCGTCCCGTCAGCCAGTCGGTCTTCACCCGGCTTCGGGTGTAGTTCCTAAGCAGGGTCACCTGGGAGGAGAGGCAGACGCGTTCAGTTTCAGGTCTACAGGTCGACCAGGCCAGGCCTCCCATTCAGACAGGAAACAGTTTACAGAGTGAAAGAATGGGACGAGGGAAAACTATGGAGGGAATTTTGTTCCATTATTTGGTAAAAACCATAGTGTGTAAATTGAAATTTAAAAAAGAAAAATGCAACCCAGCAATGAAACTTCTCAATCAAAAAAAGGTTTTGAGATCAACATTTCCGGTTTCTCAAGTTTAGTTTTCCTTTTCACATTTTATTTACTCAAACTTTGACAAAATAAAATGTGCCTTTTTTTTATCTCTGCCACTTTCTATATGTCTTCTTCTGTCTCCTTGAACCCCAGTCAGCCTCTGCAGATGGCTGCTCACACTGAGCCTGGTTCTGCTGGAGGTTTCTTCCTGTTCAAAGGGAGTTTTTCCTCTCCACTGTTGCTACGTGCATGCTTAATGTGAGGGATTGCTGTTAAGTCAATGGGTCAAGGCAATCAGCATGTTTCCCTTAGATAGAAAACTTTGAACCAATCTGACTGTATGATGTGGTTGCATTGTTTCTGTAACGTGCCTTGAGATGATGTGTTGAATTGGTGATAAATAAATGAACTGAATTAAATACATTTTTACCTTTTTGGTTACAGTTGTAATATTTACAAATTTTTTTTCTTCAAATTTCTCTTTTTCAGATTGACTTTATTTTCCACAGATCACATTTTTGACCGAATACAATAGTTTGCTCTTGACTAATAAAAATCTGCTGCTAACGTTGATGCAGGCCAATAGAAATGCATCTTTGCTCCTCACTGCAGAGGAAAGCACCGCCCCCAGAAATGAATTGCCATTTAAAAACCATTCATAAAATTAACTGAAAAACAGACATTTGAAGTAAAAAAAAAAAAAAGAATATAAAATTTGTAAAGAAAAAAAAAGATTAAAAGTGAAAAAAGTAAATAATAAAAAAGGTGGAAAAAACGTTTAAAAAAAAACAAACTGAGAATACAGCTAAGCTGCTCTCAAAAGTTTTTTGTTAATTAAAAAATTTTTCATAATTTCTGGATAGCATTTTATTTTTCTTCAAATTTTCATCTCTAAAACCCGCTGTTTTCAACAATAATGGAACAAAATTTCTCCATATTATCGATCAAAATGTATCAAAAAAATCCAAAGAAATTAGACCCCAAATGACTTTAAACTAGAACCCAGATTTAGATGAGAGTGCGGCGCAGCAGAGACCCACCTTCCAGGAGAGCCCATCTCTCCGGTCGCTGTCCACCTCGCGCTGACAGACAGCCCGGACCAGCAGGCACTGCTGCCTCCACAGCTGCTCGCTCTGACTGATGATGGAGTGCCACAGCTTGCATGTCCTGGAGGCCCTGCAGAGACTCTCCACATCGAGCTCTCTGAAGATCCTCACGCTCATCTCTGTGGGAAGTGTCTCTGCGAAGTTCTGATGGCTGGAAGCTTCTAGTGGCTTCAGGGAGGCTCTTCCTTCACAGAGCAGAAACACTGGCGAGGGCCCTGCAGACTCATGCTGCATAATCCTCCAACAGGGTGGACCACCTGCAACATACAAGAAGGATCACAACCTGAGGAGACGTTTCAACCCTGAAGCACGGATCACAGTTCAGGTCCAGAGCGAAAGGTCTTCCTTCTAACTAGTGATTTTGTGAGATGAGCTGAGGCTTCTAGGTGTATTTCGAGTATTGGGGAGGGTGTTTCCGCGAGGCACGTATCGAGGCTTGCTTCATTTGGGGGAGGAGCCGAAATAGATGACGTCCGAAGCCTCGCTACCTGCCAAACTTCGGCAGGCATTTAAACAGCCTCAGTACTTAGTCAGGATGTGGGGGTTTGTAGGAGAGGTGGATAGAGTTTGGATATATTCTAACAATAGATTGGTGTTTTTTTTTACAACCAATCTAGTTGGTCAAAACTAGTTTGGTTGGATTAAACAATCTAATTATTAAAATCTGAACACGCCACTGATCATAGATAGATTAGTGGTGTCAGGTGTAAGAGATTGACTTCCAATCTGTGGGTTTTTGCTTCAAGATCCCCACAGACATTTAGAAGTTTTGATAAAACAGAACTAGTATTTTGGCTAATGTGACTAAATTGCATTTTTGCCCTAGTATAAATATAGATTGGTAAAAACACAAATAAATAGATTGGTTGGATTAACCAAAAGATTGGTTGAACAAAAGAACTTCCAACCCGATAAAAACCACAAACCATTGAAAAACTATGATATTTAAATAAAAATGACTAACACCTTTCATTTTCTCATCATTGCCCAATTTGCACAAACACTTTCACCGTCTGCTTGAGCTTATTTCACTGAAATGGCAGAAAAACTGTGCATCTAAAATTATTGTTCTCTTCTAAGACATTTTATACACAAAAAACTTACTAAAGATTTTATTATACAGACCAAACATTAACAATCTCAAATGAACTTATGCTTAACTTATACTTTAAAAAAAAAAGAAAAACAATATTGCAAAAAAAAAAAAAAAGTTATATTACGAACTGTAGTTCTGCACTCCACCAGTAGGTGGTGACATGAGGCATCATGAACTGTGGGGATCGTAGAGGCAATTTGGCCAAACGGTCAATGCCTCTACGATTCGGCCACCCCTCACTGTACATTGGTTATTGCCTGGCCACCCTTATAAACATTTTCTGGCTACGCCTCTGCTATCCAGGTCCCCAGGCATGTGTCAGACTCCAGGTCCTTAGTGAGGAACCTTGAAGCTGTTTTTTTATTTATTTATTTTTGTAAAACCGGGAATAAAAAACAAATATGAATCTGAACCACTAATATAAAACGATCAAAATACTCGGTTTATTTTCTAAGATTATATCCTTGGAGGAGCCCATCCGGACTGTCACTACGAACCGCTGCTTTTTCTTCTATTTTGACCACAGCATTGCTGCAGGTTATTAAAACCACACAATGATTGTCATAAAACAGTTTGTGGACACACAGGACAGATTTTCATACCGCAGTGATTGATTATTTATATTGTCTCTGCCACATATTCGCCTCCTCTCCGTAAAGCCCAGCAGCAGATTTCCGGCTGGAAATTCCCAATAAATTGTTTCCATTAATTATTAAACTTCCCATCAGAGTTATTCAAGTGACATTTGAATAATCTAAATCTTTAAAATTGCGTCTCATTTACCTTGATCGGAGAAACACTTGGCAGCTGAGCTCTTTAAATGCCCCAACGGTTGTTTACGCTGACGTCAGCGCGCATGAGCGAAGAGCGCATGCGCCGTTACATTTAAAATTTGAAAGTAAAAAAAAAATGTTATAAAAAATAGCATTTTTGATTCAGTTAAAATAGATATGCCGTATTAAGTAGTATTATATATAGTGAAAAAACGATGCGAGATATTGAAAGTATTTTAATATTTAACCAATAATATCTTAAAAATTTATGTTTCCGGGACGGAGGCTGGTCATCGTCTCTACTGCGCATGCTCTCCCGTAACCCGGAAGTTTTGAATCCAGCAGGAGAGTTGCGGGAATCCCGCGGAGCTTCTTTTTTTGATCTGTTGACTGGTTTTCTCCATCATTTAAAAGTTTTCAAATAGTTTATTCTCCGAACCTTTTCCTGCTCGTATTTGCCCCAGAATCAAACTTTTGAATCTGACCCCGTTTCTGTGCCGAAAAACAAGCAGGGTGTCTGGGAAGAGTCGCTCTCAGTCCCGCCCCAGAGCAAAGCCTCATGTCCAGCTTCGGACTGGTTCGGGTGGACAGCGGTGATGTAGTCCCGCTGCCGCCGGGTGAGACGGTGCTGGGTCGGGGTCCCTTGCTCGGGGTAAGTCCTACTGAGAGGTTCACATGATTCACCCTGACATATCAGCTCCTCTCGGTTATCGAAGGTGTCCAAAGGTCGGATTGTTGATGAGAAGCTGGGTTTCCTGGGACCAGTCACCTGCCTCTACTCTCGACTCAATTATTAAAAACTGTCTTTTTATGGGGTGCCGTTTGTAAAGTTATCCAGTCAAATATTCGCAGCAATATTTTAACTTATTTAGCCTCAAATCAGTGAATAAAATGGGGTTAATATTTCAACATCTTATCATCACCTTATAATTCATACATTTATAAATATTACATTTCTAAACTAATTATTAATTATAAATAATATAATAATAATTATAAAATTAAATATAAAAAAATGTATGTTTAGAAAATAATATTTAACGTGTTAAATGAATATCTATTTAGCAAGATACATATTTTGTTCTCAAATTAAATATTTTGTTATAAAATAAATATTTATTTCAATTCAGTTTATGTTCATAACACATCATCTGAAAGGCACTTTATAGAGACGATTCAACCAGATCATCCAGTCAAATTGATTCAAAGTTTTCTATCTAAGGAAAAACAGCTGATTGCATCGACTCATTGACTTGAAGGCAATCCCTCACACTAAGCATGCATTTAGTGACAGTGGAGAGGAAAAAACCTCCACCAGAACCGGGCTCAGTGTGAGCGGCCATCTGCTGAGGCCGACTGGGATTCATGGAGAAAGAAGCAAAAATACAGAAAGCAGCTATAGAAGGCGGACACGTCCAGGAAACACAGCCAGGCAGACGAGCTCTGAGCCAGCTCCCATGTCAGAGGATGAAGAGAGCACACCCAGTTAGTCACAGTCAGAGAAACAGGACTACACTGGAAACTAAAACTAAATATTAGTGTAATTTATCTATATTTATTTATATTAAACACAAACTAAATATTTATTTACTACAATAAATCATATGATCATATGATTTAAAAAAAATACTAATTTAAGTTTTTGAATAACCAAAATATTGCTGCGACTATTTCACCGGGTAGCTTTACGAACTTTTACAGCCTTTGATCCTCAGTGTGATTTTTTATTTTTCTTAAAAGTCAGAAATGGAAAACAGAGAAATGCATTAACAGATATGTTTTTATTCTTAAAGATAAAGCAGCATTTTTTGACTGATGGACATGTCTAATGTATGGAGTGAATTTTGTTATTGTTGCAGGCAAATAACATGTTATTAAAACTGGAAATTAGACAAAACACTTTTAGTAAATTGAGATTTATAGAAAATGCTATTCAGATATGAAACTTTTAAAAATATTTGAATAGAAAAAGGTTTTCAGAGTAACTTTGGTGTTTTCTCTGATTTAGTTTTTTTCAATTTTAGATTTTAGATTTTTTCATGTTATTTTTTTTACATTATGTTTAAACATTTTCCTTAGATCTATATTTTCAATGTTCATTCATATTTCTCTTTTGCAGATTCAATTTTACAAGTTTTATTCTTTTCAAGCTGCACTTTTCCAGATCCCATTCCCTTGGCTTCTGGGGGAAGGGGCGGGCTTTCCTCTGGAGTGATTGACAGTTTTTATTGGGCTTAAAGTGAAGAGAATCTGAGCTTTAAAACGCAATTCGAAAATAATAGAATTTGTTAAACTCAACCTGAGTTTAACAAACTCAGGGGGGAATCTAATTTGTAATAATAAAATCTGTAAGATTTGTAGAAGTTCTTTTACAGATTTTATAATCACAAATTTTACAAAAAAAAACAGCAATTTGAAATAACAAAACCCCAGACAACAATAGATTTAGTCTTAAAATATATTTTTTCTGTATTTTTTTAAATTTTAGTTTAAGAAATATGGCCTTTCTTGTAGGAATGATGGACTAAAATTCACTCCATAATTTAAAACAATTTCCCTTATGAGTGGAACATTTCAGCTTCAAATTTAAAATGAAAACTTTTCAAGTTAGACATTTTAAACTGAGTATTGATAGATTTATTTGCTGAAATTAAATGTTAAATATTATTTTATGTCTCATTGAAAGTATGTGACATAATGAGCAGCCTTGGAGAAGAGAAAGAAAACGCATTTTGAGTGATCTATTTCATTTATTCATGAGTAAAAATATGCACCTGTGACTTTTAAAACCAAAAAAGCATTTCTGTTCATACATTTATATTTTCAAACTTAACATTTCAAAGTAAATTTAGTCTTTTTTTTGTGACATCTTTTGATAATTAAATGTTATTTATATGTAATTTAAAAAGATTCAGCATAAAAAAGCAGTTTGGGTGATATATCTTTTTTGTTTTTTTCCATAAGTCGAAAAATGCAGCTTTATCTTGAAAATCAAAAAGCATATTTTTAAGTTTTTAATTTTGATAAAATAATTATGACAAATTTGCTTCTAACAAATCAGAATCTCTACCAAGATTCTCAAACATAATTTGATATTTAATTTTGTTTGAAATTAATTCTTTCTGTAAAGAAAGCCTGTATTAAACACAGAGTTTACCTATATTTTAACGTAAGAAGATTTCATGCCATGATAAATGGTTTGATGCTGCTTCCCTGCATCTATTATGACGAACTCTGGGAATTTGAATGAAGAAAAGTCTAAGAATTTCCTCATGAAAGAAGTGTTTCACTGTGCAGCTGCTTCTGTGAGCAGTGTGTCTGTATCTGTGTGATGTCTGCAGTGAGGAAACATCAGGAGAGAAATGTTTAAATCAGATTCCCTTTTTCTGTGTTTTCTCCTGCTGTCAGATCAGTGACACCAGAGTTTCCAGACACCACGGGCTGCTGGAGAACCTGAACGGACAGCTGCGACTCAAACCTGTGCGTTGGTGATCAGTTAGATATCCTCACTGCCGCACGGCTTTTCTGATTACTCAGTAAACCTCATCTTTTCTTTTCTGTATTCCAAACAGCAGGATTCCTCTCCATCTGCAAAAGAGGGGAAAATTACATTAAAATTAGATCTTTTTAGATTAATTTAAACTATAAAGAGCTGTTTTAATCAAAATTAAATAAAAAGAATAAAACTGTAATAGAAAATTTGAAAATAATGTTATTAATAAAATAACTAAATTTCATTGTAAAATAGAATGTATGTTTTCGCGGATTTTGTCACTTATGTTTTTTAACAGACACATATGGCTGTAAGTGTATATGTATATACATATATATATATATATATGTGTATGTATATATATGTGTGTGTGTATATATGTATATGTGTGTATATATATATATATATATTTGTGTGTATATATATATATATATACACATATGTATATATATTTTTCAGAATTATATTTTTCAAAATGTCTTTTTTAAGAGTTATTAATTTGAAAATATATATTTTTTATTTTAAATAAATATTTGTTTAAATTTAATCATGTAGCATAACATGCCAATCATGTAGCGTAACATTTAGATTGAAAGTACATCATTTTCTCTGTAGGTTGACTCTAGGTCACAGCCACCAGTAAAACTGCAGCACCTGCTAACTAGCATTAGCTAACATATTACATAAGGCTAAGATGCAATTTTTAAAGGTGATTGAAGCGATTTATTGCTTTTTTTTTATAGCATTTTGACTCAGCTGCCATCACACAGTGTGGTGATGGGGTTTCTAGACTGTCAACAAACTATAGTCACAACCATGGGCGTAGGTTTGCATAGGGACTATAGGGACATGTCCCTGCCAAAATTTTGGAAGGACCTATTTGTCCCTACCAATAATTGGATGTAAACGACATGTTTATAATTTACTATACAGCAGCCGCTTCTTTTCCTCTCGCAGCTTCTCTGCCTGGTAGCTGCAGCTGCCTGCTCTTTCCTGTCCCGTTCACATAGCAGCGCATCAACTGTGCTGCGCGGTTTAACTCTGATTATTCTGCCTTAAGTTCCGCCTTCTCTCTTTCTGATTGCGTGTTTTCTAGTCTGTATGTGCGCGCGCGCGGGTGCTTGGAGCGCAAAAAAAAAGACGCTAAAATAAATTAATATTGGGCTACGAAACTAGTCCAAATTAAAAAAAATATTATCTACGCTAAAACAGGCGAACGCTTCTGATTGGAGTTCTGTAAAGAAGCAGGAGAGAGTTTTATTGATTTGTGGAACTTGAGAAATGTAAGTTAACAACGTTAGGATTTCTTTTATTTTATCTTTTAATCAGATAGCCAAAGGCTCCTTAAAGAAGATCTTTTATGAAATGAAACCAGGTGAAACAGAAACGTTTAAACGTTTCCTTTGGAGGAGTTCTGGATGGAGAATATTGACAGACAAAGACTTTTTTTTTACTTCTTAAATGCTAATATTTTTTTACAATCTTGGTATGAATCCTGCTCTAAGTGGGTCGCTCTGTCGGTAAAGGCACATTTTGGTGGCCCTATACTCCAGTTTACGATTAATCAATTACTAAATTAGTTCACGATTATTTAAATAATTTGTTAATATGATTGTTTCAGCCATAGATAAAATACATGAAATTAGCTACACAGAGTAACTACAGCCCAGATGTACAACTTCTAATATTAATACTTTAAATGCTCAGTGTCAGTTCCTCTTCTAGTTCCAGTGCACATGTAAATACAATACATTTATTTGCTGACCCTTGAATGTATTATTTTGCATGATCCAGAGAGAGCATATTAGATAAAAAAATAAGAGTGGGTTTTACCTCTGCACAATTCTATATCTTCAAAAGAAAACACAGGATAAATCCACATATTATATATATTTGGTTAAACAGACACTGTCTTAGTAGCAGGTAAATTTAAATGCAATCCTTTTCAAAGTGGAAAAAGTCCTAATTCCACATTCATCAGAGCCAGTGATGCTTTAAATATTGATAAACAGCATCTAGTGCATGTAGTGCTTATAAGGTTTGTATTAATGTAGCAAGAAATGCTGCTGTTCTCTTTAAACAACATGAGCCCTGAAGCTCACATTAAGCATAAAAAAGAGCATGCATATTTTAGCAAAGGACCAATGAAACTGAAGAATAGTGTCCCTACCAAAGTTGAAATCAAACCTACGCCCTTGGTCACAACCATTTACTTCTCCTCATTAGCTGAGCAATTAGCCACCATGCTAACTCCAGCTAGAGCTTCTCACCAGGGGCGCAGTTTTGTTAACCTTGGTTTTTGTTAACCTAAACTGCTATCAGAGCGCCACGGTTGTACACCTGTGGTCAATCATAAGCCGTGGCGTGGCGGTACCTGCTCTGCTATGCCCCAAAGAGAAAACCCCGCCCCTTTATTTGAACATAAGAACAAGAAATGAAGAACATAAATAAAAGGAGCCTGAAAATAAAAATGTGTTTAAAAAAAAAAAATTAAAAAAGCTTTATAAATAAAACAAACTTTATGAAATAAATAAAGTATGAAACAAATCTTGAAATAAATTCACACCAAAAAGCTAAAAAAAGATTTGTTGTTATCCTATTTGTGGCCATCATTGAGATATTTTATTTATTTGATGAAATACTTCTTAATTTATTTATGACAGTTATAAGATATTTCAATTTGAATAAAGCGTGTCTCCTTTTAAATCAGCTGCTTTGTTCAACTATACATGCATGTTCAGTAGGGGGCGCTCTGGGACAGAAACTCATCATCACCTCCTCCCAGCAGACCCACCTGAATCCCTGCTTCATCCTGTCCTCCCTGAACGATGACCCCCGACCCCTGGAGAGAGGCTCCTGGCACCCGCTTCAACACGGAGACCTGTTCTCTCTGATGCCGGGTCGCTTCATCTACAGGGTGGAGGCCGTGGGCGGGGAGGAGAGCACACTCAGGTACTTGTCTCTGAAGCGTTCTCATGGCAACAGCATCGTCGCTCTGAATAATTACCGGTACCTGAATGAGGTCAATTTCTGAGGTGGTCTTTATTTCTGCAGCAGGAGTGAAGGAGTCAGATGTTCTCCGTTGGCAGAGTGTTGATTCATGTTTTTTGATTTATGGCCGCTCTCTATTTGAAGCTTACCTCAAACAGATTAACAAGGGCCCTCAAGTGAACGTCTGCAGCGTCCAACCAGCTGAGGCCCATGAAACATTCATGTCCCTCCTGACGCTCTAAGAACATTTCTGTCTCGCATCTATTTCTGCAGAAACAGTCAGAACTTAGAAGAAAAAGAAGAAGAAGAGCTTCCTGTTCCCGCTGGATCCATTGTGGAGGCGTGTCCTGCGGTTGGGCCGCAGCAGGAACGGATTTCAGATCCGAATGGAATCCAACCTGGAACAGGTTTCAAAGAGGTCTGTACTGCAAAGTGGAAAATGTTTAATTGTCCCAGTGCAAATCTTTCCAACTAACAGAGCAGCAAATGGTATCAACCAGAAAAACAACCCAGATCTCAGCCAGGAGGAAAAGACAGGCCGCTTCACTTTATTTTATACATACCCAATTGACGCCCACATTTTCAGTTTTAAAACATTTATAAAAGATGCAGATTTTGTAAGCTCTATATTAAATGTTCAATCCTCAAAGTCATCAAGTTTTACTGCCAATTATCTAAATAACTTCAGTTTTTGAAAACCTTATTTAATAGAATAGCAATGGCCTCACAAGCCGGAAAGATATGGAGTCACTTTTATTCTGTTATTGATGCAAAGAGCAGGTTTTAAACACGTCCGACATGAAAACTGGCTCAGAGCTCATCTGATTAACTTTTTCTTTTCCAGACAGAGCCGCCTGTGGAGCTAGTTTACCGTTA
This sequence comes from Cyprinodon diabolis, assembly GCA_030533445.1. NCBI lineage: Eukaryota > Metazoa > Chordata > Actinopteri > Cyprinodontiformes > Cyprinodontidae > Cyprinodon > Cyprinodon diabolis. The sequence continues at coordinate 49,856,621 of CM060066.1, read as the reverse complement.
GTGTTTCTAGCATAGAAAGTATTAGAAGTGTTTCAAAAATTAATTCCAGAAATCAATCTTTGTAAAGTTTCTTAATAATAAAAAAAGGTTTTAAAAGAAATGTTGCTATTGCTGATTTTTTTTTCTTTGCAGGTTTAGTATATTTTCAGATTATGTATCAGATTGAATCATAAAAATGACCTTCTTTTCAGATTGCGTTTTCCAGATCACATTCTCCTCACTTTCCTCTGGAAAGATGAGCAAAAACGCATTTCTATTGGTCTGCTGGACGTTAGCTAGAACATTTTTATTAGACAAGAGTGATCTTAGATCTAATCTAAATCTAAAATCAGTTTTTTAATGAATAAAAAAAAAAAAATCTAATAAAAAACTGCAAAGTTACTCTCAAACCTTTTTGATTTAAGAAGTTTTTGAGAAGTTTAATTTGCATTTTTTTATTTACGTTTACAAAAAGGTGTTTTTTGCAACAATAATGATACAAAATTCCCTCAATTGGAAGATAATGAAATCATCAATTTAATTGTTCTTTGATGATGGATCTCTTTTTTTTCCTTTAGGATAATTCCACTCGACGGCCACGGAACAATAAAAGCAAGGAGTCTCCACCTGCTCCAAGGAGGAGAGTTTTACCTGCATGGATGATGGCAGCTGCTGCTCCAAAAGGTGACTCACTGAGACACTAAGTTTCTTTTGAATCATCGCCTGCCGCTAACATCCCGGTTTATTTTAATATTATTTAGGAAATGTATAGGATTATTACTTTTATTTATGAAAATATTTATTTTATTATTCAATATTGCGATACGATGCGCATTTACAGTAAAAATTGCAGAAGGTGTTAAGTTAGATTAACAGGGTTTCTGCCAGTCATTAAAAATCCTTAAGAGTCATTAAATAATTATTTTTTAAATCAAGGCCTGAATTGGCATTAAAATTAATTAAATGTGATTAATTTTGCTTTGAAAATTCTTTAATTAGAAAAAATGTTTTTTCTAAAAACAATTTATTAAACGATATATATATTTGCAAATATATTGCGATATATTATATCGCATATTTGCACAGAACTGCTTCTGGTTGATCCTAAAGCCATAGATTCGGAAAAGAAGCTCGAGGCGGAGAAAAATCTAGAGAATGGGAAAATGCTCATTTCAACAAAAAGTGGCTGGAAATTGCAGCCTGCTGACAGTAAAGATGCGGTGTACGTATGAGAGTCCTGGGTACTTATTGATGGCATTAAACATTTTTTTAGTTACTTATTTTCAGTTATTTATTTTCATTTTGTTTTTTATTTCGTGTGTCAGTTATGTAAGTAGGACCCATGTTGGATTCAATTATCTATTTACGGGAAACCTTCACTTCCGACTAGGGATGCACGATCTAATCGGCCCCCTATCGGTATCGGCCTTAAAACTGAATATCGGACATCGGCCACTCCACCGATATTTAACCCGATATTTGATCAGCTTCTGAGTTAATAAAGTCTAAAAAGAAAAAAATACTACTTCTTCTTCTTCCTCAAAAACTTCTTTTTTACAGACTTAAAAACTTCTAAAGACCAGGGAAAAAATATTGATACATTAAAATATCACAATATCTTCATATGCTGATATATTGCCATTTAAAAACACCATATCAATTTTTTTTACTAATGAAATATTGCTATATGTCATCGTTATGCTACGAAATCCCCCGAAAATTCATGAAAGTTTGCCATATTTTTATATGTCGATATATTCACGCGGTTTCGATCTATTTTACTAACAAAATCTCACAAGAATTAGCAAAATATCAAAAGAGTTTGTAACAGAACGATGAAATTTCACAAGATTTTGAAAGTAAAATAGATCGATACCGCGTTTTTAAAAGTCAATTTGATATCAGCATATGAAAATATATTTGTCCAGCTTTAACATCGGTATCGGTTATCGGCTACATGAGTTTTAAAATATTCGGCATATCGAATATCGGCCAAAATCCCAATATGGTGCATCCCTACTTCCAACCTCAGAAGGAAGATATTGATCAATGATGACTATATAATTTTATTGCTTGTTTTCATGTTTTGTATTTTTGGCTTTTTCTGCTTTTTGAGTAGATTAGGGAACAGCTGATGGAGAACAAATGGACCTCAAAGCGTATTTATTAGCTTCCTGGATCACTGTAGCTGATGGATACCAGGATGGTGTCTGGATTCAAGTTCATAACATCGTCAGCATAGAGTTGAACTGGTTTATTGTCTGTTGCTGTAGCTCTGCAGAATGGAAATCAGTTATGACTTGTTTGACGTTTGTTTCCCGTAGTTCAGCCTGCTGTGAAGAAGCGTGAAAAAGTGTCTGCATCCTCAGCCACACAGGCTCCGCCCACTATATCCTCCTTACCGACAGGAGTGGAGCTTCATGAGGAGGAGGAGGAAGAGGAGAGGCCACGGAAGAAGAGAAGAAAGATGAGAGGAGAGGAAGAACATTTACCAATAGAGACGGTATGGCTGAGAACAAAAACTGATTTTCTTTTTTTTTATTCCTAATTAAAATTTTAGTTTAAAGGGCCTACAGTGAAAACTTAAAAGGTCATGTGCCTTTTTGTACTTCAGTTAGTGTCTCTGCTGCTTCCAGAAAAAGCCCAGGCACTGATTTAAAAGAAGAAAAAAACTCTATTGTAGACTTTGGAAACGACCTGAAGGCACCAATCACTCTGAGTTCACCATCTTCAGCAAGCAGTGTGCACTGCTGCAAGCCCCTCCCTCCTCCAAAACACTGTAGGCCGTCAAAGGGAGAAGAGTGACTTTCCTCTTTTTACCTGTATAACAGCTGCTGGAAGGAGAAATATTTTCAAAACGTTCCAACATTGCCTGTGTCCTTGACAGTAGTCAGAGGCACAGGCATCATCATCGTAAGAGATTCAAGCTGTGTGTTAATCAGGAAATGTACTTTAGTGCAACAGTTTCAAAGGAAAAAATAGACTTTATTAAAACTATATTTATGTCCTACTTTGTAATCCAGGTCACAATGATAATCAGCTTTGAGCCTGAATTTTACATCAGCTGTGGGAAAACGGAGCCGTTTTCTTTGCTATGCCTGAATGAGGGGCTTTCAGGACGAGGTCGCCTTTAGGGAAGCAGGAAGAGACTCACAGCCGCTATCTCTGCTGTCTCCAGACAGTACTGGTAGAGGGATCGCTGCTTTCACCTAAAGCTGCTAAACACCCCAAAAACACAGTGAAAAAGTCACTAGCTTTGTCTCTAGTTGTTTTTATTTAAAAACAATGGCTTAAGGGGTCTAAGAAGTCCCCAAATATAATGAGTCACTAAGTTAGCAACGCTGGACTGTCTCCAGTTTTCCTTCTGTACCTACCCGATCTGTCCCGCTGTAGGTACCAGATCTGCTCGGGGCCCTGCCCTTTTCTTAGGACGTCAACATATGGAAATCCACTCGGAGAAAAACTGTACTCACCCGTTTCTTAAGGATTTAATCTCTTTTGGAGTCTAGACGTATTATTACCTACAGTATATTTGCTATTATTTTACATTATTCGCAATCTAAAGTAGAAAACAATCACTGTCAGTCTTGAAGGAAAGTAAAATGTGCTCTAAGACTAAGCTCTACCATTTAAAGAAAAAAAGTCTCAGCTTATTTTTATTCTTTTATTAAGATCTGAGGGCAGGAAAGGATGAATGGGCATCTTAAAAATGACTTTTGTAGATATAAAAAAAAAATATATAAAAAATAGTTATTCTACTTGAAGAAAACTAACAGTGACACAAAGTTAAAAGCAGTGTAGCTTAATATGGCTAACTGACCGAGCTAAAAGAGGCTAACCTGTTAGCACAGGTAGCTACAGCGCTATCCAGCTCCCCCCCTTTACACCATGGCCTTGCAGTTACTTTGTTCACCATACACATTTTTTTTCAGTTTTGTTGTTGATCAGGTAAAACTTCATAGATTATTAGACATGTTGACGCTGCAGATGCTCCCGACTCAGCACACGGATGCTGCGTTTTACATCATGTGGCAACTTTCAGCCAATCATGTAGTGTAACGTTACTGGCATGAAGCAGGACCTGAGCAGATCTGGTACCTACACCGGAAGCACGATCCGTACCATCAGCTCATTTGTGCAACCAGATGTACATCCGGGTCATCCTTGATGTCATTTTGTAAGAAATACCTAAATTATGTTTTTACCTCCCCAAAAACAGTATGCGTACTAAACTAAAATGTATTAAAGGTTAATAATGTATTTCCTGAGAAAAGAAATGCCTTAAAATCCTTTTTGTTTTATCACTCGTCTGTGTCTGACCTGTGCCGGAAATGGGATCCTTTTCTACTTCCGGGAGCTTATTTTTTCAGCTGTGAATTTAAGCATAAATCGAGTAATTTTGGGTTTCATGTTTTCCTTTCATGTTGACATTATGTTATATAGTGCATAATCTAAAGAAAGAAACAACTAAAATGCAGAAAAACACGATTAAATCACATTTTCCGGACTGCTCTTAGCATGTCCAATGATGACATCAGAGAAGCAGTTTAACGGAGAAAATGTAAAAAGCATCAAAATTGTCTCATAAATCTGATAAAAGATTTTTTATAGATGTGTCTTAGCATTCTTTAGTGCGGAGGTCTTCAACAGGGGGTCTGCGACCCCTAGGGGTCCACGGCGGTACTGCATGGGGGTTGCAAAATTTTTTTTGATTAGACTTTTATATTCCCCCTGCATTGTTTTCCCTGGAAAATTGAAAACATTTATTGAAATGTCTTTAAATCCACATTAACTTGAATTCAACACACTAATAAAAAAATAAATGGAGGCAGAAGATGTCTTTCAGTCATCACTGCTCACATTCAGCGACACACAGGAGCTCTTTCAAGCTGGGCACCGTTTCATTCACAACACCTGTCCCATCAACCAGGAATCAGAAATACTTTAATAATCCCAGGGAGGAATTACTTTCATTGCATTAGAGTGACTATAGGACCAGTTTAATAAAACACAATTTCATACAATATATATAATTATGTGGTCCCCGCTCCATCTCACCATCAGTTTGGGGTCCTTGGCCTGGAAAACATTGAAGACCCTTGCTTTAGTGAGTTAAGGATAGAAATACATAATTTTAATACCATAATTACATTATTTGTTGAAACCTGGATGTATATCTAGTTGCCCATGAGCAAATGAGCTGAAGGTACGGATCGTGCTTTCAGGACAGATCGGTAGCTTCAGTACAGAGAGCAGCACTCTGTAGGAACCAGTTAGCTTTATAAGCTAAACAGCTTCTTAGCAGCACAGAAGGTGGTGTTGGTTTTTCAAAATTAAGTACATTTTAACATTCCATTATAATTTTATTTCATTTCAAAGTCTGATTATGATTAGAATATATACACTATGATAAAAATAATGTTTTACTTTGTTTTAACATATTTTTATTATTCATTCTTAAGGTATGGGGGCTTTTATTTTGCTATGGCTGTTTGCCACCATCAGTTACATGTAGAGGAAACCCTTTCTAAGGGTGAAATCGCATCATCTGAGAATTAGTTTTTACAAAAACTGTAATAAACGACTCTTAGCTGTTAAAAATTAGGTATATTAGGTCCTAACCTTAGACGGTAATTTGGGAATTATTAGGATAATTTCATCTCTGCCTGTTGAGACTAAACATCATCCAAAGTTGCTCCAAAATGACTGTGATGTCTGCAGACACGAGGACACTGATGGACAGTGATGGACAGATCTCAGTTCCTCCAAAGGCTACGCCGCTCAGAGACTTCAATTGAACCTGTTTCCTCTTATTTTCAGGAGGTTCTTTCAGAGGAACCAGACTCCAGAATCCAGACCAAACCCTGTGGACCAGGAGTCTGCTCTGAAGCTGACCATCCGAGTATGGAGCTGGACGATGAAGGTCCATCACAAACGTCTGAAAGGACATCCCAGAAAGAGGAGAAGCTCTCGGCCCGAGTCAGAACGGCTTGTCCATATGGGAAGGACTGCTACAGGTGGGGACCATCTGATTGTTGGAAAAGGAAAATAAATTGTTTGTCTCTAAGGCTAAAGTTGGTTCTTCTCAGATAATCCTCTGGGTATCAGTGAGGAGACATCAGCTGCTTTAAACTAACAGATAATTTTCTCTTTCTGAACATGATGAATCACTGCAGAGCAATCAGTCCTCAATATCTCCTCTGCTTGCTTTTCCAGAAAGAACCCTCTTCATTTCCAAGAGTGCAGTCACCCAGGAGACGACGACTATGAGGAGGAGGAGGAGGAAGAGGAGGATGGGGATCGACCAGAGTGTCCGTATGGCACTGACTGTTACAGGTCAGACATGTTTGCTTAGCAGATTTAAAAACCTGCAGACCTGGAAGCATCACCAAGCCGGCCGCTCGAGGGTTAAAGGAGGTTAAAGAAAAAAGTTTTAGTTGGACACAAACCAAGGACTTAAAAAGTCTAATTAAAGTAAAAAAAATAAAATAAAATGGCTGTTGGCTACAATTATTTATAATTAATCAATTATTATTTGGATAGAGAAAGTGCTTTATGGGAAATTATATTTTGAAGTCCTGGGTTGAGAATATTTACTGACAGAAAGTTTTCCAACCCAAATCTTAACATTATCGTATAATCTTTATTAGGGCTGGGTATTCTTGCCAAAGTCCTGAATCGATTCGATTTTGATTAATTCAGTTCTAAATCGATTAATTTCGATTCAATCTGTTTTTACAATAATAAAAGTGGTTCAACTGTGTTTCAAAACACTCATGTATTTTGTTTTTTTCCACATTAAACACAAAGTGAAAACTTGTAAATCAGACAGTTTAAACTTGAGATGTGAACAAAACTGTTTCAAAAGTGCAAACTTGTTTGTGAAAAGTGAAAAAGTAAAGCCTTACACGAGCAAGCAGACGTGACACAGCAGACATGCATGAGCTGCAATAACTTCAATGCACAAACCATATTTGCAGCGTTGTCTGTAGCAACTACAGGGTGTTTGCTGGTCAGCCTCCATTTGTTAATGTCTTCAATCAACCTATTAGCTATATTTGCAGCTGTCTGGCTTGAAGTAGTGCATCTTTCCTGCTCAGTTGAATGTGAACGTCACGCTATAAAACTAAAACTAAACTAAAATGTATAGGAATCGATTCAAAATGAATTAAATCGTTCTTTTTACCCAGCCCTAATCTTTATAGCTTTGTCTTAATTAATATTTTTGAATGGGTCAAACTTAGCAAATAGCATGTTTTAGAATTTCTCTGCTGAACTTAATAATTAATTGATGCCTAAATTAGTTGACAATGTTTCTAAATATTATCAATGAGATTAGTTGGCTCAGCTCAAAAGGAAGAATAAATAATCAGTTTTATTGAACCCAAACACAAATTCAAGTGCTTCATTTAAATCCTCTAATTTTGAAGCTGATGGCTACAAATTAAACTTCTCCCGACCAGCAGGTGGCACACTAACACTTTTGGCCGATGTTCACCCTTATTTTGATTTTACTTTAATCTGAGGAATGTGGAGCTGCTAGGATCTGAGCTCACATGACTTCAACCTGCTGTTGCTATTGGTGCAGAATCCGTTGGTGTTGATGTTGGCATCATGACCAGAAGTAAATATTTTAATAGTTTAGGTATAGATTGTCTGACTTCCTAAATTGAATCCTAATCCCTCAGACAGTAGGTGCTGTTTTTTCCACATTTCTTTGTGGTTAACAGTAGAAAGCTATACAGGGTTGGAAAGGGCTACTGTGCTGAATGGTTACAACCGTCAGTCTTATGCTACGTTCACACCGGAAGCGCTTGAGGTAGCAGAAGCAGCCGTTTTACATGCAAAGTCTGTGGTTGATGCGCATCAAGGCACATCAAAAGATCCTATAGCACGTCTAGAGCAGCAGGAGCAGTGCACTGTGACGCATCTGAGCAGCCGAAGCAGCGCCTTACGAGTTTTGAGCATCTGATGCGCGTGACGCGCTTCATTGGCAGCAGATGCTGGATTTAGAAAAGATGGAATTTTTTGTTGCTTGATGCGCCTCATCAACCAATCAGAGAAGCTGATCTGGGAGCTGGCAAGGAGACGGACGCAGCACTGCTGATGCAGATCAATATGATTGCTCCCCTGAAACAATTTATTAATGCCTAAATTAACTTAAAATTTTAATTAAGACATTTACCGTATTTTCACAACTATAAGGCGCACATAAACGTCTTTTTTTCCCCTCAAAATGTGCGGTGCGCCCTATGTGTGTTGTTACTGCAGACTTTTGAGACCACCTCATGGAGGAGATGATGAAAGAGTGGCTGAGGGAGGTGAATATAAGGAGACCAGGTGGTTTTTTTCCACTCATCACCATTGCTGTTATTCTGTGACTCCGTGCGTGCCCATCTCACAGCGGATGTGAAAAACATGGTGAAACAAATGAATGCTGTGCTTGCTGTTATTCAACCGCTTGACATCGGTGTGAACCGGACGCAGCAGAAGCAGCGAGTTTACCGACGCGCGTATAGGCGCAGCAAAAGGTCCCGCAGCGCGTCGGGAGCGTTTAAGCATCTGACGCGCCGCCAACGCGCTGCTGCTGCTCGAGATGGAAAAATTGAAGTTTTGCTGCTGGACGCGCCGCATCAACCAATCAGAGAAGCTGATCTGGGAGCTGACAGCGAGACAGACACATCGCTGATGATACACATATACAGAGCGCTGTGATCGCTCCTCTAAAAACAGTTTATTGACGCCTAAATTAACTTAACCTGCCGACAGAATATGTTCGCTTTTATTATCCAGTTTTTTAGGTGGATTTTCCCACTTAAAAACATATTAAAACTACTTTATTCCCACTGATCACGGCAAATATAGCTGCAAGGTGTATTTAATACAAAGTAGCCTATTAATCAAACCTGGGAGCTGGCCGTGAGACAGACACATCGCTCTGATGACATATGATATTAAGGCAAATGAAAAGGGTTGGATGGATGAGGAGATGATGAAAGCGTGGCTGAGGCAGGTAATTGTAAGGAGACCAGGTGGTTTTTTTCCACGCATCACCATCGCTGTTAATCTGTGACTCCATGCGTGCCCATCTCACAGCGGATGTGAAAAAAAGGTGAATCAAATGAACGCTGTCCTTGCCGCTAACCCGGGGGTCTGACAAAGGAATTTCAACCGCTCAACATCGGTGTGAACCGGCCGTTCAAAATAAGGCTGCGAGCGGCGTGGGAGCGATGGATGACCGACGGAGACCACAGTTTCATGAAAAGTGGAAGGCAGCGCCGGGCACATTACACCACAGTTTGTGGATGGATTGTAGATGCTTGGACTAACGTGTCTGCTGGCACTGTTGTTCGAGCTTTCGCAAAAGCCGGCATTATTTCTGAGGAGCCGCCCGGCACGGAAAGTGACTCTGACAGCGAAGAAGGGGAAATTGGCATGTCTGATTTAGTGCAACTGTTTAATTCAGAAACAGAGGATGATGACTTTGATGGTTTTGATTAATACTTTGTAATAAAAACATGAATAAAGCACAATCATACTCAGTTTTGCTCCCGCTTTATTTTTAAATACGCAGTAGAGGTATTTAAACGTAGTAGAGGATATGTACCGGTATATAAAAAACGCACCCTATAGTCCGGTGCCCCTTATGTGTGTGTTAAACACAGAAATTGCACACAAAACTGAGAGTGCGCCTTTTAGTACGGTGCGCCTTATGGTCGTGAAAATACGGTACTTAAAACCTGCCGGCAGAATATGTTCGCTTTTATTATCCTGGTGCCTGCAGTTTGTATCACGTACATAAAAAACACTAATTTCTACTTCCATTCGCCATGAACAGTAGGTGAAAACCACCAAGAGGCGACCAGACCAGAGGCAGCTGCTGCTGTTATCCCAGTGACAGCGCACTGCCAGTATGTGGGGGTCTGAGCTGCTCCGATGGCGAAATAATATTCTAAGGCAGGATCGTAATCTTTATGAACTGACTGCACAGACCATGATTTCAGGTAAACTCTCTCGCTTAAAAATATATTAAAACTACTTTTTAACCACTGATCACAGCAAATATAGCAAAGCTGCTCTCTGCCATTGAACACAGGAGCAGCAGAAGCATCAGATGCATCTGGGCACACTTTACTGGACGCGCTTCAGGAGCATCAAAGATGCTCTTGAGTTGCGTCTGACCTTTATGTGTACAAGCATAAAAAATGAAGCAGCCGGTACCTTTCTGCTGTCCCCCGTGTTCGTTGTGAATGTAGAATTACAGATATCGTTACGCGAAGGACGTCAACATGAATTAAGCTAGCCAAATTAGGACTACAGCCTTCCAGAAAATACAAACAACAGTTACTCAAATTTAGTGAACATATAAAACTCCAAATATATTAAGGGGTGAGCATTAGCATGTGTCACAGAAAGAAGGGGGAGGAAACCTTTTTTTGTTAAACTCTGAGGTGGGCTGTGCCTATTCGTCCTGTCATTCAAAGGAGTCTTCATCCCAGCAGTGGATATAGGAGTGTTAGCAGGTTCCTACGCTAACTAAATTGCTACATGCTAACAGCCAGCACTATGCGCACATCACGGCGACCGCTGCTGCAAGCTGAAGAATTGCTATCACTAGTAGTAATAAGGGCGTTTGCTCTCACATCTATCAACTGAGGAGCCACATGTGAATGCCTCAATAGCTTTAGTTCCAAATTCAAGAAAAAACAAATAAAACAGGCCTAAATTGGAGCAAACGGACTTATGCTCAGTTTTTCTGAAGACATTTGTAAATCTGTCCAAGAGTCTTTATCAGTTGTGTCTCAAATGCTAAACTTTGGAAATAAAGTCTGTAGAGTTTTGGTTTTTGTATTGAGTGTTTCCGACCAAGGTCATAGATTTGAAAACATTGGTCCTGAAAAGTCGTTTCCAGTGTCTGGAAAAAAAAAATCAAAGTAAAGATGTTAATGATTTGCAAATGGGGAGTGGCAATGTTCTGCATCAGGTGGCAGTTAAACATGGCTGCTGAAATCACTGCTGAATCAGAGAGCACATATGGTAATGTTGGCAAGATATTAGCCAGCTGATGTAGTTTACGGTTTCAGTTTGACAGCAGGTGACTCAACTGTCACTTCAGTCAATTCAACCGCCCAGATTGAAGCATATAAGAGTCCCTGATCAATGGATGCCAGATAACACGATCCACCATGGCAGTAGCATGGAGAGATCAAGTTTGATCCCTCCTTGTCTCTGGGATGCCTTTTGTAACTGGTGGGCCGGAGCTGAAGAATCGATGAATCCATAAATGAAGTTGAGTTTTTGCTCTCCAAAATCTACAGACTCCTCCAGTAAAGGTCATAACAGTGTGAGAGCTTTAGTCCAGAGTAGGTTGACAGAATAACTTAACTCAGAATATCGGCTGTCCAGCTTTCTGAATCCCTAAAACCAGGATATGCAGATATCTACCCTATTCTAGTTCTATCATATCCTGTCTTCAGAAAGTGGTGGCCTGTCAGAGCCACGGTGGTACCATTAACTAATTGGATAATAAACCATTGATGATCTTGCAGCTCTGTTTTTGCATTGACCTACATTTCTTCAGACCTAAACTCTTATTGTCTCGGCCTGCAGGAAGAATCCCCTCCACAGGAAGGAGTTCAAACACACAAAGAAACCTGGTGAGTAGCAGCAACCTTTGTTCAATGTCAGTGTTTAGTTTAGGATTAGTTTTACATTTAAATAAATTTTTGTTGACCAAACTGACTTAAAGCAGGCAATAAAAACAACCGATATTGGCCTCCAGCTTTGGACATTTTTTACTATTTTTTTACTGTTAAATCTGATTTGTGCCATATTGGCCGATACCATCTATTTGAAATTGATGTGTGTGTATATATGAAGAACTGCATACTACTTGGATGTAAAATAATTGCCATCATGGCTTTATCAAGCTGCTGCCTACCTTTGTGAAGCAGGAAAAAGACTAATACAAAGAGAATCCAGTAGAACTTTCTATTGCCTGCCTGGAATAGGTGACAATAGTTGAATAAACTTTTGGCTTTGTAATGGTATCGGTGCCCTATTTGTTGGTGCAACACTACACAAAATTAGGATATTGGTTGAATGCGTTTTATTGCGTCTGAAGCTCGAATAATTTGATTATAACATCCTGGATTCAAACTGGACTTATGTTATATGTAGTGCTAGCTGTAACGTTAGCTCTGTTTCGGCTGTATGATCTTTAGGAGAAAGCTGCTTTTATTCAGGCTCTGCTGGTCTCTGGTTCCAGGTCTTTCCTGCAAAACTCTAACCTGACTCCGCCAGATAGATTTGCTCGGCATATCCATCTGGAAACCTTCCGTTGAAGTAATTTTGGGAAGGGGCGAAAATACTGGTTAGCTGATTGGCCTATGTTGGTGATAGACGGGCCAAATAAACCAATCAGATCAACGAAGCATATGACGTACTAACAGAGCCACGACAAAAACACAACCACAAGCCAGGCTACTCTTGCCGAAACCAGTCGGGAGAAGAGCAAAGACATCTTTTCCTCTGAGAAAAGCCTCCAGAGCAGTGTTTTGCTCTTCTTTCAGTGAAGAAATACTCTGGAATTCCGATAAAACTTGCTCGATAGCCACGCTAACGCTAGTTTCATCGGCTGAAGCCGCCATGTTCTTTAGACTGAACTGTCGTACTTCTCGTTGCGTCACACCTCAACCCGCCTCAAAGTCAACGTTTGGACGTTCGTTTGGTGAACGGCTCCAAATTTTCTTCAAAGGAGAGTAGCCAGACTGATCTTCTAGTGAAACCTTGAAAGCTCGCGAGATCAGGATGGTCTCACGAGGCTAGCAAAACTCTGAGAGGTAGAGAAGTGCAGATGGCGAAGTCTGAGCTGTCTGGATGGTTGAATGCAGATCATACTTAACTTTAGATCAAACTTTGAGCCATAAGGGACATTTCAGACAATCCAGTTATTCAGGGGAAAGAGAGCTTTGTCTGGGGAGACAAAGTTGGATCTACAGAGAGTCAACAATTTTCCAGGAAGCTGCATCTAATATTGAGTTTCTTGAGAGTAAGGGTGGGCGATAAGGCCTTAAAGGAATAGTACATCCAAAACATGATTAGCCTTCATTTTCTACTCACCCCCATGCTGAACAACACTCTGGAGTACTTTTTTGATATCTCAAATGCATCTGGAGATCTGGGAGGCTTCTTGCTGTCTGCTGACATTCAAATAATGGAGGTCTATGGTGCCCGAGGCAGAAAGGTCCATAAAAGTCCACAAAAAACGTGTCAATATTCCTCCATACTGCTCTTCCAATGTATTCCAAGTGTCCTGAATGGGTAGCGTCCATAATTTACTCGAAACAAAGTCATTTAGAATGTTTTTAGAGCATAAACAGTAGTGTATAGGATTTCCTAAAAGCGCGCCCCTGCGAGTTCACAAGCCTACGCAAACCGCGGCAGACCAAACCAGATGAAAGTGTTGTGTGTGATGAGTGTGATGAAACATCCTGGTCCAACTTATGTTCAATATTCCATCGAAGTAAATGTTTATCTTATGACTGTGAGACGCAACAGTTTAGGGATCTAAAGTTGACAGGAACTGGTGCTTTATGAAGTAAACTGAAGTGACCTTTCCTCAGAGCAACAAGAGTTTTTAACCAAACGAATTTCATTAAACTGATGTGAAATATAAAGAATGTTAAAGCATTATATTCAGTGATTAACCCTGTTTGATGCCAGAGAATGTTTTACATGTAGGGCTTCTCTTACTTTCTTCTCCCAGGTGGAAAATATTTCTGTTTTGTGATGAACATTAAAATGTTTGCAGCTTGTTTTAAGAAAAGAAAAGAAAAAAGACCTGCAGTAAAACGGTCATAAAATTAGGTTTTATGATATAATTGATACATTGCTGTATTTAAGATTTAATGGCGACTTTCATCTCTGCAGCTCGTTCGACTCGAAACGTGACGAAAAATTCTCCAGACGAAGATGTCTCTGAAGATGACGGCAGCTTCATCAACGACGACAGCGACGACCTCGGCAACGACTCAGACTACGTGCCTCCTCGCTCGGACGACAGCGAGCAGGAGGATGTCCAGAGACTGCAGAAGGAGGCCAAGGTCTTCCTGAAGAAAGGGGGGAGGTAGAGGGAGGAAGAACAGCTGGTGTTTCGGCCAGTTTAAAGGGACAGTAGGTGAAGACAAGTCCTCGATTCACTGAGAATAAAGACTGAGCTGCTTTCAGTATCAAAGTAGTTCCCATGATCCAGTCTGTCTAATCTTTGCCTCCATGATTCATTGATTGTTCAGTGATCTAACAATAGTAGGAAAAACATTATATTGATCAAATGCAAAGAGGACAGAAATGTTTCACATTCCTGGATTTATTTACACCAAACATGACAAAAGATTTGGAGCCTTGCACCAGCAGAAAAACACAAAAATGACTTTTTTTTATTTAACAGGGTTCAGATCCGTAAAAAGTCTTAGAAGGCATTGAATTCTAAATATAAATCTAAGGCCTTGTTCGTATTAAAAAATCTTAAATCACTCTTTCATAGGTCTTAACATTTTTAAGATTTTATTATTGCAATCCATATGAAATGTTAAAATAATTGACAATAATTTCTTTTATATTTGCCAAACGGCTCGCTGTAACCATTATTGGTTCCATCCCGATAGCGGAACCGATAAAAACAATGTTGTGGCGGGTTTAGGTACCAGATCAGCTCGGATCCTGCACATGCCAGTGATGTTGAGCCAGTCTCATCTAGGCTTTATTATTCAGCACTTTGGTCTCTTATCTTTTTTTTTTTTTTTTTTAATAAATTAACTTCAAATCTAAATAAAAGTTTCTTCTTGTAAGAAATATACCTATGATGATTAACCTCTCAAACTGTAATTCTGTGAATTATTGTGAATTGGTCTGGATCTGAGACCCACTCTATAATATATTATATTACTTTTATTGAATCTGTGTAAATATTACACACTGTAGCTTAAATATCTTCAAACTATTTTACAGAATTAATTTATATATATATATTTTTTTCAGATTGATTTCCTTTTTATTTACCCTTTTAGGACAAATACAAACACTCGCTGATGTTTACATTGACCCATCAAATTGTTGCTAATGTCCATTCCAGTAGAAATGCATCTGCTCCTCATTTTTCACATTTTTGTTATAATTACTATTTAAAAGAAGCATTATTTTTTCAACGGTAATTAATCAAAATTCACTCTACAGTCACACCACGAGCCCAACACAAAACACACAAGCTGATTTTGGTAGCCTGATGAACCAGACTAAATGTGAGATTAAATGTGTAATTTAATCTGGCCCCGATGAATTAGACATCGGAAGATTGTTGATGAGAACACTCGTTTTTTAAACCATGTCTGTGCCTATTGGTCAACACTCTGACCAATGAGAGCAGCTGACTGTGACGTAGGAAGCGCGACAGGAAGCTGGTGGGGGAGTGTAAACAAACAGCCTGTCGGTAAAACGGCGAATACGTCCTTCTTAAAAATGAATGAACGTAGAGCCTCTTCCTCCACATGTGTAAACGAAAACCCAAAGTCTAATCCTTCCAAAACTGATTCCAAAGCTGAGTCAAACGCGAACTGTTCAATAGTTGTCGCCATCTAACTTGTGATTTCTCCAGCGTCGCGCAGCTTTGTCGTCACGCCCTCAAAACCCCGTCCGCTTTGCATCGAAAGATTAAAAACACATCTCTGCGTTGTGATTGGCCCGCCAGTTCTAGGGCCTGGGGCATTGATCAAGGCTAGACCAAACTCGCAGACAAAAATGATTTTGGCCACTGGCGTCTGGGGCTAGTTTACTCGGCTCTGATTTTGGTGCTCTCAACATGCATCGAGCAAAGACATTACAGGTGGTCTAATGTGTACAATGGCTGATGCAGTCCAAGTCAGTCCTTGCTTTATTTGCTTTGAGTGGGGAAAAAGGTAGTTTTAAGATTGTTGAAGAAAATACACCTAAAAAGGTTTTTTTATATGTAGGTGTTCAAAGCAGCAGAGCTCCACCTACAGGAGGGCACTGGCAATCCCCATTGATTAAGGGGATTCTAGGGGATTTCCTGCTGCCTTTTTTAGCCTGAAATTGAATCTAAGCTTTTTTCTTTTTTTTAAATGGTAATTATTGTACCAATATGGTTAAAACGTACCAGACTATGAAATTAAACATTTTTCAACAGAAAGTTTTGATATTTGAATTTAATTATCATGAACTGTTTACACCTGGTTCGGTGGTATAGGAACTGTTCTTAGTCACTGGTTCTTCCGGAGGTCCCTCATCTTCTACTTTTATTTATTAGTATTAGTCGTTGGATGGTAGGATCTGCTCCTGGTGATGAGCTGCAGTCCTTAAAGAGTCATCAAGCTTGATCCTCAGCCGAGGTCCCTCCAGGATCTCAGTCACCCGCAGCGAGGAGGTCTGTGCCTCCCCTTCATCCAGGGACCTTCTGGCTGTTAAAGCGATCAGCTTCAGAGGAAACATTCTCACCACCTTCAGGGGCTTTCTGTTGCTCCTGACACTTATGAAGCAGAGGGTGTTAATGACCCCGTTGCTCATGGCGATGCACTCGATGATGTAGAACGCCACCAGGGAGTTCCTGCTCCTGGAGATGACTGTTGGATAAAAGTCCCGCAACAGGGCAAAACCGTAGTATGGCGCCCAGCACAGGACATAGGCCACCAGCACCAGAATCAGCACCACCACGGTCCTGCGACGTCTGCTCAACCTCTTCCGGATCTGCTCCGTCTGGAAACCTGGAATGTCCTTGAACCACAACTCCCTGGAGATCTGAGCGTAGCAGATGGTCATGACTGTTACAGGGCCTACGAACTCTAGAGCAAAGATGAGGAGGAAGTAGGAGCGGTAGTAGGCCTGCTGGTCCACGGGCCAGATCTGAGCACAGAACGTCTTGTGGGTATGACCTTCGATGTGGGGGTAGGTGGTCTCTGAGGCCATGTAGGCTGATGGGATGGAGATGAAGATGGGGACGATCCAGATGGTCAGAACCACGCAGTAGGCCGTCTGGTGCTGCATTCTAGGCTTCAGAGGGTAGAGGATAGCCAGGTACCTGAAAAACACACCCCAGACTCGTGGATTAAGGTTCGAGCTTTATTTCTGAAAAACAACGAGTTTATAGACTTTGTCATGGGAACGATGACATGGATTACTTTTTCACATGGGTAGTAAACATTTTAATATTTTATGATTGTTTCACAGTATATGATAAACAACAAACTGATTTACATTTTATGGAAAATGTTCTGTACCTGACTGACTCTTGGTCAAAACAATTAGACTTCGAGTTAGACAACTTTTATAGTCATTTTGTATAAACAGGGTGCATACAAAACGACATTTCATTTTGTACAGCTTTCATGTTATTTCAATTTCTTAAAGTGCAGCAGTGATCAAATCATCATCATTGTGAACATTGTGGTCATCATTCTGTCCTGTTTTTAATTTTCTTTTTTTGGAGTGACTATGACCTGGATGACTGAGAATCTTCACCCAAGGACATTCTTTTGAAGACCAGAATGTCCACATTTTGGAAAAAGAAAGTAGGTGGTTTGAGAGGGGTATGAAGGAAGCCATGTATGTTAAGAAAGAAAAAACAACATTAAACAAAAGGGGGTGGACTAGCTTTCAAAAACCTACAATGCAGCTATTGAGTTAATCCCTTGCCGCTATCATTGCAGCCCCAGCCCCTGTACAGGAGAGCCGAGGACCTCTCGTATTCAGCCAGGCCAATAATTCCCTTCATCGGCCACAGTCAGATAGTCGAAGAGGGTGAAAATGAAGCATGCTTTTAAGGCCCATGCAGCACATTGCCTATAATACAGTTTAACACACGTTTTCTTAATTAATTAAAAAACGCCTTTTTTTGGAGTGTGCTCCTGCGGGGGAGGGCTGTTTTAGCCTCGTGAGACCATCCTGATCTCGCAAGCTTTCAAGGTTTCACTCGCAGATCAGTCTGGAGACTCTCCGTTAAAGAAAATTTGGAGCCGTTCACCAAACGAACGTCCAATCAATGTTGGCTTTGAGGCGGGTTGAGGTGTGACGTAACGAGAAGCACGACAGTTCAGTGTAAAGAACATGGCGGCTTCAGCCGATGAAACTAGCGTTAGCGTGGCTATTGAGCGAGTTTTATCGGAATTACAGAGTATTTCTTCACTGAAAGAAGATCAAAACACTGCTCTGGAGGCTTTTCTCAGAGGAAAAGATGTCTTTGCTCTTCTCCCGACTGGTTTCGGCAAGAGTAGCCTGGCTTGTGGTTGTGTTTTCGTCGTCGCTCTTTTAGTACGTCATATGCTTCGTTGACCTGATTGGTTTATTTGGCCCGTCTATATAGGCCAATCAGCTGACCAGTATTTTCGCCCTTTCCCAAAATGACTTCAACGGAAGGTTCCCAGATGGATATGCGGAGCAAATCCATCTGGCGGTGTCAGGTTAGGGCTGTCTCACTTCAGGACAAATCAAGACAGCTGATTCAAAATGCTTAGGAGCCTGGCAGATCAATTGACGGGTCTTACCATTTCAATTGCTAAACACATTCGTCACCTATGTGAAGGTGAAGAGTTTCTGCCTGTAATGGTGTTTGGTGTGAAAGCACCTTCATGTTGGTTCTTTATAAAAGGCTCATCATCAACAAGAAGCTACTGTAGGTATACTCAAAATAATGAGGTTAGTTGAGCTTTACAAACAATCTGTGCACCTTGCACATACTAACATTTCTAAGTTCAAAATTAAGATTTTTTGAGGCAACCGGTTTGCATATTTTTTTTACTATAAAGCAAACTTTGTGCATTTTACAGTGTAGATTAATGAAGGATGTTTTCTGCTGTAATGAAAGCTGTTCATTACTCTGCTGCCTTTAAAGCTCCAGCTCCTTATACAGATTTTCAGGAGACTTTTTTTCATCATGAAGATCCGAGACAGAGACGGTGTTTAAAGCAGAAAGCTGGAATCATCCTGTTTTTTAGACACGTTTTAAAGCCTTAAATCTGAGGAACTACTTGAGGAAGAGGTGAAAACTAACAGTGAAACCGTGGCGGTCCCTGAGATGTCCAATTCTTTTATAAACGGTCCCAGGACCAGACATCCATGATGTATAGATCAAGTTAATCTGGAGCCAAGGCCGGAGAAATGGATCACCTTCTGAGGCCCAAAGCAGCAGAACATGAATCAGATCAGAAATCTGTTTGATGTGAGCTTCCTGCACAAGAGCACCAGAACTGCGGCTTGAGGGTCTGAACTGGAGACAATAAACAGATTCTAAACTGACACACCAAATATTTCCAGAGCAGTAGAACAATATCAACAGTTTTTCTGAGTGTGAATTAAATCCTGTCGCAGTTTCAGTGAGATCAAAACCTTGTCCTCGGGTGCAGAACAAAAACGAAGAAAAATTAACTGAAAGATCTCGATGTTTAAGAGAATGAGGTAAAACCAGTTTAAAAGTGTGACTATAAGATAAGCTACCAGTTGTCTGGCACCAGGAGGAAGCTTGAGCTAAAGATGAATTAAAGATGCGTGTTAAAAATTTATTTAACCTCCCCCAGATCTACTTAACTTGTATCATATCCTAATGTAAATACAACAAACAGCCTCCAAATTATGATATTTTAAGCAGAGGCGTCCGAACATAACTGTCCCTCTTTGAGAATACATCTCCCTCTTGTTAAATCATCAATTAACTGTGATTAACTAAATTTTCAAAATACATCTTATTAACCAACGAGATACATGCTTACAGTCAGACATTGAGAATTAAGAAATTATTTAAATAGACCTTCCCTGACTGCATGAAATCGACTTAAACCATTTCTTAATGTGTCCAAATCTGAAGAACATAAGGAACGAAATCAATTAGACACAAAATCATTCCCACCTGTCAGTCTTGAAAGTTGCAAAACTGTTTGCGAATCATTTCCGCCTCCAGAGAACCACGGAGGAGAAAACATGTGACAGCAAAGAATCTTCCCAGGAGTATTTTACCGACAAAAATGACTTCAAGAGCATCAACAACTCATCCAGAAGGTCACAGAGGAATCAAGAACAGTTACAGCTCTTCAAGCTTGGCTACCTCAGTTAAGGCCAAAGGTCGTTATTCAACAATGAGATGGATATAAAGATTGTGCCAAAATGTTGCACACCAGTTTGTGAAATTCAGGCTGAACTTACTTGAGTTTGACAGCAGAGATGGGGGATCTGGAGTCAACAAGTCATTTCTATGTCATGTTTTTCTTCTACCCAGCCACTGAACCAGGTGAGTTCAATTTACACAGATAAACCAGATTGGATTCACCTGGTTCAGTGGCTGGGTAGAACAAAAACATGACATAGAAATGACTTGTTGACTCCAGATCCCCCATCTCTGTTTGACAGCTTGCCAAAGGTTTAAGTAATAGACCTCTGGATGGCTCCAAATGAAGGTTTTAGAGTGGCCTAGTCAAATTGTCTGTTTAAATCCTACTGACATGTTGTGAGGCAACATTAAACATATCATCTCTGTTTTTCTGATATAGTTTGTTTGTTGATGACCAGGAACAAAATATAAACCTAAACTGAAATTAACAGAATTCATTTATAGGTCTCTGGACGTCAGCAGGCTGCCATCGCCTTCTATTTTCTTCAACATTTCATGGCTGCCAGGGACAGTGTTCCTGGACCGGCACACCGGGGGTAGTGGTTCCACTCCATAAGAAGGGGGGAGCAAAGGGTGTGTTGCAGGTATAGGGAGATCACATTTCTCAGCCTCCACTGGAAGTCCTATACCAGAGTGCAGGAGAAGAGAGTCCAGCTGGCTGTAGAACCTCAGCTTCAGCAGGAGGACTGTGGTTTTCGTCCTGGCCTTGGAACAGTGGACCATCACTACACCCTCTGCTCGAGAGTTCATGGGAGTTTTCCTAACCAGTCCACATGCGTTTTGTGGACCTGGAGAACGCATTCGGCCATATCTGCCATGGTGCCTTGTGGGGGAAGCTCCGGGAGTGCACTCAGGGACCCTATACTACAGGCCGCACTCAGGGACCCTATACTACGGGCCATCTGTTCTGTGTTCAAGCACAGCAAGAGTTTGTTCCATCTGACCTGTTCCCAGTAGGACTCCGGCAGGGCTGCCCTCTGTCACCGGACATGTTTTGGAGATGACATGATCCCACAGACTCCCTCCTGACAAGACCTACAGCTTGCATTGGGCCTGTTCACAGCTGAGATTGAAGAAGCAAGGATGAGAATTAACTCTGTAATTTTCGACCTGAAAAAGGTGCCGGTCCCCTTCAAGCTTCAGGGGTAGTTCAAGTATCTTAGGGTTCTTTTAATGAGTGAGGGGAGAATAGAGCAGAAGGTCTATAGAGGGATCAGTGTGGCTGCCGATATAACGCAAAGTAAACCACGAGGCAAGCTCTTGAATTACATTCTGGTCACCGCTCTGACCCTCATTCATGAAATAGGGATCAGTGAGATCCTGGATATAAGTGGCTGAAAGGAGCTTCCTCTGCAAGGTGGCTGGGCACTCCCATAGAGACAGGTTCAGGTGAGGAGCTTGGTCATGTAGAAGAGGCTCAGAGGCATTTCGAGGGGTCAACTGAGGTGGCACAGACCTCTTTTTTAAGATGCCCACTGGACCCTTCCCTCGGATGGTGCTCCAGGCAAGGAGGAGGTTCAGGGGACGGCCATGGACATGCTGTAGGGACCATGTCTCTTGGCTGGGCCAATAACGCCTCAGTCCTCAGTCTGGGAACCTCTGAACACGGCTGCCTCTGCAACCCAGTCACGGATAAGTGGAAGACGATGATGTGGAACCCTTAATCAGAATAAAGGAACCTTATGCAATTTAGATTCAGAGGTGCGCAAAATAACATAATCTCCATAAAAATGTACACTAATCTCTTAATTGTGGTGTTTTTCCAGTGAATTTTAATAGTCTCTGCATGACTCCATGGATGTGATTCCAGACCCTAAAGACCTCCCACCTCGATAAAC
The DNA here is from genome assembly GCA_030533445.1 of Cyprinodon diabolis. Classification (NCBI taxonomy): domain Eukaryota; kingdom Metazoa; phylum Chordata; class Actinopteri; order Cyprinodontiformes; family Cyprinodontidae; genus Cyprinodon; species Cyprinodon diabolis. Next base: position 49,834,637 of record CM060066.1, on the reverse strand, counting down.
GATGCTGTCCTAAAAGTTATCTTTGATGCTGTTAAAGATTTTCAAAGAATGCTGAGCCCATGGAATTAAGCATAATACATAAAAACAGATGAAGATCTAAGTCATTTTTCTCAGCTTCCTTCCAAGTACAGGCATATCGGGTCACTCATGGGTCGGTTCTTAACTGAACAGTTGTTGTTCACAGCCGACTGAAAACCAAGCCCTTCACAAAGAGTTGCTGAACCCACCTGTCCACGGAGATGGCCAACAGTGCATTGGTGGACACATACAGTGAGACGGTTCGTAGGTAGTTGATGGAGGCGCAGAGCAGGAGGCCATGGTCCCAGGACAGCTTCTTCACCACATAGTAGTCCAGCAGGAAGGGACAGCACACGGCGGCCACCAGGACATCAGACACCGCAAGGTTGACGATAAACAGATTGGTCAGGTTCCTGAACTGCCTGAAACGGGCCAAGCTGGCGATGAAGAGGCAGTTTCCCACGCCACAGATTAGCATGATGCTAACCAGAACCATGCTGATGATGATGGTGGCCACAAAGAAGGCCAAACCCTTCGTTGTGTCTGGGATCTCTTCTGGAGGAACCTCATAGTCCAGGATGTAGCTGACCAGGAGATGGTCAGCCAAGCTGCTGTTGGTCAGATTGTCCATTTTGAATCAGGTCGGCATGGTCAAGGTTTTATATCTGGAAGTTCAGAAAAAAATTAGGTTATAGTGAATGGTTCCCTGGAGGTGATGGAGCTTAAGATAAAGAAAGCAAAAAACAACAAAAGACTCAGATTAATGGTCTGAAAATGGTTGAATTAACCAGGTCAGGAGGCTCCTGTACACGACTGTTTTAAAATGTTCATGAGGGAGCTGATGAAGGTCCCTAAACCTTTCACCTCTATATCCCTCAGCTTCTTCACAAGAGAGCTTCAGGCAGCTCCTTCAGTAAAAGACTGTCGCACTTTAGGTCCCCAAAGGAGCGATACCACAGATCCTTACAGCTACTGTTAGACTTTCTAATCCATCACTGCTTCCAACAGGCCCGATGAGTGATCACATCTATGCTGATGCTTTTCAACTTTTTCTTCGGTATTTTTCTACCTTTTTGCTGTTTATGTTTTTTTCCCCCATTTAAATTAAATTGACTTTACTTTAAATGAGCTGCTGTTTGTCTTTTTTATCTTATACTTTTCCATGGAATTCGATTATGCCATTTTTGGATAACTGCTTACCCTTTTTTATAGTTTATTCTTACTTTTAGATTAGATTTTTCATATTTTCCATTATTCTGTTAACCTTTATGCTTTTGTAACCAATTGGCTTTGCCACATACCCACTTAAATTTCCCCCACTGTGGTTCAAAGAGGAGTTTCTGAAAAGCAAGTCTTTAAATGTTGTTTAAAATGACCAATCCAAGCAGCAGCTCAGCTCCAAGCCTTCATTTTGTGAGTGATATGTAAAAACCTAGGGTTTGGTGGTTGATTCTGGATAGGGTAAAAATGAAGCAAACCTGCGGTTGGTTCTGTTGGTCTGGAAGTTAATAAATTTCTCATTTCATAGATGGAGTTTCTGGTTGCTGCATTCATGTGGCGCAGCTGTTAGATTCAGCAACCAGCTGAGGAATGTCACATATGAACTCAGAAATGCTCTTTATATGAGAACATGTCATCAGCAGCAGGTTTGACTGCTTTTCACTCAGGAAGCCGTGGAGACTTTCAGTCTGTTTCCAGTTTCCTGCAGCTTTAGTCATTTAGACCCAACAGGAGCTGCTCTGGATTTTCAGCCATATTTTAAATCAGACTGAGTTATGGAGGAGCGGTGTGGCTGCTCCAGGTCTGCTGGAGGATCTCCAGCATGTTTCTGCACACAAAAAGATCTAAGCTTCCTCAGAAAACTGAATCTGTTTAGCATCTCATTTCAAACATCTGACCAGACTCAAAATCCCAAACCCTCCAGCCTCCGCCTGCCTCTGGAGGACTCAGAAGCAATTTGATTTTTATAGTTTAATATAAAAATGCTATAAAAAAGGAATGAAAACATCCTATTTAAGACCCTGGAACTCAGCCTGACGGTGGGACAGTTTCACTGATCCTGTTTCAGCTGCATCCCAGCAGAGGATCCGGGGAGCTCGAAGGATCAATCCTCCAGAACATCAAAACCAGCCAAGAGCTCAGAATCAGCTTCATTAAATCAGCTTTTTCTATGAAACCCAATCCGGCGGTTCCGATCCAGACTGAGGACGACAAAAAGAAAGAAAGCTGAAAACACGAGAGAAGATTTAAAGACAAACCTGCAGCTGCTGCTCATCTGGAGGAGGAGACGAGAACCAGCCTGAGAGCTTTCCCGTCGAACAGCGGATCCTGATGATGATGCAGAGAGGAGCAGCCCGACAGGAGGAGCTTCAGCTGCAGGTCTGTCCACTCCTGCTGCTTCTCTGGGCTCTCTGTGTTTTTCCAAATAGTTCCAGAAAACCGGTCCAGAATTCAGGTCCTTTTGCAAACCTGCTGGAAGTGAGCAGGATTTGGTCTAAAATATCTACGATGTTCTTAGACAAATTTCAGCATCTCCAGGTTCATCTGCAGGTCAGCAGCAGACAATCCTCTTCCACCGACCTCATTGTGAGCAGCCTGGAGGATGTGGAGCCACCTGTCAGTAGAAGACATGTCCACAGCCTCTCCATCCATCCAAGATGGGCTTGGCTGTTTGTTTGTTTTTTCTGGTATTTTACACTGTTTTAAACAAACATAGTATTCAGAACACAAAGGCACAAAAAAAGCAGTCCACAGAAGTAAAGGATAAAAAAAAAAAATAAAAAAAAATGTCATCATAAGCCTTTATAATGAACCAGAACATTGCAGCTTTTTTTTTATTATTATGGAAGCAGAACCAAGGAAACCCTATAAGCTTAATATTTATGCAGGGACGTTTGTTCCAGTATTGTTTCAATTAAAGAATTTATAAACATTTTTATAAATTGGAAAAAAAAGCAATCTAGAAATGAAAATTTGGTACTTTAATTTAGAATATATTAAATATACATTAAGAGGGTACAGTGATCAGTTTTATTAATAAAATATTTTGAATGGAAATCTGATGGCCAAGACCTGCAGAAGTTAAGTTCAAATAATAAATAAGGCTTTTCTTTTTCTTGTATGTATGATAGGAATATGGGCACATATATGATTATACATTCATTTTTATTAACTTATTTTTCCTCTTTGTTTTTTGGTCTAAGATGTACATGTGTATATAAATGACTCAGTAATGTTTTGTTACTTTTTGATTTTGTGGTAGTAGTTCTGAGGGGTGTGTGTGTGTATGTGTGTGTGTGTGTGTGTGTGTGTGGGGGGGGGGGGGGTGTAATTTGTAATGTAAAAAAAAAACGTATCTTTGTGTTTGTTTTGTGTTTAAGAAGAGATCTAAAAAAAGAAATGAAAATTTGAATTTTTTTTTTTTTTTTTTTTTTTATCAAAAAAGGTTTTGAGAATTACTTTTATTTCTCAGATCATATTTCAAACATTTACAGTGCTGCTTGAAAGTTTGTAAACCATCCAAACATGGCCATTGTTTTCTAAAGAAAAATTATAATCATGTAAAATGAACATCCAAAGCTCAAATTGTAATGCGGACCTTCCAGATAAGGAACACAAAGAAAAAAAAGATGCATCTTTTTCTTATTTATTCAACAAAAGTATTTTATCTGTCAAAGACAGAAAATATGCCAAGTGCAAAAGTATGTGAACTCTTTCAGTTAGTACCTTGTGGCACCGCCTTTTGCAGCCATTACTTCAACTAAACGTCTTCTGTAACCACAAACAAGTGTCTCACATCTGCTTTTTGGGATTTTTGTCCACTCCTCCTTGCAGAACTCTGCCGGTTGAGAGATGTTGGAGGGACATCTGGCATGTACTGCCCGTTTCAGATCTTGCCACAGCATTTCTATGGGATTGAGGTCTGGACTTTGACTGGGCCAATCCAGAGTGCAAATCTTCTTTCTCTTAAGCCATTCTTTGGTACTTTTGCTGGAATGCTTTGGGTCATTGTCTTGTTGCATAATCCATTTCCGTCCCAGCTTCAACTCCCTGACTGATGGCAAGAGATTCTGATCAAGAATTTGTTGATAGCCCTGGGAATTGACGGTTCCCTGGATAATATGGAGTCGTCCAGGTCCAGAGGCAGAAAAGCAGGCCCAGATTTTCACATTTCCACCACCGTGCTTCACTGTTGGGAGGAGGTTCTTCTCTTTAAATTCAGTGTTTACTTTTCTCCAAACATGGCGCCTGTGATTGTGGCCAAATAATTCAATTTTGGACTCATCCGTCCAGAGAATGGACTTCCAGAAAGCCTCTGGTTTGTCCAAGTGTTCTCTGGCAAACTTTAAACGTGCAGCTTTGTTCTTTCTTGAGAGCAGAGGCTTCCTTCTAGCAACTCTCCCATGAATGCCATGTCTATTGATATTTCGCCTGATTGTAGACGCATGTACATTTATCCCAGACGCTGACAGAGAGGTCTGCAATTCTCTGGAGGTGATGCGTGGGTTGGCCTTTACCTCCATCATTATTTTTCTGGTGCTTCTTTGTGAAAGTTTTGACGGCCGTCCACATCTGGGCAGAGTTGTAGTGATGCCTAGTGCCCTCCATTTGTAAATGATTTGTCTTACAGTGGATGGATGAAGCTGGAATCTTTTGGAGATGGTCTTATAGCTTTCCCCAGTCTGATGGGCTGTCACCACCTTCTTCTTGACATCCTCAGATGTCTCCCTTCCTCTCGGCATTGTTGATCTCGTCTTTATGCCTTGACACAACAGTGGTTTGTTTGGTTTCGCCTCCCTTTTAACCAGTGCACCTCCAAACTTTTCCCAAGGACGTCTCATTTGATTGATCTGCTTAATTGATTACTCAAGCACTAACATGTGCTTCACCTGAGTCTTTTACCTGATTGTCTTTACCAGTGCAGCTGTGGTTCATTTACTTTTGCAGATGCTCTGATTCCGTTTTTCATTTAGTTTGCTTTCAACTCCCACATTTTCCTCAAAACAAATGAATGGAATTGATGAACATAAACCTGACATTTCATATACAAAAACTGGTGATGAAAAAATAAGTAAATCATGGTAAAAATAAAGAAAAATCTAAACTGCTCAACTAGTTCACAAACTTTCAAGCAGCACTGTATTTCTAATTTTTTTTTTTTTTACATGCTATAGAATGATGATGGCTCAGTGGCCATCAATCTATGGTGGACAAACAAATAGACCTGCTGTAGCGAACCCGCTTGATTTCTTAAGTTCTATCGCTGCATATTGTGAAGTCCTCCATCATATGCATAGCATAAGTTAGCATAATAATGGCCTTTGGCTTTACGCTCCAAGTAGTTTAGAAATGGAGGCATCATGCCTAAGTGAGGTCTAAATATTTTCACCAAGTCGTTGAGCCATTGAGGAGGTGGCCACAGATAGCCGGCTAACACCTACAGTGCTATAATGTGCCTATTGCTAGGTGAGCCCTGAACAGTCTAAACTCTACTGTATGGAGCTAAATTGTGACCATTAAGTTTAAAAACTTTTTTTAAACTGAAGAAAAAAGGATTTAAAACTGCAAGCCTATTTTTGAAACAACTCGTTTTCAGGGTTTATACAGGAATGAGTTACTCTAATTTAATGCTTTTTAATGCTCTTACAAATAATTTTAATGCCATCAACAGGTACCCATGAGTCTCATTTATATAAATATATATATAAAAATAAAACAGCGAAATCCTTTGTCATCTTTACTGTCGACAGGCTGCAGCCATGTCCTGAATTTCCAATTTTCCAGCCACTTTTGTTGTAATTTGCATTTTCCCTAACTCTAGCTTTATCTTCGTCTCCAGTTTCTTTTCCGATCGTTTCAGGCTACGATCAACCGGAAGCAGTTTCGCGCAGACACACTGAACCAGTTATATCTGATATAATACCGGTATATCTGATGAAATTGTTTTTATAAACATTTTTTTTAATAAAGCACTTTAAATGCCACAATAATCACATTTAATGAATTTTAATGCCAATTAAGGCCTTAATAAAAAAAAAAAATAGTTAAATGACTTTTAATGACCTGCGGAAACCCTGTTTTTCATTCTCGTTTTAAACTGCTGTTCCCTCAGTGTGAGGGCGGAACTTGGATGACGTGGAGTGTGGAATGATTTTGCCCGTTGACACGAAGAGATTAGGTATAAACCCAGCGCCATTTTGCCAAAGCTATGTATTTTAATTGGTGTGTTCAATTGGGTGAACACAACTTTTTAAAAGCCGTTTATGAAAAGATACCTTGTCCGTCTTTGTGTGGACTAGGCCTCAGTGTGAAACTGAATTACATTGGATCAAAGTACTACACAACCCAACTGAAGAGGAAACTGATTCTCATCTTATAAAAAAATAAATACTTTTATAGATTAACAGAATCACATCATTTACCAGCTAAATATTCTGTCTCGTAAAAACTAACTCACTTTTCTTTGGATAAAGGGGAAAAGGATGCAGCCATCTTTATTTGATCATTTTTGAAAAAACACTCTGCAAGAGGCCGAGGTAGAAAACAAAGAGAATTTAGTCGTTTAATTCTTTAATTTTACAAAAATTCCAGAGGTTTCTCCTCCTAACTCCGTCACTGAAGAAATAATAAAAAAACCTAAAAAAAACAAACAAAAAGGTAGAGATGGATTCACCCCCACCCCCACTGAGTCTCTGATCCTCCGATCCAATCAGGAACTACTTCTTGGCGTAGGTGATCCTCATGGCGCAGGTGGCTGTGATCCTAAAGCCCTGCAGAGCATCTTTGGCCACGCCCGCCTGTGTTTCACCCTCAAACTCCACGAAGGCGATGTCGTGTTTCCCTGGAACCAGTCGGACCTCTTTGAACCCAGGAAACCTGCAGAGAAACAGAAGTGTGAAGAATTCAATTACATTTATTCATATTGCGCCAAATCACAACATGTCATTTCAAGGCACTTTCCAGTTCACCAGATCATCCATTCAGATTGATTCAAAGTTCTATAAGGAAAACCAGCTGATTGCATCGACTCATTGACTCAAATGCAATCCCTCACACTAAGCATGCTTATAGCGACAGTGGAGAGGAAAAACTCCCTTTTAACAGGAAGAAACCTCCAGCAGAACCAGGCTCAGTGTGAGCGGCCATCTGCTGAGGCCCACTGGGGTTCAAGGAGACAGAAGCAGACATAGAAAAAGCAGCCCATCCAGGAAACACACAGCCATGTCAGAGGATGAAGAGAGCACATCCAGCCAGTCACAGAAACAGGACCACACTGGAAAACAGGCCAAGCTCCAACATCTATAAAGGTTTTGATGGCAGCAGCACAGCTGATATTTCTCTCCAGAACTAAACTGGTGCATAAAGTTCGACGTGTGGGCGGTCCTTAACCTGGTTTCATGGTGAAGGTTTATTGTTAAAGTAAAGGCTTTCTGCCAATAAGGGTGAAGAAAAAAAAAAATAGCAATCAATTCCTCTCCACTGTCGCCTTGTGCATGCTAGCTGCAATCAGTTTAGCTTCCCAAGGTGGATCCCTTCTTACCAGTTAACTACGATTCAACAAATCCCTACACAAGACTTTTTTATATTTATCAATGTAAAAAAAAAAAAAAAAAGTTTTTTCGTCCCTGGCTAGAAGCTCACTCAGCTGCTGAGCTCACAGACAGAACCGACCTCTCTAGCTTACATCACACCATCAATAGAAAACGTGAACAAAAGGCAGAGGCGGCCATTCGTCTGATGAGGATTGAAAAATGCCTGATTGTCCTAAAACTAATTAAACAAACATTCACTTTGTCCTCTCCACCCCTTCCTTTTTGCAGCCACATCGTCTTTGTCCATTTTAGATAATGTTGGCGTCATAGCGCAGAGAACCAACAGCATTTCCTCGGTAACAGACCTTGGTTCCCTATCTGTCCATGTGAACAGCACCCTTCCCTGAACTATCCACTACAGAACGGACCGCTGTACGGATTTCAGACCCAAAAACACCAAAAGTAAACCGCCCCGCTAAAATGAACCAAAACCAACCAAAATGGTGTGGCATAATTGTTTTTGTTTGGCCATCATTTTGATTAAAGCTTTCAGAGGTCACCAAAAGTCAACTAGCTGCCAGATAAAACCAAAATGGTGGCACTCAGCTACGTCTGAGACACAAAACATTTAATCTGACCTGCATTTGTTTTAGTTATTGACCAAAGACAACAGATGATGTGTGGAAAACAAAATTATGCCGTTTTGTTTTTACGTCTCCGAGAGAAAAATGTCCTTTCTACTGGTGGAGGACGCAACAAGCTTTAGGAGGTAGAAGAAGAAAGGCAGTGTGGCGGTTCTGGGTGCTGTGATGTGGACTCACTGGTTGAAGAGCATGGACAGCATCATCTCGTTGGTCTCTTCAGGGAGGTTATTGAGGAAGAGGATGTGGTTCGGTGGGTTGTCCGGAACCTGAGGAGATTAACAGGAGACACATTTTATCTGAAACTGCTCTGGTGTCCGTTTGCATTTAGCCCTCCTGACTCAGGACCCAGTAGAACCTCTTTTGGCTGCAGCAGGTTTGAACATCTACAGACTGACAGTTTCCTCCTCTCAGTGTTTAAGTCAGGCCACAGATAGTCTGGGTTTTAGGCTGGGCTTTGACTAGATCGTTCTAATGAATGTGTGTTGCCTTTCAAGCCTGTAATTCTTGGATGTAAATGATTAAGTTCAGTTCTGATCTCCTCCCATCAGATCATTTCCCTCTACATGTTTCTTTCCTTAAAGGAATAGTACACCCAAAACATGATTAGCCTTCATTTTCTACTCACCCCCATGCTGAACAACACTCTGGAGTACTTTTTTGATATCTCAAATGCATCTGGAGATCTGGGAGGCTTCTTACTGTCTGCTGACATTCAAATAATGGAGGTCTATGGTACCCGAGGCAGAAAGGTCCATAAAAGTCCACAAAAAACGTGTCAATATTCCTCCATACTGCTCGTCCAATGTATTCCAAGTGTCCTGAGTGGGTAGCGTCCATAATTTACTCGAAACAAAGTCATTTAGAATGTTTTTAGAGCATAAACAGTAGTGTATAGGATTTCCTAAAAGCGAGTTCACGAGTCTACGGAAACCACGGCAGACCAAACCAGATGAAAGTGCGCATTCAGCTCGGCAAAGAACTCATGCTCTTCCTCAACACTGAAGTCCTCAGACATTTTTCTTTCATTGTTTCTTTCTTTGCACAGGTAAACAGCAAATTTCTTCTTCTACGCTTGGATTATCGGCAGAGCAGACGCTGAATGCGCACTTTCATCTGGCTTGGTCTGCCGCGGTTTCCGCGCTTTTAGGAAATCCTATACAGTACTGTTTATGCTCTAAAAACATTCTAAATGACTTCGTTTCGAGTAAATTCTGGATGCTACCCACTCAGGACACTTGGAATATATTGGACGAGCAGTATGGAGGAATATTGACACGTTTTTTGTGGACTTTTATGGACCTTTCTGCCTCGGGCGCCATAGACCTCCATTATTTGAATGTCAGCAGACAGTAAGAAGCCTCCCAGATCTCCAGATGCATTTGAGATATCAAAAAAGTACTCCAGAGTGTTGTTCAGCATGGGGGTGAGTAGAAAATGAAGGCTAATCATGTTTTGGGTGTACTATTCCTTTAAGGCTCAGATTTATGTGGATCTCTGCAGCTCCCCCGGAGTTGCCATGGTCTTCTTGGCTGCTTCTCTCATGAATGCTCTCAGATTCTATGGAGCTAAATTGCAGCCAAGATGTTTGTTCAGAAAAATTTTTTTAAACTGAAAAAAAAAAAAAAAGGAACCAACAACCACACTGAAAAAAATTTTCAGATTGAAGTTTTTACCTTAGAGTTTCAAACCAAATCATTCCACAGCGTGTGAGCTAAGCCCAGCCCCTCGATGCTACTTTCACACCGAACGTGATTTGAGCTGAAAAAGCATCCAGTTTACCTGCAAAGTCTACGGTTGACGCGTATTAAAAGTAGGGGTGTGCAAAATAATCGTCATGACGATGCATCGCAATTCTAATTTTTGTGATCTGCTGCATTGATTCTTGATGCCAAGTATCGATTCTTAATTAACAAAAAGGAATAAATTAAATACATGAATGGTTGCCACACATCAGCCAAAAACAAGTGGAATTCAACTTTCAGTCCAGTAGATGTTGCTGCGGATACTGCGATGAGTCATTTATAAACAAAACATGGAGACTAAGGGTGTGCAAAACAATCGTCATGACGATCCATCGCAATTCTAATTTTTGTGATCTACTGCATTCTTGAAGGCAAGAATCGATTATTAAAAAAAAATAAATGAACAAATAAAATACATGAATGGTTGGCGCACATCAGCCAAACCCAGTGGAATACAACTTCCAGTCCAGCAGATGTTGCTGCGGATGTGTTGACGCCCGCTGCTTTGTGTCACAAGCATGTCCGGCCGTGGGATACTGTGACGAGTCATTCGTAAAAAAAAATATGGAGGAGACTGAGAAAATTCACCCCCCGGCTCCATCACATTTCAAGTAAGCTGCTTTGATGCATTTAGGCTTTAAAAACAAAGAATGTAAAAAACGAAATTCATATGACGCATGTAATTTGCAAAAGGAGAAACATACATTTGAATGTTTTCATTTCTTTGGTTTAAAGGACCACTGAGGCCATGTGAACGGCACTGATTATCCTTATTTTGTTATTTTAAGTTTTATAAATCCTAAGATCTTTTTGTCAGTGTGTCCACGCCAGTAACAGTAATATTTGTGTCCAGTATTTGTTTTCATGGCAACACCTCCAAAAGTCATTTCAATAAATACAGCTACACTATATTGCCAAAAGTATTTGCTCACCTGCCTTGACTCACATATGAGCTTAAGTGACATCCCGTTCCTAATCCATAGGGTTCAATATGACGTCGGTCCACCCTTTGCAGCTAGAACAGCTTCAACTCTTCTGGGAAGGCTGTCCACAAGGTTTAGGAGTGTGTTTATGGGAATTTTTGACCATTCTTCCAGAAGCGCATTTGTGAGGTCGCACACTGATGTTGGACGAGAAGGCCTGGCTCTCAGTCTCCGCTCTAATTCATCCCAAAGGTGTTCTATCGGGTTGAGGTCAGGACTCTGTGCAGGCCAGTCAAGTTCATCCACACCAGACTCTGTCATCCATGTCTTTATGGACCTTGCTTTGTGCACTGGTGCACAGTCATGTTGGAAGAGGAAGGGGCCAGCTCCAAACTGTTCCCACAAAGTTGGGAGCATGGAATTGTCCAAAATGTCTTGGTATGCTGAAGCATTCAGAGTTCCTTTCACTGGAACTAAGGGGCCAAGCCCAGCTCCTGAAAAACAACCCCACACCATAATCCCCCCTCCACCAAACTTTACACTTGGCACAATGCAGTCAGACAAGTACCGTTCTCCTGGCAACCGCCAAACCCAGACCCGTCCATCAGATTGCCAGATGGAGAAGCGCGATTCGTCACTCCAGAGAACGCGTCTCCACTGCTCTAGAGTCCAGTGGCGGCGTGCTTTACACCACCGCATCCGACGCTTTGCATTGCACTTGGTTATGTATGGCTTGGATGCAGCTGCTCGACCATGGAAACCCATTCCATGAAGCTCTCTGCGCACTGTTCTTGAGCTAATCTGAAGGCCACATGAAGTTTGGAGGTCTGTAGTGATTGACTCTGCAGAAAGTTGGCGACCTCTTCGCACTATGCGCTTCAGCATCCGCTGACCCCGCTCCGTCAGTTTACGTGGCCTACCACTTCGTGGCTGAGTTGCTGTCGTTCCCAAACACTTCCATTTTCTTATAATACAGCTGACAGTTGACTGTGGAATATTTAGGAGCGAGGAAATTTCACGACTGGATTTGTTGCACAGGTGGCATCCTATCACAGTTCCACGCTGGAATTCACTGAGCTCCTGAGAGCGACCCATTCTTTCACAAATGTTTGTAAAAACAGTCTGCATGCCTAGGTGCTTGAATTTATACACCTGTGGCCATGGAAGTGATTGGAACACCTGATTCCAATAATTTGGATGGGTGAGCAAATACTTTTGGCAATATAGTGTATGTATGGATTCAGTTGCTTTCAGTTATGTATCAATTGAAGACACTATCCAGATCATACCCAGCCAGTCAGCCACTGGTAATGTCTGTATCTTTTTCTTAGTGTTCAGGGAAAATATCGCAATGCATCGCAATATTTCAAGTATCGTAATGCATCGTGATAGAATCGCATCGTGGCATGTGAATCGTGATTCGACTCGAATCATGACTTCTTTGCCAATACCCACCCCTAATGGAGACTGAGAAAATTAGCCCAGCTCCATCACATTCCAAGTCAGATGTTGGAATGCATTTTGGCTTTGAAAACAAAGAATGTAAAGACTAAATTGATATAATGTTTCCATTTCATTGGTTTATAGGACCACTGAGGCCATGTAAACTGCACTGTTATTTTAAGTTTTATAAATCTTAAGCACTTTTTGTCAGTGTGTCCACGCCAGTAACAGTAATATTTGTGTCCAGTATTTGTTTTCATGGCAACACCTCCAAAAGTCGTTTCAATAAATACAGCTATGTATGGATTCAGTTGATTTAAGTTATGCATCAATTGAAGACACTATCCAGATCATACACAGCCAGTCAGCCACTGGTAATGGCTGCATCTTTTTCTTACAGTGTTCAGTGAAAATATCGCAATGCATTTACATATTTCAAGTATCGTAATGCATCGTGATAGAATGGCATCGTGGCATGTGAATCGTGATTCGGATCGAATCGTGACTTCTTTGGCAATACCCACCCCTAATTAAAAGGTCCAACAGCAGATCTCAAGCAGCAGTAGCAGCTCATCTTGAAGCATCTGAACAGCGCCTCATGAGCATTTTAGCATCTGAGATGCGTGACTCGCTTCACAGCAGCAGATGATACAGTTAAAAATATTTGAACTTTTGCTGCTTGACGCACAACAACAACCAATTAGAGAACCTGATCTAGGAAGCTGGCAGGGAGATGGACAGCGCTGTTCATGCAGAGCTGTTAGCATAGAGACATCAGTAACAGATTTTTTTTTTTATATATATATATATATATATATATATATATAAATATAACAAAAAAAGGCTAACAAAAAAGCCAAATGACCCCCATTTCAAAGGGGTGGACCCTTTGTAGATATATTGTTAATAGGTGGAAACCGGCCATGACCATATTAATGCAGTAAAGCTTTTTTTTCTTTTCTTTATTTTCTTTCTATTCTATTTCATTTCTATTGTACTTTTTTATATTTACTTATTATTTTCTATTTAATTTTTATTTCCATTGGTGCTGCTTATTTAATTACTAACTACATTTATGTTTGTATGTTACTTATGTTTAACCATGTGACCTACTTTAGTTGTAAGCCTAACTTGTTGAACATACTTTCAAAGTTTTGTTCTTTTTTAGTAAACCATATAGAGCAGCAGCCTGAATGTGGGCTTGTATGTCTATGTGAGAAAGAAAAAAAAAAACAAAACAACAAGGCTTTGTTGGGCTACTGTATAAAACCTTGAACTCCATTCTATTTCTTTTTAAATTTAAATTTTCAGACATTTAAATTGAAAAATTCAAAAGCAGGCGGCGGCCATCTTACCTGGACTGCAGGTGTCTGCGGCGCTGTCGACATCGCCTGCAAAGTAAACAGGAAGGAGTGAGCAAACTGCTCCCAGGTGGACCGTGTGGATCAGAACTAAGCGGCACTGATGCGAGCTCTTAGGATGACAGATGACCCGTTAAAGACTCAGACCCATCAGCCGGTCACTGGTCAGTCACTCACCAGCGCTGCTTTCTTAGTGGCATTAGCTGCTGCCGCAGCCTCTTGAGCCTTCTTCTTCTTCTCCCTCTTCTTCTCCTTGTCACTGAACGTTCCCTTCATCTTGGCGATAACCTCAGAGTCGGTCTTGGCGTACTGTATCCTCTGGAAGGAAGCGAGACATACATTAAAGCTTATGTCTTTGGAACAGGCGTCGGCAGGGCGAGAGGAGGCGACGTACCATGGGCTTGTTGTAGAAGGGGAAGCCCTGCAGCTGCCTCAGAGCGTTGGTGGCGGCCGTAAGCTCCTTGAAGACCACGAAGGCCTGACCCCTCATCTTCATGGTCTTCATCGCCACGATCTCCACTATCTGACCGAACTGAGAGAGGAGCGCGTAGAGCGAACGCTTCAGCTCTGCAGAGGAGGAAGGAGGTTATGATCCTGAAGGTCAGAGCTGCTCACTGATACCGGAAGTTTCAGCAGCTACAGAAATGAGTCCGTCTGTTCCGATAGAATCAAATCGGTTCACAGTAATATGACTTCAGCACTAAACTGCTCCATTTTGAAATGTCTGAAGTAAAAGGTAATAAAAACATGAAAGTTTCTCTGAATCGATGGTTGATCTTCAGAATCATCTCTACAGTCAGAGTCGACTTCAACGCTCAGTTGCTTTTAGATCACAGATTTCAGGAGGAATTGTCATCCCTTTTAGAGTCTCCCTGCCCTTTAAGAGCGCATTTGTTCTACAGACCGACTTATTCAGGTTTGTTTAAGGCCAATGTTGAATATTTCGACATTCTAATATGCGTGGCTGATTTTTTTGGGCCGATATTTGAAGCTGTTACCTCTCTATGTTAGTTCCCCCAATTTACATGAAAGTAAATGTTCTACAGATCTCAATTTAAACAAAAATTAAACTTAAAAAACCCTGCCCGCTTTGCATCCGGAAAATCAAAACACATCTGCGTTGTGATTGGCCAGCCAGTTCTAGGGCCTGGGGCATTGATCGAGGCTAGACCAAACTCACCGGCAAAAATGATTTTGGCTGCTGGCGGGTGGGGCTAGTTTACTAAGTTACCCAGTCCTGCAGGTTTTAGAGTTTTTCCTGCTTCCGTACAGCTGATTTCCAACAGAAGTGTGATTGTGGGCGTTGGAAACGATGAATCCAGTTATAAAATCAGTTTCAGCCAATAGAAAACACTCAGCAGAAAATAGAAAAAAAAAAGGCAACATCGGCGCCACAGCTGAAACTTTGGTATTTAAACACAGATGTAAGGGAAACCAGCAGCAGATGCAAACTGACCTTCTTTCTTGACCTTGTCGTTGATGTTGTTGATGTAGATCGTGTGATTGGGTCGAATATCCATGATGGAAGCTGTGGAAACAAAAAGAGAAACCTGCAGTCATGCTGCGGGCTGAGAGGCAAACAGGACCAGAACCGCTGTTCTTAGGCTACTTCCATCCACTTGAACCCTTTTCAAAGTCAATGAAAACAGAACTTAAACCCAAGTTAGATTTATGTGTGTCTTTATTTGTCTCTGATCTGTTATTGGGTGAATAAAACAGCAAAACCAACATGAAAGAAAATGAAGAATAAGTGATGCATCAGAGCTTAATCACTGACGATTGTATAACACTAATTTATACTTCCCAACCAGGTCGTCTGCACAGGTGTTGCAGTGACCACAGAGATGTCCCCGCCCATTCCGCAGACACCTCTCCCAAACTGTAGGTGACCGCAGACAGTGCCGTAGATAGGAGGCCTCTGATTGGTCGATCTACATCCGCTCTACACTATGCGTATTTCCTGTTTGGTACCTTACTGGCTTGTTTTTTTTTTGTACGACCGCCATTGTGGAAAACAACTTGTGAAGATGGACCAGCTAGAAGAGCGAGGTGCGCGAGAACGCTGGGACCCTTTTTACACCTGGATCCCCGCTCTCTTTCACCCTCACGTCCCTCTGTTGTCAGACAAACTTGCCCCCACTTCCTCACCGCCTCGGCCACATCTAGACCCACAGCTAGTTCCTGATTGTCCCTCTTGGGGTGGAATAACAGCGCAGACCATGCTTTAATATTGAGCATAAAGCAAAAATATCTTTGACAAGCTCACTGCAACTCACTGCAGCAAGAGGATAACCAGCCATGAAACACCCAGAACAAAGGGAGGAGATGATCATCAGGATGGAGGTCCTTTAATACCATTGCTGCTGCAAAGAACACTTTTTAAATGGAAATAAATACAAAAACAATCCAGAAATGAAAAAAATATATATATATAATTTTTAAAAGAAAGTAGCATTGTAACTTTGCTTTCTTCTCAAATTTTTATTTTTTTTTCCAAATAGGTCTTCATATTTTTCTTTTCAAACTAATTTACCCAAATTTTCTTTATCTGATTTGAAGAGTGAATTTAATGAATTTACACCTTTTCAAAATAAAAGACAGATTATTAGTACTGCAACTAATCATTAAATTGCTAATTGATTAATCTGCCAATTATTTTTTTAATCGGTTAATCGATTGATAGTGGATAAGAAAAGATTTATTAAGGAATATTTTTTTACAGAATCTAAACCAGGTAAAACTAAAACTATTCCACTTGAGGGATTCTGGATGAACAAAAAACATTTTTCTCTATTAAATGCAAGATGTTTTTATGTTCTTAAAATTTTAGTATAATTACTGCTCTAAGTGGGTTGCTTTATCAGCTAAAGGCATGTTATAGAGTCTCTCTATAAACATTTACAATTTATCATTAGTTGATCATTTCAATAATCAGTTAATCACAATTAACTGCTTCAGCTCTATAGATCACATTATTTTTACTTCTAGTCCAAAAGAACGGCTCGTTCTGGACACATTGACCAATAAAAATATTGCTGACCAATACAAGAAAATAGTGCAATTCAAACCCAATGAACACATGAAAAATGTTATAAAATAAATGTTTTGAAGACAATAAAACATAAACATAGTGATCAGCTGATGACCAGGACCTGGAGGCAGCATCATCTCAGTTATTTGCTCAACTAAACAAGAAATAAATGTTTCTGTAGAAAACAAACTACTTTACGTGGAATAATCTGCCCAATCCCAATGCTTGTATTTCATTTAACAATTATATGAGTAAAAGTTAACGTTAACTAAATATTACGATAAAAAAAAGTTCATAAATGGATGTTTAAGCCCCGTTTAATTACAATTTCATTCAGCTGTAGCTCATGATGCTAGCATCTGTTAGCTCTATGGCTAACAACTACGATTTTAATCCCTTCTGTTGTAGCGGTCAGCTTTGAACTCTTGGCAGGATATCCATCCAGCTCCTCCATAGATGTGGGGACAGTTGAAATATTATAAAAATGAGTTAAATGAGTAAATAAAACTCACCTGTTCAAATGTAGACAGAAGCCACACTGCTTTCAGCGCCCCCGGTCTTCTTCTTGTTCAACCGGCAGTTAACAGCTACGCTACAGACGGTTTATCGCCCCCTTATGCTCCGGAGGGGAAGGACACACAACACAGGACACCGAGGGGTACATCCGGCTAGGCGAGAAATATGTCTCATTTTGGGAACATTCAGGTGTAACACTAGCAAAAACTAGATAAAAAAAGCTTATATCTGTAAACAAGAATAATGAATAATGTATTAAAAACAACTCTTTTAAAGTTAAGCTGTACAACAGAAGATAAAAAGAACATATTAGAAAGAAAATGCTTCATGGAAATTTGTAAAAATACATTTATATATATATATATAGCAATGGAGAGTATGTAAAGACACACTCCTGGAGAAAAACTAGATCCCGCTTGATAAAAAAAAATTATAATCAGATGATGATTGTAATAGTAAATAAAGCAATATATGCAATATCCAATATGCAATGATTACAGGGAGTTATATATTTAAAAGGTCTTTAGATGTACGGATGTACGGAAAAAAAAAATCTCACATCCACTAGAGTTAATTTCTAAGATAAGCTTTAATTTAAATTTATTAGAAAATATACAAAGTCAAAAGGAGCCAAAATAAAATATCATCCACAACTTTAGTTCACTACTTCCAACCTCACCCGCTTTAAATACAAGATGGTGTCAAATCCTGACTCTGCTTTATGAAGTCAAGATTAATCAGACCTGTTATGGTTCGTAGTTTCCTATGCTGGTCTGAAAGGAGAAGCACATTTTCTCTTGTTTGGATCTTGCAATGGGGTAAGATGGTTGTCAGTAAAAATGTCTGAATGTGTCAAGATAAGTAATTATACCTCAAGAAATTTAAAATTTGTATTTAGTCCTTGTTGTCATCTCATGCATAGGCTTATGTGTGAGATTAGATGTTTAATTGATGAGAATATAAAATTATGAATACAAATGCAAGTTCTGAGTTCAAGCCCCACTCCCACAGACTCTGGGTCCCTGAGCAAAGACCCTTAACCCCACACTGCTCCCCGGGCGCCACACAATGGCAGCCCTCTGCTCCCCAATGGGATGGGTTAAATGAAGAGAGTTAATTTCGCTGCTCTGTACTTGTGACAGTGTAATGGCAATATAAGCTGTAAAAAAATAAAACAAAAAAACACAAGTACAGTCACAAATTCCCAGGCAAAAATTAGAAATGAGTACAAAACACAAATTTATCGGTACAAATTAGAAATGTACAAATGCAATTTATGAGAACAAATTAAAAATGTACTCGTACAAATCTATTTTACGAGCCCAAATCAATTTTTTGAATACAAATCACAAATGTATGGATGAAAACTACAAATTTACAAGTAGAAATTAAAAATTTACAAATACAGACCACAAATTTGAAAGTAAAAATTAAATTGGAGTATAGATAGATTCTTCTTGTAAAAATCTCAGATTTCTTAATTTTCAATAATTTACTTTGACAAATTCAGACACCTACGCATACATGTTTATTGACATTTTATTTAACCCATAAATTTCAGACCGAAAAGTGGTAAAAAAAAAAAAAATAAAAAATAAATAAAAAAAAAAAACTGTAAAGATTTATTTACTAATTCAGGAAATTTCATTATATCCTAAGCAGAATGAAGCATCCTCAGTTTCATGCAGTTCAATCAGGGAACCCAAATCAATTATTAAATGCATCAATTTTGTTGTTCTAGAAAAAACAAACAACAACAAAAAAAAAACGATTATGATTTAGAGATTTTTTCCTTTGGTGACCACTAGATGGAGATGTTACATCTCCTTTCCAGTGCTTTTAAACAACTTCAGCACATGAGGCATTGAGATTATTTCAAAGCTTATTGGAATCTAGCATGAAGAAAAAAAAAGCTTTTTTTTCATTATCAAGTATCCGTTCATCAAGGGGATCTGAGTGCATCCTATTAGAAAAACTATTAACTACAGTCTTTTGAGATCAGCAGATCAGAGACCTAATAGATTTATTAGTTAGGGATAATTTTATTCTGACCACACAGAATATATATTTAGCAAGTATTCATTCCAATTTAATAAAAAAAGAATTAAAAATCTAATATGTTGCAGAAAGTCAACTACTGAAGTAATATTCTACTGATGGGTTTTAATATGATAGAGAACTTTCCACTGAACCAATGCAGTTTGTTCAAATAATACCAGTTTACAACAGAGATAAAAATCTATCTAAGAAAATTCGGCTTATTTCATTCAGTCACTGACTTTGCAGAATGAACTCCTCCTGGATGAGCATGTAAGGCAAGGTTAGTTTATTTCTATGGCACATTTCAACAGCAGGACTAACATAAAGAAAATAAAAAATAAAAGCACACCGCAGTGGCATAAGGGTGATTAAACAGTTAATAATCATGAATAATTAAATAAATAGTCACAATTATTTATATATGAAAATGAAAGCAAAGTTTGACTGAAAACATAACTAATGAAGTTCGGATGGCAAAGGTCAAAGGTCACTTTAAATAAATTCATCTTTAATCTGGGTTTAAAGAGACTGTGAGTTTCAGAGTTTTTCATAGTTTTTGAGGATTTTATTCCAGATTAGTGGAGCAGAAAAACTAAAAGTTGCTTCAACATGTTCTGGCTGTAGATACACTGCCAAACGGTCTGTAATGTATTTTGGAGAGAAGTCATTCAGATGTTTCTAGAAAAACAGAAGGATTTTAAAGTCTAGTCTCTGAAATACTGGGAGCCAGTGGAAGAACTTAAGAACTTGACTCATGTTCTCCACTTTCTTAGTTCTAGTGAGGATGCAGGCAGCAGCATTCTGGTTCAGCTGCAGCTGCTGATCCACTTCTTAGACAGACCTGTGAGGACACCACTGCAGGGATCAATTCTACTAAAGATGAACAAAGCAGGAATTAGTTTTTCAGCAATATTCCATAAATTCTGGAAATGTTCTCTAGGTGATAGAACGTCAACTTTGTTCCTGTCTTTATGAGCCTCTGAAGGTTCAGCTCTGAGTCCATCTCTACACCCAGATTTAAAGCCTGATTGCTGGGTGAACTGAAGCTGGGTGCTAACTTTTAAACTCGCTTTCTTTAGTCCAAAAACTACTATTTCAGTTTATTTCTGATTCAGTTGAAGATTTTGTACATCTATCATTATCCATTTTAATATTTTCAACTTTCTATTATGTCAGAGTGTAATAATTCATATAAGGTTTTAAATGGGGTTCGGCTAGATTCCCAGAAAGAAAAGCTGCAACATCCAAAATGGAATCTCTGAATCAGATAGCTAGATAACTGAAAGTGTCGAACAAATTCGCCCAAACCGTAAACCAACCCTACCCCTAAAGCCAGGTTTCCCCCCAAAAGCTTCTAAATCATGAACACAGCCGACCTGGTTTCCAGGACGCCACCGGGGCAACCAGCAGTCGAATGACGATATGCGGCTAAACATGTCATCACTGATCAAAACCTAGAGGGGACTAGAGAAAATGTAACCGTGCCCACAAGCCAAATTCTCACAGTATTTGTGAGTATGCACAAGGATTCCACTTTGTCCCACTTCAACCATTCTAGACTGATCCAAAAAGTTAGCCATGATGAAAGCCGTGTGAGCTGCCAAACCCGCAGGCAACCCAAAACAAACATGACCATGTAGGGGAGGGGGGCGTATGCTTAGCTGCTGCTATTACATCTGTTAGGTCAGAATCAATGACTTCAGCTTTGAAAGAAGAACAGCAAAGGCGTGAAAGTGTAAACTGTTGTTTTTTCTCATGACGTCTGCTCCTATTTCATTTGTTAGCATGATTGGTAACAAAACCAATTTTGGTAGGCGGGAACTTCAATTCAACCCTATAGGTGTCCTGAGGTCCTGCTGAATGGCAGGACCTCCTTACCCACAACCGGTTTATTTTGAACCAAAACTGAAAAGGAAAACTTGCACACCAAAGCAAGACTAATTTGGGGATCTTACATTGAACTAGCTATCGTTACCGCCAGCGTGAATAACTATTGCTCTGTAATTTAGCTATCCTTCGCCAGCAGTTTCAGGGAAACTTGCTCTGGCCCCTGGAAAACATTTAACTATGATCGCTGGGGCCACTGACATCACATTTTGATTAGGGCCAAATGCCTCAGTGGTATTCTCCTCATTGATTTTCTCTGAGCGAGGAAAACCTGTTAAAAGCGTTGACAGTTGATAGATCACCCATGGGCTGGGACTAAAGGCCATTGAGTCCCACCACCTTAGTACCCAACCTAGATCTGAGGCAGGTGACCGCCTCCCCAGCCCCACAAGGCTAAAGGAACCAACATGTAGAACCAAGAGACCTAACGGCCAGTACAGATCAGCTGGCTAAGGTGTACACAGATGAATCCGACATATCTTGCTCAGAGCATGTCAGAAGGCTCAGAACATAGGACCCAGAATTGTGTGTAAACATGCGGCTGCTCGTCAGCTGAGGCGGGCTCACTGGATTCTCTGCAGGAATAGAGACTCAGGTTAGTGACTGCAGAACTCAAACGGAGAACGACAATGAGCATGAAAGCCACCAATCTGGCAAAGAGCCCAGAATAAGGAGTGAAGTCCAGAGGAGCATTTTTCCGTCGCTAGTTACTGAGCCGGAATCAGAGATCAAGGAGAGAAGAGGAGCAATGACCTTCAGCAGCCAGAGCACACAGAGGACCTGAAGGATCCAGAGGGACAAATCCAAGCCTTTGTCTGAAGACAGGTCCAAGGTCTACAACAAGGGGAACCCATCTAATGGCCCAGAATCACAGAACAGGCAAACAGAGCAAAACAGGGGCGGCCAAAAATCTGAATTCCGTGTGCAGAAACAGGTCAGGATCGGGTAGAACTAAACACAACCGAGAACGCTAGAATTAGTCTCGCTTGGAGCTCGAATAATCTGCCGCCAATAGCTGGGAGCCGTGGCTTAAATAGCAGTGGGAACAGGTGGATCTGATGAGAGATAATGAGCGCAGGGCGGAGCAAAGCAGATGAGAGAAAAAAGTAGTAAAACCCAGCCTATGGTGCCAAGATCATGACAGAGCAAACTGTCCCTCTGCTTAAGTAATCTCTGATAGTATCATTCCTCAGCCTATGACTTTCACTTCAGCTGCCATGAAGTGCATGAAATGAAAAAAAAAAAAAAATAGGTTGAACTGACATCAACTCCATGAACAAACAAAGGCGTAAGCTAGAAGCAACTAGACTTTTCTTTATTTCTGAAGAGCTTTTAGCATCTATCAGACAGAACTAACAAAGACTCCTGAATGGATGTCAACATGTCTTAAAAAAAACTGAGCGGAAGCCTGCTTGGCTCTGATTTAAAACCGTTTTGTGGCTGTCATGAGGATGGAGAATTTAAACAGGTATTAACTCTGTGGTAACTGCCATAGAGGAACCCTATCAAATATCATGATCCTACAGATCAGTGCAAGACGTGGTGATATTTGCTCTTCTATCTGCAGCATCTCTTAACACCTGAACAACAACAACAGCTTTGCACTGCTATTGTTCCCGGATTACAGCCCCACCTTTAAAACAACCAGTCTGCTAAAGATGACCGCTGAGCCGGCTGAGCTGGAACTGGATTCTGGACTTTCTCATAAACGGACCACGGCCTGTGAGGATGGGATAGAAGTTCTCTGCTTAGCTTACAGTCAGCACAGCAATCTCACAAGACTGCTGCCTCGGCCCCTAAATTCTTCTCTATATTCACATATGACAATGATATAGCTTCAAAAAAAGGCTGGACTTTATCTGGGTGCTGAAGAAGAGTAGATTTAAGCACCAGGTCTTGACATGAGACATACAGAGGAGATCCTGATCAGCTGCATCATAATGTATAGGAACAACCTCTGGCTGAGAAGAGGAAGCCCCAGTGGGGTTACACTCCTGCAGAAAGGGTCAGAGCATTAGGAAGGACATTCTCCAGGCCGTGAGCATCAGCACACAAAACCAGTATCAGGCTACAGGGCCAGGACATCACAGAGGGAAAATAGCTCACAACAATAACCACTGAGACACCGAACAATTCAATTTAATTCAGTTTATTTCTATTGCGCCAATTCACAACACATCATCTCAAGGTGCTTTACAGTTCAACCAGATCATACAGTCAAATTGATTCAAAGTTTTCTATCTAAGGAAAACCAGTTGATTGCATTGACTCATTGACTTGTAGGCAATCCCTCACACTAAGCATGCTTGTAGCGACAGTGGAGAGGAAAAACTCCCTTTTAACAGGAAGAAAGAATCCACATTAAATCTGGTTCTGCTTAATATTCAGTGTTTTTATGTGGCCTATTTATGTCTGTGATACTCAGAGACTCGCACTAATACTTCATTGCACATGTTTCTAATTTGTTACCATGTCAGTAAAATAGCTGCTGGTTTTCAGCAGTGCAGAGCCAGGCCTCTAATTCTCCCCCTGAAACCCAATTCTATGAAAGCCCATTAACGCTTACATTGTAATGATTATTATTATCATTATTATGAGATAGACTGTTAGTATAACATAAAAAACAGACTTAGCCAAAAAAATGTCATGACATTTCCATTTCTTAAAGTCCAGCAGTGATCAAAAGTAAACAAATAAATAACTATGAGATTTATAGTGACAAAGTCTTAATGATGAGATTTAGTCATACGTGAGATAAAAAAGGGCATAATTATGACTTTGCAAGTCATAATTATTAATTATTAATTAATTTTAGGAGTAACCTGAAAATGACTGAAATGTAGGCTGATATAATTCATTGAGGTGTTGCACATTTTACAGAATGCTTCCACTGCTGACTCTCCACTTCTTTACACAAAACTAATATCTTGTGCCCTGCATGGTGCCCTGCATAATTATGACTTGCAAAGTCATAATTATCTGATATGAAGTCCTAATAATTACGAGACACAATGTCAGCATTTTAAATTAGTCATAATTATCATATATTATTTAGCATTTTTTTTTTACTTTTAGGTGGCAGAAATGGGCTTCCACACATAGTGAACCATTATCACGTGAGAAAAAAAACCAAAAAACTTGTGAAACAAAGATATCCAAACATAAAGTACAACAACAGAAAATAGGTGTTATAGCATGTTTACGTTACAGAATTACTCAAATACTTTGGAATTAAAATGATTTCAGATGAAAACAAGTGAGTCTTATAGAGACACAGATATCACAGCAAAGACATTTTACCCAAACGTTACATCTTACCCCAAATGGGTCATTAGGACAAAACATTTCACAGATTTGTGTGTAAAAATCAGATTTTAGTTAACTGTTATTAAAAAATGGACATGGACAACACCTTTTTGGGTTTAAAAGAAATACTGGGATATTCCAGACTAATGAGAGTCACAGCGAGGCCTTGTTTGGCCTTCCTCTCCTACCACCTAAAGGCTTCATGTTGCTGTCCATCACAGACGTAACCTGCAAACAGTGGCAATCATGTCTAGGAAAGAGTCAGTGAGCTGTTTAACCCCCAAGCTGTGAGAAAATTACGCTAGCTTAAAAAGAAGTGAAATCTAATCTCCTTTCAGGCAGAGAAACAATATTTCTACCCAAAGAATATTGCCGCTGCCTGAAAGTTTGGGTGCCACTTTAAAAGCACATAAATCATTAGTGTCATAAATAATCCAGTCAATATTATAGAAAACAAAAAAACAAAACTTGTTTGGCTTCATATAATTATAAATATTTGCAAGTATAACAATAAACTAAAATTATAAATACTTTTTTCCCACGATGATCCTGCAAACACATTTCCACCGGTCACTCCATGTCACCACAGATACTGCATAAAATCCACAGAGACGTGTCAGAAATTAGCATAGTGAGCAGTTGGGCATTGGCGCTTTTCTTTCACTGTGAATATCAACCATGGCTTTGGTGAATAAGTCTTTTCTCAGCTAATCTTGCAACAAACTCCCACAGACCGCTGTGATGTCAGAGCAAGTCTGGAAGTTTTCGCCACCATCTGAACGTCTCTGCTGTTGTCTGACTAAAAGGCTCTTCAGAAACATTTGATCCTAGTTGTCATGATGAATAGTTGTTCAGTTTCCTCAGAGGTGGGATAACCATAGACGCCCTGGTTTTAAAATGGACTTGAAGTTTGACTCTTATCATTCATTCACAGTTAGTAAATATTAAACCCAAATAGAAAAAATAAATCTTTTAAATAGATAGTTTTGAGATACTTTCACTGTGCATGCTTGGTTCTCAGCAAATAATCTTGTTTACTCCTAAAGTTGAAGAATGTAGTCGTTTATTCACCCTCAATTCACTTTAACTTTGCCCTGGTCCTTTCAATCCTGCAGCAGATCCACAGTAAAAAAACATTTGAAAGTGTGAAATGTATGATTTCTTTCTCCTGTAACCCATTGCGATCCTTTTTTCTTTTTTCTTTCTTGACTAATGTAAGTGCCTTTAATAGCAGCAAGGCCTCAGACACTCACCCCCACCCTCGTGCATAATGTTGTGGTCAGGCTGTAATGAAACAGAAATTTTGCCCTGCTGCTTGAGGTTGGGTGACAAATAAAATAACCACTGCAGTTTGCCACCATCAGTGTGTGTAAATGGGGAATGACTGAATCTCATGTAAACAATATGGAGTCACCTGTAATTTGAAAAGGTGCACATATCATCTACTACATAACAATGATCATTGTAAAGCAGCTGAGGAATGTCTTGTCACCAGTAAACACTATAATTGAAGATTAGAGAAGAATATTTTCATATATTTAATCCAATTCATTCATTTATTGTTAGGATTCTGTCCTTTGTTTAGGTTTCTTTTTAGTTTCACTGTAATTTTGTATCTTTGTAGTTATTTTCTGGCAGTGTTGTGTTTTTGTGTTACTCTCTGTTTCCCCCTTGTTCCAGTTTCCTTTCCCCCATGGCTCCTTTCTAGCTGTTTCTGTCCACACCTGCTCCCAATTAACTAATTACTCCACTCTTGGTTCTGTCTCCCATATATTATCCTCCTTTGCAGTTCATCAGTGCTGGTTTCTCTCCTTTGCTTTTCTCCCCGTGTGTGTTTTTCAATGCCGTCTCCTGGTTTTCGGTTTCTTTATTTTGTCCCTGGATTTGTGCTTCAGTTGCTTGCAGAATGTAAATTAAGGCTCTGTTCGAAAACCTAGGACGCATCCTTAGAAGACCGGATTCAAAGGCCGATTACGTCATACCGCGGCGCCGAGGTCTGGTCGGATTCCAAGAGTCCTCGTTATGCGGCCTTAAAATGCGTCCTTCTTTTTGCCCGATTTGAAGGACAGGGTCTGATGTATCCTCGCTATCCTTGGATATTCCAGGATTCATTGCGAGACCAAGCAAGCTGTGATCAGAGTAAAGGTTACTTGGCGCCAAACAGTGGTGAAAATTGGAAGTTCAGTTTAATATAATACAAGTCATTTAATAGTTCCGTCTGAGATTAATGAAAAATAGTTGTTTTAATGGTTATTGAGTCAGATATGTGGCGGTAATGTTTGATTTATCTAAAGGTTTTAATCTGTTACTGTGTAAATGGGTTTGGCTGTAATTTAAGGACAGATTCTAATAGATCTACTGTTGGGATCTGGAGAAATTCCACCTGTCTCCAGCAGAGTTCGCTGTGGATCCTCCTGAGCTGAGCCTTCAACACACCTGAAGCCCATCTCATCATCAGGAGGATCCTCCACTATATAAGCAGCCTTCAGACCTCGCATCAACGCTGCAGTGTTTATCCAGTTTGGTTAGCACCTGAGCCTCTCTTCCTCTGTGAAATCCTTGTCGTGTTAAATCTCCTAGTTGGATTCTTATTCCCTTTGTCTCTGTTTACAGGAAACCTGTTTTTGCCTTGTAAGCTCTGGATGAGCTTAACCTGCCGAGCCTGCCCTCTGAGCCCAAACCTGAAGACCTTCCTCTGGATTCCCATGCTGCTCTGGACTAAGAGCTGGAAAACCAAGGTCTGTCCAAACGCTTGATGCAAGACGCTGAAACTGACTTTGAACTCTTCTGAAACAAACAGTCTCTGGACCCAACAGTGCCTCTCTCAAAGTCAAACCCGGACTCTTCAAGGTAGATCTCTGAAGATAACAATTCCACATTCATCTGCTACGTGGCTAACTGAACTGTCATCCCTACAGTCTCCTGTGAACCTGTCCTCCAGAAGCGAACCAGTTCCAGACTCATTTCCATGTGCTTTATTAATAAACTCATTTAAACCTTTTCCCTGTTTCCCGTGGTGTTCTGCATATTGGGCCTCTCTGAACCAATCATGACAGAACACTGCTGTAACCCACGTTACCACCATGGCCCACCCACCTGCCCTTTAAGCCGCCCCTTTAAATTCTGGTACCCTCATGTGTATTTCCGGGTTTTCCCACGGTGCTGCTGCTCACTGTTGGTTGTGGCGTTGGTTGTTAATAAAACAATCAGAATCTCCAACTCAACTCATCACTGAACAAAACACTAGAACTCGAGGATCTGCGGTGAGTTGTTAAGTACCAACTGAACTTGATGATTTACCTGCAATACTAGCGTCGCTAATATACCCGCTGCAATTCTCACCAGGCTGGGCTTTGTTGACGCCTGGTACACCATTCTGACGAGAACAAGTTGACGTTATATCCACCTTCTCAGACAATCTGTTACGCGACGGTGAGTAAATATTCATTCACATATAATATGGGGCGTTATTTCCGTAGCGCGCCGCCAGTTAGCATTAGCTACCCACTCGACAATCAGTTGCTACATCAGTTCAGTCCATTTACTAATTACTTACTTAATAAAAAGTCATACTGTTAAAGCCGAATTAAAGGTCACACCTTTAATATTTAAAGGCTTGCTTTTCAACTTTAGATTTGATTATTTTCCATGATTTCTTTGGTTATTGTTGTATTTCATGCTGGTGCATCAATGAAGTCTGGTACCTAATATGATTTTGTTTGTAGCTACTTTGATCAATCACATTCTTAAAGTTGATTGATTTGATTTATTATTAGTAGTTGTAACGACTGCTAATTACTTTGAGAAATTTTGAACTTGAATTTTGAAGTGCACTTTTCCTTTTAGAAGGACTTTTTTTTTATTACCCCTTCTCATTTTTATAAAATGGGAAGTGGTAGTCAATACATAGCAGTATGTATTTGTTTTGTTTGTTTTTTCCCCATTTAGCTTATATAAATATAACATTTATATATGAACCTAATGTATGTTTTTCTGGCCTTTTAGGTCAGGTTTTTTTTTCTCCCCCTTCATCGACTTGCTTGATGACGGAGGATGGCGAGCTACCCACACACCATCTGGTGGTAGGAAAAAAGACACTTTTCACACAGGAAAACCACACGACACTTTTCACGCAGGAAAACCAAACAATACTTTCCATACAGGAAACAAAATAAGCTTTAAGGGAGTATTCAAAGGAAAAGAACAATTCTCCCGTTGCCTCTTGGACCTCTTTTGTGAAGTATTATTTATTTATTGGGGTGTTTTTCTTCCCCCTCTTCTTGGTTCTTTTGAACAATTTATTTTTTTGGTTTCGTTTTTGCTGTTATTGTTATTATTTTTATTTTTACTGCAATAAATGGTCATGTAAACAAAGCTTTTTGCATTGGTTGCCTCAATTATCCACCCAATCATGACTCTATGCCGTTCCTACTTCTGATTCTACGTGGTTAACATTAAACCTTGCAGTCAGACCTGCGCATTTACTAAGAGCGTTACATTTGGCGAGCTAGCCAGGAGTCTTGTAGTGGGTGAATAATTGAATAATTCCGCAGTACTTTTATTTTGGATGTGCTATCATTATCAATAACAAAAACAAAAATGGATGTTGTTACCCAGCTGGGGTTAAACATGCAACGATCTGTGTTAGTTACTGGCACTCAGAGCAGTGAGGATGAAAAAGAGATAGTTGATCGTTTAGAATGTTATGGTGCAGTGAAAAAGGTTTTCCATGTCAGTGATCCACAAAGTACATTTTATAAAAACCTGATTGTCGAGTTTGAAGAAGATTCTACATTAAGTGCATTACAACCCCTTTTCCCATATAATTACCCTTCCCGAACCACAGTAGATGCGATATTTCGTGTTACTTCTCTCACTTCAGAGTATGCAGCCTCAGTGAGTAGCAGCAGCCCTCCCATGGACTACATTGATGAGCTGAAGAACATAGCCAAACGAAGTGGAAAACAGTTTGAGGAGGTCCTGAAAGGTGTAATGGATCAAATTAGCACACATTTGGAGACAACAGGAGATGAAGATGATGATGGTGATGATGGCGATGATGATGGTGGTGGTGATGAAGAGGAGGAAGAAAAAAAGAAGGCATCCTCACCCTAGCACAGTCTGTGCAAAGTCAGCAGATGTTACCACCTGTGCCTCAAGCCCCTTCAGCTCCTCCAACCCATTCGTCCAATGAGCAGCAGGGAGCACCACCTGGACCTAGTCACTACCGTATACCACCAACTCAGAGGGTTCCTTTGTCGAGGAATGACCTTATTCCACAGGACGTTCAAAGAGTTGTGGTGGAGCATGTTGTAAAAAATGGTGACTTTTCCACATCTTCACTTAGACTCCGCTCATTTTCAGGAAAAATTCCTAAACCAAGCAATGAAGCGGACTATGACTCATGGCGATCTCAAATCGAACTGTTACTCGCTGATCCCAGCCTTTCTAGATTGCATGTTAATCGGCGAATTGTGGAAAGTTTGTTGTCACCAGCTGCAGATTTAATTAAATGTTTGAGCCCTGGTGCACCACCTTCCACTCTTCTTCAAGTCCTTGATTCAGCTTTTCAGACAGTACAGGATGGAGAGGAGCTTTTCGCTCAGTTTTTAAACCTTTTCCAAAATCCTGGAGAGCGGCCGTCTTCCTATCTCCAGCGCTTGCAGCTTACCCTCAGCACAGTAATAAAAAGAGGAGGAATATTACCAAGAGACAAAGACACACATTTACTTAAACAGTTCTGCCGGGGATGCTGGGACAACTCAGTCATCTCCAGGTTGCAACTTGAGGAGAAAAAAAGCAATCCTCCCCCATTTTCTGAACTTTTGTTGTCACTCCGGACAGAGGAGGACAGACAAATTGCTAAAGAATCTCTAATGAGAAGGCACATTCAGTCATCTAAACAAAAAGTGACCATTCAGTCTCAGAGTACCTGCTCTTGTGGTCATGACACAGTTAATGAAGAACTGAAAGAATTAAAAAAGCAGATTCAACAACTCCAACGGCAGATGTCTTCCTTCATGTCCAGAAAGACACCTGTTAATGCAAAATCGGAACTGCAACAGACCAAGTCTAAGCCAAGGACCAGCA
The DNA here is from genome assembly GCA_030533445.1 of Cyprinodon diabolis. Lineage (NCBI taxonomy): Eukaryota > Metazoa > Chordata > Actinopteri > Cyprinodontiformes > Cyprinodontidae > Cyprinodon > Cyprinodon diabolis. Next base: position 49,804,104 of record CM060066.1, on the reverse strand, counting down.
ACACCTCACCTCAGACCGCTGGAAGACCAAAGCCATGGTACTGTTTTAGCTGTGGTGAGGATGGTCATATGTCTTCCCAATGTAGCAACAAAGCAAATCCAAGCCTTGTGGAACAAAAGAAGAAGCAGCTTCGTCAGAAACAACAAGTGTGGGATGGGAAAAAGTCAAGTCAGCAGTTAAACTAAATGCAGTTCCTGCTGAGGGACACCCAGGAGCTGCTACCATCCGCTGTCCCAAACCCCATTCTGAATCACATTTTGTATTACCTAAGGGTCTCATTGGTACGAAGAGCATGGGCCAAATCCAAATAAAGGGAACCAACTTCAGCTGCCTCCTTGACAGTGGGTCGCAAGTCACTACAGTACCACATTCTTTTTATAATACCCATCTCTTTGACCATGAAATTATGTCTCTGAACAATCTGTTGGAAGTTGAGGGCGCCAATGGCCAAAATGTACCATACCTTGGGTACATTGAATTAAATTTGACTTTCCCACCTGAATTTCTTGGCTCTCCAATTTAAGTGGACACCCTAGCCTTGGTAGTCCCAGACACCAAAACCACACATCCACTTTTACTAGTAGGCACAAATACACTGGACATTGCCTACAAGAAGCACCTTGAGAGCCAGTCTACTACTTTTAAACCCACTGCTTTTGGGTATCAAGCTGTCTTGAAGATCCTGCAGAACAGGTATGTTCAAAACTCCCCTGAACATCCAGTTGTTTTGACTCTGCAGCCTGATCAGCCACAAACCATATTATCTGGCCAAACTGTTGTCCTTGAGGGATGTTTGACCACACGGGTGTTGAGGGAAGAGAAAGTGGTTGTTGTTGAACACCCAGCCTCTTCCTGTCTGCCTGGGGGACTTATGGTTAAAGCCTGTCTCATTAACATACCTCAACATCGGCCTTGTTACCTGCCAGTGGTAGTAACTAATGAGTCAGATCATCCAATTATCATCCCCGCGAGAGCAGCCATTGCAGAGATTGCCGCTTTAGAGTCTGTTATCTCAAAAGAGCAAAGTGTCAAAATCCATGACAAGCCTGCAGAGTCATTAACACCTCAGCTTCAATACAATTTTGGAGAATCACCTCTAACACCACAATGGAAAAGTCGGATCATTTCAAAGCTCAACAGCATACCAGAGGTCTTTGCCAAACATGACCTTGATTTTGGTTGTACAGACAAGGTGAAACATCAAATAAAATTGTCTGACCCTGCACCATTCAAACAAAGACCACGCCCTATACATCCACAGGATGTTGATGCTGTGAGAAAACATCTGCAAGAACTGCTTGAGTCTGGAATAATCCGTGAATCAGAATCTCCATTTGCTTCACCTATTGTGGTGGTGCGTAAGAAAAATGGCTCTGTGCGCCTCTGTATTGATTATCGGAAACTTAACCTACAAACCATTAAAGATGCTTATTCCTTTCCGAAGCTAGAAGATGCATTCACCGCACTGGCAGGCTCTAAATGGTTCTCTGTGCTGGACCTAAAATCTGGGTATTACCAGATAGAAATGGAAGAAGCTGACAAGCACAAAACAGCTTTTGTTTGTCCTTTAGGCTTCTGGGAATTTAATCGTATGCCTCAAGGAGTGACCAATGCTCCAAGCACTTTTCAACGACTCATGGAAAAATGCATGGGTGAGCTCCATCTGAAAGAAGTTCTGGTTTTTATTGATGATTTGATCATCTTTGCACCAACTCTTGAAGAACATGAAGAAAGATTGATGAAAGTCCTAAACAAATTAAAGGACTTTGGACTAAAACTGTCCATTGAGAAATGTGTGTTCTTTCAAACGTCAGTGAAGTATCTTGGCCATGTTGTGTCCAAGGATGGTGTGGAGACAGATCCCGATAAAATTTCCACCCTTGCATCTTGGCCAGTGCCAAAGAACCTGAAGGAACTGAGATCGTTCCTGGGATTTGCAGGATATTATCGGCGATTTGTGAAGGACTATTCTGCAATTGTTAAACCTTTGCATGACCTTACTGCTGGCTATCCACCTAGCCAAAAGAAACTAAAACCTACGTTGAAAGCCCAGAACTATTTCAACCCAAAAGAGCCTTTTTCCGAACGTTGGACTGAATCCTGTCAACATGCATTTAACACCATTATTGAAAAACTCACTACTTCTCCTGTACTTATATTTGCAGATCCTCGCAAGCCATACACTCTCCATACTGATGCCAGTTCTTCAGGCCTTGGAGCAGTGCTATATCAAGAAAATAATGGCAAAACTCGAGTTGTAGCTTATGCAAGTAGAGGTCTGTCCAGAAGTGAATCAAACTACCCAGCACATAAGTTAGAATTTCTGGCACTTAAATGGGCAGTTACTGAGAAGTTTAATGACTACCTATATGGCACACAATTCACTGTGGTCACAGACAGCAATCCGTTGACCTACCTTTTGACATCAGCTAAGCTTGACGCTACAAGTTATAGATGGCTCTCTGCTCTGTCCACATTTTCCTTTAAGATTGTTTACAGAGCAGGAAAACAGAATGCAGATGCTGATGGGCTGTCCCGACGACCACATCCTGAAATGCCTGATGACCTTAAATCCTGCAAAGAAAGGGAGAGAGTGTTAAAGTTCGTTCAACATCATCTCGAGGAACCAGGTTGCACCACCATTGACCAGCACATTGTTGAAGCCATCTGTGACCGCCACCTGGTGCTCAGCTCAAGCAACGACCATGCCCTTGTTCTCTCTTTGTCTGCCCATGTGGAAAGCCTACCTGACAGTTACACAAACGATGCCCAATTTGCCACTGCCGTTCTGCCCCGGTTCTCTACTGCTGATCTTGCTGCCAAACAGCGAGCTGATCCTATCATCCAACATGTGATTGCTCAGCTTGAGAGAGGGGAATCTCCACCGCCATCGCTGAGGGATGAACTTCCAGATCTGCCACTCCTGCTGAGAGAAATAAATAAACTGGAGCTCCGTAACAACCTTCTTTTCAGGAGACGGGAAGTGGGAAGCAGTGTTACCTATCAGCTAGTGTTACCAGAGGAGTGTCGGCATATGGTGATGGTTCAGCTTCATGATCATATGGGCCACCTTGGGATCGAGAGGACATTAGACTTGATTCGTTCTCGGTTCTTCTGGCCACGAATGTCCACTGATGTTTACAACAAAATCAAGACCTGTGAACGATGTGTAAAAAGGAAAACCTTACCAGAACGGGCTGCACCTCTCGTTAACATCAAGACTTCAAGACCTCTAGAGCTAGTGTGCATGGACTTCCTGTCTCTGGAGCCAGATCGCAGAGTGAAAGATATTCTCGTGATTACAGATCACTTCACAAAATATGCTGTTGCTGTTCCAACACCAAATCAGAAAGCTCGAACTGTTGCTAAATGCTTGTGGGAAAATTTTTTTGTCCACTATGGCATTCCAGAAAGGTTACACAGTGACCAAGGACCAGATTTTGAGTCCCGTACCATCAAGGAACTGTGTGATATTGCTGGCATCCATAAAGGAAGGACAACTCCTTATCACCCCAGAGGTAACCCTGTGGAAAGATTCAATCGCACATTGCTTAGCATGCTGGGGACATTAAGTGAGCAGAATAAATCTCGATGGAAAGATTTTATAAAACCCCTTGTTCATGCATACAACTGCACTAAAAATGATGTCACTGGGTTTTCTCCATACGAACTAATGTTTGGTCGCCAACCTCGTCTTCCCATAGATGTGGCTTTTGGGCTACCACTGGAAGAGGACACTTCCACATCTCACCTGCAGTATGTCCAAAGACTGAAAATGCATCTGCAAGACAGCCATCAGTTGGCTGCGGAAAACTCAGAGAAGGTGATGTCCCGTAATAAGGCCTCTTTTGATCGGCATATCACCATTTCCGAACTTGCCGTAGGCGACAGGGTCCTTGTTAGAAACGTCCGACTGAGAGGAAAGCACAAATTGGCTGACAGATGGGAACCTGACATATATGTAGTGGTAAAGAGGGCTGGCAACCTCCCTGTTTACACTGTAAAACCAGAGAACCAGGATAAACCTCTCAGAACACTCCATCGTGACCTTTTGTTGCCCTGTGATTTTCTGGCTGAACAGAGCCCTGTAAAAAACTTACCTGTGAAGAGGAAAAAGCACCTGCCTGTGAACTTACCTGACCCTAACAATGAAGATTCATCAGAAGATGAGATCATCTCACCTCTGAACGATCCTTCTTCCTTCGAGCCTGTGAAATTCATCACTGTTGTTAATTCACCAGTACCTCCTGTCCAGCAACCTGTTCCACCTGCAGACCTACCTGAAGTTCCTGATCAGCCCCTATCCTCTGCTGCAGAAGAGGATTTGGAACAGGAGCTCCTAGTCGTCACAGAGGAACCAGGGGAATTTCAACCTGTGGACAGAGAGGCGGTAAACATCAGTTCGGAAACTGATTCTTCAGGAGATCCTGCCGCTGAGGGAGGTCCTGTTCCTGAACCTGTTACTCCAGAGCCCTCCACCAATAATATGGAACCAGAAGCGGACTTAATTGTTCAAACAGAATCAAGTCCCGAAACAGAACCGTCAAGCTCCGTAACAGAACCATCGAGTCCTGAAGCAGAACCATCTTTGCGGAGGTCAACCCGAGCAAGAAGACCACCGGAACGTTTACAGTACTCACAACTCGGTCACCCGCTGTTGAAGAGTATCCAGTTGTTGTTTCATGGACTGACTACTGCATTTACACATGCTCTTGAAGGGACTGAGGCAGTTGAATACATGACTGTTCCTGGTATTATCCAGCCAGTCATCCAGGCTCAACCTGGTCCATGCACGGGGACGTGCATGGGATCAGGGGGGGAACATGTAACCCACGTTACCACCATGGCCCACCCACCTGCCCTTTAAGCCGCCCCTTTAAATTCTGGTACCCTCATGTGTATTTCCGGGTTTTCCCACGGTGCTGCTGCTCACTGTTGGTTGTGGCGTTGGTTGTTAATAAAACAATCAGAATCTCCAACTCAACTCATCACTGAACAAAACACTAGAACTCGAGGATCTGCGGTGAGTTGTTAAGTACCAACTGAACTTGATGATTTACCTGCAATACTAGCGTCGCTAATATACCCGCTGCAATTCTCACCAGGCTGGGCTTTGTTGACGCCTGGTACACCATTCTGATGAGAACAAGTTGACGTTATATCCACCTTCTCAGACAATCTGTTACGCGACGGTGAGTAAATATTCATTCACATATAATATGGGGCGTTATTTCCGTAGCGCGCCGCCAGTTAGCATTAGCTACCCACTCGACAATCAGTTGCTACATCAGTTCAGTCCATTTACTAATTACTTACTTAATAAAAAGTCATACTGTTAAAGCCGAATTAAAGGTCACACCTTTAATATTTAAAGGCTTGCTTTTCAACTTTAGATTTGATTATTTTCCATGATTTCTTTGGTTATTGTTGTATTTCATGCTGGTGCATCAATGAAGTCTGGTACCTAATATGATTTTGTTTGTAGCTACTTTGATCAATCACATTCTTAAAGTTGATTGATTTGATTTATTATTAGTAGTTGTAACGACTGCTAATTACTTTGAGAAATTTTGAACTTGAATTTTGAAGTGCACTTTTCCTTTTAGAAGGACTTTTTTTTATTACCCCTTCTCATTTTTATAAAATGGGAAGTGGTAGTCAATACATAGCAGTATGTATTTGTTTTGTTTGTTTTTTCCCCATTTAGCTTATATAAATATAACATTTATATATGAACCTAATGTATGTTTTTCTGGCCTTTTAGGTCAGGTTTTTTTTTCTCCCCCTTCATCGACTTGCTTGATGACGGAGGATGGCGAGCTACCCACACACCATCTGGTGGTAGGAAAAAAGACACTTTTCACACAGGAAAACCACACGACACTTTTCACGCAGGAAAACCAAACAATACTTTCCATACAGGAAACAAAATAAGCTTTAAGGGAGTATTCAAAGGAAAAGAACAATTCTCCCGTTGCCTCTTGGACCTCTTTTGTGAAGTATTATTGAGTATTATTTATTTATTGGGGTGTTTTTCTTCCCCCTCTTCTTGGTTCTTTTGAACAATTTATTTTTTTGGTTTCGTTTTTGCTGTTATTGTTATTATTTTTATTTTTACTGCAATAAATGGTCATGTAAACAAAGCTTTTTGCATTGGTTGCCTCAATTATCCACCCAATCATGACTCTATGCCGTTCCTACTTCTGATTCTACGTGGTTAACATTAAACCTTGCAGTCAGACCTGCGCATTTACTAAGAGCGTTACACTGCGGCCAAACACAAGGCCCAGCAGACCAACTTCATCGTCGGTTGGAGGAACAAGATGCCCAAATTCATGGACAAACCCAAACCCTCCGTGAGTTGCACAGAATGGTTCTTTACCAGAATCAAGTTATTCAAGGCTTCGCTAACAATTTGAGCAGCGCTAACGCCACGCCGCTTTCACAACCATTTCCGGGTCCAGTTCCTCCTCCGAGGTCACCGGCGGTGACGTCATCATATGAGTTCCGACCTAGTCTCCCTGAAAAGTTTTCAGGTAACATGAAAGACTGCAAAGGATTTTTGTTTCAATGTCGATTAATCTTTCAAAATTCTCCAGGCAGTTTTTCAACGGATTACAAGAAAATATCATTTATTTTGTCTCAATTGACTGGAAGAGTTCTTGAGTGGGCGCAGGCTAGGTTTTCCTCCGAAGAAAGCCTTGGTTGCCAATACTCCGACTTTATTTCTGAGTTTTCACAAGTTTTTAACCAGGAAACAGACCAAACTGTAGATTCTCGGACTCCTTTGAAACTTAAACAAGGAAATTCTTCAGTTGCTGATTTCTCAATTAACTTCCGGGTCAAAGCCGCAGCTTCCGGTTGGAATCAATGTGCTTTAAAGACTGCATTTTTTGAGGCTCTCAACGAAAATATAAAAGATGAGCTTGCAACCCTCGACGAACCTGCTACTCTCGAGAAATTAATCCGCCTGACAATTAGGCTGGATAATAGGATTCGAGCCAGAAATAGCATGAAACCAAGGAATTATGGTCCTTTCAACTCAGTCCCTGCTTCTAACAATGTGCCTGCCATCTCTTCTTCCACAGAACCTTTTTCTAAGCCAAGGTCTAAGACCCAATCTCTCCCTTTGCCAGTTCAGGCCTCTCATGCGGTTGAAGTGGAGGCCGAACCCATGCAGGTTGGACATACGAGGCTAACTCCTGAGGAAAGGTTGAGGCGTGTCAGGAGCAAGCTGTGCATCTACTGTGGTGAGAGTGGCCATTTCATTGCCTCATGCCCAGCTAAATCAAAAGCCAAGGCCCGTCAGAGGATGTGAGGAGTCTGACGGGCCATGTTATCTCTGAGAAATCTCCTCGCCTGTTGCTTCCAGCCACATTGTTCTTCGCTGATCAAAACCTCACTTTATCTGCCTTCATCGATTCAGGTTGTGAAAGGAATCTAATTGACTCTAACCTGGTTCAGCAGTTACAGATTCAAACTATTCCCCTAATCCAGCCTCTCTGTGTCTCTGCGATCGATGGAAAGAAGCTCCACCAAGTTACCCACCAAACACAACCCCTCGAGCTGTTGGTCTCAGGTAACCATCGTGAAACCCTATCATTCTTTGTTTTTCCTTCTGCATGTTCTCCTTTGGTATTGGGGTTTGAGTGGCTGGAACGACATAACTCCCATATAAACTGGACTGATCTTCATATTGAGTCTTGGTCGACCTCTTGCCATGAGTCGTGTCTTCGTTCAGCAGCCCCCACTGTAAGATCTCCTAGAGGTGGGGGGGAGATGGACTCTCCTGACCTTACTTCTGTCCCTCCAGAGTACCATGATCTGGCTCCTGTCTTCAGTAAGGTCAGTGCTACGTCCCTTCCACCTCACAGACCATACGACTGTGCTATCGAGCTATTACCAGGAGCACCTCTACCCGGCAGTAGACTTTATAATATCTCCAAACCAGAACGGGAGACGATGGAAAAATATATTAATGAGTCATTAGCTGCTGGAATAATCCGCCCCTCTTCGTCTCCATTGGGAGCTGGTTTCTTTTTTGTGGGCAAAAAGGATGGTTCACTTAGACCGTGTATCGACTACAGAGGGTTGAACCAAATCACTGTTAAAAATAAGTGCCCACTTCCTCTACTCGCTTCTGCTTTCGAACCAGTTCAAGGTGCAACTGTCTTCACTAAGCTCGATTTAAGGAACGCCTATCACCTTCTCAGAATCAGAGATGGCGATGAATGGAAGACAGCCTTTAAGACACCTCTAGGCCAGTTCGAGTATTTAGTCATGCCTTTTGGTCTAACAAACGCCCCTGCGTGTTTTCAAGCCTTAGTCAACGACGTTCTCAGAAAAACGTGTTTGTTTTTGTCTACATTGATGACATACTCATTTACTCCAAGGATCTTTCCGAGCACAAGAAACATGTTCGCCTGGTCTTACAAAGACTACTAGAGAATAAACTTTTCGTCAAAGCCGAGAAATGCGAGTTTAACCAATCTTCAGTCACCTTTTTGGGGTTTGTGCTCGAGGGCGGGCAGGTTAAGCCATCTGAAGATAAGATAAAGGCAGTTTTGGAGTGGCCGGTTCCAGAGAACCGCAAACAGCTGCAGAGATTCCTGGGTTTTGCTAACTTCTATCGACGATTCATCAGGAATTATAGTCAGACAGCTCTACCTTTAACTTCTCTAACTTCAGTCAAAAGAACCTTCCAATGGACCCCCGAGGCACAAACCGCATTTGACAAACTTAAGATGTTGTTTTCCAGAGCTCCAGTGTTAATCCAGCCTGATTCATCAAAACAATTCATCCTCGAAGTCGACGCTTCCGACTCTGGAGTTGGTGCTGTCTTATCCCAAAGACTTGATTCAGATCAAAGAGTTCACCCATGTGCCTTTTTCTCCCGTAGACTTTCCCCTGCTGAGCAAAACTACGATGTTGGTGACCGCGAACTATTGGCCATCAAATTGGCATTACAGGAATGGAGACACTGGCTTGAGGGGGCAGAACACCCGGTTCTTGTTTGGACAGATCACAAGAACCTTGCCTACATCCAATCCGCCAAACAGGCCAATCCTCGGCAATCAAGGTGGTCACTATTTTTCTCTCGTTTCAATCTCATCATCTCTTACAGACCCGGATCCAAGAACATCAAACCCGATTCTCTCTCTCGTCTTTATTCCACTGATCTATCCGAGACGCCTGAACCAGTCCTACCCGCTTCCTGCACTGTTGGGGTGGTTACCTGGGAGATCACCGACCTCATAAATTCTGCCCTGGCTTCTGAACCTGACCCAGGTAACGGTCCCCCAAACAGATCTTATGTTCCCTCATCGGTCAGATCACGCCTAATTCATTGGATGCACACTGCCAAATTTTCCGCTCATCCGGGGGTGAGTAGAACCATCAACCTTATCTCGAGACGTTTCTGGTGGCCTACCCTGCACAGGGATGTTAAAGAATATGTTCTGGCCTGTCCAACCTGCGCCAGAAACAAGACCACACATCAACCTCCATCTGGGCTGTTGCATCCACTTCCTGTTCCTTCTCGCCCCTGGTCTCACATCGCTATTGACTTCGTTACTGGTCTTCCCATCTCTCGAGGTATGTCCACAATCCTCACCATTGTTGACCGATTTTCCAAGTCCTGCCATCTTGTTCCCCTCAGGAAGCTTCCCACAGCTTTTCAAACTGCCCAGCTCCTTATTAAACACGTCTTCCGTCTACATGGCATCCCTCAGGAGATTCTTTCTGACCGTGGACCACAATTCATCTCTCAGGTTTGGAAGGCTTTTTGCTCTGCACTCAACTGTAAATCATCTCTCACCTCAGGTTATCACCCACAGTCCAATGGCCAAACAGAAAGAATGAATCAGCAGCTTGAATCTTCCCTTCGTTGTCTGACCTCCAGTAATCCCACCGACTGGAGCCAACATCTCCCATGGATCGAATATGCCCACAATTCTCTCAAGTCAGCTTCCACCGGCCAGTCCCCATTCCAGGTCAGTCTTGGTTACCAACCTCCACTTTTTCCCGCAGACGAGAGAGAGATTTCGGTCCAATCAGTCAACCACCACATCCGCCGCTGTCGTCGTACCTGGAGAGACACCATAGCCACCCTCAACCGTTCCCTGGAAACCACCAAACGTTTCGCCGACTCTAAGAGACGTCCTGCCCCAGATTACTCCGTCGGTCAGGAGGTATGGCTCTCCACTCGGGACATTCCCCTCAAGGGGATGTCCCGTAAACTCTCTCCGAGATACATTGGCCCCTACAGGATTTCCCAGGTCATAAACCCGTCAGCCATACGCCTACAACTTCCTCCGACTCTCCGCATTCATCCCACGTTCCACGTTTCCCAGATCAAGCCTGTCATCTCCAGCCCTTTGTGCCCTCCGTCCGACTCCCCTCCACCCGCCCTGGAAGTCGATGGACATCCGGCCTTCACCGTCCGCCGGATCGTGGACTCCCGTCGGCGAGGTCGCGGCTGGCAGTACCTCGTCGATTGGGAGGGCTACGGTCCGGAGGATCGCCAGTGGGTTCCTGGCTCCTACATCCTCGACCCATCCCTCATCGAGGAGTATGAGCGATCCCTACCGTCGACGTCTTCTGGACCGCCGAGAGGCGGTCGTTGAGGGGGGGGTACTGTTGGGATCTGGAGAAATTCCACCTGTCTCCAGCAGAGTTCGCTGTGGATCCTCCTGAGCTGAGCCTTCAACACACCTGAAGCCCATCTCATCATCAGGAGGATCCTCCACTATATAAGCAGCCTTCAGACCTCGCATCAACGCCGCAGTGTTTATCCAGTTTGGTTAGCACCTGAGCCTCTCTTCCTCTGTGAAATCCTTGTCGTGTTAAATCTCCTAGTTGGATTCTTATTCCCTTTGTCTCTGTTTACAGGAAACCTGTTTTTGCCTTGTAAGCTCTGGATGAGCTTAACCTGCCGAGCCTGCCCTCTGAGCCCAAACCTGAAGACCTTCCTCTGGATTCCCATGCTGCTCTGGACTAAGAGCTGGAAAACCAAGGTCTGTCCAAACGCTTGATGCAAGACGCTGAAACTGACTTTGAACTCTGCTGAAACAAACAGTCTCTGGACCCAACAGTGCCTCTCTCAAAGTCAAACCCGGACTCTTCAAGGTAGATCTCTGAAGATAACAATTCCACATTCATCTGCTACGTGGCTAACTGAACTGTCATCCCTACAGTCTCCTGTGAACCTGTCCTCCAGAAGCAAACCAGTTCCAGACTCATTTCCATGTGCTTTATTAATAAACTCATTTAAACCTTTTCCCTGTTTCCCGTGGTGTGCTGCATATTGGGCCTCTCTGAACCAACCATGACATCTACAGGGTGGGGACTATAAATCTGATAGGATTTTTATCTTTTTATTGCTTTTTTGCACAATATGCTTAACTACGTATTTTTTGTTGTTGAATAATAGAGATTTTGCAGATATATTTTTTATAAATACATTGTTTAGATTTACTTATATATTTCTACCCCTTTTATAGAATAGAATAGAAAATCCCTTTATTGTCCCACAATGGGCAAATGTACAGCAGCAGAAAGATTTTTGAAAATGGTCACACAAATGTGGACCTTAGAAAAATGTATAAGAATAACATAATAGGGAAGAGTTAAAATATAAACAATAAAATACTGTAAAGTGTTTTAACAATATAAAACTGGAGAATAAATAACCAATATGCAGCTATGGACATTTTTACAGTAATGGATATTTAAAAATAGCAGCAACATCAGAGATGCGCAAAATGACAGCAGCATGTTATTTAACTGACTAAGGTTTCTATCATTACATTTGATTTGATTTGTTCCTGCTCCCGGCTGTTGGAACATTTATTCCATTCTTGATTCTTGTGAGTCTAGTCTTTGTTCACTTCACAATAAAAAAGAAATAAATAAACAGTTTTGAAAACTTCTGTATTCATTCTTTTCCTGCTTTGTGTGTCAACGGTTACAGTTGCTAAGCAACAGAGCATACGGCGGTAAAACCCGCCGAAGGGTAGACCTGGTCGAATTCACAGCCTAAACTCTTCCGGTCTCCTTATTTTCAAGGACTTCGAAGGATCCAGTCTAGGTAGACCGCGTCCTTGGAGGACACGTCCTAGGTTTTCGAACAGAGCCTAAATCTGCAAGAACTCATCTCTTGGGTCCTCAACCAACCTCCACCAAACCCTGACATTTATCGCTTAATTCAAGTAAAATATTTTATAATTTACAGTCACTCAAAGTTGGGTTTAAATCTACATTTGATTTTTTTATAACTTTCATAGTCAACTAAATGTCATGATTGGTTTTATATTAAACCCACATGCAGAACACAACGGAGGCTGGGTAAAAGTTTAACAGAGTTTATTAAGGATGTTGACACAAAAAACATGAACTGGATCTGGAACAGGTCCGGGTTGGGTTCACTGAAGTCTGCAGAGATGATAGTTTGATTAGCTGGGCAGGCAGATGATTAAAGAGTCCTTTTAGATAATTCTGATTCTACCTTGACGGGGTCCAGGCTTCTCTTGTGAGAGAGGGAACCGTTGGGTCCAGAGACTGTTGGTTCAGCAGAGTACACAAGCAGCTGCAGCGTCTAGCTTCTGACTTTGAATGGCAGACCTTGATCAGAGTTTCCAGCTCTTCACAGAGAGCAGCAGGGGAAATCCAAATAGGAATCTTCAGGTTTGGCTCACCAGGGCTGGAAGGCAGGTTAAGCTCACCCGGAGCTTCAGGCCTGAGACAGGTTTCCTGTGAGCAAAGACAGAGGAAGGTTAGAACCAGTTTTCTCACTTAGAGACAACTTAGATTCTTTCAGGTAACAGAGGCTCAGGTTGCTAACCAAACTAAGTTCAACACTGCGGCGTCGAAGGAAGGTCTGGCAGCTGCTTATGAAGGGCAGGTCTCCTGATTAGTAGATGCGTCTCAGGTGTGCTGGAGGGCTCCAGCCCAGGAGACCCACAGCGCACGCTGCTGGTGGAAGGTGGTACATCTCGAGATCCCAACAGTACCCCCCTCTCAACGACCGCCTCTTGGCGGTCCCGAGGATGTCGACGGGAGGGAACTCTCATACTCCTTGATCAGGGACGGATCAAGGATGTATGAGCCAGGAACCCAGGTGCGGTCCTCCGGACCGTAGCCCTCCCAGTCGGGAGTCCACGATCCGGCGAACTGTGTAGGCCGGATGGCCGTCGATGTCCAGGGCGGGTGGAGGGGAGTCGGATGGTGGGTGCAAAGAGCTAGAAATGAAAGGTTTGATTTGGGAGACATGGAACGTGGGATGGATGCGGAGATTCGGTGGCAGGTGGAGGCGGACAGCAGAGGGGTTGATTATTTGAGCTATCTTATATGGGCCGATGAACCGGGGTGACAGCTTCTTAGACATGGCTTTGAGGGGAATGTCACGTGTTGACAACCATACCTCTTGGCCTACGGTATAGTCAGGGGCAGGATGTCTTTTGGAGTCAGCGAAGCGTTTAGTGGAGGCAGATGAGCGGTTGAGGGTGGTGATGGTGTCCTTCCAGATACGCTGACAACGGCGGATGTGGTGATGGACTGATCTGACTGATATCTCTCTCTCTCGTCTGCAGGGAAGAGTGGAGGCTGATAGCCGATGGAAACCTGAAACGGGGATAAACCAGTAGAAGCGGATTTCAATGAGTTATGGGCGTACTCGATCCAGGTCAGAAACTGACTCCAGTCAGTAGGGTTAGTGGATGTTAGGCAGCGGAGAGTGGACTCTAGTTGTTGATTCATCCTCTCCGTCTGCCCGTTAGACTGTGGGTGATAACCAGAGGTGAGGGAGGACTTACAGTTCAACGCAGAACAGAAAGCTTTCCAGACCTGTGAGATGAACTGAGGACCGCGGTCAGAGAGGATTTCTTGTGGAATACCATGGAGTCGGAAAACATGCTTCACGAGAAGCTGGGCCGTCTGGAAAGCCGTGGGAAGTTTCCTGGGGGGAATTAAGTGACAGGCCTTGGAAAAACGGTCGACGATGGTTAAAATGGTGGACATACCTCTGGAAATCGGGAGACCTGTGACAAAATCTACGGCGATATGTGACCAAGGACGGGTTGGAACAGGTAGAGGATGCAGCAGGCCAGAAGGTGGTTGATGAGAGGTCTTGTTTCTGGCGCAGATGGGACATGCCAAAACGTACTCCTTAACGTCTTTGTGTAGTGATGGCCACCAGAAACGTCTTGTAATGAGGGCAATGGTTCTGCTCACTCCAAGGATGGGCGGAAAATTTAGCTGCATGCATCCACTGGATCAGTCGGGATCTGACGGAAGATGGAACATAAGTTTTATTTGGAGGGCCGTTACCTGGGTCAGGTTCAGAGGCTAGGGCAGAGTTGATGAGATCAGTGATCTCCCAGGAAACGACTCCAACAGCACAGGAGGCAGGAAGAACAGGCTCGGGTGTCTCAGGTTGATCAGTGGAGTACGGACAAGAGAGAGAATCGGGCTTGACGTTCTTGGAACCAGGTCTGTAAGAAATAATGAGGTTGAAACGGGAAAAGAATAATGACCATCTAGAGTGACGTGGGTTGGATCGTTTTGCTGATTGGAGATAAGCCAGGTTTTTGTGGTCTGTCCAAACCAATACTGGATGCTCGGCCCCCTCGAGCCAGTGTCTCCATTCCTCCAGGGCGAGTTTAATGGCTAGAAGTTCTCGGTCTCCAACATCATAATTTTGCTCCGCTGGTGAGAGTCTACGTGAAAAAAAAGCACAGGGGTGAGTTTTTTGGTCTGAGTCAGATTGCTGAGATAAAACAGCTCCAACACCGGAGTCAGATGCGTCCACCTCTAAGATAAACTGCTTAGAAGGATCTGGCTGGATAAGGATGGGTGCTCTGGAAAACAGGTTTTTTAATTTATCAAAAGCGTTCTGGGCTTCAGGTGTCCATTGAAAGTTCTTCTTCACAGAAGTCAGAGTTGTGAGAGGTAGAGCTGTTTGACTATAGTTTCTTATGAAGCGTCTGTAAAAGTTTGCAAACCCAAGAAATCTCTGAAGCTGTTTGCGGTTTTCAGGTGTCGGCCAGTCCAGAACTGCCTTTATCTTGTCTTCGGATGGCTTCACCTGCCCGCCCTCGAGCACAAACCCTAAAAAAGTGACAGATGGTTGGTGAAATTCACATTTTTCTGCTTTCACAAAGAGTTTGTTTTCAAAAAAGTCTCTGAAGGACTAGATGAACATGTTTCTTGTGGTCTGAGAGGTTCTTGGAGTAGATCAAAATATAATCGATGTACACAAAAACGAATACGTTCAAAAAATCTCTGAGGACGTCATTGACTAGAGCTTGGAAGCAAGCAGGAGCGTTTGTGAGACCAAAAGGCATGACCAAATACTCAAATTGGCCTAAGGGGGTCTTAAAGCTGTCTTCCATTCGTCTCCTTCTCTTATTCTAAGGAGGTGATATGCGTTTCTCAAATCGAGTTTAGTGAACACCGTTGCACCCTGAACAGGTTCAAATGCTGATGCCAGTAATGGTAGGGGGTACTTATTTTTGACGGTTATCTGATTTAAGCCTCTGTAATCTATACAGGGTCGTAGGGAACCATCTTTTTTACCCACAAAAAAGAAACCAGCACCAAGAGGAGATGAAGATGGACGAATAATTCCAGCAGCTAGAGACTCATTGATATATTTCTCCATGGTCTCGCATTCAGGTTTGGAGATGTTGTATAGTCTACTGCTGGGAAGGGGGGCTCCTGGTAGTAAATCTATGGCGCAGTCATATGGTTTGTGAGGTGGAAGAGACGTCACACTGACCTTACTGAAGACTGGTGCCAGATCATGATATTCGGGAGGAACAGAAGTAAGGTCAGGAGAGTCCATCTCCCCCCTACCTCTAGGGGACTGAAATGCAGGAGCCGCAGAACGAAGGCATGACTCGTGACAGGAAGTGGACCAAGACTCAATGTGGCGTTCAGCCCAGTTGATATGGGGGTTATGACGTTCCAGCCATTCGAATCCCAGCACCAGAGGGGAGCATGCAGAAGGAAAAACAAAAAACGTTTCACGATGGTTTCCAGAGATTAAAAGTTCTAGACGTTGCGTCTGATGAGTGACTTGATGAAGCTTCTTTCCATCAATAGCAGATAATCTGAGAGGCTTAGATAAAGGGACAGTCTCAATATTTAATTGCTGGACCAGATCTGAATCAATGAGATTTCTTTCACACCCAGAGTCAATGAAAGCCGACAAGGTGAGATTCTGGTTGGAGAAAAAAAGAGTAGCAGGCAACATCAGATGAGGAGTTTTTTCAGTTTTCAGATGACCCGTCAGACTCCTCAATTCCTCTGACGGGCCCTGGCTTTTGATTTAGCCGGACATGAAGCAATGAAATGGCCATTCTCACCACAGTACAGACACAGATTGCCCCTAAATCTTCGTTGTCTTTCCTCAGGGATTAGCCTTGTGCGTCCAATCTGCATGGGTTCGACCTCCGCTCCATCTGAGTGAGAGACTTGGACAGGCACAGAAAGAGTCTGGTTTTTAGACTTAGGCTTGGAACTGGGTTCTGTGGGGATTGGGGCTAGTTCGTCTTTGATGTTATCATTTAAAGCCTTAAAATACGCACTCTTAAGTGCACATTCGTTCCAACCTGAGGCTGCGGCTTTAACCCAGAAGTCAATGGAGAACTCAGCCACTGTAGAATTTCCCTGTTTTAAATTTAGCAGGGCTCGGGAATCAATTGTTTTATCTGAGTCGTGGTTAAATACTTGGGAAAACTCAGATATGAACTCAGAAAATGTACAAGAAAAACTGGACTCTGAAGAGAACCTTGCCTCCGCCCATTCAAGAGCTCGTCCAGTGAGTTGAGAGAGAATGAAGGATATTTTTTTCCTATCATTCGGAAAACTACCGGGAGATTGCTTAAAAAGTAAACGACATTGAAACAAAAATCCTTTACATTCCCTTTGGTTACCGGAAAATCTTTCAGGCGGACTTGGACGAAACTCAGGAAATGACGTCACTGTCGGTGACCTTAGAGGCGGAAGTGGATCCGGAACAGGACGTACTGCTGGCGTGGTATTAGCATTTCCCATGTAGCTGGCAAACGTTTGTAGCATTTGGTTCTGATGTTCAACTTTAGTGTGTAACTCACGGAGGGTATGCGCATGTCCAAGGATCTAAGCGTCCTGTTCCTCAAGCCTCCTCGGGAGGTGATCTGCTGGGCTTTGTGTTTGGCCGCAGTGTTCTGTCATGATTGGTTTTATATCAAACCCACATGCAGAACACAACGGAGGCTGAGTAAAAGTTTAAAAGAGTTTATTAAGGATGTTGACACAAAAAACATGAACTGGATCTGGAACAGGTCCGGGTTGGGTTCACTGAAGTCTGCAGAGATTATAGTTTGATTAGCTGGGCAGGCAGATGATTAAAGAGTCCTTTAGATAATTCTGATTCTACCTTGACGGGGTCCAGGCTTCTCTTGTGAGAGAGGGAACCGTTGGGTCCAGAGACTGTTGGTTCAGCAGAGTACACAAGCAGCTGCAGCGTCTAGCTTCTGACTTTGAATGGCAGACCTTGATCAGAGTTTCCAGCTCTTCACAGAGAGCAGCAGGGGAAATCCAAATAGGAATCTTCAGGTTTGGCTCACCAGGGCTGGAAGGCAGGTTAAGCTCACCCAGAGCTTCAGGCTTGAGACAGGTTTCCTGTGAGCAAAGACAGAGGAGGGTTAGAACCAGTTTTCTCACTTAGAGACAACTTAGATTCTTTCAGGTAACAGAGGCTCAGGTTGCTAACCAAAATAAGTTCAACACTGCGGCGTCGAAGGAAGGTCTGGCAGCTGCTTATGAAGGGCAGGTCTCCTGATGAGTAGATGCGTCTCAGGTGTGCTGGAGGGCTCCAGCCCAGGAGACCCAACGCGCACTCTGCTGGTGGAAGGTGGTACATCTCCAGATCCCAACACTAAAGGAGTATATATACTGCAATACTGCCTTTGGTACCATGGAGCATTCATTATTTATGAATTATTATTTTTTTCTTCCAACCTGAAGGAAAGACATTATCTTATATGATGAATATAGACGGGCATAAAAGCTTCACCTTTAGACATTTTATCATTACTAATAAAGGTCACAGCTATTCAGTAACTGCAGATTGCAGTTAGACTTAGACTTATATGGACTTATTTTGTCATTTTTTACACACAAGTATAAAAAAAAGAAATTTTGCTAAGTAAAGCTCTTGAGACGTTTTCATCTTTTAAAAGTGCAGCCTTGATAAGTTAAGCAGCAGTGATAAAACATTGTGATTAAAAACAGTAATGTAAACATATGACTGTATAGTTACAGTTCTAATATAAATTTTTTTTAACCCATTTTACAAAACATTCAGCATGTTACATTATTATCTGTTTTAAAGTGCTCATTTTAAAAAGTAGATAAATAAAATTTTCTGGTTTGCCTATGTGTTTGCCTTTTAATAAAAAATAAAACAGTGTTTTTATAAATGATGTAAATTTGGGCAACATGATGTAAAAGGAGAACAGAACCTGAATAGTAACAGAATATTTCTCATATATTCTGTTACTAATATGTATATAAATGTCATTGATCCTGCACAGTCTCATTAAGATCCTCCACCACAGTATGGGGTGAAATTTGCTACATTATTGTTGCAAAGAACATGTTTTGTAAATGCAGATAAAAAAAAAGCAATCCAGAATTTAAACTTTGAATAAATCTTAATGAAAAAAAGGTTTAGAGAGTAACTCTCACCGTTTAGAGTGATCATTTGTATTGGGCTTTAAGTAGGGAGTGAACGTTTGCTCTTGACCAATAAAAATGATATTGCTAACGTCCAGCAGACCAATAGAAATGCGCCTTCACTTTTCATTACAGAAAAAAGCTTGTTCCGCCAAAATCAAAGAGAATACGATCTGTTAAATGCAATTTAAAAGAGAGAGAAATTTGAATAATAACATTTAAAAATATAAAATATAAAAAAAATACATTTGAAAAGGAAACATTTCATCAACATCTGAGATAACATTAATGAAACCCTTAACATTTTTAACGTTTTAAACAAATTCTCAAAGTTTTATTATTGGATTTCTATTTTCTTTTCTTCACATCTCCATTTAACAAACGTTTTCACTGAATTGAGGGAGGGTGTTGTTAAATTGTCATCATTCAGACGTTCAAAAGTCGAACAAATATTGAAGCATTCCATGTTTCTAAAAAGTAGGTTATAAAAAAACTTTTGTTTTTTTGTTGTTTGAAAAATGAACCATTATTAAAAATAAAAATGTTACTGCTTCCTTTTGGAATATTTGTGTTTATGTACTTTCAGAGAGCTCAGGTTTATATTTTAGTTGTTAATGACAGATATTGTGGAGGATTTTTTAAAAGACCTGCACACTCCACTTAAAAGAAAAAGCATGTGCAAGAGCATGTACAAGTCAATTTCTCCTCGTGCAGACGCTGTTTAAAATGTGCTGTTCTCATAGGTTATTCAAGCTTACTGTGTCCACATACAGTCGGGGACTATGTGGTGGACTTTGTAGCAACCTCAGTCAACAGACCGTGGCCCCTCGGCCATTTTTAAAGAACCATGGTGAGAAAGGTGAGCTTCAATGAGTGTCTGAAACCATACCTCACCAAACAGATATACGCCTGAAAGTGCACATGCACAGAAAAAGATAGTTAACTGGGAGAGCACGTAGAACGGTCTTACATAAACATATCACCAGAATGATTGACAATTAGGAGGAGCACTTATTTAGATGTTCCACCCGGAAATAAAAGATCGTCCTCTATACCTTTAAGTGTTGTAAATAATACAACTCTTAGAATAATATGCTAATTAACACAAAAAAAGTTAGTTTGTGAAACTGAATAAATCTATAACATGATGAAACATGTTGGTTGAGTTTATATTTTATATTTGATATTGTGAAAAATCTGTACCATGTAACTGCATTTAAATGTAATGGGCTGATTTGGCAGATTTGAGCTTAAAATATAAATCTGTGGTTGGCTCAATCGTCTGGGAGCAGCTAAGAGAAAAGCAAACAGTCTCTCCTTGAAGTTGACCCAGATTGGCTGCATTCACCCCAGCCTTCAGTCAGTCCTTCAGCCCTCTGGAGAAAATAATCTATATATAGCCTACATGCAAAATGAAATGACAACAATCAACCGTGAAGTACCAATGTAGATGTAGCGAGTTCCTGTTCTTTCTGTGATTATTTCTGTGCTTATAACAAAATCATTACCCATGAGGTAAACGTTCATGTGAATGGCTGCAACAATGGAGCTATCTAATTGGTTGCAGCTTGTTAAAATATAAAATAAATTTGTGCATCAAGTTACGTTATGAGTCTCTAAAATCCACACACAAATGCAGTGACGTTCAAACATTACTGGTAGTGTATAAATCAAGATATAATTGTGTAAGCATCAAAATTACCTTGTCAATCTTGTCTTTAAAGTTTATGTGCTTGTCCGAATTATTATGTGCGCCTGTGGATCTTATCCTGCGCATGTGTGGATCATATATGTGAGTTTGTGAATATTGAGACTCTTTTAGCTCCATGAAGTTTTGCCCATAAAGATCTCCAATGCAGAGTGGCAATGCTGCACATCTTGTTTGAAGTATCAATGGAGAACAAAACATTAAATAACTATTTATTATGTCCTTTTTTTTGGAATAACTGATAACTAACTGATAAAAAAATGAAATAAAATAAACAGAAAAAAATTCAGGAAAAGAATATTAATTTGTTATAAAAAAGATTAAAATCTTACATCTCTATACTGGAATTTAAAACTGAAATAAATTCCTGAGGTCTGGTTGGATCAGCTGGATTCCCTGATCCTGAGCTTTCCTTATTTATTGATTGACCTTATTGATCTCAGAGAAAAGAAATGTACTCGTTACATCAGCTCAAATAGTCAAAAAGAGAAGAAGAATGCGCCAAAGGAAGAAAAAGGTGCTTGAGATATATACACAGTATAAACAGTACGTCCACATATGACAGCTTTTTAAACATTTTTTTAATAGCAGGATTATTAAACAGGGTTATTGCACATGGTGTTTACATAGGTATTTATATAGATCGATATTTATAGATATAGTTATCTTCTCCATTGGTTTCCTCTGTTCCTCTTATTTGTCTTCCTCTGGGTCTAAAATCCTCTCATCTCCACCACTTATTCTATCATCACTCAATTCTTCAGCAGTTATCTTTAAGTGGCCTCCTTCACCTGTGACCCTCCTGTTCTGTCAGCCGTTCCTCCTCAAATATCATCTTTTCTTATTTCTTATCCCCCTTTTTTAAAACCAAAGAATGTCTCCACTTTTTAATGACTCTTTTCTTTGTGGTCCACAAGCATTAAGAATAAAAAAATAATAATATGAAACACAAGCTTATCACATTCAAACAGCTCATAAAAATATTTCTATTAAGAAATCTTGTGATAATTGTGGGATGTTTTTATGTTCTATATATTTAAATATAAACATATATACTATATTTTCTATTTTAGAATCTTGCCATATAATGTATAATCTGGAGGATAAGAACGTTTTTTTGATAAACAAGGGATTCACATTTCCAAGTATTTAAGTGGAATAAACGAAGGGGAGCAGCTGAGGGAGGCTCTACTGTAAGGTGACAGTTGTAACCCCTTGTCCCCCTGTGGATCCCCTCCTGGTTCTGACTCCACATTGCACAGAAATTCATGAGAAGACTTCAGAATAACATTCATAGATTCAGTCCAAAGAATCTAACTGAACTTGAGCTTTCTGCAATAAAAATAGGCAAAAACATCAGCTTCCGGATGTAATGAATAGACAGACTCATGTAGATTCACTGCTGTCGCTGCAGCATATTTGATTCTGTAGAGAATCAACTCACGAAGACGCAACAAACCAACAACACCGACACAGGTAATTCACCACCTCTGGAACAAGCCGTTCTCCTCCAAGGTGGCAGCAGTGATACCATCAGGTGGAATGTCCTACTTTGACATTTTAAAGATAATATATTCACCAAAAACTGAAAATAAAAATGATACATTTTATTAATTTCAACTAATTATTACCATAATATTTGGTAGTTACAGAGGAGTAATACATAAATGTTCCTTTACAAATTATTCATGTTTTATGGGGTTGAGTTTGTGTCTTTAGTCCTCTATGTAATGAACCGAGGACAGAGGGACCCAGTATTCAAGCAGAGACAGTCAGTAGGAAAGTTCAAAACGTTTATCAAATAAACAAACAAAACAAAAGTGGAGCTGTGACTTGTGGACACTGCAGGATGGGGAGCGGGGCACCGCCCAATCACAGACACTCTGCAGGAGAAACACAGGTAAGTGACCATGATCATCTGACAAAAGATGATTATCTGAGTTGGCCACTTACCTGGTTTAACAGTCCAGTCCTAGAGTGTCCCCAGTGCTGCAGTCCCAGAGGACATGCTGGAAGCCGATCCTGGTCAGGGATCCAGAACAGACAGGAACAGACAGGGACAGGATCCAGATCAGGCAGGAACAGAACAGGTGGCAGGATCCAGACTTCCAGGCTTACAGAGGCTCCCAGGAGGGTTCAGAGTCAGACTGGGATCAGAAGCATGACCAGGTGGTCACGCACAGGAGCAGACAGGATCAGGTGCAGATGAGCAGGCACAGTGGAAGAGGGTAGCCGTGACAGGACGTGGAACCAGAACTTGATGCAGGACTTTAAACTGGTCTCCACCCTGGAGCCAGGCTTACTGGATACAAACTGAACCTCCCCACATATAGAGCCAAAAACACAGAGGACTCAGCAGGGGAGGAACAGTGGATGATCAAGAGATGAGACAAACACAAAAACCTCTTTCCACTGGCTGCTAGGATCCAGAACATGAACCAAGCCAAAAACTGAACAGACAGACTGACAGGAAGACAAGTAATGATCTGGCACTGAATGCGCAGACTGAACTGAATATAAACCAGAGGAAACAGGTGAGGGGAATAAAATATAATTGAGCCAGGGAGGGAAAATGACCGGTGAAAGGAATGACTAATTAAGGAGGAGCAAACAGGCCAGATCATGACACTCTATGTAATTCAAGATTAAGATCAACTACTGAACCACATATACATACACACACACACACACACATATATATATATATGTATTAGCAAGATTAAATATGGATGTTGTGTTTGTTCATTTTACCGTTAGTTCATTGTGATCAGCACAGATGACCCATAAAAGGACTTTATTTGTTTTCAGCCTCCCCTCAGCCCATATTGGTCCATGCATTGGGCCAATGAAAAAGGTCTGAAACCACCATGGATAGCACATTTATTTTACATTTCATTGAAAATATTTCCTTGAAGTTAGAGAGAGAGAGAGAAAAAAAAGATCTTTTGTGTTTCTGTTAGATCATTTATGAACCAAAATGTCTCGGTTTGCTCCTGACTCCCTCTGGATGTTGTCAGAAGGCTCAGAGCATTGAACCCAGAATACAAGCAGACAGATCAGTTTTTGAAACAAGCGTATATTTAAAAGCTGCTCGTCAGCTGGGGCGGGTTCACTGGATTCTTTGGCAAAGTTCAGTCTGAGCCCTGAAGAAGGAGATAGCTCCTTACTGAGCCGGAACCAGAGATCCAGGAGAGAAGAGGAGCAGCGTCCTTCATCAGCCACGGCACGCAGAGGAACCAAAGGATCCAGAAGGACTAATCCGGCCTGTGGTCAGAAGACAGACCCAGGGTGGGCACCAGACACAATCCAAGTTACACCCCGGAAACACAGGACAGGCAAACAGAGCAAAACAGGTGCGGCCAAAACATGTCGGCAGAAACAGCTCAGGAACGGGAAGAGCTAAACACAACAGGGGAGGCTAGAATTAGTCAGACTTGGAGCTTGAAAATCTGGTACCAATGGCTGAGAACAGGTGGCTGAAATAGAAGCAGGAACAGGTGGATCTGATGAGAGATAATGAGTGCAGGGCGGAGCAAAGCAGGTGAGGGGAAAAGGAGTCAAACCCAGCCGATGGTGCCAAGAGCATGACAGATGTGTCCCTATGGAGGTAAAATGGAGCCGTAAAGTTTGTTTTTTAAACTGAAAATATAATAAAAATAAGAAAATAAAACAAATGTTTTAAAACAGGAAAAAGCTGTGGGAACTGAGAGAAATATAATAAATGTTTATAAAATTGCAGGGCTTAGGTAACATTGGGTGTGGAAAAATAACTGACAGTATAGGGAACTAAATAAACTAAATAATTTCTATATTTATGTGGATATTTTTAAAAAGTGAACAGGCTTCACTGCTATAGGCTGTTTATATAACTCCTTGATGAAATATTTTTCTGTTTCAAACCAAATTTTAATTTTTTTTTTCGTGTTTTCAAGATTAAATAATTTTTTTAACAAACTTTATGGCCACAGTTGAAACATGTAGACTAATTTTCATCATCAGTACCTGGCAGGCTGACAGGAAGGAGAAGGAAAATTAACTATGTGAATAAATTGCTGTATTTGAAAAAATCTAATTTGAAATTTACAGATTGCTTAAAGGATGTGTGGTGTGGAAGCTGCTGTAGACAGGAAGTTCAGTGTTCTTTGATTAATTATAACACGGTCACAGAATATGAAAGTGTGGATGTAGAGCGCTGAGCTTGATAGATGAGTCAGTTTGATGCCAGGGGAACCTCATGATTTTCCATCTAAATCCTCAGACTCACCAGCTGCTTGTTGCACAAACACAGCGCTCATTCAGAGGGCTTCAGATGCAGCTGCTGTCCTCATGGAGCTTCCACCTGGAGCATGGGACAGTGACCGGGTTCATGCCAACAGTGTTGTAATCGCGTATTGCCGTGCCCCTTTAAAGTTTTGTAACTCGGCACGCCAGCTGCTCCGCTCAAAATGAACGATTCGCAGACTTTTCACAAACCAATAAATCCTTGATGGAGGACAGTTAAAAAAACAAAACAAACGGAGAAAGAAAGAGTAACTTAAATATGAGTTACGAAGTTAGATTGTCCTGAAAATTAGAGTCAGCACTAGTTCAGGCTTGCATACATTCCCTGGGCAGCACCCCAAAGCGTGACTTTAAAGCCTGACCTTGGAGACACTTGATGTGTCTGCAAGGTCAACATATGTAGTTTTAGTATCCAAACCCCTGCAGCATCCGCACTGTCTGAACTACTGCACCCAGGAAAATATCTAACGACTAAGGCAGCTCTGAACAGTAGGAGCCGAACAGCTATTGAAAATGTGTAATATAACTACAATAAACAGGTTGTGAAAAACAGTTGGAAGTAGTCTTGAATGGCACACCTTGAAAATGTTGTAAACAGCTGTGTTTTCTGCTTTTCTGGAGCTCTGATCCCAACTTGGGATGACCTACTCATCCACAAGAGAAGGCAGCTCACACATGAATGAGAAGCAAACACAGAGGTTAGAATAAACTAAAAAAGAAAAAAAGATGTTGAGAAATCTACACCTGACAGGGTTAGAAGGAAACAAAAAGTGAAAAAAAAAACTTTGTAAAAGTTTGCGAGTTAAGATCCCAAAGAAATGAACACCTAAACCAAAAAACATGTAAAAATCTGATCTAATAAACGAAAAACAAGTCAAGTAAAGTAAACCTTATTTAAAATAACTTTATAAAACATTAATGATAGACTCAAGTTTTTTAAAGATATAAACCACATTACATTACCTCACAGCAGAGGATGAGTCGAAGAAAATACATTTCAATAGTTGGATATTGAAGTGGTTTAGAGCTGATACCTCATCAGAACAACACGTCCTGAGGCAGATGTCTCCACGTATCAGAGGAAAGCCAAGTTCAAAATGACCTTGACTGTAAAATGACTCAATGAGGTTTTACTCATTTAGTTGGTTAGTTTCTCACTTTTCTATCTGGGTTATCAGATCTGTCGTTATCCTCGTCTGTGCTCTGCTTGGTTCTAATGCTCTTCGTCCAGCATCGGTCCACGTTTATCACTGGTTCTGCTTCTACTTTATTTTACTATGACTGCTTTGTTAATAAAACATGTTTTAATGCTAAAATAAGCTACAAGCTACGCTAACAGTTTATTCTAAGCCCACTGAGTTTGATGGGTTAATTGGCACTTCATGTTAAACCTGATGCACATTGAAACTCCATATTATGTATCTTTATCTTCATGTTATGATCCATAATGCTTTGCCCATGGATATGGGAAGAAAAGGCGATGAACCAGTAGTTTCAGTTTTTCCCTCAGCTCTTTCTTCACATGTCAGACCATCCCCTGCCCCTCCCCCCATCACTTCTGGACTAGACATAATAAAATGTTGCTTATAGGAGGCTATTAAATTCAAACTAGAGGGAAAAATAATTTTTGTTCGGGGGAGTTGTGGTTAACATGCATGAATAATGAAAAGTTGCTTTAATTTTGTTGGAAATTGCTGACCATCTGTAAGCGTTGAGTGTAATGAGTAAATGTATTTACTCCTGAAGAAAGCCCTCATCTTGAATTCAAAAACAAAGTTTAAGAGCAAAGAGGCGACGGCACTGAAATCTGCCAAAATGCCTGTTTGACTCTGTTCAGCAGTTCCATCTGTTGCTGACTTCATATCTATCCTTCCCAATTTGGCCCCAGGAACCTCACTTGCTTTGAAAAAGTGGTTAAATGATTGAAATATTCCTTCTCAAATGTGTTTTTTTTTCATGATGCAGACCTCAAAGCTTCATTTAAAATAAAAACACCCCAGAGTGTTAGTACCGCACAGAGATCTGCAACAATCGCTCAGGATAGCTAGACACATTCCTGCACAAGGGAACACTCCATAATTCAACACAGCTATAATAAAATAGAAGAGAAAATGAAACCTGAGTCCACATATCTTTCAATGGTTCATGCATATACGTCTCCTTTGTAAAGTGCATGCAAAGAAATATTTTTGAAAATCCGTTTAAAAGGATGTCACTCATACAGGTTGGTTTAGTGTTTTTTCTTTGTCGCCTTGTGCATTAAGAGGAGTCAATGGCCCAAATGTTTACAAGAGGAAATATATAGGTAAATGCTGGAAATTATTAGATACATGCTAATCTGAAAAAAATACTTTAAAAAGGAGAACTATGGCCTGAAGAGATAACGGTGAGAATGTCAGACATGTTGCTTAGCTACTTAATTTTCTGCTTGAATTAGTTTCTATGGACTTTCTTGCCCTTTGACACAGATATTTATCAATGTTTTGTAACTTTAGATAGAATCAGGGACAGAACTGAACATTGTTGATGAAATGCTCTAATGTTGGATTCACACAACGTATGGTAGCTTTCACCCTTTTTGGGCAGTTCAGAGAAAAAGCTTCACCACAGTCAACTGCGTTCTGGATCGGTACGTCTTGCAAAATATCATTCTGTCTCTTTTGCTTATAGTGTTGGACTTTGATGGCTTCTTTACTGCCTTTCTCAAAGCTAGTTGTTGTGAGAGTTTACAGGTAGATTATGAATATATTAAACTGTCATGATTGTCTAAGAATCTGACCCAAATACAGAGAAGCACTCAGAGGACCAGGGAACATTTTTAACAGGTTTATTGAGGTGAACTACAGGAGTAGGATTCTGGAACTCAGAGAACTGGTCAACCGGAACTGGAAGTGAGATGGGAAGTTCACAGAGATTAGTTCAGGGTCTGTAGGAAATTTGATTGAGTTCTTGAAAACACTCACGTAGGAGGGGGTTTGTTTCTTGTCCTTGAATCCAGTTGGTGTGGGTTTATCCGAAGAAGAGGGAACTCGTTGGAGGGCGGACAGATTGGTTTTGGTAGGACCCTGAAGAGCAATGGAGCGGACTGCCACTTGGATTTCCGTGGGAACTTGAACGGGACATGTGGAGGTTTTTCCCCTGCTCAGTGTGAACACAAATAATCCTTCCAGGGGGGAGAAGGCCAAACATCCAGTATGCAGGAAGACTTCCTGCCGAAAGGCAAAGACAAAAAACAACAAGGTTAGTCTCAGAGAAACAAAATTCAGATTAGACTCAGCTAAATTCAGCTTGGCTAGAGTACCCAAAAATGGCAAACACACTGGCGCCAAGGTAGTGACAGTCCACTGCTCAAATACTCCTCAGTGATGAACCAACGAGCCGCAAGTGTGCAGGAGGACCAACGAGGACAGGGCACCAACTGGTGGTGGAGGGAGAGAAAAACACAAAAACAACAGACAACAAACTATTCCTAATATAAATAACCAGAATTGGAAGTTATAGTTAATTAATAGATAATTCAATTCAAGGGTAAAACTAGTTATTTATTATCAGTTGAATAATAATTACTGACCAGGGTTTTAGCCCCTTACTTAAAAGGTTGGACTCCTGAATCAAATGCCAAAACTGTAAATATTTTGATGTGCCATTCGCCAATCAATGCACAGGTATGTGCTCCCTGCTCTGGGTAAAGCAGTCTTGGTGTGTGGAGGACAAACAGAAGCCATCAGCTCCCAAAATGTTGACTTATCCAGAGGTTTGTGTTGAGTTTGGAGTATTTCCATAGGATGACACTAAATCAGTTTGATTTCTCCGTTGATCCATTAGCTGTCTTTGCAGACATGACAACACTGGGTAAATTAGAGTAAGCTTTTGGAAGACACTTATTTGTCAGATTATAAGTAGCATTAAATAACAGATTTTAAAGGTCATAGTTACAAACTTTTCAACACATTCAATTGTTTCTTGAAAAATGAATTCATGGAAAGTATGAAGTGGTGAAGAATAAAAGTCATATCTTTTGTGAAAAAAAAGCTTAAAATTTTGGTTATAATTCTTATGTTAATATGAAAGGATTCTGCCATAATAGGATGAAATCAGGGGAGCAGAGCTTGGGCCATGGAGCTGCGTTCTTCTTGGCGTTAAGGTACATTCACACCAAGTGTGAATTTCGCAGCTGGAGCAAATCATTCCCATGTAATCTCTATGTGGAAGGGCAGATCTGGTGCAAAAAAAAAAAAAGAGCGAAGAGAAAAGAGAGCGAAGCTGAGGGCAAGGGTGGCGAATTTAGAGAGGCAAACGGCAGGATTTTGGCAAAGTTGCTGACATTTGGTCAAATGAAGTTGAAGATTCTTAACTTTTGTTTGCAGTCTTGTCGCGAAATCCAGCTAGGAACTAGATGGAAGATAGAGAACATAATGATTCAATTCAAATCAGTTTATCTCTATAGTGACAATTCACAACACGTCATCTCAAGGCACTTTACAGTTCACCAGATCATACAGTCAAATTGATTCAAAGTTTTCTATCTAAGGAAAACCAGTTGATTACATCGACTCATTGACTCGAAGGCAATCCCTCACACTAACCATGCTTGTAGCGACAGTGGAGAGGAAAAACTCCCTTTTAACAGGAAGAGACCACCAGCAGAACTGATGATGACAAATGATGATGTGGGAATGCCTTTAAGATGATTTGAATTTATCTCTTGAGAAACTGTTTTGCTGGTGTTCACCCGGGCAAATTTTGATGATTCCCCGTGATACTCCTTTCATCTCCCGCAGTTAGAATAGCTCCAGCTTCCCCCAGACTCTCCAAGCTCCGAAAAGGCTGTGTTTAAGAAACAAATAGACTTTTTATTGGTCTGCATGGTACAGTTTTTTTAGTTAACGTGCAAGTGTCTTATTGAAAGTCGAAACAGTCAATATGAAAAAGAGAAATCCAAACAAAGATTTAAATGATACAATATGAAAAAAAATGGATACAATGTTTCTCAAATTTTCAGAACGTCCCACAGGGACTAGATTGCCCTTTACCAGGAGAATAGTTGGATAGAAGTGGCAAAAATGAGCCTTGTCCTGCTGGGCAGCCGGTTGGTCATTACGGAGAAGCCGTTTCTCCTCCTCATCAAGAGGAGTCAGCTGAGGAGGCTCAGACATCCTGGACGCCTTCTTTCGAAGCTATTCTACACATGTCCCAAAGGGAGGAGGCCCAGGGTACGACCCAGGATAGGCTGCAGGGACTATGGTTTTTGGCTGGTCCAAAAGCACCTCTGGATTTCTGGCAGCAGAGCTTGAGGAGGTGTCTGTTTAGAGAGAAGTCTAAAAGTCTCTCCTGGGATTGGTGCTCCCACAACCCAGTCCCGGATAAAGCGGAAGACGATGACTATAAGTATGAAATTTGAAAAAAAAAAGTTTAGAAATAACATTTAAAACAATTAAATATGAAAAAGAAATTGAAAAATTAAATATGACAAAAATAATATGACTAAAAAGCAAACATACTTTTAAAAACCCTGTTTGGTTAAGAAGTTTTTCTATGGTTTCTTTTTCGGATAGTAATTTTTCAAATTTCCATTCACAAAACATGTTTTTTTGCAACAATACTGGAACAAAATTCACTCCCAGCAAAATAAAAAACAGACTCATTGCAAAGGGACAAAAACATATAGAAGGACAAATGATTGAGGGCTTCTAAAAGGACATCCATTCCTCTCTGAATGGATTCTGCAAAATGCAGGAGATGAGACAGTAGTCATCTCCAGCTGTATGACCCCATTACCCCAGAAATGAAAAGTTGTAAAGGTTCCTCTGGTATCCAAAGTATGACTTGAGTTCACGGGAAGCTCATTAACACTGCAAATCCCCTTGATCTTTTCCAATTAACTGTCCTGGCCAGGATGATGTGAGACATGCAATTAACAAAGGCCAGTGGACGACTCACCTCTCTGTCCCCCCTGACTGTTTGATTACCGGCGCCCTTGGATGTGAGTCAAATTCAACAGCTGACATACATGCTTTAACCGTCTGAGTGCTGTGAGTGTGATGTGCAGCAGGTCTCTCTGTTTCTGTAGAGTAATTATGGAGACGGCCTCATGCGATGGGGAGAGCTGCTCCAAGGTCTGGCTCAGATGATGGCAAGAGCTAAATCACAAGATTTAATTATTAAATGAATGCGCTGATCAGAGCAGAGAGGGATGCAGCTAAGGCGCTGTTGGCGTTTGACTTCAGCAACTTAAAACATAAGTTCTTTTTATTGTTTTTAGATGATACTTTTCCTAGAGAATAATTAATGTTATAACACAATTCAGTAATGGAGCAGATATTTTATTTGATTATATTACTGCGGTAAATAAAAACTCAGGGTTATGACAAACATGGTTCAGTTGGTGAGACTAAAAACTGAATTAAAGACATTAAATCCTTTACAATCCGTTAGAACAGACACAACAGATGGATTTTAAAGAATTTACTGCAAACGGATTCAGAGATCGACAGAAAGCCACCATTAGAGAGTTAATATTTTTTTCATTGTTGTTTCATGCAAAGAATACATTTTGTAAATGGAAATAAAAAAAAAATACATTTTGAAAAAAATCCAGTAATAAAATGTAGATTTTTGTGACTTGAGAATTTTTTTTCTCGTTTTACATTTTTCATTTTCTAGTTTTACATTTTTTTATTCCAATTTGCTGTTTTTTCAGACTTAGTTTTTTAAATTGCATTCTTTTCAGATATCTTTTCACTGATCACATTTTTGTTCACTTTAAGCCCGATACAAACGCCCTCTCTTGGTCCACACATTGTCCAGTAAAAATGTTGTCCAAATCTTTTTTTTTATTTTTCCTGGGCAGCCATAGTGCCGTTTTGTATTCAAAATTAAATAAAAAAATACTGCTTTTGTGCATAAATATTCCATTAAATAAATCAATATACCCATGAAATAACAACAGAATATGTTTAAATTGTTTTATTTTATTTTTCAAGATTTGTTTGTATTCAAAGATTTATTCATTACATAGTTTATTTATGGCACCAGCACCCCTAAAGACCGCACTAAGTGTGACGGAAAATGGATGGATAATTTATTTATTTCACTTTGGATTATTATTTTGTTAAACTTTGTATTCCCGACGAACGTCCCAGCATGTATGGTTCGATGTTTATATGCTCTCATATCATGAGGTAGGCAGTTAGCCTTAATGGTCTTGCCCCTATACAAACACTGGATGATGTGAGCCTGCTAAATATATACCTATGATGTATGTGCTGCATATCGGATTTAAACCCTGGGCTCCTGCATAGCTTGGAAAAATAAGTAAATAAAGGACATCCAGTGGGAAACAGCTTTAAAATGATACAAAATGATTTAACCTGTTAACTGTCACCTCTCATTTGTGAGGGAAATAAATAAATTCTATAAACATGAACAAATGAAAGTCAGACATTGCTTTTCGATTATGCTTTAACAGAATAACTTTAAATAATGGAAACAGACCTGAACAAAAAGGATAGTACCCTTAACTTAAAAAGGAATCAAACTATTTCTGTAACAAGGCCTGTCTCATGAATATATTTTCTTAAAATCATTCTCTTGAAGCATTTGTTAATTGCTACAGAATTTTTATTTATTACTCTTACTTTTTCAGATTCAAGTTATCTTAGTTACCATTATGGGTTTTCTTTCTTTAAATGTGGGATACCAACAGTTTAATCTATGGCTGTATATGGCAGGCTAGACCCTCCCAAGGGTAGAGAACAGCAGCTGATTTAGTTTAATAATAATAATGTAATAATAATTATTAACTATTGAACTTTATTGATCTCACATTGGAGAAATTTTCCTCTGCATTTAACCCACCGCCTTGGGGAGCAGTGGGCTGCCATTGTGCAGTGCCCGGGGAGCTCTATGCCCTAACCAGTAAATCCAGTAGCATGTCTGTCTCATAAGTTAGCTGTATTGTTTCACCTACATCTTTGCTCTCAGCTTAAGAATAAACCAACTGAAATAAAAATTCATGAATTCAGTTTTTTATATTTTTGATATAATGAAATGGTCAGAAATTTAAATGCAGTCAACTTTAACAGTGGCTTAAATCACAGAGGGAAGTACAGCTTTAGGAGTCTTGTTAACCTTGCTGCCATTCATTAACATTCCAACATACATAAGCGTTGCTTTATTGGACTGCCTATACTTTAATGCTGCACTAATTACACACTTGTTAAGGATTAAGGGGTGCTATATTTAGGAGCAACTAAAGAGACAGAAGAATTTGATTTATGGTCACTGAAGTTACTTGTTTTGTAATGACTTTATGATCGTATTTTATTTGACTGTCAGCAAAACGCTTAAATTAGCAAACATAGATAAAACAGACAGACAACAATAATTCTTTATTTTGTTTGAACCTTGCTAAACTGTGGAATGTCCTTTTTTTTGTGTTGATGATCTAACCTGCAAATTTTCACCCAAGCTGAGCTCGGAAGCTGGGTCACCTCTCTGAGCTGTGTTTAAAATGAACCAAGCTGTTGCCATGACAACGGCGGGATACGTGGACAGCAAGCTTCCACTTCCTGAAATAGCCTACAAAATTGTTTAAACTGATAACTGGGAATGTGGCTGCTGGACAAGAGCTGGCCTCAGTGCCTCATGGGATGCTGATGGCAGTCCGAGCAGAGCGGGATGGGGGGGGTTACTAAAGCCAGTGCAGCACATCACCATAAAACCATACTAATTGGCCTCATTTCAGTCTGAGGATGTCTCCATTTGGTGCTAATTTAGAGCAACAAGGGGCTACAGTGAAATATGTTGCAGGGACACATGATATTTCTGGTAAAACAGCACCAAGATGGTTGATCTCTGCAAACCTCTGCTATCTCTGCCTCTCTTACTGCATCCGGCCGAGTGAGGCTGATGGTGGATAAATGTTCGTCTTTGCCAGAAGTCTCCATGTGTGTTTCCCAAGTACACCCAAAGGCCCCTAGATGAAAGCCATTTGTCACTACAGCAGGATGACCTGTCGTCCCTGAATACCTTGCACCTTCAGCCTGACCACTAGACTGTGAAGGGTAGGCCTCTGTCTCCGAACCTACAGAAACACCAAATCATGATTTAATACCTTTAATATGCACTGTCTGGGGGCTTGTTAAAAGGTTAGCTGAGGAGCTCTGAGACGCGTCTGTCTGGACCCTGCCTCACTCAGGACAAGGATCTTACATTTCCGAATACTTAGGTTGCTTCAAAGGAAATACGCTGTTTTCCTGTAGCTTTATTAGAAGGATCCATGATTAGTTGTAACAATAAATATTTTTGAGATTTATTTTTTATATAAATATAATACAGTAAAACTAAGCTGTCTAGGTCTAAATATATTTACATGAAATATTTTCTCATGGATTAAAAAAATTCACTCCGTTACCATGTTGTTATTGGATAAATGACGTTTTATTAAGTTCTGTAGAGCTAGCGCCGTCCAGCCAAACTAGAAACAAGTTACATTAAAGTTTTACAGTTTGAACTGGCGTGCATTGAAATGCATGACAACGCAAAAATCACAAGAACCGAGAGTTTAGCATCAAACATTTTCTCATATATATATTAGAACAAAGTGTTACAAAAGATACTTCTCTGTCACTTTAAACTCGTTTATTATTTTGACTTTGGCTAATATGAATTTGGGGGAGTGTTGGACTAGTGGTTACAGCAGTGCGCTTGTGCTCTGAGAAGGTTGCAAATTTTTGGGATCCTCAGGCTTGCCCACCAGAGGGCGCCGAGGATCCTCTTCTGCTCTTTGTTGTTTTTCTGTTAGGACTGGAGTTACTGTTGGGATCTGGAGCTTTACCACCTTCCTCCAGCAGAGTGCGCCGTGGGTCTCCTGGTGCTGGAGTCTTCCAGCACACCTGAGACGCATCTACTCATCAGGAGACCTTCCCTTTATAAACACCTGCCAGACCTTGCTTCTACGCCGCAGTGTTGATCTTAGTTTGGTTAGCAACCTGAGCCTCTGTAACTGAAAGAATCTTAGTTGTCTCTAGTGAGAGATCAGATTCTAACTCTCCTTTGTTTTTGCCTTACAGGAAACCTGTCTCTAGCCTGAAGCTCTGGGTGAGCTGCCTCACAGGAAACCTGTCTCTAGCCTGAAGCTCTGGGTGAGCTGCCTCACAGGAAACCTGTCTCTAGCCTGTAGCTCTGGGTGAGCTGCCTCACAGGAAACCTGTCTCTAGCCTGTAGCTCTGGGTGAGCTGCCTCACAGGAAACCTGTCTCTAGCCTGAAGCTCTGGGTGAGCTGCCTCACAGGAAACCTGTCTCTAGCCTGAAGCTCTGGGTGAGCTGCCTCACAGGAAACCTGTCTCTAGCCTGAAGCTCTGGGTGAGTTGCCTCACAGGAAACCTGTCTCTAGCCTGAAGCTCTGGGTGAGCTGCCTCACAGGAAACCTGTCTCTAGCCTGTAGCTCTGGGTGAGCTGCCTTACAGGAAACCTGTCTCTAGCCTGAAGCTCTGGGTGAGCTGCCTTACAGGAAACCTGTCTCTAGCCTGAAGCTCTGGGTGAGCTGCCTCACAGGAAACCTGTCTCTAGCCTGAAGCTCTGGGTGAGCTGCCTCACAGGAAACCTGTCTCTAGCCTGTAGCTCTGGGTGAGCTGCCTTACAGGAAACCTGTCTCTAGCCTGAAGCTCTGGGTGAGCTGCCTTACAGGAAACCTGTCTCTAGCCTGTAGCTCTGGGTGAGCTGCCTCACAGGAAACCTGTCTCTAGCCTGAAGCTCTGGGTGAGCTGCCTCACAGGAAACCTGTCTCTAGCCTGAAGCTCTGGGTGAGCTGCCTTACAGGAAACCTGTCTCTAGCCTGAAGCTCTGGGTGAGCTGCCTTACAGGAAACCTGTCTCTAGCCTGAAGCTCTGGGTGAGCTGCCTCACAGGAAACCTGTCTCTAGCCTGAAGCTCTGGGTGAGCTGCCTTACAGGAAACCTGTCTCTAGCCTGAAGCTCTGGGTGAGCTGCCTCACAGGAAACCTGTCTCTAGCCTGAAGCTCTGGGTGAGCTGCCTCACAGGAAACCTGTCTCTAGCCTGAAGCTCTGGGTGAGCTGCCTTACAGGAAACCTGTCTCTAGCCTGAAGCTCTGGGTGAGCTGCCTTACAGGAAACCTGTCTCTAGCCTGAAGCTCTGGGTGAGCTGCCTCACAGGAAACCTGTCTCTAGCCTGAAGCTCTGGGTGAGCTGCCTCACAGGAAACCTGTCGCTAGCCTGAAGCTCTGGGTGAGCTGCCTTACAGGAAACCTGTCTCTAGCCTGAAGCTCTGGGTGAGCTGCCTTACAGGAAACCTGTCTCTAGCCTGAAGCTCTGGGTGAGCTGCCTTACAGGAAACCTGTCTCTAGCCTGAAGCTCTGGGTGAGCTGCCTTACAGGAAACCTGTCGCTAGCCTGAAGCTCTGGGTGAGCTGCCTCACAGGAAACCTGTCTCTAGCCTGAAGCTCTGGGTGAGCCGCCTCACAGGAAACCTGTCTCTAGCCTGAAGCTCTGGGTGAGCTGCCTCACAGGAAACCTGTCGCTAGCCTGAAGCTCTGGGTGAGCTGCCTTACAGGAAACCTGTCTCTAGCCTGAAGCTCTGGGTGAGCTGCCTTACAGGAAACCTGTCTCTAGCCTGAAGCTCTGGGTGAGCTGCCTTACAGGAAACCTGTCTCTAGCCTGAAGCTCTGGGTGAGCTGCCTCACAGGAAACCTGTCGCTAGCCTGAAGCTCTGGGTGAGCTGCCTCACAGGAAACCCGTCTCCAGCCTGAAGCTCTGGGTGAGCTTAACCTGCCAATCAGCCCTGGTGAGCCAACCTGAAGATTCCTTTGTGGAATCAACCTGAAGGTTCCTATGTGGATATCCCCTGCTGTTCTCTGAGAAGAACTGGAAGCTCAGATCAAGGTCGGCCATGTTAAGTGTGAAGCTAGACGCTTTAGCTCCTCATGAACTCTGCTAACCAACAGTCTCTGGTCCCAGTCAAGACTTCAGTTAACCAGCCCCAACCAGTTTCAGATCCAGTTTTGATCTTGTGTTTTGTGCAGACTCAATAAACTCTGTTAAACTTTTACCAAGCCTCCGTTGCGTTCTGCATATGGGCTTGAATCTTTGACCCATCATGACACAAATACCTGGTCTGATCCCCAAAGCCTCCACTCTGGGTTCCTGAGAAAAAGCCTTACCTGAGAAAAAAAACTTTTTATTTAAAAAAATAAAATGTATATTCAAGGGGAGTGTTGCTCTAGTGGTTAGGGCATAGAGCTTAGAATCCAAAGGTTCTGAGTTTGAGCCCCACTCCCACAGACTGGAACTCTGGGTCCCTGAGCAAGACCCTTAACCCCACAGTGCTTCCCAGGCGCTGCACGATAGCAGCCCACTGCTCCTCAAGGGGATGGGTAAATGCAGAGAGTTTGTTTTGCTGATCTGTACTTGTGACAGTGGAATGACAATAAATGCTGGGAAAAATTAAAAACATAATGGGTTTAGTTCTAGCTAATATTGTCTTAATTTACTCCAGTCAAACACAATACGGTAAAAACGACCTCTGGTAATGTTTTTTGTAGGTTGTAATGACTTGCACAGGTGAAAAAAAGACGAACTTAATAGGTGAAAATATAACACAGGATATGAAGTTTTCTCTGCAACAGACAGGCGACCTGTCAATGGTGGACCCGCCTCCTGCCCATAGACTGCTAGAGATAGGCACCTGCCCCACTGCGCCCCGATGGAATAAGTGGAAGAAGATAGATGGATGGAAGGATATGAAATTTTTCAGTTTTTAAATTAATTTCATAATTACAACATATTTTAGCCAATATGTTAAACTAGTTGTGCATCCCTTAAAAAAAGGTTCATTATCTTGCGCTACATCATAATTTGGCAAATAAGAGAGTGCCTCAGATCCACAGGGAAAAGACAAGGGACTGATGTGAAGCTGAGCGATATCAATGCGTGGTAAATGGAAATGTACTGACATGGCACAACAGATTAGAAATGATGTCTATATGAGAAACCCACAGTGACAGCTAAAACTAATCAAACAATAAGCAAAAACTAATAAAAAGTGTATTTGCCCTTAATTTGAGAAAAAATAAAAGATGATCTATAATCAGAATTAGTAGTTTGGCCTTAAAACAAGATAATTAGATATGATTAGAAATACAGTGGAGTTTTTTTCTGTTTAACATATAAATCATTTCACCCGTCAGGAAATTTTCTGCTT
Source organism: Cyprinodon diabolis (assembly GCA_030533445.1). NCBI lineage: Eukaryota > Metazoa > Chordata > Actinopteri > Cyprinodontiformes > Cyprinodontidae > Cyprinodon > Cyprinodon diabolis. The sequence continues at coordinate 49,766,179 of CM060066.1, read as the reverse complement.
ATTTAAAACCTATTTTAAAGAAAACAGACTTAGTTGTATTTTCATTTTTTTTTGTAAGTCTGAAATCAACAGTGCAGAGTGGTGTGGGGGTAAGGTAGGGTGGTGGTGGGGGGCAGAGCAAACATTCATTGTAAAACTGCAAAAAATCATGCAGTTTTCTTTAATGCAATTTGCTTTCAAATCTCTGTCTCAGAAGTGCAGCGGTAATGTGAACGTGATGAAACGGTTTATTAGCAAACCTTGGCTGGCCAGCAGTGAGTTGAAAATCAGGATCAATTTATGACTATCATCATCATCATCATCATAACTGCAGGTAATGTCATTGCAGGGGATATGGAACAGTAAACCCTGTTCCCAGGTTCCCTGTTACTGTAAGTGTTCCTCCCACACAAGTAATCAAAGTTAAGTGATATGTCAAAACGATTCTGTAGGATGATAGTGAGTGAGGATGCCTGACCAAATAAGGGAATGTATTTTACTTAAAAAGAGCTCTAAAAGACAGGAACTGAAAGCTTTCATTCTAATTAGTCAACAGATATGTTTGCATCAATCATGTTTTATTTATAAAGCTCTTTATAATAACTAATAAGTGCTACACAAACTCAAAAACACAAGTAAGAGAAAGAAAATCTAATTAAAAAAGTAACAAGAAAGCAAGTAGATGAAAATATAGAACTTCTACGTAGAGCAAAAAAAGCCTTACTACAGGTAAATATTTTTTCATGAGTCAAAGGACAAACTGAGCAGTTGCATTCTGGATGAGTTGCAGATGCTCTATCCGCTGGTTGGGTTTTTTTTTAATTGGAAGATTTCTAAACAGTATGGCTGAAGTGCAGATCCAGATGTGAGAAATTTAGATTTACATTTTGCTGGCGAGAGGTACAAAATAGTTAAAAGATTCTTCAACTAAAAATGTTTAATTATAACTATGTTTATGTGTCATTTATTGATGGTCAGGGTGTCTGGGGAGATATGTGACACAAGCAGATAGATCTGCAGATTATTTGCATTATTTGAAAGGACACATTGTGTTGATTTATCACAGAACCTCATGGAGCCATGTATAAAGAAAAGAGTATGGGTTTGCAAATTTTTGTTCCAAATTTTTGTTCCAATTTTGCCATTATTTGTAAAAGGTTTAAAAATTTTACAAAAATACAGAAAATTAACTTTTAAAAACGCTGTAATTAAAAAAACAAGCTTTTAAAAGATTTTTAAATTTTTTTTTCAAATTGTATTTTACCCCCAAAAACTTTTATTCTATTTTTTTTTATTTTTTTAGAGACTTTAGATATATATTGTTTTTCTCCAATGTCTTTCAGATTTAAAATTGTTTTCTTCTCAAATTGCGTTATACAGATCATGTTCTCTTCACTTCTGGGAGCTTTCTATTGGTCCGCTGGACATTAGCAGCAACATTTTTGTCAGGATTTGGTTGTGGTTTACCCAAATGCTGAGGCAGGGAGGCAGAGGTGATTTTCTTGTGGGTTTTATGAAAGGTTTACTGAACACAGAGGCAGAAAATCCAAAAATGAAAACAAAGTCCAAACAAACTGGAAAACATGGAGACATCAGGGGGGATACAATCATGAGGAGGAAGGCTCAGAGAGACGGAGTTGGAGGAAGTTAGACGAGGAACCAGCACTGAAGAACTGCACAGAGAGGGTATTCATGGGAAACTGAAACAAAGGGAGAGCTAACAAGCAGATTGGGAGCAGGTGTGAGCAGAGCACAAAAAAGAAAGGAGCAAGGGAAAAAAAGGAGAACTCAAGAGGGCAGCAGAGGGCAACAAATAAAAACCTGACAACTGAAAATAACCAGAAAACACAACAAAATAAGGATGAAACCACAAAGACTAGAAAACATGGAACATGGTAAAACAGAATACACAAAAGAAAACATAACAGAACCAAGACTATAACAATTTTATTTGTAAAACTGAATTTGAAAATATAGAAAATTGAAAAATAAATGGAAAAATATATAAAATCTATTTCTATTTTTTGAAAAGTAATATTTGAAAATATAAAATTAATAAAAATATTTTTTAGTTTAATAACTAGATTGCATTTTTTCAAATTTCCATTTACAAAACTGATTCTTTGCTTCATATCACTCATATATATACTCCAGTCTCTTCATAACATCGAGGCCAGTGAGACTCATCAGCCATCATGGAGAATATCCTAATCGTCAGGATATGAATGTTAGTTATGCTGCTATAGGCTTAGACTGCTGGAGGACATAGGGACCCCTATTTCATCATCCTACTTCATTCTATCTCTATTCTCCCACTCTGCAGAATTAGTTAGGCAAATCTCTAACGTTATGCTCTCTCTGCTTTTTCTCATAGTAGCTTTGCCTCGTCTTTTCCTGTTTGGCTGTGACTCCAACCTGGAGAGAAATATCAGCTGTGCTGCTGCCATCAACACCTTTGTTTATAGATGTTGGAGATTGGCCTGTTTTTCCAGTGTAGTCCTGTTTCTCTGACTGTGACTAACTGGATGTGCTCTCTTCATCCTCTGACATGGGAGCTGGCTCGGAGCTCGTCTGCCTGGTTGTGTGTTTCCTGGACAGGGCCGCCTTTTACAGTTGTTTTCTATATCTCTGCTTCTGTCTCCTTGCACCCCAGTGGGCCTTGGCAGATGGCCGCTCACACTGAGCCTGGTTCTGCTGGAGTTTCTTCCTGTTAAAAGGGAGTTTTTCCTCTCCACTGTCGCTACAAGCATGCTTACTGTGAGGGATTGCATTCGAGTCAATGAGTCGATGCAATTAAATGGTTTTCCTTAGATAGAAAACTTTGAATCAATTTGACTTTATGACCTGGTGAACTGTAAAGTGCCTTGAGATGACATGTATTGTGAAGTGGTGCTATAGAAATAAACTGAAATTGAACTGAAATAACGATGACTTTCTGTCAACAATCCATTTCTTCTTGTCCCACTATTTAATATTTTATCACTATTTAATTTCCTTCTCAGTGATAGTAACTACACTATATTGTGTTCAGAGCCATCAAATTCTGTCTGTAAGAAAACAAAACAAAAAATATCTATATATCCTTGTCCTTGAAATAGTCTGTGTTGGTTTACTAACAGGGACGGGCCGGCGCAGGAGGGACTGATGGGGGGACTAAAGGACAAGCAAGCGACTGCTGAGAGCTCTAAGGCAACTTAAATCTACATGCTGCCCTTTGGTTCAGTTAATGTATCAAATGATTAACATTTGCCCTGTTTTTTTAAAGAAAAAACACTGACCCCAGAACGCATCCCTTGGTAAATTTTATTAAGAACCGGCACTGGCCCCACCCCCTTATCAGTTGCCTCCACCTGGTGAAAGCTGTGCTGATGTAGCCTCTTTTTTTCTCCTTGTTACTTCTTTTGCCTTGATTTTCTTGCCTCTCGTTGGTATGAAAGGTCCTCCGCTCCAACAGAAAGTGGAAGGTTTGATGAACAACTGCTGGTTTTACTTGTTTTAAACCCCTTGTCCCCTTTTCTGTGACTCAGATAAAAAATGGTGAAGCAGTAGTTATTAACCACTTATTGTCAGCCATAAGAACCCTTTCATTTTTGATATGTTATAAGAATTTACATTTATTAAAGCTATCCTTGAAACAGGCTTGTTGCACACTGCGCATTTATAGAAGCATATTTACAAAAAAAAGACTTAAAAAACAAAAAATGTGGTGCATTATCACCACTGACCACTAAGGAGGACAGGAAGACAGAGCACAGTTCTTCTCCTCTTGTTCACATAAACAAATCCTTTCATGATAAATTCAGGTCGTATTATAATTTATGGCGACAAAGTTTCAGATTTTAACGGAACAGAATAAAATAATTTGATGTTTCTAATGTAACCAAAAACAGTAAATGTTTTAATTAAAACATACTCTGTACAGTACTGATCCTCCAAAAAATGTTTTAGTACTAAGTACATGTACTTAAATGTTATTTACTGTTATTAAACACCGCTGTGAAACTGCATTAAATCATAAGAAATCTGACAAAAAGGAGCAAAAGTTAGAATAGCTGAAAATCAGGAATTAAGAACTTATTTTGGTACCATTGAAATGTCGACTTTTTGCTCTTTTTTCTCATTCTACAGCTTATAAATAAAGTAAAATCCCTCTGAGACGCCAGAAGAACATCTATGGCCGTTTGTAAAACGAGATAATGAGGCTGCGAGAAAGGGAAAAGTTTGTCGGTTGAAGTCGAGTCCTCTCAGGCAGTCATCGTTCATGTACATATTTTGGAGCAGCCTGGCTGACGAGCATCTACTCAAACAGAAGGTGTTGTCTGGCACTTTGGGTCATTTTCACAGACTTCTGGCTTTGGGAGCAGAGCTATAAGAACGTCTTTGCCAGTCAGTAATTAGTGTGAATCTGCTCTTGGATTCATGTGAACCGTTTGAGGGCAGTGAAGTTATTTTGATGTGGAAATATGAAGAGGACAGAAAACAGCTAAACGTGCTAAAGATTCTGGTTTTTAACTTAATGAATAAGATTTCTTCTCTGTGAAGGTAGAGAACTTCTACTTTTCTCTGTGACCTCATTTACTCAATTACTCTTACCGTATATGGAGTGAGATTTGTTCCATATAATGGCCACCAAATGCAATGAAATTAAACTTTTTTTTTTTTTTTTTTTGCATACCTCTATTTTCCAATTTCTTTTTTGTGATTGTCCTTTATAAATTGTGTTATCCAGATCACATTCTCTGCACTTCTTGGGGCAGTTTTCTCTGGAGTAAGAAAATGCATTTCTGTTGGCCCGCATGAACACTAGCAAAAATATTTTTATTGGTCAAGAGAGAGTTTGAATGGGGCTGGAGGTGAACAGAATGGTAGCTGTGAACCACAGTTTGCAAAGATAACAATTTCTAAAACTCAGTCTGAAAAAAAGATTAAAAAAAAAATACAATTTGAAAAAACACAACTAGTAAAGAAAAAAAAAAGTTTGATAAAAGTTACATTTAAAAAATAAAATATTAAAAAGTAACTTCATATTTTGACAAACAAAATCTAAAAAAAAAAAACTTTTTTTTGAGGTTCTATTTCTAGATACTTTTTTGTAAAACAATAATGGAATAAAAATCATTCCATAGTCCTATAATGGAGGAGAGTTGCCTGTAAAACACAAAGAAAGCAATTTGTAAAACTCAATCTGATGAAATATGAAAAACTTTTTGAAAAAATAGAATATGAAAAAAGTAAAAAAAGTTTCATTTCTGTCTTGCTTTTTAAAACAAGATTGTTTCAATTTGTTTAAATCAAAGAAAATTGACTCCATGAGCAGAGACAGAAGTCGTGCTCGCAACCTGAAGTTCCTGTAAACTCGAACTCTTTCCCACAAGCAGGATTGAGTCTGTGAAGAAAATGATCATCGAAGGGAGACAAATTTACACCTCAGCCAGTAAGTACTGCAATTTCTAACAGACCCAGTTTTCTTAACAGCAACACCAGGAAACCAGCCAAGTTTGCCAGTTTCCAGATGGAGGCTCGGCTTATGAATAATGACTAGCTCTAAAGGTTGCATTTGAATGGTTGTGCTACAGTGTTTACAAAAATGCTGATCTGTACATAAGTAAGTTACTAAACACTGGTTCATATTCTATATTTAGTAATCGCTCTCTTGCTTCCATCCCTGCTGTATTTAACCTTTATTAGACTCGCTTTATGAATATAAGCCAACTTTTTCAGGATTGAGACTCTAAAGCTGCTGAATTTCCAACTTTCTTTGGATTTAAACATTTTTTTTTTCTATATTTACACTTTAATGCTGTTTTTTTCCTAAGTTTGTTTATATGGCTCCATGACAAGCTCTTTTTTTCTGCATTTCTATCGAGGCATTCCTTCTCTTCCAGTCACTGCTCAAATATGCAGACACACACACATGCGCACAGAGCACAACTTTCTGTGTAGCAGCTTCTTCCTCAAATAGAAAATGTGCACTAAAACATGACAGCACTGTCGGCTAGTCTCTGAGAGCAGCCCCGCTCTCTCTGGCCTAGATTCTTTCAAATCCGCTCTGGAAGTGCCTGCGTCCTCAGCTGCTCTGCCAGAGAGCGAGTGAGCGAGCCATCTGGCTGCAAAGCACATCAAATCCCAATCTGTGTTAATTTGAGTGTTATGGGGCATTGTTTATTTTTTGGAAAGAAAGGAAAAGAAAAAGGGTGAAACATTGCACCCAGCCTGTTTTAATGGAATTCTCTGTTTTTACCTGAATATTTTTGTCGACATGGAGGTTGCCAGGAACCCTGCAGGTCACTGCAAAATACATGAAAATAAAGATTTTATGTCTCCATAAAGACTGCAATCTCAAAAGTTCTCCTGCAACAATATACATTTGCCAAGATCTGCAGGTTAGATTATGGTGATTGGCGGCTGTAAATACAGATCATTTCTCTAATCAATTATTTTTTGATTAATCGGATAGCGAAAGGTTGCTTATAGAAAATGTTTTTAGAGAATTTAAACCATATGAAGCTAAAACTGTTCCACTTGAGGAGTTCTAGATTATGCAGATTGATGGACAAAAAAGATTTTGACATTAAAGCTACAGTGTGTAACTTTTAGCGACATCTAGCGGTCAGACTGCAGACTGCAGCAACATGAACATCTCCCCCCCACCGCTTCTCCCCCCCAACAGTACGGCGAGCGTTAGGGGACAAAATGTCTTCCACGACGTCCGCATCACCTACCTTCTCAAGTGATGAGGTTTGTTTACATAGATAATTTTACAGATAGTATTTCATTAGTCTGTGTAGGGTATAGATTTCATGTAGACTTAAGATAATAAATATACCCGTTATTTTTTCTACATCGTTGTGACATTTTGGCGATCTCGCAATCGCTAGTTTGTTGGCTCTACGCTGCCGTAGCGCAAAGATGTCTGCCTCCATGGCTGCGAGACCCACTCCTATGTAATTATAAATAACGAATTCTAAGGCAACGCAAATATTAAGGTTAAGAGGCTGAGCTCGTAGATGATGATAAATAACATAGTTATGTATAATATATTACATTTCTGACTGTATATCCCTGTAATTATTACACACTGTAGCTTTAAATGCCAAATGTTTATATATATTTTTTCTACAAATCTGGTCTAATTACTGCTCTAAGTAGGTCGCTCCGTCAGCTAAAGGTATGTTTTAGAGTCTCTGTACTGCATTTGACGATCAATTGATTACTAAATTTGTTGACGAAAATTTCTATAATCAATTAATAAAAATTAATAATGGTCTTCTTGGTTCTGCTGGAGGTTTCTTCCTGTTAAAAGGGAGTTTTTCCTCTCCACTGTCACTACAAGCATACTTAGTGTGAAGGATTGCATTTGAGTCAATGAATTCTTTAGGGTTACCATTAGGGCTGAAACAATTAATTAGATTTATTGTGATTAATCGATTATTTAAATAATTGTCAACTAATTAAGTAATTGATTAATCATTAACTGGGGTATAGAGTGTGTAAAATATGCCTTTAGCTGACAGAGCGACCCACTTAGAGTAGTAATTATACCAAAGTTGTAAAAACTATATGCATCTTAAATATATTTGCATTTAAGATAAACAAATGTTTTTAATCTGTCAATATGCTTTATCCTTAACTACTCAAGTGGAAAAGTTTTAGTTTCACCTGGTTTAATGTCATAAGAAATCTTCAAGGAACCTTTTGCCATTTGATTATTAATCCATTAATCAAAAAAAATAAGCGGCAGATTAATCTATTAGCAAAATATTAATTAGCAGCAGCCCTAGTTACCATCGATCTCACCATTAAAACTGCACGAAACCATCTTTGCCCTCCGTCTCTGCATTTTGGTCCTCTACAAAATTCAAGAGATGCTGATAAGCTCATAAGATAATTATTGCCTTGCATTCACCTGCGTCTCCTCAATTTGCCTATGGTTTGCATCCGTTTACCCCGCTACCTATGGTGCATTCCGTTTGTTGTCAGAAGTCGAAATGTCCGACTCCAAGTACTACATTTCAACCGTAAAAGTTGGAATTATGAGTCAAAAAATTGGTACAACAGGATAGCTCCTAACCTTCGCATTCAAGATGGCTGCTCCTCATGTCCACAGGTTAAACTATGCTACTTTGTATGGAGAGAAATTTGTTCCAATATTTCCAATAACCCATCTCAACCAGCCTCCCCGTTTTTATTAGGTTAATCTTTCAGTCTCAAAGATGTACCCAACTAAATACATGTACTCAACCATAACATCATCCTACTTCATGCTTATTTCTTCCACTAATGCCAAAGACTATATTTTCACTTCCATTAAACTCTTGTGAGTCTTTCCAATTTGAAGTGTTTAAAAATGTTTTTAACCATATTTAGTGTATTTGATTAATTATTTATGCTATAATTAATCTTCATGGACTGTTCACACAAAGGTGTTGATGGCAGGAGCACAGCTGGATGGAGTCACAGCCAAACAGGAAAGTACCAGATGAAGCTGCCATGATGAAAAAGCAGAGATGGGAGAATAGAGATAGAATGAAGCAAAACGAAGAAAAGGGGTCCCTATGTCCTCCAGAAGTCTAAGCCTATAACAGCATAACTATAGAGATAGCTCAAGATAACCTGAGCCACTCTAATATAAGCTTTATCAAAAAGGAAAGTTTTAAGCCTAGCCTTAAAAGTAGACAGGGTGTCTGCCTCACGGACTAAAACTGGTAGTTGGTTCCACAGGAGAGGAGCCTGATAACTAAAAGATCTGCCTCCCATTCTACTTTTAGAAATTCTAGGAACCACTAGTAAACCTGCAGATTGAGAGCGAAGTGCTCTGTTAGGAACATAAGGAACAATCAGATCTCTGATATAAGATGGAGCTTGGCCATTTAAGGCTTTATATGTGAGAAGGAGGATTTTAAATTCTATTCTTGATTTAACAGGAAGCCAATGAAGAGAAGCCAGGATAGGAGAGATATGATCTCTCTTTTTCATTTTCATCAGAACTCTGGCTGCAGCATTTTGGATCAGCTGAAGGCTTTTAACTACAGCTTGTGGACTTCCTGATAGTAAAGAATTATAATAGTCCAGCCTTGGAGTAACAAATGCATGGACTAGTTTCTCAGCATCACCCCTGGACAGGAGATTTCTAATTTTTGCAATATTCCTCAGATGAAAGAAGGAAATTCTAGAAACCTCTTTGATCTGGGATTTAAATGACAGGTCCTGATCAAAAATAACGGCAAGATCTTTTACTTTATTATATGAGATTAATTTAATCCCATCCAGATGAAATGACTGACTTTTTTAGTGAATCTGGTTAAAAGACAATAACTTCTGTTTTGTGTAAGTTCAAAAGAATAAATTTAAGAGGGATCAAGGTTGTAGGTATTCAAGTCATACCTTTAGTCTATTTAAATGGTTTGTTTTATCTGGATTAATGAACAAATAAAGCTGAACACTAAATCTAACATAAATTAACAAAATCAATCATAGGAACTATTAAAGCCAGCTAAATGATGCTGGCAGGTTCTAAGTACAACCACCTCATAGCAGACTCTGCTCACCTACACTGATCTCTGTCACCAATGTTTACACCTGCTACTCCACAGCTTCCTCAGAAACACGTTTGAAAAATACAGACATTAGTGGGAAGAAGCCAATCCCTGGCTGAGCAGAGTCAGTGGAGATGAGGATGAGGGAAATGAAAACACATGTTGAACTGTCAGTGTTTATACTGAGGTACAGCAGATCATTCATGGCTCAGGATTCAGCAGAACAGAAACACAACAGACCAAGGCAAAAAAAACCAAACATCAGTTCCTCATCCATCTCCTGAGACCGAGATGATACAGAATATTATATCTTTGTGGTTCTATGGCCTGTTTTTGTGGCGTTAATAATTTATTTAATACTCTGTATAATGTCAATATAAAGAGTAAATCGTACAAAGAGTAAAAACAATACATGCAAAAATAATTGTTAATATATATTGTATATATATACATATATATACATACATATATATAGATATATATGTATATCCTATATACATACATATATATTACACACTGTCTGCACTTTAGAAAACTGTGCTGTCAACAGCAAAAACAGCTGTAAATACATCTGAATTATCCATGACATCAGACTTTGCTGATAACTCCCAATTCTTTGATCTCTGAGTCCTTAAAATATAAACTACACATAAAATGCCTTAATATGCTTAATATGCTTTTCAGAACTGTATATATAAATATATATATATATATATATATATATATATATATATATATATATATATATATATATATAGTTATTACCACAAACAGGCCACCATGTGGTAGATTAAACCCATGATTTAATACTATAAATGCTATAAAGCAATCAATGCATTCCTGAATGAATTGTCCACTGCTAATAAACAATTTTAATCTTTGTTTATACATTTTGTACTTATTTAGTTAGATGTTTGTCACTGAAGGTATATGAATTATATGCTGTTTTACTATAATTGTCTCATTTTGCCTGTGGGATAAATGCAGCTGAATATATAATATAATAATTTTGTCACTTAACCTACTGAAACGGATTGCAAATGTAGTGCAATCCAATACTTGTTAAGCTGTGACACTTCGTCTACATAACCATCAACTGACACTGGAATTACTATCACCTTAAAGATCCTTTTTAATTGATGTCTGTTTTTTTTATTGTTTTTTAACTTTTTGTTTATTCTATATATTGGACAATGAGTCCAAAAAGATGTCTGTCTGTCTGTGTTTCTCAAAGGCTGCTCTAAACCAATATGTTTTTAATTTGTATTTAAAGCCCATGATGGTTTCAGCACTTTAAACGTTTTGGGAGTTTGTTTCACATTAGTGGAGCAAACAAACTAAAAACTGCTTCTCCATGTTTGGTTCTGGGCTGCAGGGCTGATCCAGCAAAAGTGGGAGGTCCGGCTGTTCGGCTGTTGATCCACTGCCAACCAGAGTAAAGTATTTTGAAGTGAAGACATTCAGTGATTTCTAGACTAACATACGGATTTTAAAATCTATTCTCTGAGCTACAGGGAGCCAGTGAAAGAACTAGGCTGCTGTTCTCCACTTTTTTAGATCTAGTGAGGACACAGGCAGCAGCATTCTGGATCAACTGCAGGTGTAGATAAGGTGTCACATGTTATTTCTCTGGTCTCTGATGTATAGTCACCTACTGACAAAAAAAAATCCTGTCTCTTAAGCAGGATTTAAACCAATCCAGTTCTGGGCCGGAGAGGCAGATCCAGTTTTCCAGGCACTCTAAAGGTGAATAAAGGTCTAATAACGCCACTATTGTGGTTCTTGACATCTGCAATTGCACAGATGTCATAAAGATACTACCAGATGACTGTGGCAGAGTTTCAGCAAGGTATTGACTTTTGAATTTAGATTTTAGATATTATTAATAGATACTATTATTTATTATTATTTATTTATTATTATTTACTCCTGGAAATATCTCAAGCCCTTGTATCATTTTACTTCGATGTCCCAGTTAAGAGTTTTTTGGTCTTTCATATTAAATCATATAACAGAAACTGAAGGTTAAGGTGATGATGTTATAAAATGGGAAGAGTTGATGAGGTATAAACACTTTCCAAATGGCCTCCGCATGCATAACTCAGTGAGAATCTAGAGTGTTGATTAGATTTGTTAGCTGTTGAGCAAAAAGGTGATAAACAGATAATTTCTCATTAATTCAGCACCTGAACCCAAATCCTTAAACCGGAACCACAAAAAAAAAAAAATCTCAAAACTCTTGGTCTGTGAATCCTTGAGTTTCTAACCCATTCCTTTTTTCCCTTCCTTTTTTTATTCCTCACTCACTCTCACTCACACTCCAATCACACACACATGCCACCCACCCTGACACATGGTGTGTTATGCAATGGGTGATGCCTAATTACCACTGACATCGCGGGGACTGTTCACTGCGAAATTAATCATGACACAGGCGTCAGCTTTTGATATTTTTTTTGTCAAGCGCTCTGAGCTCCTACGAGCTGGTGTAATTTTTAAACCAAATGCACACAAATTCTGATTAGACGTTGACACTGATGTCTCAATAAATGCCAAAGAAAATATTACAATTTCTAGGTGCTGATAAGATGAGGAGAACAAACTGGGAAAAAGAAGACAGTAAATCTACTAAGTGTACCATTTTTATATGTTTTTTAATCCTCTCAGTGTGATTCATGGTTAGGAAAAAGGTAAAGGAGTTCATGTGTAATGAGGATACATCAGTGTACCTGTTTACACAGATTTTAAACAGCTGAGTACACGGTAAGCCTACGGAGGCCTACAGAGCTATTTATAATTACAGCATTGTACTGGAAAGCACTTACAGTACATCCAGTCATGCATAATATAAAGAGCTGCTTTCCAGTTTGCGGGAAGCCTCGTTGGTACTTGATTATTACAAATAGACGAAGTGCGACACCAGAAACACAGCCCACCCAGATCTGGCATAATTAATGTGACATGCAGCTCATCGGTGCCCACATTTCCACCAGGGCTGGTTGCTCATTTCTGCAGGTTTCTGCCGCTTCAGTGCCTGATGATTTCAATCCAAGGAGGCCAAAATGGAGGCAAATTCATATGATGTCTTCCTTTTTGTTTTTTAATTAAAACAAAACCTGCATACTTGTAATTCTCATTTGAAATATGGGGGTTCATTTTTTTGCTTTCTTTTTGCACATGATTAAAAGGTCTACTTTTACTCCAGTTATCTGTAACTGCATTTTTACTCTTAATTTTTGTAAGCATTAGAAGCAACAATAATTGTGAATTAATATATGATGCAATGTAGAACCAGAAGATCCACCACCTTCCGGGTTCAGAGAGTTCGCCAAGTGCAAAGTGACCAGAGAGAACTTGAACTTGAGCTGTAGATCTCATCTGGCCCTCACTAGAAAACCTAACAATCCATTAAAAATAAGCTTGAAACTGTTGCTTGCAAGTTGACTTTTTGATTTCCCTCACAACCAAATCTCTGTTAAGCAAAAGTCAATACACAGATGTTTGTTTATTTTTGCTAATATCCTGATAAACTAGATTTAAATGATTACTTACACATCTATCATCTAGTCCACACCCTGCTAATCTATCACTGTCTGTTTGGATCTGCCTCCCCTTATTGCTTAACAAAACTTATAAACAAACCACTGAATCTCTGTTTTTTGAAGGCAAGCGAAGGGCGTTCAAATTATTGTAACAACACACTGAAACTCTCTTGTTGTCTCTTTAGATTTACTGATGAGTCGAGAAAACTTTTATTACACCAACATTTAATTTCTACACACCTACATTCTGGTCATTTAGCTTTCAAACTCTTTAATTTTACTTTTCTTTGGCTGCTTTGTCCTGCTGTTATTACATTTGGTAACAATTACTGGAAGAACTAGAGATTCAAAATGTTGTTAACACCATACAGCCCAAGGCTCTTCTTCTACACTCCCCAAACATCAGAGTTTCCATGGCAACACTGCTTAAAATGCAATAGAAACTGTCTGTTTCTGACCTCCATTGGCAGAAGTATTTCCATCCACTTGTGGGGCTGTTACAGAAACGTCAGCCTTCATGTCCAACATCTCCAAACTGAAAGAAACCAGATTTCTCTGGAACTGAAGGATATTATGCAAAAAAATGTTTATTAGAGTTCCAAATAATCAAAGGCAATAGGATGAAAAGCTTGTCGCAGTTTTGGAAAATGGTATAGAATTTTTACTCTCAAACCTCCATAAAATCCAGTGAAACCAATTGCCCACAGAAGGCTTTAATCTGAGAGTAATTTAATCTTAATTTACATAAATCTGTTCTCTAACAGCCTTAAGTCACTAGTTTACTTTTTAATTTTTAATTTGGGACAGCTCAATAACATCCCAAAAGCTAAAAACATATGTCAAATACCAGTTCCTTTAAAAAAAGTTTCGCCATGAGGATGCAGAGCAGGATGAAAAAGAAAGAGGAGGAGGAAATTCAAGCCATCTTCTGCATCAACCATTATGGTTAATATGAGATTTTTAGGAAACAAATTAGAAGATTGCCAAGCCCAGGCAGGGACCCAGACGGAATAATGGGAATGCAGTATATTGTGTTTCATGGAAATATTGCTGCAGGATCATATCCCATACTCCAGCCTCAGGAACACATACAATATAAAGTAAGGTTTCGTAATCGTGCATTTTGAGCAAGTCACTGTTTAATTCTTCTGTCAATAAAAAAGAGACTCTGAAAAACTTTCAAACCTACAGAGACATGAGTAATAATTGTCACACATAGCCCATGTGGGCAGGCATTAATAAGAGGAGTGCCAAAGAGAGGGCGGAGGTTCACAATTCCGGTTGATAACCCGGCAAATTAAAATTTGCAACATGTTTTGAATTTGCAAAATTCTATGTTTAGTTAAAACTAACAACATTCTGTAGAGCAAACTAGCCTTCCAATTTGCTTATAGCAAAGAAAAAAGAAGCTAATCAAAGCTGATGGTTACACCCTGTAGATGGAGATTTATACAGGTCAATACTGAAAGAAATGTGTTTAGTATCTACATAATAATAATAATAATAAAAACAATAATAATAATGGAACTTTATTGATCTCACATTGCAGAAAGGTTAAGGGTCTTGCTCAGAGACCCAGAGTGGCAGTCTGTGGGAGTGGGGCTCAAGCTCAGAACCTCAGGATTCCAAGCTCTATGCCCTAACCACTAGACCACCACTCCCCCACATGCTCCCCCTAACTCATAATATTTAGCAACATAAGTTACCATAACTATGCAGATGACACATGGTTATAGATTACAACGTCACCAGATGACTACGAGCCCATACCAGCTATGGCTAAATGCATAGAAGAAATCAAATTTCATTCCAGATTCCTAATTTTTTTTTTGTTTGTTGGTTTGTTTTTGAACCATTGACACTTGTTAAAAACATTATTTTAGCTAGCTTACAATAAAGCCCGTTTAATAAAGTCTGAGAAGTTTATACAGACAGATTTTGTTTTGTTCTTTAAGATAATTTTATAATGATACAAAGGAGCAGGGTTCCCGGGGGTCCTTAAAAAGTCTTAAAAGGCATTGAATTCTTCAAAAAAAAAAAAACTAAGGCCTTAATTGGTATTAAAATGTCTTAAATCAGTCTTTTGTAGGTCTTAATTTTTAAAACATCATAAATGGGATTATTTTTATTATTATTTATTTTTTAATCTAAATAAAACATTAAAATTGACCTTTTTAAAAAAAAATAAATAAATAATAATGGCTCGCTATTATTGGTTCCGTCCCGATAGCGGAACCAATAAATGCGTTGTTGCGGCCGGGACACAGTGTATTTTGTGCAAGAAGCGATTCAAGCTCGGAAGGACGGGAATTAAGGCAGGGGAATCACATGCGAAGCACGAAACACAAAACGTCAAAATCGAGTTACCAAGAAACAGCCGGTATTTCTCAGTTTTGTTCCACCCTTGTCTCTGCAGCGCCTCCACTTATCACCAAATCAAACATACTAAGAAAACAATACTAAGAAAAATAGCTGCAAAAAAGACTTAGCACTGGTTATGTTGCGGCTTTAAAACTGATTTGTTTTGTTCCCTGCTAAAACAAAGTTTGTGAATTCAGTTAAATAATTGTTCAAATATATCTGTCATTTGTGTGTTTTTAGCTTTCTTCCTGTATGGAAACATTTTCAAAATTTGAAACATTAGTGGTTTATGTTATAATAATTTGGGTTGTCGCAAGCAGGTTTTCTTGTGTTTCTTGTGAATTTGGTCTTAAATTTTTATTTCAAGTGGCATTAAAAAGTCTTAAAAAGTTTTGAATTTAACTTGCCTTATGCTGTAGGAACCCTGAGGAGGCTTTAATTATATGCTTGAAAAATAGAACGTATCTCTTAGTAATCTTCTGTATAATTTGAATAAAAAATTCATGTTTTTTTATGTAGTTTTGCTGCTTTAGTTTTGAAACCAAACAAGTTCCACGTTTCATTTGGGTTTTTTTTGTATGTGCTACGGCTTTGATGAATGTAACTTAAAAAATGTAAGCCTAGAAATGTGTTTGAAATGTGTAAATTATTATTAAGTGGGACCAAACTGCATTTAATCTGGATGTGATAAAATTGCTACATTTAATAAAGTTAATGTTATTCAGGAGTGAAGATGGAGAAGGAGTGAAAAGTGTTAGGATTCCAGTTTGTGGGGTTGTTTTTGTTTATTTGCAGTTCCACTGTGCACCCACTAGATGGTGCTATTGTCCTCTGCTGATCTGGAGGGCTTCATGTTCTTCTCACTTCACACCTGCAGTCTATTGGGTCATCACTTCCTGAGGAGTATTTAAGGAGCAGACTGTCTTCACTTCCTCACCAGAGTGTTTGCCAGTATTGGGTACTCTAGCCCCTCAGAGTTAGCAGAGTCTACTTTGAGTCTAAGTGTCTTCTGAGTTCTTTCAGTGCTAACCTAGTTTTGTTTTTGATTCTCCGGCAGAATTTTCCAGATGCACTGGATAAGCTGGCTTTTTCAAGTCTGGAAGGGAAACACTCGTCACACTGAGAAAAGGAGACGGATCTCCACATCTGAACGCTGAGCCCTTCAGGAACCAAGTGTCAGTCTGCTAAGCTGCTCCTCAGGATCTCCATAGTCTGCCTGTCGGCCCTCCAACGAACAAAACCTTCAACAAACCAAGCCCCCACAAACAGGATCAAAGAAACCCTCCCTAACAACCAAAGTGAGTCCAAGTTACCTAGTATTAAGACCTTCGGCCAGTTTTCCCACTTTCCATGAACTCACCACTCTGATCTCCTCCTAGAGCTTCTGCTTCCGGTTAACCTGACCGCAGGAACTTCCCCAAGCTGAAGAACTGTTTTTCCCCTATCTCTGTACAGTTATCCTCCAATAAACTGTTAAAACCTTTCTCTGTCTCTGTGAGTGCTTCTGCATGTGGGTCAAATATATTTGACCCATCATGACAAAAGGAGGGAAGAAGAGTGTTTAAACAAGGAACGGAAACAGGTTGCTCTAATACTTGGTGGAAGTTTTGGAACAGCCGTTTGATACCAAACGATTCCTCAAATATTAGCCAAATGTGTCATTTATTCAAGCCTATTAAATAACGCCTGTTTGACAAAATCAGTGGTGAAGAAAAATTATATGGTCAGGGTTGGGTGGAAGTTGGTTGAGGACCCAAATGCAGAGATCAGTTCTTGCAGATTTATTTGGATGGAGACTGCAACAGAAACACAAATCCAGGAACAAAAAACAAGAGATCAAAACCAGGAGATG
The DNA here is from genome assembly GCA_030533445.1 of Cyprinodon diabolis. Lineage (NCBI taxonomy): Eukaryota > Metazoa > Chordata > Actinopteri > Cyprinodontiformes > Cyprinodontidae > Cyprinodon > Cyprinodon diabolis. Next base: position 49,748,909 of record CM060066.1, on the reverse strand, counting down.
CCAGGGGCGAAACACACGAGGACTGAAGCAATGAGCAGAAGCCAGCCCCGAGGAACTGCAAAGGAAGTCTATATATTGGAGACAGAGCAAAGACAGGGCCTAACTAGCTGACAGGGAGCAGGTGTGGATAGAAGCAACCAGAAGCGAGGGAAAAGGAGACTGGCACAAGGGGTCAACAGAGAGCAACACAAGAAACACAACACTGCTTAAGCATAACTAGAAAACAGCTACAATTACACAAAGTGTAAAACAATCCACCTATCAAGAAATTACAGAATGACATGAATAAAAATGTAGATGAAAACTCAGAAACTTAAGCAGAACCAAAAATTCCTGCAAAGGGCAGGATCATGACAGATATAAAAAACATAATTGATCTTCACTAGCATCACAAATCAAAATCTGAACACCATATTTTGCAATTTGTCAAAAGTGTTTTAGATTTCTTGTACACATGTCTTAAAATATAATGGATAATAGAGCCTGACTGGGATAGCGGCAAGGATCGGAGGGGCCATCGTAAAATCTTTATTATTTTCAAATCCAAAACTTGACAGGTATGAGAGTGACAGCATTATAACCCATGATATATGGTTTGTTTATATAATCAACATGATAAACATGAAGGCGCTACAGGCAAATGAGGATCAGGACAAACAGACTCAAAAACAGTTTTTTCCCCCAAGGCATTGCCGCCCTCAACTCCGACCTGCACTGTCGGTCATTTTTCACCTGTTTTGCACTATTCCCCCCCCACAATCTGTGCCAGTACTGTTTACATTTCCTTTTCCTTCTAATATATTTATATTTTTATTTTTTTTATTTCACGGTAGCTGAAATGGAAGTCCCAAAAAATCTCATTGTATCCGTTGTAGAATATGATGGCAATAAAGGCTTTTTAACTTTTTTTTTTTTATATTCAATTCAGTTTATTTATATAGCGCCAAATTCACAACACATGTCATCTCAAGGCACTTTACAGTTCAACCAGATCATACAGTCAAATTGATACAAAGTTTTCTATCTAATGAAAACCAGTTGATTGCATTGACTCATTGACTCAAATACAATCCCTCACACTAAGCATGCTTGTAGCGACAGTGGAGAGGAAAAACTCCCTTTTAACAGGAAGAAACCTCCAGCAGAACCAGGCTCAGTGTGAGCGGCCATCTGCCGAGGCCGACTGGGGTTCAAGGAGACGGAAGCAGAGATACAAAAAGCAGCTGTAAAAGGCGGCCCTGTCCAGGAAACACACAGCAAGGCAGACGAGCTCCAAGGCAGCTCCCATGCCAGAGGATGAAGAGAGCACATCCACTCAGTCACGGCCAGAGAAACAGGACCACACCTGAAGACAGGCCGATCTCCAACATCTACAAACAAGGGTGTTGATGGAAGCAGCACAGCTGATGTTTCTTTCCTGGATGACGTCACAGCCAAACAGGAACAGACGAGGCAAAGCTACTCTGAGGAAAAGCAGAGAGAGCAGAAGGTTAGAGATTGAACTAACAGATTCTGCAGAATAGGAGAACAGAGAGAGAATGAAGCAGAATGATGAAATGCGGGTCCCTATGTCCTCCAGAAGTCTAAGCCTATAGCAGCATAACTATAGAGAGACAGCTCAGGATAACCTGAGCCACCCTAACTATAAGCTTTATCAAAAAGGAAAGTTTTAAGCCTAGCCTTAAAAGTAGACAGGGTGTCTGCCTCACGGACTAAAACTGGTAGTTGGTTCCACAGGAGAGGAGCCTGATAACTAAAAGATCTGCCTCCCATTCTACTTTTAGAAATTCTAGGAACCACTAGTAAACCTGCAGATTGAGAGCGAAGTGCTCTGTTAGGAACATAAGGAACAATCAGATCTCTGATATAAGATGGAGCTTGGCCATTTAAGGCTTTATGTGTGAGAAGGAGGATTTTAAATTCTATTCTTGATTTAACAGGAAGCCAATGAAGAGAAGCCAGGATAGGAGAGATATGATCTCTCTTTTTAATTTTCATCAGAACTCTGGATTTTGGATCAGCTGAAGGCTTTTAACTACAGTTTGTGGACTTCCTGATAGTAAAGAATTACAATAGTCCAGCCTTGAAGTAACAAATGCATGGATTAGTTTCTCAGCATCACCCCTGGACAGGAGATTTCTAATTTTTCTAAGGAAATTCTAGAAACCTCTTTGATCTGGGATTTAAATGACAGGTCCTGATCAAAAATAACACCAAGATTTTTTACTTTATTATCTGAAATCAGTTTAATCCCATCCAAATGAAGTGACTGGCTAATCAGCTTCTTTTTCAGAGACTCTGGTCCAAAGACTATAACTTCTGTTTTGTCTGCATTCAGAAGCAGAAAGTTAAGAGTCAGATAGATAAGATTTAAACCAGTCTAGTGCTGTTCCTTTAATTCCAACAAAATATTCAAGTCTTTCTAAAAGAATATTATGGTCAACTGTATCAAATGCAGCACTAAGATCCAACAGGACGAGCACAGATACGAGTCCATTATCTGAGGCCATGAGAATATCATTAGTGACTTTCACCAGAGCTGTTTCAGTGCTATGATGAGCTCTAAAGCCAGACTGAAACTCTTCAAAAAGTTCATTATGGTGTAAGTGATCGCAAACTTGTTTGGCAACTACTTTCTCAAGAATTTTGGATAAGAAAGGAAGATTGGATATAGGTCTATAATTAACCAAGTCATCTGGGTCAAGAGACGGTTTCTTAAGCAGAGGTTTAATTACAGCAACCTTAAAAGCTTTAGGTACATATCCCTGTAACAGAGATAGATTAATCACATCTAACAGTATTCAACAGGTGCTATGTTTTAAACTAGTCAGTTAGAGTTACTTAGATACAGAGATATCACAGAGAAAATAACTTAACTTCAGATGGAGTTCCTCTGGACAGCTGCAGCAGCTGCACACTCAGTTAATCCAAACAGGAAGTGAGTTATATAAATATGTACAAGACTTAATCTTTATTCATTTTGAACATATTAAAGGACAGCAAGTATGAATAGATGAAGCAGCACTAATTCTACCTCAGAATAGCCATATTTGTTTATAAGTTCTTAGTCCAAGATAAAACAGTATAAAAAAAGGGTATGTTTGGTGCACTTGTTAAAGCGTTAAAAATGTTTATGTCATTTACTTTTCTTTCTTGTTGTCTTAAAACAAATTAGTTTCCTTGCTTTGGGGATAAGGACTTCTGTGTCTCTAAGAGGAATAGGTGAACTGAGTGGCTGTTGCTAAATTAAACTAATTTTAATATCAATTTAAGAAATCACAGACTGCCAAAGCTTTTAAAACTTAGCAGTCTATACTTTTCAAGATTGTGACAGTGGCGATAAAAAATCTACTGTTTATCCATAACCCTCACCATTAGATTGAAGAGTGAGGCCATGTGCTTTGTGCCTGAGAACATAATATCATTCAACATGATATGTGAGAGAATACCATAGCATGTATTTACTCTCTCCTAAATTAGCTTTAAGACTTTTGGTTTTTTGTTTTGCCGTAAGTCTGATATTAATTTTTCTACTTGGGTCTTGCCATATTCTGTTATTTTTTCTTAAATTTGTAGGGAGGTCATATTTAAATGTGAAAATATTCTGGCTTAAACATATGTATAAATGTACTCTTTATTAGACAAAATGTTCCCAAAAGTTAGAACAGTTCTATTTAACAAAAAAATCCTGTCTTAAAATCTGTGTTTTTCTTTTTCATTATCTTATGCAGGTGTAACGGGTCCCAAGCTGGGCCGGGTACCACGTCACAATATTGAAAAAAAGAAGATGAGTCTTCAGTGTCTCGCTGGCTTTGGGCTCTGAAAAACAAAGTGAATGATCACAGGATCAAGAATACCGAACCATTCTCTTTCGTTCCCAAAACTCCTCTTTTATTCACAATTATATAACAAAACATTCAATCAAACAACCAATAAAATATTCCCAAAATCTGCAATAGTGTCTCTTTCAGTGTCCTCTTCCAGGTACAACGTGCATATGAACGTGTATACAGTTCTTATTCCCTTTTTTTCAGCTAGCATATGTTTCAGGTAAGTAGGTGAGTGTGTGTTACTGTCAGGTAAGTATGATATGTGTGAATGTAGGTGAATGTGCAGTGTCCAGTGTCCATTAAACAGGTGAGTATGTAATGTTGTTTGTTCTGTTCCCATAGAACACAAACATAGAGTATAACCATAAAGCTATTGTTATATTCAACATAACCATATAACTCTGTCAAAATACATTAGTTCCTCTAACACTCAGTATCACGCTTTGACTTCAATAAACACCTAAACCCATCATCATTTCACATTGAAATATATCCACGGGCACTCTCTGTATAGGTACTAGTCCCATATAGCTGCCATTAAATAGTACAAATAATACTGTTAGCCAGTGCAGTTTTTATAGTGCTGCTAATCACAACTATAGTGCAATATGAATTCACTTTCATTTTCTTTAGGTTAAAGCTGTTCAGAATACTCAATATTTCTTTTCAAAACGTATTGACATCATTGCAAATGGGAAATAAAAATGGAAAATAACAAATATGTTCAAACCATTCCAACAACAATAAGTGCACTAAAGGCTCAGTTATCTTCATAACCCATATAGTGTACAGTAAACCCTTAAACACAAATGTTTGGAAATGTAAAGAGAAGAAATATTAAAGTATTATAATAAATGTAAAGATAACAAAACCCTTCACCTAATAAATTACAGTTGTCAAGTAATCAGGTAACCAACAGTAGTAATATCGTGGATGAATATAAACAACCATCTTCAGTGTCACAAGGCTGCCCGTTGCCACGGCAATAACGGCAGCACAACCCGCGAAAATCGCGGACTTTTTATAGTGTCTAAAACTCGATCTAAAGCACTCAAAAATGTCATAAACGGTCTCCCAGTAACTTCACATAAATTATTGAATCTTAAGGGATAAGTTGAGGTTGTTTTCACGTTGTACTAACCTGAAAAACAAAGTGAATGATCACAGGATCAAGAATACCGAACCATTCTCTTTCGTTCCCAAAACTCCTTTGAGGGGAGTGAGCACCTGGAAACACGGACTATGACAGAAAGGTTCCGTTTCTCATCCTAGCGATCTACAGCGGATTTCTACTGATATTATTTGGCTGAATAACCATTACAGTACATTAAAATACTTTTAACTTGCATTTTCATTTTCAAGTAAAATAAAAACTATTTCACTCTTTGTGGGGGTCTCACGCAGGCCAGCTAGTTATACGTCAGCTTGTAAACCTAAATTTGGCCAATCATATATCAATGGACATCTCTAAAATTTGACCCAAAAGCAGAGGCAGGGAGGCAGAGGTGAATCTCTTGTGGATTTAATAATGAGTTAACGGAAAACAGAGGCAGGTTATCAAAAAAATCCAAAAATAAAACAAAGTCCAAACAAACATGAAACCAGGAGTCCAAAAATACAAAAATCAAAACATGAAAACTAGTCAAAACGAACCAGAAACCATGGAGACATCAGGGGAATCACAAGAATAAGGAGGAAGGCTCAGAGAGAAGGAGTTGGAGCATGTTTGACGAGGACCCAGCAAAGAGGAACTGAAGAGAGGGCTTTTTAAAGGAGACTGAGACAAAGAGAGGGCTAATGAGGAAACTGGGAGCAGGTGTGCACAGAACAAGAGTGGGAAAGACCTAGGAAAAAGGAGAACATAAGAGGGCAGCAGAGGGCAACAAATAGAAAGCTGGAAGACTGGAAATAACAACAAAATAATAATTAAACTACTAGAACTTTAAAACAAGGAGAAAGGAAAACTAAACAGTAACACTAGAAAACAAGGCATAAAGCAAGACTGGATACTCTAAAGAAAAACATAACAGAAACCTGACAGGTGTCCTCTTCCACAACATCTTCGCCCCCGCTTTCCTCCTCTGAATAAAAAATGTATGACGAAGAAGACTCATCCACAACCTCTGACACTAAACTCTCCTCCTCTTGCATGTTTCCACTGTCCATAGCGTTCCTTGACAGTGTCGTTTCTAAGTCACCAATTTAGTGCTACTTGGTCCTAATGGAATTTCCCATTGGGAACCTACTAGCACTACGTTGCTAACTGGTTAGCAAGTTGCTTCCGAGACACTGGCCACAACCAAAAAGCTTGCGAACCTTCCGCCAAAATAATCCCGCCCTCTTGATAAACGACCAATCATATTCACTTTATTTACTCGTGTAAATTCGGGCACCACTCGGGAGAATTTGGAAATGCAACTGTTGGAATGGCTGATTCCCTACAACTTTACGGGGTTTGCCATACAGGTTTGGTTTGTTGACCTTTTTGTCAGTTTTTGTTGGTTTGACGTAGCTAGTGATTATTCCTATATATTTTGGACCAGTGTTTCACAGTTAACTCCTGTTTAAACATTTCTCTCTCAGAGTTTTCAGTAATTAGTAGATTCAATACACCTATCTTTCCCTTGTTACGTGCACCAATCGTCTGCTCTACTAAAGCTTTTGTTTCCCTCTCTGACTTTACTGGATCTTTTGCGTTTGAATCAATCTTCTTCTTTGTCTGCCTGCCAATTAAAAAATCTCATGCAATCTGCCTTTCTAAATTTCCTTCTTGTAACTGTATCACCAGAATGGGGACCAAAACTGGTAGAAAGGATTTTTTTACATTTTAGCTAAGGCTTAAGTCCAAGATGATGGGATGTGGGAAAACCTCATCCCAAAGGAGATTAAAGAACCCAGTGTCTTGTATTGTACTGGATGAGATGCAGATGTGGAGTTTGAGGCCTGGTCTCTGGTTAGAGAAAATAGCTTTATGGATATGTTGCAACACCATTTTGCTACAAAATCTTCTGGTGCAAATATAAAGTCTGCCTTTTCTTACCATTAACAGAACTGGGCTTTATTTTAGGATTTGTGACTTTTAGGGTAAACAGCTCTAATAAATGTCTTAGTGAAGACATCATTTGCAGTTTTTCCATTGAGTCAATTGCAATATTTTACAATTCTGTTTTACAGTTGATAATAATTTTGCTTTAGGCCAAATACATATGCTGGCTCTTGAACATTAAAAAATGTATTGCTAACACAAATGTGGCTTCTGACTCCAGAGGAAAGCCTGCCCCCAAACCGATGGAAGTGTAATCTGTAAAAGGCAATTTAAAAAGATGCGATTCTTAACATTTAAGCAGCAAAACAGAAATTTAAGATTTCTTTTTTAAAAAGTTTGATATGAAGACATAAAATCTTCAACAAACAAAAATATATATATTTGAAGGAATAAAAAGAAAAAACTGAGGAAATTACTTTTTTTGGATTAAAATGTCTTTGAAAGTTTCAATTCTATACTTTCTTCAAATTTCTACTTACAAAATGTGTCCTTTGCTTGCAACAAAATGTACTAAATCCATATATGCCATGACATTGGCTTTTTAGTTTATCCTCCTCCTTTTATCTGAGACTTGGGACTAAATCAACTGCATGTTTGTCGGGGAAGGCAGCACTGAAAACGTACCGCCTGAGTGACTCTTGATGGTATTAAGAACTACTTTGTCACTTAATTTCTCTAGATGTAAATGCCTACTTAAAAAGGAAGATTAGGGGAAGGACCGCTGAAGAGGAATGAGCAGGCGAAGGAGGTTACTGGTGACAACCTTCTCTGCTGATTGAATTTACCTCTGTAATTACCACGCAGGACCGGATCTGCCAGGCTGACAAGTGCTTCGCTACAGCGTTAACATGCTCCAATTCACCTGTCCCCACGAGGCAGACCGTCCACCTCTGTGCTCAGCTGTTGGCCTTTTCAGTTTCTGAAGCTATCAACTGTGTCTCTAAATCGGAGAAGAAACTGCTTCTTATCATAGCAGTCAGTCATCTGAAAGGATCCCTCTTCCTTTCTAAAGCACTAAACTGTGTTTTTTAGCTGGTCTATCAGAGGGAGAGACCAGCCTGAGATTAAGTGAGACGATCACTGCTAACTTTATGTGTTCAGTTGAGCTTCAGTCCTGTATGAAGTACATATGGCAGATACCAGTCCAAATATTATTATGCTCTTTTTGTGCTGTATGTACAAATCATGTTAAACACATAGAACTTAATGGAAAGTGTGTTTCTGTCAGGGTTTGGTTGTGTTTTGAGGACCCAAATGCAGAGGCACGGAAGCAGAGGTGAGTTTCTTGAAGATTTAATTGAATGATCACAAACAACTTAGGCAGGAATCCAAAAATCCAACTTAAAATGTAACACAAAGCAGAACCATGGAGACATCAGGGGAAAAGAGCACGTGGAGTCAGGGAAAGGCAAGGAGAGAAGAGGTATGACGAGGAACCACAGGGAGAGTATTTATGGGAGATTGAAAAAAGAGAGCACTAACGAGCTGATTGGGAGCAGGTGGGAAGAGACGAGTCTAGAAAGGAGGTAGCAAAAAGGAGACCAACACAACAGGGCAACAGAGGGCAACAAATACAGACCTAAGAACTCAAATATATCCAGAAAACGCAACAAAATAGGAAATAAACCAATAAAACTAGAAATCATGGAGCAAAATAAAACTGAATACTCAAAAGAAAACATAACAGAACCAAGAACGTGACAGTTTCCTTTTTTGCCCAACTTAAATATTTCAGAGTAGAACATACATTTTAACATCATAGAAAACTTAAATAAATATAAAAGTAAGGTCTACATTTTAAGAGATCCTCCAAACAGACATTTGAGTTTAACAAAACCTGTGTTCGAGATGAACAGTGCCTCGCCTGGAATGTGGCACAGTGTATTTCTGGGCCATTGGGCGGGGCTAAAAGTATTTTGTGAAGCTCGGTGGAGCTGTCTGCAACAAAAAAAGATTGGCCCAATCCCAAACTGTTCCCTAAATGCTACCCGTATGCACTAACCTCCCCCATATTAATGCTGTCTCAAACCATGTAATGGGTAGCGCGAGTGGACCGTTCAGCCCTTAGAGAGTCTGCATCAATGCAGTGAGTATAAGAGCGACTAATGGTGGAGGAAAAACCTGCATTTAAATAGACGTTGTGTAAGAATTACAGTCTAGCAGAGAAAGGGAGGCATTTTACTCGACCAACACCGAACCATTGCACGTCACTGCCTCAAACATGTATTGCAGCAATGGCAGCTAATGTATGTTTTAATAAACCTCGACAACCCAGATATAACCATGTCATCCAAAGTCATCCAGCGTTCACTGGGGCTTTGAATGCTACAAAGCCCGCATAAACCTACAATTCTGAACCAGAAAGACCGGTATATGTTAGCAGCATCTTAAGCTCATTTTTTTTGCTTTCTTGGAGATGGCGAAACTGTTTCTCTTGCTGCCGCTGGTTATACATGGTCCTGCTTTGTGCTGCAGTAGTAAAGCATGATCTGTACCAATATTGATCTGGGTCACCATATATAATATATTTATGGTGCTAAACGTACTTATTTCTATCCTTAAATCACCAAAGAATGCTAAAATACATCTTTAAAAAATATTTAATGATTTTTCTGAGACAGAGTATCTGCTATTGATGGAAAGAAGCTTCATCAAGTCACTTATCAGACACAACCTCTAGAACTTTTAATCTCTGGAAACCATCGTGAAACATTAACGTTTTTTGTTTTTCCTTCTGCATGCTCCCCTCTGGTGCTGTGATTCGAGTGGCTGGAACGTCATAACCCCCATATCAACTGGGCTGAATGCCACATTGAGTCTTGGTCCACTTCCTGTCACGAGTCATGCCTTCGTTCTGCGGCTCCTGCTATTCAGTCCCCTAGAGGTAGGGGGGGATTGGCCTCTCCTGACCTTACTTCTGTTCCTCCCGAGTATCATGATCTGGCACCAGTCTTCAGTAAGGTCAGTGCGACGTCTCTTCCACCTCACAGACCATATGACTGCGCCATAGATTTACTACCAGGAGCTCCCCTTCCCAGCAGTAAACTATACAACATCTCCAAACCTGAACGCGAGACCATGGAAAAATATATCAATGAGTCTCTAGCTGCTGGAATTATTCGTCCATCTTCATCTCCTCTTGGTGCTGGTTTCTTTTTTGTGGGTAAAAAAGATGGTTCCCTACGACCCTGTATAGATTACAGAGGCTTAAATCAGATAACCGTCCAAAATAAGTACCCCCTACCATTACTGACATCAGCGTTTGAACCTGTTCAGGGTGCAACAGTGTTCACTAAACTCGATTTGAGAAACGCATATCACCTCCTTAGAATAAGAGAAGGAGACGAATGGAAGACAGCCTTTAAGACCCCCTTAGACCAATTTGAGTATTTGGTCATTCCTTTTGGTCTCACAAACGCTCCTGCTTGCTTCCAAGCTCTAGTCAACGACGTCCTCAGAGATTTTTTGAACGTATTCGTTTTTGTGTACATCGATGATATTTTGATCTACTCCAAGAACCTCTCAGACCACAACAAACATGTTTGTCTAGTTCTTCAGAGACTTTTAGAAAACAAACTCTTTGTGAAAGCAGAAATATGTGAATTTCACCAACCATCTGTCACTTTTTTAGGATTTGTGCTCGAGGGCGGGCAGGTGAAGCCATCCGAAGACAAGATAAAGGCAGTTCTGGACTGAAAACCGGAAACAGCTTCAGAGATTTCTTGGGTTTGCAAACTTTTACAGACATTTCATAAGAAACTATAGTCAAACAGCTCTACCTCTCACAACTCTGACTTCTGTGAAGAAGACCTTTCAATGGACACCTGAAGCCCAGAACGCTTTTGATAAATTAAAAAACCTGTTTTCCAGAGCACCCATCCTTATCCAGCCAGATCCCTCTAAGCAGTTTATCTTAGAGGTGGACGCATCTGACTCCGGTGTTGGGGCTGTTTTATCTCAGCAATCTGACTCAGACCAAAAGACTCACCCCTGTGCTTTTTTTTCACGTAGACTCTCACCAGCGGAGCAAAATTATGATGTTGGAGACCGAGAACTTCTAGCCATTAAACTCGCCCTGGAGGAATGGAGACACTGGCTCGAGGGGGCCGAGCATCCAGTATTGGTTTGGACAGACCACAAAAACCTGGCTTATCTCCAATCGGCAAAACGATCCAACCCACGTCACTCTAGATGGTCATTATTCTTTTCCCATTTCAACCTCCTTATTTCTTACAGACCTGGTTCCAAGAACGTCAAGCCCGATTCTCTCTCTCGTCTGTACTCCACTGATCAACCTGAGACACCCGAGCCTGTTCTTCCTGCCTCCTGTACTGTTGGAGTCGTTTCCTGGGAGATCACTGATCTCATCAACTCTGCCCTAGCCTCTGAACCTGACCCAGGTAACGGCCCTCCAAATAAAACTTATGTTCCATCTTCCGTCAGATCCCGACTGATCTAGTGGATGCATGCAGCTAAATTTTCCGCCCATCCTGGAGTGAGAAGAACCATTGCCCTCATTACAAGACGTTTCTGAAGGCCATCACTACACAAAGACGTTAAGGAGTACGTTTTGGCATGTCCCATCTGCGCCAGAAACAAGACCTCTCATCAACCACCTTCTGGCCTGCTGCATCCTCTACCTGTTCCAACCCGTCCTTGGTCACATATCGCCGTAGATTTTGTCTCCCGATTTCCAGAGGTATGTCCACCATTTTAACCATCGTCGACCGTTTTTCCAAGGCCTGTCACTTAATTCCCCTCAGGAAACTTCCCACGGCTTTCCAGACGGCCCAGCTTCTCGTGAAGCATGTTTTCCGACTCCATGGTATTCCACAAGAAATCCTCTCTGACCGCGGTCCTCAGTTCATCTCACAGGTCTGGAAAGCTTTCTGTTCTGCGTTGAACTGTAAGTCCTCCCTCACCTCTGGTTATCACCCACAGTCTAACGGGCAGACGGAGAGGATGAATCAACAATTAGAGTCCACTCTCCGCTGCCTGACATCTAACAACCCTACTGACTGGAGTCAGTTTCTGACCTGGATCGAATATGCCCATAACTCTTTGAGATCTGCTTCTACTGGTTTATCCCCGTTCCAGGTTTCCATCGGTTATCAGCCTTCACTCTTCCCTGCAGACGAGAGAGAGATATCAGTCAGATCAGTCCATCACCACATCCGCCGTTGTCAGCGTATCTGGAAGGACACCATCACCACCCTCAACCGCTCATCTGCCTCCACTAAACGCTTCGCTGACTCCAAAAGACGTCCTGCCCCTGACTATACCGTAGGCCAAGAGGTATGGCTATCAACAGGTGACATTCCCCTCAAAGCCATGTCCAAGAAGCTATCACCCCGGTTCATCGGCCCATATAAAATTGCCCAGATAATCAATCCCTCTGCTGTCCCCCTGCACCTGCCTCCTTCCCTTCGTATCCACCCCACGTTTCATGTCTCTCAGATTAAACCTGTCATTTCAAGCTCCTTGTGCCCACCATCCGACTCCCCTCCACCCGCCCTGGACATCGACGGCCATCCGGCCTACACAGTTCGCCGGATCGTGGACTCCCGTCGGCGAGGTCGCGGATGGCAGTACCTCGTCGACTGGGAGGGCTACGGTCCGGGGGACCGCACCTGGGTTCCTGGCTCATACAATCTTTGATCCGTCCCTGATCGAGGAGTATGATGGTTCCCTCCCGTCCACTTCCTCGGGACCGCCAACAGGCGGTCGTTGAGAGGGGGGTACTGTTGGGATCTGGAGATGTACCACCTTTCTCCAGCAGAGTGCGCTGTGGGTCTCCTGGGCTGGAGCCCTCCAGCACATCTGACGTTCATCAACCTATCAGGAGACCTACCTACATAAGCAGCAACCAGACCTTCCTTCGACGCCGCAGTGTTGACCTTAGTTTGGTTAGCAACCTGAGCCTCTGTTACCTGAAAGAATCTAAGTGAGAAAACTGGTTCTAATCTTCCTCTGTCTTTGCTCACAGGAAACCTGTCTCAGGCCTGAAGCTCCGGGTGAGCTTAACCTGCCTTCCAGCCCTGGTGAGCCAAACCTGAAGATTCCTATTTGGATTTCCCCTGCTGCTCTCTGTGAAGAGCTGGAAACTCTGATCAAGGTCTGCCATTCAAAGTCAGAAGCTAGACGCTGCAGCTGCTTGTGTACTCTGCTGAACCAACAGTCTCTGGACCCAACGGTTCCCTCTCTCACAAGAGAAGCCTGGACCCCGTCAAGGTAGAATCAGAATGATCTAAAGGACTCTTTAATCATCTGCCTGCCCAGCTAATCAAACTATCATCTCTGCAGACGTCAGTGAACCCAACCCGGACCTGTTCCAGATCCAGTTCATGTTTTTTTTGTGTCAACATCTTTAATAAACTCTGTTAAACTTTTACCCAGCCTCCGTTGTGTTCTGCATGTGGGTTTGATATAAAACCAATCATGACAGTGCTGCTCATCTCTGATCTGACTGACTGCCACCCAGATCCGTCGCTTTATATTTCATATTTCTTTGCAAACTGTCCAACTGTGCAGGGTCTCACTGAAACAGGGGCCTCACTCCTGCAATTTCTTTTTTTTAATAATTGTCTTTTTTTTCTGATTGTCTGTGTCTGCCAGACACATGAAAATGTACAAGAAAGTCCAAGACATTTAGCTTTTTTTTTTTTTTTTTACTTTTACTTTTTATGGCTATGTCATTACATACATAAGAAAATGCAATAGATTTCTCAAGCATGAATCAGCGTGAAACAGGTTCCTGTTTTTATACTCCAAACTTAAACTTTGCCCCGGACTTTTAATTCCTACAGTGGATCAACATTAAAACTATTTATAAATCACGTTAGAGAATAATTATTTGTAACACTTACACTTTAGAAAAATTGGCACAGAATCAGCACTGAGGCCAGATGGATGTAACATGCATGCAGTCCAAGAGTCCTAATCAGCTTCCAGTCCAGCTTTGATTTTAAACTAGCTGCTGAAGCAGGCTGATTTGGAGGAATCAGCCTGCTTCAGCACAGCAAGTGAAGCTTCAGCCAAGCTTCACTTGCTGTGAGTGCTTCCTAAGTTAATCAGTGAAACAAAAACTGTGTGTGTGTCACAAACAGTGATGGGACTAACGGCGTTGAAAGTAACGGCGTTACTAACGCCGTTACCTTCTTTTAGTAACGAGTAATCTAACTAATTACTTTGACTGTAACTATAACGCAGTTACCATTGCAGACACCCCGTTACTGCGCGTTACTCAGGTCGCACAATGAACCTTTTTTCATGATAGGACTCGTGCGCAGCTGCGTGAAGCTGACACCCCACCCACGTCAAAAAAATCTGCAAATAGACTGAATGGTTAGTACAACGTTAGTGCAGATTTGTGCAGAAAAAAATATTGTTTGTGCTACTTTTGTTTAAGAGATATTAAAGATTATTTTTAGGTCATCCAGAGGTGCGCGCCTTGTCATGAGAGAGGGGAGGATGAGAATGGCTGATGTATAGTGAGATTCCGTCTGTCAGTTGGTAGGTGGGTGTTTCCGCTGGTGGGTGTTAACGTACAGCACACAGAGAGATGGAGAGTGAGGATGACTCCAGCAGCAAACAGCGTTTTCCTGATGGAAATACCGGTGTTACGTCGAGCTGCGTTTCCCCATCAGATACGGTTTCCCCTGCATCTCCGCACAGCGCAGGCGGCAAGAGTCACCGCGCAAGCGACAGGAAACGCGCATGCTCGCTAAAGGCGCGCACCAGTCGCCCTGTGCTCGCGCCACAGGAGAACTATGGAGAGCGTGAACGATCAAATGATAGCCTATATGAAGAAAGGGAGAAATCTGGATGGATGGATGGATGGATGGATACTCTGCCTTCTCAACCTACTGTATTTTTTATTTTAAACATTATTTGATGGCCTTTGTGGCAGGGATGGAGATCCATATTTTATGTCACACGCAGAGTATACATCTAGATAGATAGATGTATAGATAGATGTTGCAGTATCTATAACAACCCAAACACACAGGATTTCAGAATTAGACATCCCCAGTTATTAATTTCATATACTCACCAGATCTGAATGCCCTGTTAAAAAACTTCACATCGCCTTCCCCCCTGATGTCATTTACATTGAGTTGCAATAAATGCTAAACTCTCTGCAGGTTCTTGTCTTTGTCGTCCGCTCTATTCAGCTGGCTTTGGAAACACAAGGTGAGAAGGTGGGGGCTGGGTGGGGAGGGTTACGGGGGGAGAAACGCAAAAGTAACGCAATAGTTACTTTTACTAGTAACTAGTTACTTTTATTGTGGAGTAACTCAGTTAGTAACTCAGTTACTTTTTGGGAGAAGTAACTAGTAACTATAACTAATTACTTTTTCAAAGTAACGTGCCCAACACTGGTCACAAAAGGTCTTATTTATTAAAAACAGATGTGTCTTATTTACATGTACCTATATGTGAGTGGTTTGTATGCACTAAGAGAAACAACGTGATCCAACTCTTTGCCATACCCCAGTTTTTGTTCATTAAAGGAGCGACAAGAACTCATGTCAGCATAATAGTTTACCATTAACTAATCGTAATCTGTCTTACAAGACAAAGCTTTACTAAATCGAAGGAACCATATTTAGACCTTATTTCTGCAAAGCTACAATAAATGTGTAGTTAAAAACATTCAGCCATGGATGGTAAAATGGGTTAAAGCAATTTTTATTTATCAACTCGGTCACTTAGCGATGGCACATCGTCTCAGAGCCTAGCTGTTATGGCCCTGCTACCGCCTGTCGATGCTTGTGAACACGTCTTTTTGTAAAGGAAAACAGAAAAGTTGCTGAAACCTCTAGGAGCTGAATGTTAGCCCCTCCCATCAATCCCCTCCGTATGTGCTTCTTAAGGAGGAGATTGGCAATATAACTTTGTCTGAGGTGGAGTTTCCCTCAAAAGTTGACCTTGATAACACCGATAAAGGTGCATTCAGACTGACTGCGGTATCTGCAGTGATTTCAGCGAGCCTTACAGGGCGTTCACCACTATGCATTTTAGATGCAGTGTTCCCCACCCGGACCGTGTCATCAAATAAGAGGAGCTTCAGCTCTGTGGAGCTGACGACCCGCCACATATAAAAACAATTAGACTGATTGGTTAGTGTTACCTTAGTGCATGGTTAAAATCATCATTTGTAAAAATTAAAAAATTATAAAATGAATTTCATGTGTGCTACTTTTGTTTCAGAGATATTACAGATAATTTATTTTTTAGGTCATCCTGAGGTCAACCATAGTCCATTAAGCTCCAAATTGAATCAAAAAGATCTGCTTTTTCAGTGCTACTTGATTTGTGCAGGTGAAACTTGTTTTCGCTGATTTGTTTGTTAAAATAGAATCATTTGAAAAATTGAAAAACGATGACATTGCCATCTCAGCAGAGATAGTGCTGTGCTCTATTCAGAATATAAAGTTATTTCCTAACATGGCATTCCTGTGCTGGCATTGAATATAACGATGGCCATGTTTACATTATTTAGTGGCTGGATTGAATATAGTTTATTAGCCTCCCAGATCCTTCAGTTTGGGCCTGCCATTACCTTTGGCAACCCCATGGCATTTCCTGTCAAGGTCTCACTGTCAGCATTTCACAATAAAGACACAGTTGACACTTAAGATCACACACCGCTACAAAATTTTTCTCTATGTTTAACTTTTGAATTAGCTCAGAGAATCCGTCAATTTTTGTTTTCTGGAATCGTTGAAAAAACAGACACTTTTGTTCATCCAGAGCTGCGTCTGCATGATGTCAGATTGTGCTGTACTTCCTTGTAAATCTACCTGCGCAGAGACCACCTATGCAAAGGAGTGGCAGTAAGAGACAGGATCTGTGTTGAAGGTAAGAAGGATGACAAAAAGTTCTTCAAAGGTTTTTATTTTTAAAGCCATCAAAAACTTTTTTTTTTTTTTATTACTTTCCATTTTAACTGAGAAAAGCTTTGTACTTACAACCCGTCCCTGATTGGTTGGTCATAGAAAAGATCAGATTTTTGAACCTCTGTGGTCATTGCTCCGTTCTCTCCATGTGGTGCCGCTGTTTGATAACACCTCAGTCCTATCAAAGCGAGAGCAGAGTAGTGAAACCCCTCACTGCGTGAAATTCACAGCTGGCTGCTTACTCCCCTTCTTCGTGAGGTTTGTATTTGGGTAATATGGAAATCCATCAGCCTCACTGTGGGCACCGTGCTCGGTCTGAATGCAGCTTAATTTCGTTTTGTACAGCTCTTATGATATTTCCATTTTCTTAAAGAGCAGCAGTGAACAATTGTAAACTTTGTGGAAAAAAAACATGGTGCCAAAAAAAACGCATTGATAATGTGAGTTTGATGCAGAGTCTTTGACATGATTTAGAGTTTTCTCAGTAGTTCAGCTGTCTGATGGGGTGAGGAAGAAGCTGTTTTGGAATCTGCTGGACCTGCCTTCCTAGAGGGCTGCAGGGAGAGCTGTCCATGGTGGAGGTGTAAGGGGTCATTGATAATATTACAGGCTCAGAACACACAGCGCTGGGATGAAATCTTTTATGGTACCCATTCCTAACTCAGACTTTGGTGAACCCAGTCTTTGGGAGAAACTGTTATAGTTCCTGGTAATAGTGCTGTTTTTATTAATCATGCATCACATCTGTAAGCTCTGCCCTGGTACAGCATTTCTGTAAACCGGTCTGCCTGCCTGATACTGACCTGATTCTGCCTCCTGATTCTCTGAGCCTGCCTGAACGCTATCAGACCTGTCATAGTGTGTTTTTGGATTTCTGTGCCCTGACCTCGCTCCCTGGTCCTCCCCTGGATTGTCTCTGGATTTCCGATCACCTGGCTCTAACTCTGTACAGGGTCTCAGATTCTGTACTCTGGTTTGTCACCTTGATCATTCTTGATCATTCTACCTGTTTCTGCTCTCATGGATCTGCTCCTTAGTATTCCCCTGGACCAACAATTAACTGCTAAAGAATGATTCCTCCAAATCAGCCTGGACGGATTCAGGAATCCTCTGAGGTTCACCAGCGATGCCACACGCCAACCGTCATCTTCAGAAACTTTCTCATACACCAAAAAGATTAGTGAGCCAGAATTCAACATTAGAAACATTTAACTCTTTTTTTCTCTGTTCAATCAACTGTCCAATCTCCTTCCAGAAGTTTGTGACTCTGGTGAATCCATTCTGACCTGTGGAAGTCTCACATTTCAAGAAACTGTTTAAATGTCTCTTGATTTCTGGGTCTTCCGTTTTCTGGTCATTACACACACTTTCTCTCTGTCAATTAGTTTAAAGACAAGAGTCTAAACAGTGTGTGTCCAGGATGCGTGGGCTCTGCAGAGATGTTAGCTTCCCTTTCCCCTGACCTTTCAGGGACCCTAGTTGTTTGCATGGTTTCTCATTTGCTCCCTCTCAGCAGATTGCGTCACCATACATCCATCTGATCAATTCAGATGCTAGAGCTTAAAAGGGGCAGCTGCTGATCAATCAGTGACCGACCATTAACCTTTGGAGGACCTCTGGCCTCCCTTCATCCTTGAATAATTATCTGTGCTTCTCCCTGGTATATTATTAACTCCCTGTGTCTCCGCTCCTCCAAGGTTTCTTGTCGAGTCTTCTTAAGAGTAAGAATAGACCCTACCTGCAAGTTTTTTAGCCCAGCTCGGTCTCCCAAAGCCTTCTTGACACCCTGTCTGCCTGTCAGAGGCTCTGGACCCGTACCTCTCCTCTCTGACTCTCCCTCAACTCAGAACATCAGTAGGATCTATTTACCCAGTGATGCTACATCTTTCATTAAATATTGGCTTTAAAATCAGAAAAGGCTTGATTGCACAGTCGTGTTTTGCAAGTACAAGTTTGTTTTGTTGATGAAGTGCTCCACATAGACAAGGAAACGAAGAGCTGCCAAAATAAATACTGGGATATATATTTATAATAAACAAATGCAAGTTTTATAAAAGAACATGACAGACATAAATAAACAAACAATGTTAAAATTAAAAATGTCTCTGGTCACATGGGCTTGGAAGCAGTTTTTTGGGGATTTCTTTCCCTCAAATGGGAGAGTGTCAGAAGGGGACCCGGGCTTTGTTAGTAAGGGTTTTGCAGATGGGACAAAGCTGTTTCTGGGGTGAGAAGCTTTGGGCTGCAGCCTCCTGCCAGAGGGGAGGGTCTTAAACAATCAGGTTCCAGGGTGAGAGGCCTCAGCAGTAATCTTTCCTGTTCGCCTCTGAGTCCTGGAAGTGTACAGTTCTTATAGAGAGGGAAGATCGCAGCCAGTCACCTTCTCTGCAGAGCTATTGATACGCCTTGAAGGGATCCACAACTACAGTTGTCCTAAATATGTTGCCTTTTTGTTAATAAAAACAAAAAGGCAACTCTTGTTTGTTGTGATTCGTAAAGGCTCATAGTTACTTAAAAACTTATATATCCTTTGTAATATTTTTGATCCATGGAGGTCCTCATTTAAACAAAGAAAGGATAAAATTAGCAGGGTTGTTTTTATAATAAAATTCTATATAATATATAATATAATAAATGTGTTTGGTCTGAAACATGAAAAAAAAAATTTAGAAATTTTCTTCCATCCATCCATCCTAACTTAATTATTTTGCTTCTTCCAAGGAAGGATCCCATTCATGGATGATTTACAGGCAGACCAACAGGGTTGGTTATCTTTATCTAGTCTAACTGCTGCGTCTTGCTAAAGGTTGATGTAAAGAATCCAGATAGTGGAGAGGAATGTGGAAACCAATCTATAGAAATCTACTCCCACAGTCCAACCTGCAGGCCCTGATGCACTCATATGAAACAGCACAGAATGTGACTGACAACTCCAGAGATTAAGGCAGCTATTGGCTGTCACTGGAGTGAAACCAAACCTGCACCTCTAGCAGGGCAGCGACATGCAGGCGGTGAAATGTTAGGACGACTCAGTCAGATGCACTTCAGAGTATCGTTTAAAACCACAGGCCCTTCTTACATTAGTGCACAAGTCCTCCTTACGTTTGATAGCTTCATTGATCTCATCTCAGCTGAGGCACTAAAGGTTATCTCACCTATTCCAGATTAGATTTGATCAAAGTGGGCAAAATATAACTTTACTTTACTTTTTAAAGCCAATTAATTTTGAACAGAAATCACTGAGGCATAATAAGGCTCCTAAACACACATGATTAAACCAGCTGTGTCCACACTTTACAAATAACTTTATAAATAACTTTGCAAAGAAGCTTTAGCTGAAATAAAAAGGAAAAGAAAACAAAGACAGCACACACCCGTAAGTAACATAAACATATTAATGAAAGTTTAAAGAAATATCTATTTCCCACAGTTCCTAAATGCAAGAAGTGGAAATATTTTTTCCAGGAATGTCAACTGTCATGAATACATACCTCATGTTATCTAAGCCCTGTCCCCAAACAAAGGGGGCAGTGGCTTGGAACAAAAAACTACCCCTATAAAACGATTATCATTTTGTTTTCAGTTGGAAATCTTTTTTCTTTTGATGGTTTAAAATGTATAATTTATATATATTTTTTTTCTTTTAAATTGTCTTTTAGTTTTAGTTCCAAATTTAGCTCCCTATTTTATCTCCCATTTAGAAAGCTAACTCATTAAAGTGGCTTCAAACACTTTCTTGACCTGAAGTTGGGTAAATGAATCTACTAATGCAACAGAGGCTCTGTTACATTGTGATACTTTATCTGATATCTGCATTGACTCTGTGGTTCATTCTGATCATAGGTGTGTTTAAAAAAAAACAGCCTGTACTATGCAGAAGAGTTAAATGTTATTTTGTGGAGCTTATTTCCATTGTAAAAGTTCCTAAACTCACATGTGACCCTCCAAGCCTACAGGATACCTTCCTGGAACTTACTAAGGTGTTTCCAAATACTTACTAGAACTTTTTAATGGCAAACACCTGAATTAAATGTCTAAAATTTACCTTTTATTTTCCTGCAACTTCTGTAAGGCTTAACTGCTAACATGATTCTGGAAAGAAAAAAGTTTGTGGAGGAAAGCTCTAATTTTTTTTTATTTTTATGAGTTACTGTCTTTAAAGAACTCGTGTCTTGGAGGAGTGAGCAGAATTTCCTGCTATGTTGAGCACAAAGTAACACAACGCCGATCTGTGAGTTATAGCCCCATTTACACTACCCTTATGAAACGGTGCTGAGATTGGTCCAGCACGGTAACCGTGACACCTTTTGAGTGTAAATGGAACGCACAACTGAACTGGAACGCGCCAGACACAACCGAACTGCGCTGGTATGGTACTTGATCATCAGTAGGGCTCGGCACGGTTCAGTTCTGGCTCAGTTCTCAGATAACAAGGAGATCTTTAGCAGACCGTGTCATCTCCTTACAGTCTGCCTCCGTAATCATGAAACTTCAGACATTCATAAAAATACTAGCTTCCCTAGCGTGCCACATGATTTCCAGTGAGAATTCTGCTTAGCAGTGTGATGAACCTCAACGTCCGTCTTTGTTTCCTACCATGTTGGTTTTCTTGTTTACCTCTAGAGAGAAGTACTACCGTAGATCGTTACTAGGAGGGGGGTAAACGTGCTATCATAGTGTGTAAATGGTCGTAGGGAACCAAGCTCGGCATGGTTAACTGATCCAACTCGGCACGGAATGGTTTTCAGAGGATAGTGTAAATGGGGCTTATGAATTGGTGGCTGGTAAACTGGTCCATTTTCCTTCCCCATGTTCAGTCAGAATAAAAACACCAGCCCTGTTTAAACTCCAAGTGTTGGAACGGTTGGAGCATAACCCATGCTCTCATGAACCAAATACTGTTTACTGATCTGCACTTAGGGAGGGCACACATCTTTACATTAACACCACCAAAATAGGAAACTTTTAATTTAACCTTCTCTAGCTAATGTGGTAGTATTGGTCGAATGGTTAGAGCAGTGGGCTTGTGCTCTGAGAAGGTTGCACCTGGTCGATCCCCACAGCCTGCACTCTGGGTCCCTGAGCAAGACCCTTTACCCCACACTGCTCCACCGGTGTCACACAATGGCAGCACCCCAAGGGGATGTGCTAAAAGCAGAGAGTGAATTTCCCCATTGTGGGACAATAAAGGGATTAAAATTTCTTTTTTTTTAGATTTTGACAAACTGTCAAAAACTTAATCAAAAATAGATATTTTAAATAAACTTGTCATATAATTTCATTTAAATTTCTTATTTAATCAGCAGTAGGACACTTTTGTGGCTTTTTTTAATTCTTAATGTAAAACTCAATGTTATAATGAGCTGTGTTCAGTAACTACAGAAGAGGATTAGGGCCACTGAAAAAATAAAAAAGGTTAACTAATAAAAAAAAAAAAAATCAGTTTAATATGGGAAAAAAAAGGCAGAATTCTGACTTTAATCTCAGAGTTCAGATTTTTTTCCACATATTAAACTGAAATAAAATTTAAAAATCATTGAACTTTTTTTTTTTTTTTTATAATTTCAGTAGCCCTAATCCTCTCCCTTAATAATCCTCTTCGGTAATTATTGTAATTTTTAAATCAGTTAACTTTTTTTTATTTTTTTCAGTGGCCCTAAACCTCTTCCGTAAGGAACAGCTGAGATCCTGAGGTGTAACAGAAATGTTGCTCCACCTAGTGGAGGCGGTAGGTAAAGCAGGAGCTGAGGGGTTCAGTGTCTGGATTTAAAGGGTCGCACAAACTGGCTGTTAATTGGCTGGTACCAATTCTCCTTCTCACCTCTTCAGTAAAACAGACTGTTTTAGAGCAGAGGGCAGATAGACAGAAGAAACCTAAATGATAGCGGAATGTGTGTGTGTGTGGGGTGTTTTTTGAAGTGAAATCAGAGCAGTAATGAAGGAGGGGATGTTTCCGCGCTCAGAGCGGTGCCCTATTTCCAGCCTCCTCGGTCTACCTGCGCTCCAGGGGCCCCTCCCCCCCCACCCCCCCCACACACTCCGCTCCGCTCCTCGGAGTTTCTGTTGCTCTCGTTGCAGTAGGAGGGTCCATGTGCACAATGACGTCGCTCTGATTGCAAGTCCGACCGACTCCTGCGTTTGTTTTTTATAACTCCTCTTTTCTTTTCTTTTTTAAATAAACGCAGGCCCCCAGATTCTTTAATATGTGAAATTACAGTCATAATGTGAGATTACGCTCCGCTGTTACCCGACCCGTCGCTGAGGCTCGTCCAGTCAGGAGCAGCGGCTCGCTGTTGGAGGATTACCAGAGATAATACGCAGCAGACTCCTCCGGTGCGCGTTTAGCTGTCAAACTGACAGCGATGTGTCAAGAGGAGTAGTTAGAGCGCCTCGGTTTGGGTTTATTCACTTTGCTGCGCGCGTCCTTTCTCCGCTGCCTTCTGGATTATCGCTGCCCAGCAACAACACAGCCACCTGACAACTCTGAATGTCGTAATTAAGGTAAGGAAGGAGCCTTGTGGACAGCGGGCATTTGGCTGATGGGCTGAGGGAACAAGCTCGCTGTTTGCTCGGATGTTTAAAGTCCTGCATCCCAGGTCGGATTATCGAGAGGGAGAAATCTACTAACTTTCATCCGGGCAGAAGCTTTCCTTTCCATCTGCTCCATAATAATAATAAATAAAAAAAAACTATACAAGAAGTTTAAGCTTCTTTATATTCTATAGAGGAGTTTTTTAAATCGATTTTTTGCATTCATTTGTTTGAAGGTTGTTGGAAATTTCTAATTTAACAATAACAATATAATTTAATTGTTTATTTTTTTTATCACATAGTTGCAAAAATGCAAAAGAAACTTAAGATGCTACAGAAGAAACTGTTAAATTTCGTTTTCTTTTCTGCGCATCGCCCAAATGGAGCGATGCGCAGAAAGTCCCAGAGCTGCAGGATTACTCATCCACTGTTTTACTGTTACAGATATGAGAGTTAACTAATGTTTATGAAAGTGGGAGTGGGTGCATGGTGGTGGTGGTGGGGGGGGGGGGGGGGGGGGTAGTTTAACTCAACCATTAATGTCTTCCTGACCCTAAATGTTTGCATGGAGAACATCTGCAGCTTTCACCCCCTGCTGCTGCAGAGTTTTATCCAAATTGTTGGATTATTTTGGTCCAAGTCTTAAAGCTGCTCCGGTTCTGCAAACTACAGTTGAAGTTGTGTCGCAGCAATGTTGTGGTCTCAGGAGCAAGAACTATTGAGTGACAGCTTTCGGTCCAATCCCTGCGTGAGGCTGATGGGTTTCTGACTCAGCTGTCCAGTAGGGGCGCAGCTGAGGTGGGGATCTGCTGACGTCACGTCGATGAATTAACCCTCAGTTTGCACTTTTCTCTCCCCCCCCCCCTTCCAGCTGCAATAAGGCGCGTCACCTGCTGGAGACCCAAAAAATAATTTAATTTTCTTTTTATATTTGAAACATTATTTTAACATCTAATTTTATTTTTTTTTGTAATTTCAGATTTTTTTTTTTCAGATTGAGTTTTACAAATAAGATTATTTCCAAATTGAGTTTGATCTTTTTCTTCGCTTTCTTCTGAAGTGAGGAAAAAACATTTTCATCATGGGCTTTAAGAACAACCGTTTGTATTGGACTTGAAATAAAAAGAAAGTCATCTGGAAAATGCAGTTTTAAAAGAATGACCTTTTTTAAACCTAATCTAAGAAGGGAAATTTGATAATTATAAAAATATGAATTAAAGATGTGAAAAAAGTGGGAGAAAAGATTAGAGACACAGCTGAGTCAGAAAAAAGTTTTAATAAGTTGTTCAAAGTATCCTATCTAGATGACAGTTTTATTTATTTGTTTGTTTCTTTCATTTACAACATTTACAAACGCCGTTATTTGCAGGCAACAATAATGGAACAAAACTGACTCCATAGTCTTCCACCAATATTTTATTACACTGGACTCAGCTGTGCGTGTGTTTGTACCTGTCTAGCCCTCAGAGTGAGGACCATTTTTCCAATTTCATCATCAAGTTGAGGACCAGTTGTTGCAAAGTGAGGACATTTTGCTGGTCCTCACAAGCTATTTTGCTAATGGTTAGGTTTAGGGCTAAGGTGACAATCGGTTAGGGTTAAGTGAGGTATGGATTGGTAATGGTTAGGTTTAGGGTTAGTTATAAGGTTAAGGCATAGAAAGGGTTGAAAATGACTGAAAATCAATGGGAGTCAACACATGGTCCTCACTACGATGGCGTGTGTGTGTGTGTGTGTGTGTGTGTGTTGGGGGGGATTTGACACACATACACATCTAGTCAGCTGAAGGTCATACAAACACTGGTTACTGGTGCAAACATGCAGCTGGCCTGCTTTGATACTGGATCCAGTCTTGATTTAATAAAGTCAGTCACACAGTTAGGAGTCCTCTTTAAGTGGAGCAATTCTGCCCTGGACAAGTATAAATACAAAATTAAGAACTTACTTTAAAGTGCCATCTCACAAGCAAAAGCAGTTATTTAACTAATACTTAACCCCAAACACCAATTTATTTCCATCTTTTTTTCTGTTAATATTTTCCATTGGATTTCTCCCAGGCAACAACATTTGAGTAAAATTCTTATTTATTTATTGTAAAACGAATAAACAGCATCTTGTTCTCAAAATGCAGCAACAAGGTGCCTCAAGTGTCCATGCTGGATGACTTGGTTTAGCTCAGGGACCCGGCTAGCTGCTATTAGCATTAAAAGTGAATTATATTGTATTTCTTTGTATCATCTGTGAAATGAACATTCTTCTCCATCAGCTTTCACTATATTTTAACAGACGGAGCAGCCATTTTGGATTTTGAGGTTGCAGATGTGGAGATTTATAAGCTTTCTCCTTTTAAACAGATATCAGAGTTAAACAATTTCCTTCAGTCAACAAAACAGAGCCAGTGGATGATAGCAGTTAATTTAAGGCAACTAGCTAAAAACCCTTTCCTGTTTTACCCCTCCTTTCAGTACGGCTAATGGGTATAGGACTAACCTGCGACGACTTCTTCTAGGGAGTTTGACATCAACTTCATACTGTTTATTCTGACTTAGTTTATGCAGATAATCTCATACCCATGATTCATTTCTCTTTTGTTTACCAGGTGAATCGATGAGCCAGAAATGGAGACCAAAGGATACAAAAGTTTCTTTGAGGGGAACGACTCGGAGAACAAATGGTCTCAAGCCCCCAGCACAATGGAGTACTCCTGCAGCACTGAGGACTCCAGCCTGACTAGCAGCGACATCCTAATGGACGTGGTCAATGTCAGCTGCTCTGCTGGAAGCCTGGCAGCTGACAGCAAAGACAGTAATGCTGAGAAGCAGGAGCAGCCAGCGCTTCAGCTCGGCCAGAACCAGCCGTTTGTTCTCCCACACTTCAACAACACCCTGCACGGTCTGAAACAGGAAATGGACTCCAAGGAGCTTTCCAAGACAGTGGCCGAGTCTATGGGTCTGTATATGAACGCTGCCAGGGAGGCGGACTTTGCTTTCAGCCATCATGGAGGCAGCACAAGCCCAGGGAAACCTTATCCGCGATGTGGGCGCTCGCTGGACGAGAACCAGTGCGGCTCCAAAAAGAGCCCAAACTTGAAGCCATTTGGTTTTCAACAGCCAGGCGCCACTCCCAGGGAATGCATCACCGGGACTTCAGCAAGCTCAGCCTCAATGCTGGCGTCCTCCCTGTCCTGTAGTCCACAAACCTCCAGCTGCATTTCCAGCCCTGGAGGCAGTAACAACATGGTGTCATCTACAACCAGCCCTACATGCTTCGGACCACTATGCTCATCTGTCAGCAGCCCTGGAAGCCAGACGTTGTGTGCTGCAACCTTAGCCAACATCAAATGCAGGAATTCAGTCACATGTAGCCCTGTGGAGTCCAGCACCGTTGGATCACCCCCACTGACCAGTCCACTTAATGTTATGAGGTCCCCCATGTCCAGCCCGCATAGCATGAGTAGTGTGAGATCCCCTCCATCCTGCAGCACCACATGCAACATTAGGTCGTCCGTTTCCAGCCCCACGGGTGGCAGCTGCACTGCCGCTGCTAATAACAGTAACACAGCAAGGCTGTCCCTCTCTAGTCCCTCCTCAGGGGGCCCTATGGCTGCCAGCAGCCCTCAGAACCCCTCGTCTGTCAGCTTCCCTGTGTCTAGTCCGGCTGGTGGGCTCGGTCTGGTTCAGAACGATACCAACAGTCCAGAAGCAGAAGGGATGACCAGAGACAAAGATTTCAAGGACTTTGAGTTCCCTAAAGTAGAAATGGTGGACGGGGAGGTATTCAGTGTTGGGTTGGACCAGATGGGCATGGTTAAGTACATTAAGAATGAACCTGAATCGGACTTCAGGAGCATGTGTTTAGGCAGCTCCAAATGTAATGTGAGCAGCACACCTTTAATTACACAGATTAAGAGTGAGCCAAACAAAAACGAGGGCTGCATGAACCAACAGCCCTTCGGTGAGCCGTCGCCTTCTCTTGGTCTCTTCCCTGCATCCGAGACCACCTATTTGTCCCTGAGAAATAACATTGATGAGTACAGTCTCTCTGGGATCTTAGGGCCCCCAGTCTCTTCTGTAAATGGGAGCTATGAGACAGACCTCTTCTCCAGCAGTGTCCTGTCTAAAGGGGTCAAGCAGGAGCCCACTGATGGCAGCTATTACCAAGAGAATAACAGCATGTCCACCTCCGCCATTGTTGGAGTTAATTCCGGGGGACACTCATTCCATTACCAGATTGGAGCGCAAGGAACAATGTCCTTTACACGGCATGACATGAGAGACCCGTCCAACCCTCTGCTGAATCTAATTTCACCCGTAACAGCGTTAATGGAGTCCTGGAAATCTCGGCCAGGGATTTCACAGGGTTCGCTCTCCGCCAGGAGTGAGGGCTTCTCAGGCCAGAACTGCATCGCCGACGGCATGTCCAGGTAAGAGAAAGAAACATATCTCTGAGGAGTCTCTGTCCACTCTGCTCCCCTGTATGGCTTGAAAATCAAAGAGCAGTTTTTATGGCTACCTAGGGTTGCAAATAACGTGGTAATGCACGATCGTACGATAAAAGAAAAAAGCAAACACAACTATTCTTTATTTCGTCCAGATGTTCTCTGAATGGCATTCCATTTATTTATTTTTTTCTGTTGATTTTGTCCATAGATATTTATTCTTAGGATCCATCTTAATCAGGGAAATTAGTAAGGATGCTTACGCCAATGCAAAAGTGCCATCAACATGAAAACTTCTATCCGAATAGGGCTGGGAGTTAGAAAAGAGGCCGGAAGAGGCACCTCCAGCCACTGGGAGCTACACAGTTTCCCACAATGCCTCATTCACAGCCTCCCTCACGGAGTTAGGCAAAAGTACTTTATTTCCTCACCTGTACTCTGTTATAAAACTGTGTGTACATTAGCATGTGTCACACAGAAAGCTTTAGCCATATGCTACGTTTAACTTTGGCCCTGTAGTCCCATTTTAACTAGCCTTGTCCATGTGTGTTTTTGTCCTGTAACGACCTCCGTACGACTGAAGGTTGTCTGCATTTAACGCAGCAGCCCGGTTTCCTTCCCTTCCCCGGATAGATTTCTAAATGTTAACCTTGTGAAAGGTGAAGGAAAGGAGCTACAATTCACATCATGCATGTATTTGTAGCAGGTGTTGTGTTTGCATTAAGTTTCCAATTGGCTGATCTCTACTTTCTCCTTCACTGCATTTTTGCTTTTCCATGAGTTTTGTATGTTGGCATCATTCTTGTCTTTGCTGGTCTAATTTTTCGGATGTTTGCGTGACCTTTTGAACTGGATGTAAAATCATGTATTTACACAGCATTTGCACCTCTCGTCCACCTTGAGTTGGTACTTTTCCTCAATAACGCTGCAGTGTATATTTCAGAGTATTGCTCTTGAATGTTTCTTCTGTGATGTTTAGTTTAGTTTTTGAACTGCAACATAAAATGCATTGTGATACTATTTGAAGTGGGATTACGCAACGAGATTTAGGTCGCAGACATAACATCATTTCTGTTTGTTACTGCCCTGAGCTGTACTGCGACACGGAGGCAAAGTTTAGCTCTTATCTGTCGACAATCCATAGATATTGGCAGATTTTATTGGTTCCTTATCTGGACGTCTCGCTGAAACCTCCTGCAGTGCAAATAGTTGTTTATTGCAGGCTATTGGAAGACTTATAAATTATGAATGTCTGATCATTACCAGCTTTTGTAGCCAAACCGTGTTATAAACAGGTGATTATGGTGTAAGGGTTGGGGATAAGGAAAAATCTGTGTTGGCTGCTCCATTCGGAGCTCAGTTGTTCTGGTCTATCTTGTCCAGTTTGAAGGAAGTCGAATATTTAGGTGTTAATTTTCCAGTCATAATCCAGCTCATGAAAATAAACCAACACCAATAAAACCCCTAAAAACCAGATGGTGTAAAATCTGCTGAACTTCAAGGCTTTATGCTCCGGATGTTGGTGTTTAGATGATAAACTTGTTGCTATCACCAGTTTATGGAGGAAATGTCAGGGACAGAGATTTTTATTAGCTGAAGGGGAAAAGGCATCTAAACAAAGTCATAAACCACTTCCAGGTACCTAAAGCGCTTCAGATCCAAATCAGGATGTAGCGGGAGCTGCTGCTGGTCTGGTTATAGGAAGCTCTGCTCTGAGGGAATAACTATGATCAGCAAAGCCGTCCGGTTGTCTTCTCCAGACCGTACTGTTTATATTGTTTCTGTGTCAGTTGGTGTCCTTCTTTGTTTCTGTTTAAAGGGAAGGATGGAAAGATAGGAGGAAACCTTACACAATTTTCATTTCCCTGCCTCCCACTCGGATTGGAGGTGATACGAAAACACCAAGCCGTGCATAATTGTGAAAGAGAAAAACTACTTATCCATGTTTTTATTTGACTGCATCCTTTGATTGATCTAAACCCACCAGTCTGAGCTCTGGCTGTGTTCTTCTGCTCACTCTCAGGTCTTTTCAGGCCTTTAACAGATCGTTGTGCAGAGCTGCACAATTCAACATTCCTTCCCTCTTCCTGCTGTTGAGACATCCCCCCTCAGCATGATGATGCCCCCACTGTGTGTTCAGGGTGATCTCAAGCTTTAGTTTTGGCCTCATCTGTTTTACAGACACCACGTTTTAACAGGATTTCTGTCTTTCTTTTAATTATCGCCTTCATCTTTCTACTTTTCCATAAATTGCAAATGTATTGATAGTATAAATAAAACGTTTCCTTCTGCTGGTTGACCTCTACTGAGGTTAACTTGTGCCTTCTGACTTATTTAATTAACGCTCTCCTTGTCCGGCTCGTGGGTGTATTGTCATTGGAATAACAATATTGGCAACTCCTTAAAAACATTTATGATCACTTCATTCTAGATTTACATAAAAACATTTGTGTCTCGAGAATTAAATGCTATCTTTAGAATTTTAATTACGCTAAAGATAAAAAAAAAATGAATAAATAAATAAATGTCCTATTTCATAGTTGGCTGACTTTTTTATTGATTACATTCAAATTAGCAAATTTCATGATGTTTTTTCTCCCCATATACTTCAGGGATCAGATCACAGTATCTATAAAAGCACATGTTGCCATCGTTGTTGTTTGTGATGAATGTGCCGTCAGTTTGGCGTACCTCCGTTCTGCCCGGTGACGGATGGGTCCAGAGTGTACCACACCTGGACACCCCGCCCCCACCGACAGAAAGGTTTTCTTTACACTTTCCAATCTTGGCCTAGTTTTTTATTTATCTCTTTCACAGACAATCATCATAGAATTAAAGTTTGTGGTTAAAAATGGGGTAAAATGCCTGAAGGTTAATGCAGTATAAATACATCTGAAGGAACTGCAGATTTTTTCATGAAATTTACATGAAATTATTAAATTCTTCATTAAATAAATGTGGATAAGGCACAGCAAGTTTATTTATACTGCATTTCACCTTATCAGGGTTTTTCTCTCCTCTGGGTCTGACGTGTTTATCCTGCTTTATATGAGCTGTGCACACTCGTCCAAAGAGTGGCTACGGGCCGGGGTCTGTGTGTTTGTGCGTGTGCGGCTCTGTGGAGACGGATACGCCGCGTTGCCTTGGAGGCAGTCCATATGGCAGGAGCCAAAGTGATGTTGACGGGATCCCTGCCACCTTGTTCCTAATGAGATCCAGCTTCGACCTGATGTTAGACAGGATGACAGGAAGCGACCAGGCATGAGCCCACAAACAACAAATATACATTCTTTAATATGAGGCAAACAACATACATAAACTATGGGGAGATTCAGATACAACTTGAAGGATACCATAGTGTTTTATCATGAAGGCATCACCTTAAACAGAAGTCTTCATTCAGTCAGTCAAGAAGTTGAAAACTCACCTGAAGAGAATCGGTCCTGCTTTGGACAGACTGTCCTGCTGTGGACTGACTATCGTGTTATGGACGGAATGTCTTGCTGTGGACAGACTGTCCTGCTCTGGATTGACTATTGTGTTATGGACTGTCTTGCTGTGGACAGACTGTCCTGCTCTGGATTGACTGTCCCGCTGTGGACTGACTGTCCCGCTGTGGGCGGACTGTCCCGCTCTGGACTGGCTGTCCCGCTGTGGGCGGACTGTCCCGCTCTGGACTGACGGTCCCGCTGTGGACTGACTGTCCCGCTGTGGGCGGACTGTCCCGCTCTGGACTGACTGTCGACTTACTGCCCTGCTGTGGACTGACTGTCTGGCTCTGGACTGAATGTCTGGCTCTGGACTGACTGTCCCTCTGTGGACTGACTGTCTGGCTCTGGACTGAATGTCTGGCTCTGGACTGACTGTCCCTCTGTGGACTGACTGTCTGGCTCTGGACTGACTGTCTGGCTCTGGACTGACTCTACGGCTCTGTCCTGCTGTGGACAGGTTGCATGTCCCATCCCAACCAGATACTCCAGCTTACTCCCACTGACCAAAGTGTTGTCTCTTTAGTCTCTTTAAATTTGCCTCCGCAGTGTGTGTGTTATTCCTGACAGGCGTGTATTCTGATGTATGTGTCTATACCATCTACACAGGCAGGTGTGGATCGGAAAACGATGGATGATTTAAATCAAAACTGTGCTTCAAAGTGTTTATTGATAGATTTCATACACAGAAAAAAAAAAATCGTATTTTGCTGGATTTGACCGCTGACCAGCAGCTTGGATACCAGCCATCCAAGGGAAAATTGAAACATATCTAATTGTTGTATTTGCAGTATTGTTTTATCCTCTCGGATGAATCTAACACATTGGAGCTTTTGTTCTCTTATTTTCTGAGTCCAACTTGATGGAAACAGAATCAGAATCTGAGAATGTAATTTGTAGCTTTAGATTTTCCAGATAAAACATCAAAAAATCTGTTCTAGCCATTGAAATAAAAAAACAGCAAACTACTTTTTCTTTTCTCTTTGCCCGAAACCAGATTCTGCGGCTTGACATGGCAGTGAAGTATCAGATTTTAGCTGGAGAAATGCTTCTGACTGGACTGTGGCCAACTCTCAATGTTCTGCTGAGGGATAAAAAGGCCTCCTGAGAGAACACTAACAAGACTTTAATTGTATGTTCCTCCAGTAAATTAATGGATGGAAATGATTTGATTAATTCAGAGACTGTTGGATGCTAATGTCCAATTATATTCTGGACACCAGGCATGCATAGGGGCCTCCGGTGCATTAGGTGTTCCTGACTGTAGAACGGGCGGCTGCATCTTAGCGCTGTGGGTCAGATCCTGTAGCTGAACGTGAAAAACAGACCAACGTCTCACTAAAAGTGAACACTCCCCTGTTGGATGGTGAATATTAAACCATTTAATAATGAAAAAACTTGTGCTAAAGTTGTGCTTTTGCATCTTGGTGAAAACAATCATTTGTAGAAGAATGCTAACTGCTGTTCAGCTTTGACTTTATTGATGCATAATTGTTGCAGATGTGAAAGTTTCTCAGCAACTGTGACATTTCAGGCACTCCAGACTATATTGCATTTAAAAGTAAATATGGGGATAAATTGCACTATAAGCACTATTACCCCTTAAGTCCGTGTGCCGAGCTGCTGAAACCAAGCTGATAACAGTAAAGTGCCTCAGCAGAAAAAGCCATCCTCCTTCTGTGTTTTAGGGTTCAGGTTTAGAGCTTTACTACAGCTGTTTATTTCACAACATAAAAAAAAAATAAAAATAAAGCTTTATCTCCTACCAACTGCTACTGGAGGAGCAGTTTTTTTTAATAATGCATTTAAATTTATTGAATTAATTAATCTGTAACAACTATGCCAAAAAGAAAATCTCAGCGTCTCTCCAGAAGGTTGCCGTGGTTTTCTAAACAGTAAAACTTTTACTTCCACCAAGCTAATGCCCATAGAGCACTGTTTTCTCAGCTGTTCAGAGTTAATACATCTGCTTTGAAATAACTTAAAGGGGTCATAACCTGGTAATTTACTACAATCTATGTAAAAGTGTCTTTGAATACATGTTATACATGAATACATCCATGTACTCTTTAAGGAAGAAGTAATTGAATACAGATCATTCAGACCCCTTACCAAACCCTTATCTTCATGGTACGCAATAGAATTTGAGTGTGTTAATTTTGGATGTAGCAAGATTAGCAGATAGCCATTTACCATTGTTTCCCGCCATCTTAAATATTACGTTAAAAGTTTTACAGGCAGCATTTTTAACTGACTGCTAGCTAGTAAGTCCCTGATCAATCTACTAGAGGCGCTAGCATAGTGGGCTAATGATTACTAAAGTTAGCACTCTTCTATGACTGGCCAAAATCACATTTTTTGGAATATGCACTGTTGTCGGTCTTTCGAATTAGGATTTTACATACTTGAATTAATTCAATTTATTTACCTGATAATGACTGCTTATGTAGAGGAAATTCATTTCAGTGTTACAGTGTCACAGACATCCAGTAGGAGCCTTACTGATATTTGCAAGCCAAGTACTGCTGCAGCAGAGGCCTTGCTAGATCAATCCAGAGTGCAGCCTAAGATTATTAACGCTATTAAATGGTCACAAGGATGCAGAATGGGCTTTATGCAGTTCTGATCATACAACACTTGATAAACTTAAGTTCTCACAGAATAGGCCCATTAAGACATGCTGCATTGTGGAGCGGCGTCAACTTCTCTGCTGCGCTAGGAAGCAAAGATGGAGGGCACTAAGCAAAACATTTTAGAATGATAGAAAATGCTAGTGATCAGCAAGATGGATGGGGAAGGCTTTTGTGAAATAATTGACTTCATGGAGCCCTAACATTCCTCAAGAGCAACCAGAACGCGAACCACATCTTTTAAAGTGTTGCTAACAGCACTTTAGCCCCATTAACACTACCTCTTTAAAACTGTGCCGAGATCGGTCCGAGCATGGCAAACAGTACATCTGTTGAGTTTAAATGGCAGGCACAACTGAACCAGACCGCACCAGACACAACCAAACCGTGCTAAACTGGCACTAGTTCTTCAGTAGGGCTCGACGCGGTTCAGTTTTGGCTCGATTCTCAGATAACAAAGAGTGCATGAGCAGACCGCGTCATCTCCTTACTGTCGGCTGACTCTGTCAAGTAAATTTACCAAAGGCTGCATTCTTTCCCTGACTCTCGGCAAACAATGAAATATCACAATTATAACCAAACTTCCTGGATATTGCAGGCGCTGCCATGTTGATCGGCTTGTTTACCTCTAGAGGGCAGTAGTACCATACAGGTGAGGCGTCCCACTTGGAGGCGAGAAACTGTGCTAGCGTGGTGTGTATATGGTCTTAAGGAACCAAGCTCGGCCTGTTCAACTGATCTAAGCTTGTTCCGAACTCGGCACGATTCAGTTTTCAGAGGGTAGTATAGATAGGGTAAGTGTCTTTGTTTATTCCTAAAGGTTATTTCATGGCGTTGTGATGCTTTGTCCCACAGGAAGTCTCATAAGGTCTTCTTGTCTGTGTTTTGCTGAATGAACATCTAACAACAAAAAGTTTCTGTCTTTTTCTTTGGAACTTTTGGAACGAGCATTGCAGGACATCACTACTAGCTAAGGGTCTGGATTATTTCTCAGGCTGGTTCCACCCTCACAGTGACAAAAGTTGACATGATGGGGCGACAGTGGCGTTGGATGTAGGAGTTTGCCCTGAAATCAAGCCCCGACTCCGACTTTCAGTGTCGTTGTGTCCTTGGGCAAGACACTTCACCTGCATTGTCTACTGATGGTGGTCAGAGGGCCTGGTGGCGCCAGTGTAGCAGGTGGTGTCAGTGAGCCCCAGGGCAGCTGTGGCTACAATGTAGCTTGCCACCATCAGTGTGTGCGTGAATGGGTGAATGAATGTAGTGTAAAGCACTTTGGTCAAGTCTCCTAACTTGAATAAAGGCGCTATATAAGTACATGCCATTTACCATGAGTCACAGAATCAGACCCACACGCGACTAGAAGAGAATAAAAAGGAAGCCATAAGCTCAGAGAAGGAGCATTAACTCATGATTGTGATGTATAGAGGGCCTCGTGGTATTAAACCTGCTTGCTTTAAATCCACCTGAAGATTAGTTTACATGTGTATGTTTGAAAAATACTGCTCGTATGAGTATTTATTACACGTGTGAACTTTTGGCAGAATCCTAACTTTATAAGTAAACTTTTTACAAACACCTTGACCAACATCTTAATGAGATATGAGATTAGACTCACTGATGGAAAACAAGATTAGGACGGGCTAAATCCGGCTCTTAGTTTTACTTCTTTATTTGTTTATTATAACCATAAAATAAATAAATTGATTGCCTCACATGGTTGGAGAGTGTAATGGTTCTAAATCTGACACCCCGTCAGACTGCAAGGCCCTTATTACAGAATCATAGACCCAATAAAACCTGCCATAAACAGTTTGATGACCTAACTGCAGTCTACTCAGACCTGAACCGCTGTAGCCAGAACAATAATTAAGACCATCTGTGGCCTTCATCGGGTTACACCTTTCTACACCTTCTGGCGGCTCACTGATAGACAAATTATTGAGTGGACCTGTTGGTATTTTTGATCCCACAATAAAACCAGCATGAATATAAAATCTTTTGGATTTTTTGGGGATTGTCTTACGAACCGCTAATATTTACCAACAACCTGCAAACCCCAGCTACTGAGACCGGTGAAAAGAACAAACTCCCAACCAGCAAAACAAGGTTGGAAATGAAAATCGATCTAAGATTATCAAATGCATTTTTATAGGCAGTTGTTAGGAATGTCAAGATAAAGTTTATTTTGTTATCTCTGATATGATTCCAATATTACAACTTTGAGTTGTGAGCAGTACTGATACTGACTCGATATCAGCAGTCATGCATACTTTTATTGAATGCATACTTTTATTTTGTAGGAGTAGGAGGTTAGACAAGCCTTGATCAAGTGATGTTACTAAAACATAGAATAACAGCTATGAGAAAGACAGACCCATTTATAAACTCATGGATTACCATCATATCTGAGGTTTTAGATTTAGGCCTATATATGCTGACATTGATATTTTCTTATCAAACCTGTTTCCAATATAAACATCAGGTCAGGACATCCCTGGTGTTCATGTTTGAGCTGGTCTAGAAAAGTGAAAAGTAGTTTTAAACCTTTACGTACATTTACACTTTTATTTAAGTGGAATGGGTCCATTGAGATTAATAGTCTTAAGCAAAGTCCTGGCTGATGACAAAGATATATGATTAAAAGACAAACAACAGCTTATAAGAACAGGTGCATGTTACTCAATCAGCTTCAAGAACTTTTAGTTTAAGAGTTAAAGTATTTAGTGGGATAAGTTCAGTTGAACTAAAGGTTTTCTGAAGCGAGATCCAGGAAGAGGGAGCTGAGTGAGCAAAACTTTCTTCCCTGATTCAGTCGGAGCAGAAAAGTCAGAAGGAAGCAGCAAACTGTGTGAGATGAACGTTTCTCAGTGTAACTGCAGGACAGAGACAGGCCAGCAGCAGCCCAAGTAAACCTTGTAAATTGATGTTAACCAATGGGAGTTCCTTTAGCAGCAAAACTATTGGCCTGTTTTTAGAAACTCATTCATATTAAAAACAGTTACTGAGAATCTGACCTACTATTTCCTCCATTTAGTCTAAATTTCTCTCCTTTTTTTTTACAGATGCAAGCATTAAGGGCAGGTTTTTAAATCTTTGAAGTCAAATTTCTTTGCCGACTTTATGAAGGTTTTCCTTGTGGGAGTCGTATTGTTTTTTTTAATATTTTTTTTAGAGGGCTGATACAATAACCAGATGCTTTTGTTGTAAATCAGAATAAGCCATCTTTACCCCCAACCCACCGACATGCACAAGCAGACAACACTGCTGCCAACAACAGGAAGAGCTCACTATCTAGGCCAAACTTAACACTCCAATAAAAGTGTGATACTTTACAAGAGCCAAGGCTGCTGCTGGGATTTGAATACTGGCCGCGTCCTCGGTTGAACTTGGTCCTGACACACAGGCTGGCGACAGAGCCCCAGAAATCCTCTAAGTCCCGGCCTGTGCCTTCGACCCCATCGCTGGCTCTCCCTGTGTTTTGTCGAGGTTATTAGCAGCCTGCATAAAGGAGGTGGAAACTGAAGACGAAAGGGTGTAACGCAGCATAGTGCCTGCTTCTGTTTGCCGGAGAACGCTCCGGTTTCACAGCAGGCTGCAGTGTGAATCTCTGTTGTTCAATGGCAGGCCTTTGTATACCTACCAGGCAGGAAGTCTCCCAGTTTTCTCCCAGGAGCTCCACACTCATGTGGAATGGGAAATTCTCTTTATCAGCCATAGAAAGCAACCAAGTGCAATTTTTATTGCAACAAATTCAAACTGTAGATTTTTTTTATGCTGTGAAAAGCTATCTTGGCTCACCTTCACCTTATTGTTGAGTCAAACTGTGGTCTGCAGCTGATATATTTGACCAACCAAACAAGGCTGCCCTTTATCATTCATGTTGATCTTTAGAGAATATATAGTTCAACATACAGTTCCTCTGTGGAAAGATAACATGGAGGAAGAGACTTTTAAAAATGCTAATTGTTGGGCTTGAAAGGTTCCTAAAGTAGGTCATGCATAGTTGGGCCAAATTAAATGAGGAGGATGTGTTTTGGTTAGAGAGAAGGGCTGGGCTGTAGGGGGGGCATGGACATATTCTCTACTAACTTTGCACATCTAGAGACTGGAGCTTTAGTCAGATCAGAGAGCCTTGGCACCGATTCTCAGCTGGATTTCAGTCCGGACTTTGACTGGGCCATTCTGTCACTCTAAATAGGCTTTGATCTAAATGCTGTGTTACGTTTCACTGAACCGTAAATCTCTAAATCCTTTTTGTTTTTTCTTTAATGATGACTTAAAAATCTGAACGCATCTGTCCTTTTGATAGATTGCAATCCACATCCTGACCACTTGATGGCGTTTGGTGTAATAATTAGCTGTTTCAACCCGATTCCCTCCTTGCTGCATCAGGAAACCCCTGATTTTGAAGGTTTGGTTGAAGTCTTGCTTGAAGCTTCCATCCCTGCTGTGGTGCAAAGAGCAGATTCAGTCTCCAGAACATAAAAACTGAGACGAGGAGTCAGAAATCCAACTTTAGACTTTCGGCTACATATAACCCGATGTGCCCTCCAGGTGAATGCGGAGCAGGAGGAAGCTGAGACGATGTTTTTGGTCATCACAGTTAAAAAGTTGCAAAAATACTCATATGGTAGATGTGTGTTCTCTGTTCAGCTTCTTCATACTGGATGCTAATTAAAATATGGGATGCCCTGATCCAGCATTTTACGTTTCTGATAACGATGTTGACCCTATACGATATGAGCACTAATGATCCACACTTTATTATATATTGTGCTGTGTGATGTTATAAAAGTGATATTGAAGTGATTTTACTTGAATAAAGAACAATAGTGAACAACAGCATGTATGAGAATAAGAATGAGATGACCGACCCTCATGCAGAAAAACATTCCCACAGCATGATGCTGCCAGATTTTAGCCATTGCCCTTCTGCCTCATAATTACAACCTAATATGTGTAAATCTATCAGATTACATCCCAACACTAACAATTTTATGGAGTGATTTTTTCCCCCCCATTATTGTCGAAAGGAACATGTTTTGTACATGGAAATAAATAACAAAAAATCAGAAATGAAACTTTGAAAACCTCTTAGTCAAAAAGGTTTTGAATGTAACTTTGCTCTTTTCTGAGATTTTATTTTCTTCAAATATTTCTTTCTTTTCAAACGGCCTCCTCCAGATCTCATTCTATTCACTTCTGGGGGCTTTCTTCTGAAAAATGCATCTTTATGATCTGTTGGATGTTAGCAACTACATTTTATTGCTGCAGAATGAAGGTTCACTCTAACCTGGAAAAGAAGAGAATGTGAATTATAAAAAACAATTCATAAAACTTAATCTGGAAATCATATTTGAAAAAAAAACAACATTTTTCAAATACAAAATCTGTAAAAATAAATGGAAATGTGGGAGAAAAAAAGAAGAAAAATTATTGAATCTTAGAAACTGACTGTTACTTTCAAGAACTTTTGCTTATTTTTTAAGAAATTTCACAAAACTTAATTTTTGGGTTGCATTTGTTTTGTTTTTTAAATTACCCATTTACAAAGTATGTTCTTTGTAACAATAATGGAACAAAGTTTATTCCATAAATAAACCTGAAAAACAATTTAAACCTTTACAGATTAAACCAACATTGTCAATATTTTAAATATTATGACTATTATTTTTTAACAAGTCAAAGTTTCTAAATTTCCCTTGGATCCATTTCTATGAATTTGTTCCAAACTTTATTAATTGTTAGTGTTTGTTATAAAGTCATATTCAGTGAATTATAATATTTTCTGATTAGGCTCATTTGTTAAATTTATAGCACCTTTTTTAAAATTGAAATTGTTTAAAAAGTTCTTTTTAATTACATTCAATCCACAATTTCTGTGATATAATGACGTAATGATATAATTTCCAATATTAAATATTGTGGATTTCATTAACTTTAAGTGGAAAATCATAATAATTAACTGAAATAAAGGCTTGAGAAGATCAGTTAATCTTTATAATGATTGTACGTCAGCTAAGATATAAATGAGTTTTTGGATTATTTTCAAATGAAGCAATATAAAAGCATGTTGAGCTTGAGGGTGAACCTCTGCATGATGTCTATGTTCTCAAGCATTCAGCTGAATCCATAAAGTGCTGTCCCACAGAATCTGTTACTCTGGATACGGCTCCATTAGGAGAGCTGATCATGTATGTCGCCTGCAGCACACAATGAAACACTGACCCACATTTTAAAAGCAAGCTTCTGTAGACCTGAAAGAGCCCAGAAAGAAAAGATGAACCTGTTGCAGCGGTCAAAATGCACTTGTTTTTCTTCCGCAAACGTGTTTGTCAGGTGATGCAATATGATCTGGAGCTCAACATTTAGCTAAAAGTAAAAAAGAAAACTAAAGCGATTGTTAAGGTCAAGTATCAAATTACACATAATGGAAGAAAACAATGAAGTGTCCTTTTCCTCCCTCACCTGAGGTAGAGTCTCGTCATGCAGATCGGGGTTGTTTCATGCATTTACTGTGGGAAGACCGTTTTAAACTGGTCCGGGGTCACTAAGGGCTTTGACCTCATCCTGGGAGAGAGTGGAGCCACACCCAACGCCCAGACCTGTTTACTATTTCAACTGTTTGTTGTAGAATCAACATGATTAAAACGTTGTTTTTTTTGTCACTTAGATATATAACACTCCTAATTTCTTAGTGTTATGCAGCACTTAATTCAGTCACTGATGGTTTTAAAAAAAAAAAATCTTTTCCAAGGATGAAAAACGAAATGTTTCAAAAAATTGTGACATCACCTGTTTCTCTAGCTGTTTGATGACAAATCCTGTGGAAATTTTCAAACAAACATTTACCTGAAACGGCCCAACTTCTGTTTTCTCCTTTGGCTCAAATAATAATTGGCTAAATTCATTACAAATACGTCAGGCAACATATTTTCAAGCTTTCGTGTGTAGCTGTGAAATCTTTGTAGCTGAGAACAGCTGCATAAAGTAGCATGAGATTAAGAGAGTAATGTTTTTTTTATATGATGTTTGAGTAGGAGTTTTGTAAATACTGTATTAATGATGGATATTTATGGTATATAAGTGACACATCACAACTAAAGTAGGAACATTGTAAATGGTGCAATGGATGGCTATTCAGAAAAAGCTGAATATCTTCCTGAAATTGCAGATGCTTGGTAGGTTACGCATGTATTAGAAGTTTTATTGTGAAAGTTTTACATGTTAGGATGATGAACGCATTAGGGCTTAAAAATTAATTGGATCAATCGTGATTAATTGAGTTTTTGAAATAATTGTCAACTAATTTAGTAATAGATTAACCAGAACTCCTCAAGTTGAAAAGTTTTAGCTTCACCTGGTTTAATTTTATGAAAGGTCTTATGGCACCTTTGGCCTTCCGATTATTAATCAAAAAAATAACCTACAGCTTAATCGATTTGCCAAATAATCGTTAGTTGCAGCCCTAGCACCCATGAATGTCTGTCATATTTTATTTAATCAAGATTAGTTTGTCTACCTGAAACAATTTTGCTAAATGTAATGTTTTGTTCTTTGCTGTCTCCAGGCCAGTTTTGCTGTGTTAGGAGTGTAAATATCTGTTTGGTAGGCATAACTTGGGTTTTCTGTTTACCTCTATTAATCTCCAAACTGACTGCTTTGTTATCAGACTTTGTTCCAGCAGAAATGTGTCGCTGGCCTAGTGTTGTGAAGCCCGTTAAGCTCCAAGAGCTGGCACTGATGGCCATATTTTAATCCACTGATTGGTTGATCAGCTCGCTGTGTGTCTGAGAAGCTGGATTTGATTGTAAAAGCAAATTCATGAGGCTGGAAGCCAACATGACTTTATTTTATTGAATGTTCAAGGCGATCTTTGTGAGAACAAATGGCTCCAGAGTGGAAGGAACTAGAAAGGCGCTCAGCTGTTGATTTGGCATGAAGTCAGTTATGTTCCCGACTCCGGGATGCACTCAAATGTAAGCGCTGTCCCTGCGGAGTTTGGTGCACCGTAGCTGGCATAGACGGCATTCCCCCTGTTCAGTGTCTGCTTTTTGTTTGGCGTGGCCTCCTTCGACTTGGCCCCAGCTGCCTGTTTCACTCTGCTCTGAAAAGAAGAGACTCAGTCTCTTTTGGATTTTGACTGTTAAGCAGGAACTTTCTCTTTTTGCCCCTAATCTTGCACAGCTGCTGGACCTGAGAGAGAATGAAAGGAGCTGACTGATAGTTATGCTGTAATGCTGGATTCTCAGCAGGCTGAAAGGAAGAAGCACACATTCAGCCTCTGATATTGTTGCTTGTCGAACCAAATGCAGACTTGCTCTCTAACTGCTGCCTACCTTTGTGTTGTTTTTTTTAGCATTAAAAAAACAGAAGGCAAGCTCCAACATTACTTTACAACGTTTCTACATTTTATGAAAAATTATTGGGCTGTAAACACTTTCCAGTGAAGTTCTTTTTTTTTGGCCTCTGATTTAAAAACAAGGCTGAAATCACCTTAATGTTCTCTATAAATTTAAAAGTTAATTGAACAATTAACCTGATGGTGGTTCTTATCGTACTGTATGTATTTCTTTTGTTTAAACATTAATTCATCAAGTAATGCTTCATTTACAAAATCTACTGTGTAACAACAACAAATCATTGTTTCACCATAAAAGCAAAGAATATAGAAAAAGACAACAGTTTTTAAAGCTGTTATAGAATAGAATAGAATATCCCTTTATTGTCCCACAATGGGTAAATTGTGGAGTTTACAGCAGCAAATAGATTGTAGAAAAAAAAATTGTAAAAAAATGCCAAAAACGGCCGGTTTATCTGAAGTTAACATTTGGTTCTTGACCCTGTTTAGCAGATAGCTTTCAGCATGTGTCTCTGCAGTGGATAAAAAAATGGTTCAAAGTGACTTTCAAGTTTTAAAATATCAGCCTCATATTTATTTATATTCATTTTAAGATGTAAACAGTTTATGTAGGTTCAGTGTCCAAAAATGAACAACTCTATATATGCGTTGAAAAGTGAATTTACAAGTTATGTCAATGGGTTCCATTAAATTTAGTGGATTAAAAGCAGTTTTTTAAACTATATATATTTACTTCAAAACAATTACAATAATAGTGAAGACAAACAAATTAAGATCAATTGATCAACTGTTGTAGACTTTAGTTTTTATAACTTAATGCTTTG
Source organism: Cyprinodon diabolis (assembly GCA_030533445.1). NCBI lineage: Eukaryota > Metazoa > Chordata > Actinopteri > Cyprinodontiformes > Cyprinodontidae > Cyprinodon > Cyprinodon diabolis. The sequence goes on along the minus strand of CM060066.1, from coordinate 49,705,855 downwards.
ACTAGGGCTGAAACAATTAATTGGATTAATCGTGATTAATTGATTGTTGAAAAAAATCGTCAACTAAATTAGTAATTAATTAATTGTTAAATGGAGTATAGAGACTGTAGAACATACCCTAAGCTGACAGAACTACCCACTTAGAGCACTAACTATATCAAAGTTGTTTAAAAAAAAAAAAAAAGTAAAAATCTTTCATTTAAGACAAGAAAACTTTCATCTGTCAACATGCTCTATCCAGAACACTCCTCGATTGGAATAGTTATGGTTTCATCTGGTTTAATTTTGCAAAAGGTCTTCTTTATGGAACCTTTAGTTATCCGGTTTTTAATCGATTAATTGAAGAAATACTTGACAAATGAATTGATTGGCAGCCCTAGCTGTGACGTTAAATTCAACAGATGCTCATAAAAGGTTAATTATACTAGTTTAGTTAACTTTCATTTTATTGAGTTGCATTAATGTTATTTGATTTCATCAATATAAGTTAATTTATTCATATTGCAGTGAAAATTTTAATGTCATCACTTGACTTAAGTTAGCTGAACATTTGCAACATTTACATTTATTATCTTTCTGTATATCAGTTAAAGAATTCTAACAAATTTAGCAGAACAAAAAAAAAGTTGCTAGTAACAAAGAGGCAAGTCGATATAGCATATTTCCATCTAACTCACGGTGCTACAGATGATATAAAAACAGGCCACTATAAGCATCCTGGAAAATAACAGGAAAAATCTATTCCCATTAACAATGACAATATTAATTCGCCTAAACCACAGGATTGCAATAAATTTGTTTGGTTATTTTTAGTTGAATAAAAATATATAAAAAATGTTGTGTAAATACAACAAAACCTGATAATAGTCAGTATAAAAGCTAAAGTAAGTTCTCAAGCCTTAAAGTATTAATCTGACCATCAAACAGTTAAATAAAACAGACACTGTCCCAATTTCTATATTCACTGTTAACTTCCAGGATTATGTTGAAATTCATTCTTTATCTTTAGTTTTGTTCAACATCTCTTATTGTTATATAAATGCAGTTTTAGCCTCTTGTTAAATATGAACCAAATTTTTATTAGTAATCTGACCATAACAATTAGATAAAGCAAATGGCATCAATACTTCATTTCTCCGAGACTGACTCTGACCACTGAGCAACGTTTTCACTTCTCTCAGCCATTAGCACTCCTTAGCTAACTCGGGTATATTTACATTGTTTTAATGTTGATTAATGTACACTGTCCCCTTTCAAATAAATAATAAATGAAATGAAAAATGAAATCAGAGATCAAATTGTAGTCCAAATGGTACTTTCAGGTAAATAACATTGTCATCAGGATATTATAGTTTTATTAAGTGATCTGTTAACAATAATTCTTGATCCTTTGAATGGGATCCTTTCCTGATGCCACTGGTCTTCAATACCATGCAGATAACAAATGACAAGTATTTAAAGGAACATTTTTGGATCTCAGTATAGAACTTTCTGAGAATCACAGATGCTAGTTCTATAAACGTGTAAATAAATGCTAAATAAATAAATATAATACAATTTGATAATATTTTATGGTTGTATGGGGATTTTGTTTCTTTTAATGTGCAAATAAACCAGAAATCTAAAACAGTGAAAATATACACCTGGCTTTATTATTGATAACCTGCTATATTACTGTTGTATCCAGATGACTGAGCATCAGTATTTTTGATAGCCCTCATAGTCGTAGAGGAGCTAACAGCCAGTCATTCAATTCAATTCAGTTTATATATATAGCGCCAATTCACAACACATGTCACCTAAAGGCACTTTACAGTTCACCAGATCATACAGTCAAATTGATTCAAAGTTTTCTATCCGAGGAAAACCAGTTGATGGTATCAACTCATTGATGCCTATGCAATCCCTCACACTAAACATGCTTGTAGCGACAGTGGAGAGGAAAAACTCCCTTTAAACAGGAAGAAACCTCCAGCAGAACCAGGCTCAGTGTGAGCGGCCATCTGCTGAGGCCGACTGGGGTTCAAGGAGACAGAAGCAGAGATACAAAAGGCAGCTGTAAAATACAGCAACGATTTGCTAAAGCTAATAAAATTGATGCCCATTTTATGCTTGAAAACCATAAAGTTTTGTCAAACTGAGAAGAGAACATTGTCAATACACTGCTAAATGTTTTACAATTCTAAAATCCAGGGTTTACTCATGAATTACAGCATAGCATGTGCTATATTCAAAATTAACAAAAAGAGTCCTAGCAAGGCTTATGCTAAACTGCCAAGACTAGCATTAGCATGTTTCCTTTTTGCTTTGATAAAATGCACTATTCATTTGAATCAAATCATCTGCAGATAAAACTTGCAGAAATCTATGCACATATCCTGATTAAAGGAGCCTTTGACGTTTTTTATACATCCTAAAATTCAGTGACTAACATTTTTGCTGCTCGATATGGAGCTCGTGATCTAACACCAAAAGATTTTGACACATGAAAGCAGCCCTTACATATAGAGACATCTATTGATTTAGCCCATAAATATCAACAGATTGTGGAAAAACTCCAGGAAAGAAAAGACTATTACTCTTGAAACGGCATGAAGAGGCTTTGATAAAGTTATAAATGGTGTGTTTTCTGTAGTGGGGTGTTGTGGTGTGTGCTGAAAACGCAAGAAGTGTACAATAGCGATATTGTATTGGAAACTAAACTAAAATAAATAAAATTAGTGACACCTTGTCTCCTTAATGTTTGGATAAATCAACATTTTTTTTAAGAGTTGGGGAAATGTTCTGTTTATTTCTTCCTAAAATCTAATGGATGTTTCATTGTAAGGAGTTCTTCAGCAACAGCCATAAAGTTTCCAACACATGATCTAGTTTCACGTTGGATAAATCTTTACTGAGCAGAACTTAACAGAATCTGCTCAGCGATCGGCCACTTTGGACCGTCTTGTTTGAGTGATTTTTAGCAAACATCTGTCAGCTGTGTGATTTAGTTATGTCCCATCAGTGGCTCCCTTTGGTTCTTATCTCCCATGTGGCTCCCTTCAAAGTGTACACACACACACACACACACACACACACACACACACACACACACACACACACACACACCTCCATCCATAGATACAGACTAGTAAACAACCCCAGCTGCTGTCTGTCCATTTGAATGTTTTTTTTTGTTTTACCTTGTTTATTTGTAAATGTTATTGTTCTGATGTCATATTTTTTGGGAGAGTATCAACAAAGTTTCATGAATTAAATGGATGTAATGCAGATCTCAATAATATCAACTCATCAGGCTATGTTTGGGTCTACATTTTGCAGGTTTGTGTAAAGCAAGATTTAACGCCTATAAGCTGACCGGGATTATTTAGCATACAATCCAAAGATCTCCACTTCTTGTATTGATTCATAGTAATTAATTGCAAAGGTCAGTGTTTGATATAAAGTGTTTGCAAATTGACACATTTACAATTTGACTTGAACCTGACAAACACCAAACTTCAGCTTCTTAGAAGACAAGAACATTTCTCACTTTGGGAAAGGGGTTGTTGAGGCAGAAATGTCAGCCTGTGTGGTATTCACTCAGTGTTTGGGGCATGAATCTGTTCAGTGAGCTGTAACAGCCTCAGCTCTGCTGAGCTCTTCAGGAGGCCCTGGTTGCTCTCATAGCAGACTTCAGCTCAACTGATTGTATGTTCTGGTGTCCCTCGTCTTTTCATATTTATTATAGGGTTTAGATCTTCTCAGTTTGTTAGTAGATGAATATACTGGTACTTTGGCTTCTGCTGCAATGTGGTGCGAAGCCCAGAGGAGCTCCAATGAGGATGTCCAGATCATGCAGTAATTTAACAATCAGTGCTGGAAGTTCACACTCGAAGTCAGTCTGGAAATCACAGTCCGCTCCAAAAGGAAACTCAATGAACTCCTATTATATCCACTGACCTTAAGCCCAGAACACACTGAATCCGTTTCTGTATCCAATCCGGCAGTAAATCGTATGGGAAGAGGTCGTTGTGTTTAGCGCTCATTGAAAGTCAATGCGGATGATCAGTCCCGACACGATTTTAGGCAAGGGAGCTTGCATAGCTCCGACTGAGATAGACTCCAGGTCTATTTAAGTCAGACTATGCAGCAATTCAATGGCAATTTCATGGGTCTGACAGGAAGAGAGAGTAAAAACAAATCTGCTTTGTGGGGAAAATACAAAATAAAATCTGTCAATCGCATGGAAAACAGTCTGGTTTGGAGTCGCACATCACATATAAAGCAGGCGAGACACACTTGTGAAAAAAAAATCAATGAAATATTTCAAAAAAAGAAAACTTTACCCATGATAGAAGTTCAAGAGGATGGAAAACAGAGAAAGTAAAACAGTGTTTTGTTTATTTATATATTTATTGATTTTTAATACATTCTAATATTCTGTCCAAGTCTAATGTGGGGAATTGTTTTAATTTGTGTCTAGCACAGAGACAGAAGTAAAAAAAAAAAATCTGCAAAGATCTGCTTACCCTGCCTGCTTGGAGCCTCTCTATATGCAGTCAGTGGGGCATGGAAAGAAATCGGACTTGAGATAAAAGCATTGTACGCAACCGGTATGAACTGGACTTAAGATTTAGCATTGGACTGAGCCCTCAGGGGAGGGGAAAACCCGAAGGTACCAAATGGTGTTTAGGTTTTGGGTCCACAGACTTTAGTTGTAGTCTTTCTCCAAAACATTTTTTTTCTTTAGATACATCTCTACAATGAGCAGTCTGTGGTCATTATGTCAACAAGCTAAAAATTAGGGGATTAGTTTAGTTTTAAAAGTTTTAATTGCCTGTTTTGATAGAAAAAATAATGAAAAAATATTTAGAAATTCAGCAGAATTAACATTTTTCCAGTGTGGGATATCTCTATACCTGTCAGCGCCCTGCCCCTGCACTAAAGAGGCTCTCTAATAAAGGCAGCGATAAACTAGGGAGTCAGAGCAAAAGAGTTCCTTCTGTGAATTTTACAACAGTTCAAACTGCTCTACTTATTGTTTATTGGCATCCAGATATTTTCAGGTGGAATATTTTTAATAGGTGAGTGCACTGAGTACAGAGGAGCTATAGTTGTAGTTGTTTTTGCACTTATTGTTTAATCTTCCTGATTTGGTTAAGTTATTTTATGCAGTCCCGTAATTCATCAAAAGCGTTAAAATGCTAATAAGCAGACAGAAATTTGAATACAAGTGTGAATTGATGGATAAACTGAAGTTTAAGGTGAATTTAGCCATCTTTAGTGAATTCTGCATGCTGTGATTTTTCCGACGTGAGTTCTATGTATGTACATTTCTCTAGTGTGCCTTCCAGTCATTGCCTCCTGCCGCTGCCATGCAGAGGCTGTATACATTTCCTCACTGATCTAAGGCTGAAACAATTAATCGGAATAATTGTGATTAATCAATTATTGAAATAATCATCAACTAATTTAGTAATGGATTACTTGTTTACTGAAGTGTAGAGACTATAAAACATGCCTTTAGCTGACAGACCAACCCACTTAGAGAAGTAATTATATCAAAGTTGTAAAATAATATATAAACTTTTTGCATTCAAGATTTAAAAAACTTTCATTGTTTGTCAATGTGCTCTATCCAGAACTCCTCAAGTGGAAAAGTTTCAGTTTCACCTGGTTTAATTTGATAAAACCTCGTCTTTAAGGAACCTTTGGCTGTCCGATTATTAATTGAATTGCAATTATAATCAGTGTAGGCTTCAACTAACGATTATGTTGCAAATCAATTAATCAGTTGATTTTTTTTTTTTTTATAATCAATTTGCAACATAATCGTTAGTCTCAGCCTACACTGATTATAATGGCTGTGTAGTCAATGCAGTCTAATATAGGGTTTATTGTTCTAAAAGGTGCCGGTAGCCGGCAGAGCAAACTTTGGACCCAATACACCAACACCAGCCAATGGCATGGCTCTAAATCATGACTGAAAGAGGAACTCCACCATTGACCTTAAGCAACATGGGTTATATGCTACCAAAAAAAAGCAACATTTGCTTCCTTCTAAAAGCAGTAGCTGACTGCACTGGGCCGTATATCAGGTGCTGCTGGTATGGTGTCTGGTTCAGGAGGGGTTTAAAGCACAAAGTACACTTTTTTCCTTTCTCTATATTTTCCATTAATATCCTCGTATAAATCTACCTGAAGGGCAAACGCCTTCCATCAAAGCCATCACTCATCTAATGTTGGATTCTCCCCATTTAATCTGTTTTTGTTAATGTTTGTTAAACATGGAGGCAATTTAACTACACAAATGATATAATTCATCCCATTAGTCCTTCCAATTGATGTCATAATATTACCGCTGTCATTTATCAACCCGTTTGAAAAACAACAAGCGGTGCTTGTGAATGCTCCACGGTTTAACAAGCTGATGTCGATCCACAGCAGCAGCTGGAAAACTGGAGCTAAACAACATTTAGAGCTGGATTTATTAACATGCCCTGAAGATATTAGAGGTGGACCTTGTTTGTATGGATTCTAGGGAGAAAAAATCAGCTGTATGCAACACGAAGCAGTTTCCGCTATCTTTGAGAATTGAGCAATGACACAGAAGATTCGAAACTTTCAGACTCTTCTGCCGTTGACCTGATTGCTTAAAGGGGCAGGTTGTGGGAACTGATTAAAGCAGATCATATTCAGCCTGTTGACACTCCGTGAAGAGGCCGTTTCCAGCGGCCGTCTGTGGATCAGGTAATTGATTTGATTTGTCCTCACAGAGTTCAGCTCACTCTGCCTCCAGCAGCTGTTAATCCTACGCTGCATTAGAATCAGGTTGGGCTGTTTGTGGTCCACACTGGGCTGTTCAAGTGGGGAGGGTGAGAGCTTGCTCACGTGTCTCAGCACATCTCTGCTGCTGATTGTTGCTTTTTCCTTCATATCATTGGATGAATTTTTTTTCTTATCAGCTGAAAGGGTTTATAAATACATTAAGAACATTTTAACTAGTGGTGCGCCGATGCCATTTTTTCCCCCACGATACCTGGCTATGCAGTATCGGCCGATACCATACCGATACCATCTGTGTGAAATTGATATGTGTGTGTATATATGAAGAAGCAGGAAAAAGACTAATACAAAGTGAATCTAGTAGAACTTTTTATTGCCTACCTGGAATGAGTGAGAATAGTTTAATATACTTTTGGCTCTCAAATGGTATCGGTGGCCTATTTGTTGGGGCACGATACCGATAACACCATTTTAGAGCTGGATCGGGGCCCTGACCGATACTGGTATAGGTATCGGTGCAACACTAGTTTTAACTAGTTTGAGAGGAAAGCTGTGAAACTAGAACATCACTCCAGACGTACAACATTCATCTTATATTGTCCCTGCAGTTCTGATGTTTGAAAAGAAATCTGTTGTATGGTGAATTTCCTGAGCAACTCAGATTTGAAAGATGTCTAAATAAGTTCTCGAATGTCAAAGGTACAGGACTCATTAGGCTATGCTTCAGTGTCTTCAGACTTGCACCGCCACGTGTCTTTAAAAGTCTGAAAGCATGGGGTTGATTTATGCGGGGTCTTTTTGGGATGTATCACAAACATAGTGGGCTCCTCTGGTGGAACCTGAGGGCATCTTAATTGTTTTGAGCACAGAAAAAACTTCCTGAAGTAAATTGTTTGAGTTAATTGTTTTGTTGTTAGAGCTGGAGGAGCAATAGTTTATTTTCCATATTGTGTGGTCTACACACACCAGAGTACTGCAGTCATCTGATGGTTTAAAGCAGGACTAACCCCCCCAACGACATACCAAAGTTACAACCTCATCCTACAGGCTGGTACTGTAGCATTCAAAGTAGTTATGTAAAAACATTCTTGGCAGTGTGAATGCTAATGGTAAGGCATCCCACAGCTACCAGAATTACGTATTCACAATATCAGTTTAGAAGTTTATCTTCTGCACTAACGATCCCTGCAAAAAATGATCAGCTTGTTTTAAGTTGAATAGAAAAGTGCACACATCTCCAAATTGCACATAGGCTGTTTACTGGAAGATCAAATTAAGTTATCTGTCAAATACTAATTGCATTTGTCTCACTGTTAAAGATATACACTGGTATTATTAGAAATGTCCTCTCCATTCTGACTGTATTGTCTGAATGAATTGTCTCTGGAAAGTGTCTTGAAATGTATGTATTGTGAATTGCCGCTACAGTGTAGAAGTAAACTAAGTTCAATTTAAGTTGAATTATAATCCACTAGAGGTAGTAAAAAGTAAAGTAAGAATGAAAAAAATATCTCATATTTTCAAAGACCTACTAAATAAGATAAGCGGTAAAAGTCCATCAAGCAGCTCAGAATCATTTAAAGCAGATATTCCTCCCTGTGTAATGTTCATCATGACTTCACCCACCCAGCTGTGCACACAGACTGCTGCAGCATTTCAGCGTTGTTGTGCCATATAGCCCCCATGCCAAGGCTCTGTATTATAGAAAAACACCAGGGACCCCAGCGGTGGAGAGCACAACCCTCGGCCTCTGATAGTGAGTTAGAGTCCCGACCAGTGAAACTATACTGCATTTCTTCTCCCTTTCATTCCATCCTGTTTCCTGTCACGCCACTTTCAAAATAAAGGCCACTCATAGCAGAAAACAACAACCTAGCCTTCCTCCTCCTGTTTCGGCTGATAAGCTGATGGAAACACCGGTTGTGTTTCTTCCTCCATAACCAGGCAAAAACTGAACAGGAGGTTCAAATGCTTCATACAGGGAATTCTGTAGAATCTTAGGAAATGTAACCATGCAAATGTGGCATTAACATTAGGATACAAAGAAAACCTCTTAAATATTATGGATGGATTGCCCTCAAATCAAAGGCCTCCCAGCACCTCTCAGTTGTGTGAACAGTTGTGGAGGTCCACGAGACCTTATTCTGGTGTAACACAGAATGTCACATCAATGTAAGGCCACATAGCATGTGTCTGCACGGAATTTCTATGCACAATCACATGGAGAACCAGTAAGTTTTAATGTTTTATTTACAGAAAAATAAAACAGGAATGAGGAAGCGGAGAACTGAAGGAATTCATTTGAACTTTCTGGTTTGTCTGAGGGCAGAAAGGCAAAAAATCTAAAAATACTGTAAACTGCAAAACATTGTCAAAATTTGCTCTAAAATCATTGGAGTGAAACAAAGAGACCTATGGGAGGAGCAGGCACTAAAGAAGGCTAAATGAATATTGGGTCAGCCTCTCCATTCTCCGACCTCTTGAGTTTTCACTCTTGCTTTTAGGACGTCGCTTTTATGTACCTTTTCGGAAAAGGAATCGTTTCTCCAACTCTTTCATACCCTCTGTCACTGAACTGTTGAATTCTGATGGGAGTGTGTTTAATAAGTAACTTAGACCCATTTGAAATGGAAACTATTTTATTTGTTATGGACCAATGCTCTGTGAGCATCTACTCTTGTCTAAACAGTTTGGAGTGACACACAGTGAGTGATTGTGATTTTTTGCAATGTTCTGTTATGTGGTTTGTCACAAATTAATTGCCCATTGGGACTATTAAAGTTTTCTGAATTTGATCAGGTAGGTGTTGGTTGATACCAACTAATGACTGATTGATTTGCTTAATTGAGAGATGAAGGGCATGTTGCAGGCATCTGTAGGGGTTTGATTCAGCAGGTTTTGTAGACTGAATCCCAGAGGTCTAGGAAAATGTGAGAGAGATCCAAGAACTTTGCTACATGCAAGACACAACGTTGTGGAGAACAGGCAGGCAGGTGATGAAGACTGAGAACTGTTGAACACCGGTAAGAGCTTTTCCTTGAAGATAGGAGACAAACTGAGGTTTTTTTGGAACAATAACAGAGTCCACATTAAAAAAGATTCACAAGGACATAAATTTGGTGAAGAGAGATGATCCTTCACCTCCTTATAAACACATTAGTTATCTTGATTGAGAAATGTTCTCAGGTGTGCAGCAATGGGTCGTCCCAGTCATTTATCTCCATTTATTCACTCGATTGCTGATAGACCACAAAAGACTTTCATCTGCCGCCATCTTGGTACTCCACTTTCTCAGAGTCGCACCATAAAAATGTCTGAAATGTAATTTCATTACAATAACAATGCTATCAATACATATATATTACATGAACATCATCAATTTAGCACTTTTGGCACATCATCAGATAGTGTGTGTGTTTGCATGTGTAATATTCTTAATATCGGATAGTATTATCATGCTCCATTAACACACTAATTTTATTTTGATAGATTTTATTAAATTACAGTAATCAACTGATGCTATGAAACAGCAAGTGTGTGTCAAAGTGATGACTTAATTGCAAAAGTCTTAAGCCCCCCTGAAAATGAGAACATCGTCGTAGTTTGATGCTGTAGCGAACATACTGTTTAGATTTCAACTGGTCTAACGAGGGAGTACTAATATGGCGGCTGGTGACTTCTAGTGTTACAACGATACCAGTATCGGTCAGGGCCCTGATCCAGCACTAAAATGGTGGTATTGGTATCGGCGAGTACCAACAAATAGGGCACCGATAACATTTTGAGAGCCAAGAGTTTATTCAACTATTGTCACTCATTCCAGGAAGGCAATAAAAACTTCTACTGGATTCACTTTCTATTAGTCTTTTTCCTGCTTCACAAAGGCAGGCAACAGCTTGACAAAGCCATTATGTTACATCCAAATAGTATGCAGTTTTTCATATATACACGCATCCATCAATTTCAAACAGATAGTATCGGTATGGTATCGATATTGGCCGATACTGCACAGACCATTATCGGTATCGTGGCCAAAAAATGGCATCGGCGCAACACTAGTGACTTCAACGGCCCGTGTACTACCATGGCCTGTCAGCAATCCACTGAATACATAGAGATCAGTGGTCCCAGCCGCCAGTAAAGATCGTCTCTGTGACAAGAAGCTCACTCCACCAGACAAACAGCAAAACTCCAGAGACCCTAACACCAGAGGCCTCCTTTTATCAGCACACAGCCTGCATATGTCATCCTATTGAGATGATAAGTTAATTTCTGTGTTGGTTCTTGTTTTCAGAGGGTAATGGGTAGGGCTGCAACAACGAATCGATAAAATCGATAAAAATCGACTTTTAAAAGCGTTGGCAAGGAATTTCATCATCGATTAGTTGTGTCGCCTGATTAATGCGTCATCCGCCGCCAGCGTCATCACTGCCACTTGAAAAAATACGGCAGAGCGCCGCAGGTGCAGTGTTGACAACTCAGAGACTTTGTCGCTATATTTAGCGACTTTTCAGACCCCTCCAGCGACTATTTTTCAAAAAAGAGACTAGCGACAAATCTGGGGACTTTTTACGTTGTCACTGGCTGCTTTTGGAGACTCTTACGCGAAAGCATGTATCGTTACAACTCTGCTGCCATGGGGCGCCTTCCCCATCCCAACCCCGTTCTCCCGCAGGAGTCCCTCTCAGCGCTGCAGTCAGAGGATGTTTACCCTCAGCGTCCAGACTGCAAATGAAGCGCGCATGCGCCGGGATTGACGGCGCAAATTGATCACAATAATTAAAATAGCCTGCGCTTTGTAAAGCGAAAAAAGTCGTAACAGGCAACTTTAGTAAAAACAAATGAACATGGCGCCTTCGATGGCAGTGAAGAGAGCTGATCAGCAGAGTAACCATGTTTGTTTCGTTTTAAAGTGGGGAAACGTAAAGTTAGTTTCTCAGGTCGCTCATCTGATGCTTTCCTTACCTTGTAAGTACAGACAGTGATAAGGTTGGCTACTTATTTTACTTTTAATTTAATTTGAATTAGCTTAAGCACCGTTTATATTTTCTTTATAAATAAATTAACTTGCAAATTATGAGGGCAAGGCGTTTAAAGTTTAAATCTTCTGACAAAGATAAAGTAAAGAAGATCCTGCAATTTATGGAAGTAAAGCAGAATAAAATCCAGCAAGATCAGTAATATGTCAATTAATTATATGCCACATTCCCATGTAAATATCTGTCTTTGGAGGATGTGTTTTTTAGCACCCCTAGTTCTCCCATTTTTATTCCAAATACAATTTATAATTTGAATCACAGGCTATTTTTATCTCTATGGTTAAGTATTTTCTCAAGTAGCAACTTTAACTGCTATACTTTCCTGTCTTAAAAGGCAGAACTCTTCTAGTCTAAAAAAACTCATTTGTTGAAAATATTTTTTGTCCGATTCAAAATCGATTAATCGAATAAATAATCGGCCGATTCATCGATTTTTTTTAAAAATCGTTAGTTGCAACCCTAGTAATGGGACATCTGCGTTATTCTCCACTAAGCAGAAGTTACATTTTCTGTTAAACGTTCAGAATTGACCCTTAACCTCTTAACTTGTCTGAAGTCAGTTAAATCCTTGGGGAAAATGTCCAGTTTGAGCTTTGTTGTGACAGGATTTTCAATGGTGATGTATTCCAGAGACAGGTCTGTCAGAAATACATCTATTTCCCTGTTTTTCCTGCTCTTAACCAGTTCCATGGTCTGCTTTGTCTTTATGTTGCATCACATTCAACTTACTGGCCTGGAGACTAAAGCTGTTTGCTTGGATAGATCCACTTAATGTAGCACCATTTGTTGGTGGTGTTTTTCTGGAAGCGAACAATGGTGACATTTTATGCTTCTCACTATGATATACATATTGTAATGCTGTCTTTTTATTCTATTAAAATAGGTCTACCCTGTTTCGAGTATATGGAACAATTCTCTGTACCATTTAGAGAAGCATAGTGCAACAGATGCTTTCATTGGTCAGTTCAGATTGCCTGCAGGATGTGCTGGTTTATTTTGTTTCAATAGAGAAACTATTAAAGCTCAACTATATAATGTTTATTTTAAAGGGAAAGAGGTAATACCCTTTATTATAAATGCCTGAAGGGATAGAGGGATATAAGGCAGACAAAGTCTCCTGTTCATCCGGTTGTCTTCTTTGATTTCCTGGTTACTTTTGACTTAAAAAATGTTCCAATTAAATAAAACAGACTGTTTTCAAGAAAGTCAGAAGGAATCTTTAAAATTAACCCTTTTAACTTCTTCAAACAGATCCACCATCTTACAAATGTACAGAGAGCATACTGGTTGTTCAACAGATAAATTACTGCAAAGTGTTTTTTTGACTTAATTTCATTGCAGAGGAAGAAATTAACACAGAGCAGATTTTTGCTCAGCGAAAGTGACTATTCATCTTGGAAGGGAAGACTGTGTAGACAGAGCAGACAAACTTGGCAAGAATACTAAGTTCGCACTACAGTGGAGAGAACTCTTCCAAAATCAATGCAGCCTACAAATATTTGATTTACCCAAAAAAAAAAAACTAGCCTCCCATTGACAGACAGTATAAATACTGAGAGTTTCTCTTGTTTAAAAAAAACAATGGAACGTTAAAAATAATGTAATTTGTTCTGCTAGGAATACCATGTGGAGAGGATTCAGGAAGAATCTTGTTCATTTTAAAGGATTTTATTTACTTTTTCTTTTTTGATAAAATGAATAATTCAGCAGGACAGACCTGCACTTTCAATAAAATATGATAAAGCAGAGCTGTAACAGAGTCAAAGTTAACCAATGCACCAAACTTTATTTCTTTTACTGTCAGACAGATTCATCACAGTAAGTCAATGTCAGCCATCAGGATGAACCGCTGGAGCTTAAAGTTTAAAACCCTTTATGTTTGTTTTAGGCTCGTATGCTGAAATTAGAAAGTAAAGAATTATTTTTAGGCTGCTTGATATGTTTCAGAAAAAAATTTAGGTTTACTGGGACAACAACAACTGAAATAGAAGTTTTTATTCATGTCTGAACAACTAGCAACTAGCTAGCTGTCACTATCCCATCCGTCCTACAAGCTCATTTGCGCAACCGGATAAACACCCGGGGTCCATAAATAATGTAATTATGGAACTAAAATTACCTTTTTCTCTCCCTTACTCATTAAGAACGCTAATAAACCTGTTTAAGAAATGTTTTGTGACTTTTGTGAGACAGTTTTGATGTTTTTTACATTGTCCCCATTAAACTGCTTGTCTGACGTCATCATCAGACATGCCCAGATTGGTTTGGCAAAATATGATTAAACCATGTTTAGGTCACGCATTATATACCATAATATTAACACAAAAGCAACACATATAAATCAAAAAGACAAAATTTATATTGAAATTCAAAGCCGAAAAAGTCCTGCAAAGACGAATGATAAAACAGAAAGGACTTTAATGCATTTATTTTCACAGAGAATATATATTTCACCTATAACAAAATATAGTTTAGTAGCTATTCGAGTATCAGGGCCGGGTTAGAGATTTATTTCTTATTTTGAGAATAAAGTCACAACAATACGATAATAAAGTTGTAATATTATAACGTTGTTAACCTGAAAACAGCCAGAATAAATCTCGCTCCGCCTAGCTCCACTCACATACATCTAGGAACCCGCTCATTGAAAGTGATTTCCCCAACCGAATTTATGGTCTGTCCAATCACGACGCAGGGCGGGTGTGTCCTGGAGTGGAGAAGCGACCGTGAGATTCCAACAACAATGGCGGCTCGCATTGAGGAAGCAAGCGTTAGCATTGATGCTGCTATTTCTTCTGTGTTGTCCAATCTATCTGATATTGTTTCATTAAAAGAACATCAGAGAACGGCTTTGAAGGCTTTTGTTGCTGGAAACGATGTTTTCGCCCTTCTCTCGACCGGATTTGGCAAGAGCTTGATCTACCAAATGGCTCCTCCTCTCACAGCGTCAAGGGTTAGCTTCGGTGTGAGTGGTTGAAATAGCACGTCAATAAAGATGACAGACAAGAGGCTTATCCAATCATATGCAAGGAGTTTTGATAAGGCCCAGCCTTCAGTAAAAGCAATTCCTATGGCGGGTTCCCAGATGTATGTGAGTGGAGCTAGGCGGAGCGAGACATGCATCTGGCTGTTGTCAGGTTATAACGTTGTAACATTACGAGAATAAATACATAACATTAGGAAAATAAAGCTGTAACATTACGAGAATAAAGCTGTAACATTACGAGAATAAAGTTGTGACATTACCAGAATAAATACGTAACATTAAGAGAATAAAGTCATAACATTAAGAGAATAAAGTTGTAACATTACGAGAATAAATACATAACATTAGGAGAATAAAGCTGTAACATTACGAGAATAAAGCTGTAACATTACGAGAATAAAGCTGTAACATTACGAGAATAAAGTCGTGACATTACCGGAATAAATACGTAACATTAATAGAATAAAGTCATAAC
This sequence comes from Cyprinodon diabolis, assembly GCA_030533445.1. Taxonomy (NCBI): domain Eukaryota; kingdom Metazoa; phylum Chordata; class Actinopteri; order Cyprinodontiformes; family Cyprinodontidae; genus Cyprinodon; species Cyprinodon diabolis. The sequence goes on along the minus strand of CM060066.1, from coordinate 49,690,587 downwards.
ATTAAGAGAATAAAGTTGTAACATTACGAGAATAAATACATAACATTAGGAGAATAAAGCTGTAACATTACGAGAATAAAGCTGTAACATTACGAGAATAAAGTTGTAACATTACGAGAATAAAGTCGTGACATTACCGGAATAAATACGTAACATTAAGAGAATAAAGTCATAACATTAATAGAATAAAGTCGTAACATTACGAGAATAAAGTTGTGAAGTTATGAGCATAAATACGTATCATTATGAGAATAAAGTCATAACAATACGATAATAAAGTTGTAAATTTACGAGTATAACGTCGTAACATTACAAGAATAAATACGTAACATTGCAAGAATAAATACGTAACATCACGAGAATAAAGTCGTGACATTACCAGAATAAATACGTAACATTAAGAGAATAAAGTCATAACATTAATAGAATAAAGTCGTAACATTACGAGAATAAAGTTGTGAAGTTATGAGCATAAATACGTATCATTATGAGAATAAAGTCGTAACAATACGATAATAAAGTTGTAAATTTACGAGTATAATGTCGTAACATTACGAGAATAAATACGTAACATTGCAACAATAAATACTTAACATCACGAGAATAAAGTTGTGACATTACCAGAATAAATACGTAACATTAAGAGAATAAAGTCATAACATTAATAGAATAAAGTCGTAACATTACGAGAATAAAGTTGTGAAGTTATGAGCATAAACACGTATCATTATGAGAATAAAGTCGTAACAATACGATAATAAAGTTGTAAATTTACGTGTATAACTTCGTAACATTACGAGAATAAATACGTAACATTGCAAGAATAAATACTTAACATCACGAGAATAAAGTCGTGACATTACCAGAATAAATAAATAACATTACGAGAATAAAGTCGTAACATTACGAAAATAACAGTCGTAACCTTACGAGAATAAAGTTGTAACATTACGAGGATGAAGTAATCATACAATAACCCGTTTCAGAAAGAAAGCTTTGAGCTCCGACCAGCTCCGCCAATGAGCAACCTGAGTCCACTTTCACATTCTGCTGGATTCCTTATTTGTCAAATCAGAGTCAAAGTATAACTTCACATAATGCTTGACATTCCTCATTTTAGGGAAGAAAGTGCTTCTTGTGGGAGTTGTCATAAAATACAACTTGTTTCTCATAATATTAGGACTTTATTCTCTTAACATTACAACTTTATTCCTGTAATTTTATGACTATTCTTGTTGTGACTTATTTCTGTTAATTTTACGACTTTATTCTCGCAATTTTACGACTGTATTTTCATAATTTTACAACTTTATTCTCATTATTTTCCGACTTTATTCTTGTAATGTTACGACTTTATTCTAGTAAATTTTGACTATTCTCGTTACAGCTTTATTCTCACAATTTTACGACTTTATTTTTCGAAATACAAAAAAAAAAAGTCTCTAGCCTGGACCGAATACTCCGTCCTAATTAGCCTTACTATTTTTGGGGAGGTAAAAACATAAAAACATTTAGGTCTTTTCTACTAAATAACTTTGGGGGCGACCCAGATGTATATCTGATTGCGCATGCACAAATGAGCTGATGGTACGGATCATGCTTCCACGACGGATCGGGTTGTGACAATAGCCAACAACAGCACTAAACTTCGCATCGGCTGCAGAGCTTCCTGGTGGTGCTAAGCCAAAGGGTTCTTCCATTTTTAAAATGAGACTAAGCTAAAATTAATCATCTTTAGTTGATTCAAAAATGTAATGTTGAGTGAAATATGAAAATATTCAGCCCTGGTGGTTTATTGTCTGTTCAGATACTTGAAAGTTAGATAATTTTCTAGCTAAGTGCTCAAACCTAAAACCAAACAAACCTCTGCGGTCTGTATGCTTTTTCTGATTTTAAAAGACAAAAGACTGCTTTTTCAAATTCGGTTAGATGTTGGTGATGAACTTAAAATAAGCATAAAATATCAAATCAATCTCTTTTTGCCGCTAAAGTGGTTCTGTAGTTTTTTGATGCTGCTACTTAAATAGGAGACAAGGTTTCATTTGATACCAGAAAGTCTGACCTCATTATAGCAAAGCTGCTCTGTTTTTCGAGAAATGTTGGATTTTAAGCTTCTGTTTGTTGTCGGAAATACGAGATCTGGAAATTTTGGCAAATCTAGGAAATTTGAGGGTCTACTTTTACTATGATATTAATTGACAGGCTATGTCGATAGCCACATTTATAATGTTCATTTTGAATGTAAGGTAAAAAAAATGTAAAACATGCCAAATGGACTACTTTCACACTCAGCGTAACATCGCCACTCATCTTATCGTGAATAATTAATGAGCTCTCAGGGCACGGAGGCTATAAATGTTAAATTGAAGCTCATGATTGCAAGTCTAAAGAAAAAATAAAATCTGTTAACAATTAGTGTTGGCAAAAACTGGAAATTTGAAACTTGACAATAATCTCTGTTTGATGCATCTGAAGTTCAATTCAACTCAGTTTATTTATATAGCGCAAATTCTCAACACATGTCATCTGAAGGGACTCTGCAGTTCACCAGATCATACAGTCAAATTGATTGAAAGTTTTTTATCTAAGAAAAACCAGTTGATTGCATCGACTTATTGACTCTCAGGCAATCCCTCACACTAAACAGGCTTGTAGCTCTTAGTTCTGTAATTCCTTTCCTTAAGACCCAGTTTGGGATGTCTTAAACATTTTTTCCTGTCATGGAATACAAAAAGAAATATAGAACATTTTATCCATATTTAAAATTAAAGAAACGGCTGATGGTACTTAATAAATATGAGGTATAAAGTCGTAATTATGAGATACTAAGTAAAGTACATTATCTAGGGTCTGATCTCTGAGCATTATATAAGAAGCTAAAGTTTCTTTTAATATGTGCAATAAGTGGGCATGTTGTGGATGATCTACAAGGATTTCTGCATAAACTTAAAGACGTGCAAACTGATTTGGTTGCACCTGTTAAAATGAGCAGATTGCATTTTCTAATGGTAGTTTGAGATCAGCTGTAAAACAAAGATTAGATTCAAGCATTGAGATGGAGGTTAAACTGATTCTTATTAAACTACTGTTAGGATAATTACCATAGATGATATGTGAGTTTATTACACCCTAATATTATCTGCCTGTTGCATGCCTGAACTGATGTTTTCCTTAGTAGTTTATCTAATTAGGACAGTTCCTCTGTCCAGATATACGGTTATAATCTTCATTCTGTACGAGGCTTAGATTTGGAAGCGGTGTCCTTCAGCTAAGAACAAAGTGTAATATTTTGATAAGGCTGGAGCCATGGATGTCTCCTCATCTGCTAACATGTATGATGTACTGATGTGAGGATGTGGCAGACTGGAGATGTATAAAATGCCTCTTTAACTATTAATCAATGCCACTTCCTGAGAGGTGAGCCCGGTGGTGAGTAGCTGCCTTCTGTAAACTCTAAGCAACTTCTCTGATCTGAATAAGATTACAATTTCTATCAGAATCTGATCTCATGTCTCATGGTTATTTAATACATGTAAATTATGTAGTGTTATTTAAAGTTTGTCGCAAGTGATCTCTTTTCATGAAAAATAGCCAGAGGGAGAAAGCTCTAAGGTGCAGACATAGAGCCAATCTTTAACACTTTGCACAAAGTAAAATGAAACATAACTGTGCTTATTACAGGGCTATAACTATTGTTTTTTTTTTAACATGCCACAATATACAAGTTCATAAATATTTTTTATTTGGATTTATCTGCATTAATACGTGCCAGCCTGCAGACATATTTTCCTCTAGTAATATTATTCTACTGCGATTATTTCCAATGGTCCAAATAAGCAAACCTTTAGCACAGAATCTCTCTGCATTGTCTGTCATTATACCAATGCCTCCTAAATGGAACGACTGCAGATATTTTTGCGTGTCAGTTTGTACCCGACATTCAGAAATACTAAAATAGACGCAAAAAACTACACTGCTGTTTTGTTTCAGTTGAGTTTCAGTTCTGGAATGTCTCTTTGCACTTTTTAAATGTTTATATTTTCATATCCTTCACTCATGCATGTATTTGGTTTGGTCATTAGAATAGGAGCTGCATAATGATGAAGGCAAATGCACAAAAAAGGTTTGCGTACACTGGGCCGGATTTATCAAGATCCAATTTTGCGTGCAGTAATTTGCGCTCGCAAACTGGAATTTTGCGCGAGGGGCTGAACCATGGTTTGCGGGTGATTTAACAAGAGTGATTGCGCAACTGGTGGCAGGTGCAAAACTGTTGGAGACGCCCTATTTAAATGATGGATTTGCGCGTTTTGTGGTTTGCGGCAAAGTAGTTTGTAATTTGCGTACGCATCCCCGCAGCATTGGCATGTTGCTCCACATGTGCAGGGGGGAGGTCGGGGTTCTCCGTTAGGGCGTCAGGGCGACATGGCATTTATAACGTCGGACAGCACTTCTGAAAAACGAGATTGGGAGATCCCAGCTCTCGCTGCAACCGTACGCTGGAATGACCCAGATGCAAAAAATTGCAATGTTGCAAGGAGTTTTGTGATATCTGGTATTGCGTGGGTCCTCCTTGTGGCTGGCTCCAAATCCATTCTGAGTTCCCCCAGCAGCTCCAAAATGGCAATGCTGGATAAACGATATGTTTTGATGATTGTTTCCTCGTTCATTCCAAAAATATTCACACGGAGTGAAAAAATTCGTTCTCTGCGTCTCCTTGCTTCATTTCGATGTCTCCTTCTTGCGACAATAACCGCTGCCATGTGTGCGCAATTACGCATACAGACCATTTGCACCTTCTTTTGAAACGTGTTAAATATAGAGTCAGATACCGTTAGCAAAATTGCTTTCAGGTTTGATAAATCACTTTGCGAGTGCTAAATTAATATATTTACATGTTCTCCTCCCACAAGACGCACTTTTGCGTGTAAACGCCCCATATTGCATATTCATTGCAGAAAAAGTACTAAATGGATAAGAGGCGCTATTTAGCACGTTTTAAAGACCAAATCCTTTTAGCACGCTGTTGATAGATCAGTTTGTACATTTTTTAGCGTGCGCAGTGAAATAGCTCACGTTTTTATACACGCAAACCTTTGATAGATCCGGCCCACTGTCTGCTGAAATGCAAACACAAATCACTCTGCACCTTCTTTGAAGATCTACTCTTTGCATACATACTCGTTTGCACCTCATTTAAGAGACACAAACCTGAAGATCAGGTCCCCTAAATCTCATAATTATTACTTTGAATCCTGTAATTAAGACGTACCATGTGCTATTTTTTCACTCTCAAGTAGAAGAAATTTGAAAAAATTGAAAGGAGCAGGGGAACTTTTATTATTTTTAAGGTATTGCTAAAATTCACATTATTTTTTCGTCCTGTAGTGTTTGGTATCATATCTGGTGGCCAGGTTGGACTTTAACTCCTCTACCGGATGCAGTGCACTGTTTGCATGAGCTTATATCCCTGACTTGGACTATCCCACTGTAAGAATGTCAGGCTTGATCCTTTTTGTTGCAAAGCCACTTGCTAAATAAAATCTTTGGAGATAAGCGTTCAGGGTGAATATTTCCACACGACTCTCGGTTCACTTACAATAGCCGCGACTGACGAGGAGAGCAAAACTAAACATTGTGGACAAATAAAATTCCTGGTAAATCCACTCGTTATCACTTCCCTGCCACGACAAAGTAGACTTTTTGTCATTTTTAAAAAAAAACTTCCCATATTGCTGCACATGTCTTAAACAGATTAAAGAAGTTTCTTAACCTGCATGAATAAATGTTGTTTTCACTGGGATTTTCTGCTTTATATATTAGGTAGATATTCACGTCTCTGGCTCACAGATAACACTGTGAGAAATATTTGAGAAAGCAGAATATTTTCAGCTTGTAGTTGGTGTGCAGCAGTCAATAAATAGGAGAGAAAATTTCTTAGATATTAAAGCTTTCTATATATTCTGTGAGGCCGCCTTCATTATGGCTAATTGGATTCAACGCTGCCCACTCATTGGCCCACATTTCTGCATTTACATCATATTAAAGGCATTTAATCTGAGTGGCATTGATAAAATAAGACTGACATTTAAGCTCCTAAATCTGCAGGATGGAAGGATGTTATGAGGGATTTTAGAGGGAGTGAATAGGCTTGGAGGGGGGGAGCAGTCAGAGGGTCTCAGACACAGAAGCAGGATCTCATTGCAGGGTGTTTTTTTCAAACGACGGCCTGCTTGTCAGTTGCAAGTCGTTTCGATCGGTGCTGACAGACGGGTAGAAGCTCTGCTTTAGTAGTTCAGGATTAGAGATGCAGGCATCGGTGGTAAACTTTGGATAAAGTTCTTCACTTTACTGTTTATTCTTCTGACCTTATAAAAAGCAACATGCACTTTAACAAAAAACGGTTTCAGTTTAAGTGGTGTAGTGTGAAAAAAAGTATTCAACTATTCACCCTAGTTAAATAAACAGAGATCGATGGATTTCACTCAGTCGGCACTTTATTTTCATCTTTGCAAAGAGAGAACAGTTCATCATACAGCCCTTACTGCTCTGTATTCAGCCCCGTTCTGCCTGGGCAGAGTGTGTTCCCTTTACTTACAACAATGGAAAGTAGTCAGAGTCAAAACAAATTACAGACACTTTGGTAAAATAGTAAAGAATCTGGCTTGTGAAGAAGCTACAAACACTGTCAGGCTGGAGAATTGTGTGGCCTTGCAGGCGAAACAGACTGAGTGAAAAATATTTTTTTTATTTATAGTGAGTAAATGGGATAAATTAATATATTAAATAAGATAAATCTAAATTTTCCAACCAGTGTGGATCTGAAAGGATGGCTGAAACGTCCAACAATCTGTCAAAGGTTGTTTTGGGTTTTTTTTGTGTGTGAAAAAGGTAATCATGTAAAAATATTTTATATAGGGGTGAATGATTTTGCAAAAAAACAAAATTGCAATTTTTTTAACCAATATGGAGAATTTGCATTAGGCCTGTATTTTTATTTTAGGGTTTCAGTTTTTCGTGACTTTGAACGCTTGCATGTCCAGAATCCATTGTTGCAGGACTGTATTGTAACATTTTTGTGAAAAAGTGTTTACTTCTACTCCCCTATGCATGGTATGCTGCTTTGTTTGACAGCAAACCCACTTTAAGTGTATTACCTAAAGACCTGCAGTGAGAACTTTAGTGTATTTTTCTTGTTAAAAGTAATGTGAACAATTTAAGCACCTCTGCAATTGGAAAATTACGTTTTTGTTAAATTGCAGTTATAGTGCAAATGCAATTAAGCCCTAGTTTTATATTTAGATGAAAGTTTCCCCCATGATTAAAAAGCATTTATATCCTGAAACATTCATGAGGAGGAAGAGTCTAACCATCCGTTTAAGATTTTTTCCTTCTCAGTTCTCTTAAAGCTACAGTGTGTAATAATTACAGGGATATACAGTCAGAAATGTAATATATTATACATAACTATGTTATTTATCATCATCTACGAGCTCAGCCTCTTAACCTTAATATTTGCGTTACCTTAGAATTCGTTATTTATAATTACATAGGAGCGGGTCTCGCAGCCATGGAGGCAGACATCTTTGCGCTACGGCAGCGCAGAGCCAACAAACTAGCGATTGCGAGATCGCCCTCGAAAGTAACTACGGCAAGTTGCTTTTTCCAGATCACATTCTCTGTACTTCTGTGGTCGTTTTGTCCACTGGAGAGAGGATCAAAGATGCTTTTCTATGGGTTTGCTGGACGTTATGTGGCTTGAAGTGATTAGCATGGGATCTTTAAAATGCAATATGAAAAAAATTTGGAAAATTCTATCTGAAAAAGAGAGAGAAAAAAAAGAAAATTGAAATTATAAAGTCTCTAAAAAGACAAACTTTATGTTTTTTTGCTTGCAACAATAATGGAACAAAATTCCCTCCCTACAGCTCTGGCAGAAAGCCTGAACCTGAAATGTTTTGTTTAACAGTGGCCCGCATTCTAAGGTACCAGAGTCATGTGGCTGAACAACAAGCCCCAATCGTCAGCCTTGACAGTTGGTATGAGGTGTTTAGACGTTTGTGTTTTGTTTTCTTCACCAGACTTAGTCCAGTGAAATATGTCCAAACATCTGTAATCTGTCTCCACTGTCCAAACGACTCCGAGCCAGACGTCTCATGGTTTATTCAGAGAAATCTTGGCAAACTCAGATCCTGCTGTTATACTCTGTCTGGAAATAGGACGATTTTTACCTTTTGCCCTTTTAAGCTCCTTAGTTAATCAGTCTTTTTTGGTATCTAACATTTACGTTTCTTTTATGATCCTGTCCTCGGTAGAACGATGGGTTCCTGGGTTGGAGGTGTCCTTAGAAGCCCTCCCATGCTGACATCCAGAAACAGATTCTTCTCTTGGACCGCTGCTGATGTCTTTATTTTCTGTTCCACAGCATGGCTGAAATGCCAGCGTTATAGAGGTGGTCACATTTGCAGTTGATCAGTAAATCAAGTGGATTTAAACAGCAGCACCTGGTGCCGTTCTTTCTCTCAGGAATCAAAATGACTTGCTTAGTTTGAATAATCTGATCATTGGTAGCTGCTCTACTGAAAGACTTTCAGCTTTCCTTGTAAAAGATTAGTTTAACCCTGATATCATTTTGTGAGCTACTTGTGTAAGGATCTATTATATTCTTATTATTCTCTCACAAAAGAAGAGAATAATTTTACTTTACGCAGCTGTTTTCACATGCTTCTCTTTAATGCAACCTGGACCTAAAGATGTAGAAATTAACAGGACCTCTGGTTTTCTCACAGGTTTAATTTCTGTGACTAACTGGATGTGCTCTCTTTCATCCCTTTGACATGAAAACTGGCTCAACTGCTTGTTTCCAAGCCAGAGCTAATTTACCGTTAGCTTTTCTAACATAGAAGGTATTTATAGATCGGTGCTTCTATGCTATTTTCCTGTATTTGCTTCAGTCTGAGCCTGGTTCTGGTTCTAGTTTTTCATCTCCACTGTCGCTACATGCATGCTTGGTGTGAGTGATGGCTGTAGAGTCAATTATAAAATCCAGGAGAGTATCTACTGTCTCTTCCTGTTCATTCAGGAGTGGATAATCCTTTAAAGTCAGTGAGTGGATGCAATCAGCTGGTTTTCCAGATAATTAAACTTTGAACCTTTAATCTGACTGGAAGATCTGATTGAATCGTCTCAGTAAAGAGCCTAAAGATGAGTGAACATAAGTGAATTGAGTGGATGTGATCATTGCTGTGTTTAAATATGTCTGGGTCATGGCATCCACAAAACAGGCAAGTAGCAACCGGACTTTTGCTCAGTTTTTGTCCAGACGTTTCCACACCTATCCAGGAGTCTTTGTCTGGTCTGTCGGTTCCACTTGATCAGTATGTAGTTGGAGTGCTGCTCTTCTTAAGGAGCATGGAGGTCTATCTTCCTAAGTACATTCCAAGTCAGATGCAAATCAAATTCTTGACGCCTTGTGTTGTGTATGGGTTATGTGTTTGGCCATTTGAATAATGATGAGTGTGCTTGTGTATTCTCTTTGGAACAAGTTCCAGAACAGAGTTCTAGATGTTTGGAAACTGAAACCGCCGTCCTTCCCCGTGTTCAGTGATGGCTTTTCCTTCACCCCTCCTTCAAACCACTTCTCCTCTCTGTCCAAGGCCTGAACATTTTGGTGATCAAAGGTGTCTCCTTTGTTCATGAGTTGCCAATGTTCAGATAAATCTGGCCCAGAGCTGCTAGCTCTCCTGGGCTGCACCATTTGCACTTTTATTTGTTTTCTCCGATTTAGCAGTCCTTTCTGCATTAGTCTTTGGGATGAACCAGTTTGTGTCTCAGTGTTGTTGTTGGGTTAGAAATTCACTGATCACTGCATTTAATGTTACGTTTAAATAAAGCTTGCATTATGACCTGGTACTATTCCTACTCTGTTACAAAAATCCTTTCATTGAATTCATTATTTCTCAAAGAAACAACTGTCTATCTAAGGATGATATTTCAATGCTTTAGGAGCGAACCTTGGGGTTAATATAATTGTAAGCTGGATCATTCAGACAGTAGGTGATGTATTATGCATGCAGCATCCTGAGGTGAGTTAGATGTTTGCATAGCCTGGCATAAGAGAAAGCTATGTTAAAATGGTAAACGCAGGGTTTCTTCACCACACAGTTGATCATGGTTCACAGGACAGCAAAATAAAAGCCACTGCATCTTGAGAATGAATGTGAGTTTTATCCTATAGCATCTTCTGTTCCTATGATGTTGGAGTATGGAGTGATTTCTTTTCCATTATTGATGCTAGAGACTGACACGGGAGTGGATTTTCACTCCTGTCCCGTCCCACTCCCACAGAAAAAAAATTGTGTCCCGTCCCGATCCTGGGCCAGAGAAGAAATCTAAATCCTGTCCCGTCCCACTCCTGGTGAAATTACTCCCACTCCCATCCCGCTCCCATTCAGAATGACTCCCGCTCCTGCACCACTCCCATTCTTGTTGTTTTTGAGCGGGTGAAAAACTCAGAGCGGAAGCACTGTTGGTTTTTGGGTTGTGTAGTTTTTTTGACTCGCATTATAGTGTAGACTTCAAGGAAAAAAACTACAAAATGGCGGCGCCAGTACTGGATTTTTTTCTTTCTATTTTATTTTATTTTTGGCATCGATCATAGTTTTTTCTTAGTTACTATTCGTTTGCTCCCGCTCCCGTCTGCTCCCGTTAATGTTTAATCCTATACTGTCCCAATCACGTGATCGTTACTAATACTGACTCCCATCCCACGGGAATCCCGTGACCCGCATCTAATTGATGCAAGCCAAGAACACATTTTGTATTTCGGAATTAAAAGTAAAAATGAAAAGCAGGAATGAAACTTTGAAAAACTCCTTTCTCAAATGTTTTTAGTTTTTAATTGTTGTTTTAAATTCTTTCAAATTATTATTTTTTTTTTTGGTGGATTTTTACATTTTATTTCTTCAAATTTCTGCTCTAGAAGTCCTTTCTTTTCAAATTGCGTTGTACAGATTACATTCCCTTCACTTCACGCTTAATCCAAACCGTCTCTTTAGACCAATAAAAAATGCTGTTGCTAACATCCAGCAGACCAATAGAAATGTGTCTTCCCACCTCTTTCTAGGGAAAGGCCCGCCCCTTAAAGTTAAGAGAATTTGATTGTAGAACGCCATTTAAAAAGATCACAATTTGTAGAAGTCAATCTTAAGAAACAAACTTAAAAAAAAAATTCTAGGGTTTTAAGTTACTCTTAAAAGCTTTTTTAATAAGTTTTTCAAAGTGACATTTCTGGATTGAATTTCTTTTCTTTTTTAAGTTTTCATAGACAAAACGTCCTTTTATTATTATTTTCATTTTCAAAACATGTTATTTGCCTTCAACAATAATTGGATGGAATTCACTCCATATTGCAGTGAAAGCAGAGTGTTGATCCGTTTGGCTCAGGGCTGCTTCCCATCATGGGGTCCAAAGCGTTACTCCAAACGCTTTGTGATGTGTTCAATGTCATTTTAAAATTAAACGGAGACTCTTAATATTTTATTAACAAGGAATCAAATGAGTAATTGCAGTAACGTTGATTAGAAAAGTTTTCCAGAACCAGATAAGAGGACAGTTGTCATGATTACTGCGTTCAACTTAAACTGCTGGGTTTGAATTGAACAGATTTTCTGTAATTAAATCTTAATACTTTATTACAGTATTCTGCTTTATGAATCAATTTAATGTTACTCCAAAAAAACCCTCCCTACCTCATGCTGCCCGTTTTACTGTGTCAAACTGGTCTGTTTGTAGAAGGAAGAGGAAATTGGCATCCTGTTGAACCTTGTTCTTAAATAACTCCCTGCAAAGGATTTATCCGTGTCTCATCCAACAGTTTAACGCTGCCTTTCACCTTGAGAACACCTCAGACCAGACTATACCGAGGCTTTAGCACCCCATGGGGATTATTCGGCCAACATCTTTGGCCCCTAGTCTGAAAGGGAGCCCTGCGAAAGCCCTTAACGCAACAACGAGCCACTGTTTGTCCTGGCTTGCTATAAATTGCCTGCTTTTAGCACAGCAGTGCAACAACAGCTATTAGAGAGGAGGACATAATCTACCCTGACCTCGTCTGGCCCGGAACAGTTTAGTCCAAACCGGTGAATCCAGAAGCCTTCATGGAAACAGCTCTGGACTCCAAGCTGTTCCCAGTTTTACCTCTGTTATCTGGATGTCTCTGTAGACGTATTAATCAGAAATTAATTTTGGGGGGGAGGATCACATTAATCCCTTTTGCTGCAGTAGAGTGGAGTATCAAACTTCTACCAGCACGTTGCACTTTTATCCTAGTTTACTCCCCCTTCAGGAAAGCTGCTGCTGAAACAGACGTTAGATTACGGCACAAATGTCCATTTGGACATGAATACCCAGGCCTGTTCTAGCAAAGACACTGACAGACGGCCTGTTTTAAGCCTTGCAGCGTGTGCTCCTCATCATCCACTGCGCCGTAGGGAGCTGGGTTTCTTTGGAGTCTAATGACTAGTTATCGACATATCGCCACCGATTCTTCTTGAACTCACTGGTCAGAAAAAAATCAAGACGTTTGTTGACTTTCTCTAACAACTATCACTCTGATTAGTTCAAGCGTTTCAGATTGATCCTGTCCTGCTTTCTCAATATTGCTGCTGCACAGATTTCTCTGAGCGCCTGTGGAGTGTAAAGACAGGCTCCCTCCGCATGCAAAGAGGATGGAGCAAGGAGAGAGGAAAACTGGACTACTGCTGTGGCACAGGAAGGGAGAGTGGGCAGCTGAAGAGGAGACCATCTCAAAAGGAATGAAAAACGTTGGAAGTAAAGTAAAGTTACCTTAACTGAACATTCTCCTCCCAGAAGAAACGATTTTTTCTCAAACGACGTCAGCCGATCTTCTTTAATGAGAAAATTTTCCTGTCTGGTTACGCTGACCGAACACCAACTCTGATCTACAGCAAGCCGGTGTCCCAGGATTGATTTGCTTTGAGTAGACCCCCCAGTGTGCAGGACAGCATCTTTCTTTAAGCCTCAACTCGGCTCCTTTGGTTTGGTATTAAGCCGTGGGTCAGAAAACAAGAGGACTAAAGAATCCAGACAGAGGCAGGTACCAGAGCTGCTCTCGGTTCCTGTTAAATAAAACCACAAGTATTCATAATCTTCAAAAAAGGTTGACAGATTCTTCTTTGGGGAAACATTTTAAGAAGAACCTCCCCAGTAGACTCACTCACAGGATATTCATACTGTTGTTGAAGACTTGGTGGAAATCTGGAGGCATTCGTTTAAAGATAAAGCTTCACTTTTCTCCTCTGCTTTTATTTATTTCACATTACACTCCCTTTTTATTTTGTTCTATAAAGCACACATATAAAATAATACATTAGAAATAGTTTAAACAGAAACAGATACTACTGGGAAACAAAAGGATCTTAACTAAATGATCATCTCTGTTGGATAATGTTTCCTACCTCATGCATGAAGCTGTTGCAGAACTGGACAGCTCCTTCAGTGACAGACTGCTGCACCCTAAATGCACCAGGGAGCGTCATCACAGACTCTATAACCACCACTGTTTCAACAACCTCAATAAGTTGCTCCATTTATGCTGATTTTGCACAGTTTTTATCTTAGTCAGTTAAATAACCTGCTGCTGTCATTTTGCACATCTCTGATGTTGCTGCTATTTTAGAATATCCATTACTGTAGAAATGTCCACAGCTGCATATTGGTTATTTATTCTCCAGGTGCACAGGTTTTATATTGCTAAATCACTTTACAGTACACTAATGTATTGTTTATCTTTTAACTCTTCACTATCATGTTATTTTTATAAATTTTTCTAAGGTCCACATTTGTGTGACCATTTTTCTTTCTATAATCTTTTTGCTGCTGTAAACACCAGAATTTCCCCATTGTGGCAAAAATAAAGGGGTTTTCTATTCTACTCTATAATTTACACCCTAGATGAAAAATATAACTATCCTGAATCAAATAGATATTAAACATCAACATTTTGCTTAGAAAACATACATTTATATAAATATATTTATATAAATATATATATATATATATATATATATATATATAAACCTGCCATTAACTTTCTTTTGCATTTGTTGTGTAAACATCCATGCAGAAGCTGTATGTAACTCTACTTAGTTTTTAGTCAATTTAACACATCAAATAGTCAAACTTTAAATGTTATTTACTTAGTTACCACCTCACGCTCAAAGCTTTCCTGAGTAGCCTAAACAACTTTAAAAAGTTAGCATTTCTCTCTTAAACTCCTTTTCTGTTTGATACTGTCCTTTAGGCTCTTCTAGAAAGTCCCAGAATATTGAGGGCCTGATTGGCTGTTTGTAATTAGCAGGAGCTCCAGCCAATGAGAGGACAGAGCACAGCTTAATGCACAGACAGGAAAACTTGTATTCTTTTCCACTCTTGTACTTTCTCACATTTCCTGCCATGAAAGTATGTATATTGGGATTTTATTTGATGAATAAAAACGAAACATAAACAGCTTTCATCTTTATTTTAAAGGAGGTATTGCCTGATATTTTATTCATACAATCCCTCTGTAATTGTCTTTATATTAATGCCTAATAATTTTTGTTTAAAAAAAAAAAAAAAAAAAATATATATATATATACATACAGTATGTATGTATATATATGTGTATGTATGTGGACCAATAGAAATTAGTCTTTGCTCCTCACTGCAGGGGAAGGATCGCCCCAAGAGGCGAGGAGAATCTCATCTGTGAAATTAGACAAGCATGTAATTTATAAAACTCAAAACAGAAGAAAAAAAAAATCTGTAACAAAAAAGTTGAACAATTGAATTAGAAAAAAGTTACAATTATTAAATATAGATTCAAATAAAATTCCTAAATATAAATTACAATTTCACTTTAAAAAAAAGCTAAATAGAAAAAATATGAGAAAGAAATTTGAATTTTTATTTTTTGAGAAAACAGCTAAATTATTTTCAAAACTTTATTTTTTATTAAAACACTTTTTGAATATTCAGATTTATGAAATTTGTTGTTTTTTTATTTTTTTATTTCCATTTACAAAATGTCTTCTTTGCAAGAATAATGTATTAAAATTCAAGCTGCTGATCTCCAAAGCTCGTCTGAATAACCTTCTCCTTGCTTATTTGGTCTGTTTAGGTAGATGATCATGTTCTGGTTGGTTGGTTGCTGTATTTATGCTAATATTAAATTACACACCGATACACTCAGGAAAGTTGCATTAGATTATATTTAGGGCATTAGAATAAGGGGGTGTAAAACAGGGATTTCACACTTTGCCGGGTTAGATCTGTTACAGAAACACTCTTTCTTCCATTTTAACAGTGTGAGGAATTCATGAATAAATAGTTTTGTTTTTAACGTGAAGAAGGGTAGATTAGATCAAATAATATGAATGTGTTTGAAGAGCTGGATGCTCCATTAAATCAGCCGTTATTAGTTCTGATTGATGGCTGCAGGCGAGGAGCTCAGACAGATTTATTTGCTGCATTAACACCATTAGATCACTAGAGGAATATGCTCTCTTCTAGTTATTCTGGTTTGGTTGGACAGAAATCAGTTTTGGCTTAAAGTAAATTAGCTGTTTCCAAGAATTACGACTCACATGATTATTGACCACAGTTCATCCCAGCAAAGATTAGATTTTTCATACAGTTTACGGCAGATGATGGGATTTTTTTCAAAACCCGCCTAATTGTCAAATCGAGCGGTCCGTCAGTTTGGCTCCACGGTGGCAAACTTCTCCTCGTGCAACAAATGGCTTTAATCCACTCAAATTTGTGGAAGTTTCTCAGCAGGAGGCAGAGATTACAAGGATAACGCTCACAGTTTGTTTCTGGAACCGAGGGGAGAGAGAGGAGCAGGGAGAAGCTGTAGAGGAGGCAGGAAGTGTGAAAGCAGCCGCTGGAGTACGGACCTTTCAAAGGCGTGCCATTGTTAGATAAACTCAAAACCTCAAACAAATACAAGATCCCATGATGTGTGGCATGAGATGGAGTCCATGTTGTGTGGGGCTAAAGGGGAAGAATATCTGTCAGTAAAAATCTATGTGGGGATTTCTGAATTTGTAAGTCTAAGTCAGTGTGAGTAAATGATAAGATCTGGATTTTTTATTTTTGTTTTTCTCTGAGCTCATGCAATAACCTTCATAACCCAAGACAACGGACCTGTTCTCCTGTTTCAATTTGCATGTTTCCTAAGCCAAAAGAAGCCACAAAAAGTTTTTGGGCTATTATATAAACCTCCAAACTCAACGCTAATTCTGACATTCCGAAATTAAAAAGTTTCCTGGATGGGAAGCAAAACATCTTCAAAGTCCAGTGGTTTGTTAACTTTTTTGGAATCTCTATGCTTGTATTTTTATTGACTGGTATCTTACCCCAAAGATAAAAGATAAAAAAAAAAAAATAATTTTTTGGAATGTTTGTGGCATGATCAGTTTATGGAAAACCTTTTTATCATGTGAGGTCTTGAAACATCTGTTAGCAATAGGCTTCTATGTAGACTAGACCTGAATATGACCAGATGACAGTCCACTTAGCTAATGCTAGTTGTTCCCTCAGGGTCAAAGGTCAGAGTCTGCCTTCAGCTTTGAGTTCAACATTATGACCATGTGCTGGTTCCAGTTTTGCTCCCAAATGGACAGATGGATCGACAGAGAAATAATGGATGGATGGATGGATGGATGGATGGATGGATTGGTGGATGGATGGATGGATGGATGGATGGATTGATTGGTGGATGGATGGATGGATGGATGGATGGATGGATGGATGGATGGATGGATGGATGGATTGGTGGATGGATGGATGGATTGGTGGATGGATGGATGGATTGATTGGTGGATGGATGGATGGATGGGTGGATGGATGGATGGATGGATGGATGGATTGATTGGTGGATGGATGGATGGATGGATGGATTGGTGGATGGATGGATGGATTGGTGGATGGATGGATGGATTGGTGGATGGATGGATGGATTGATGGATTGATTGGTGGATGGATGGATGGATGGATGGATGGATGGATTGGTGGATGGATGGATGGATTGGTGGATGGATGGATGGATTGATTGGTGGATGGATGGATGGATGGATGGATGGATGGATGGGTGGATGGATGGATGGATGGATGGATGGATTGGTGGATGGATGGATGGATTGGTGGATGGATGGATGGATTGGTGGATGGATGGATGGATGGATTGGTGGATCGATGGACACATGGATGGATGGACGGATGGTCGAATAGACGGATGAATGGATGGATGGATGGATGGATGGATTGATTGATTGATTGGTGGATCGATGGACACATGGATGGATGGACGGATGGTCGAATAGACGGATGAATGGATGGATGGACGGATGATGGATGGAGTAAACTGAGTTAGTGGTTTAATTGTCTGGAAAACCTTCTTTGTTTTCGTCTGTAGAATGATGAAAGTTCTTTCCTCTTTTAAAACCTGTCTGAACCAAAGCACATAAAGAGGAGCCAACCTACACACTGTCAGATCTACTATCAATGATTTAACAGTCTCAAAAAGATGCACATCCCTTCTTTCCAATTCATCCAAGTGATTCTTTTTCCTCTCCAGAAATTATGCTCTATTTCCTTTTGTAAAGCCACTCATTAGCACTGATGGGTCTCACCACGTGAAGCAGAACAGTGAATAGTTAGGAAATGCACGGCACAATCTGGTTATCTGCAGCAAAAAAGAGGCGTTTCAAAGGGATTTCTATCGCTGCCCACAGCTGTCTGCTCAGAGTCACAGGAGACCAAACTGCTGTTCACAACAACTCCTTAAACACCTTCAGACTTACTTTCTTATGATGATGCTTCAAGAACTCCGCTTTAGGAACAAGGTGTTTTTGTTGTTTTTTCAAACAAAGATCCAAAGGGAAAAAGCCTCAGGGGATTTATCAGGAAGAGAGTCTTAATTCTGAAATGGAAATGAGGAAAATATTCCAAACCCCCAGAGTATTTAGTCGGGTAACAAAGACCTCTTGGTGGCAAATTATGATGCCATGTTTTATTAAAACTGTGAATGAGATGCAGTCCAGAGGGAGATGTTGCATACATTTCTGAACTGTACCCTGGGTGCATGTTAACTTGTTACGGAGGGAAATGACAACAGTGATTGAGGCCGTCGGTTAATGATGAGGTCATCAGCAGGTAGTCCTTTGGTTCGTGATGCTTGATGAATATTTGTGCATTCAGCACTCATGTCTTCTGATCATTTATAGCCCGTGCATTGCTGCTCCTTCCCTTTAATGTTTTCTTTCATCTATTGATAAATGTTTATCTGTGTTTAAATCAAGACTTGTGCAATATTTGTTATCATTGTGTCATTTTTATCAGTTTTATTCAGTGAGCCAGAAATCCTGTCTGCTTTTAAGGTTCAGCCAAAAGCTTTCCTTAATGTTCTTTTATTTTTTGTTCTCATAGTTGCTTCATCAGGTCTGTTCGTGATTGGCTGACAGACAGAACCACCTGTGGAGCTTGTTTACCGTTAGCTTTTCTAAAGTATTTGTAGATTGGTCCTTCTATGTCTGCTTTTGTTCCCTTGAACCCCAGTCAGCCTCATTAGATGGCTGCTCACACTGAGTCTAGTTCTGGTTCTGCTGACGGTTTCTTCTTGATATAAGGGAGTTTTTCGATTCCACTGTCGCTGCATGCATGCTCAGTTTAAGGGATAGCTGTATAGTCAATATCTCGTTTCTCTTCCTGCTCATCCAGGAAGAGAGAATCCTGTTAATTCGGTCAATGACTGGATGCAATTGGCTGGTTTTTCTTAGACAGAAACTTTGAACCTTTAATCTGACCGTATGATCTGATTGTACTGGATAATATAAAGTGACCTGAGATGACCTGTGTTGTGAACTGGCTTCATATTGATACATGCTGAGCTGAATCGCTAAATGGAGGAAGAGGAAGCGGTTTCTGCTTAAAGCTCCTGCATGTCATAATTACAGGGATTCACTGACATAAACATAATACATGATCTATATGCATGCTATTAATTATCACCTATGAACTGAAAGTCTCAATCTTTATGTTTGCATTGCCGTAAAAAATGCTGGAAAAAATTACATAGGAGTTCCCATTTGTGGAGGCAGACATCTTTTGGGCTATGGCGCCACGGAGCTGACTAACTAGTGATACAGAGTGCCCAAAACACTGTGACAATTCACCTGGACATCAGAGGTAAGGTCAGATTGCATTCCTGATCTCAGACGGAAGGAGCAGGGAATCGTTGTGAGAACCGCGGCTGAGAGAGCTCCATAACCGGGACAAGTCGGCCAGCTATGCCGCCCTCTAGAGCCAAGGAACCAAAGCATCAGAGGCGTTAGCTCAGGAAGAGAAGAGCATTTGAGAGAGATTTGTCTGCCAGTCAGAGGGAGGTCCAGTGGTGGGGTAGAGTGGCTGAGGCTTACAATGAGGATGACGGCGTAACATCGGAGGAGCTCGCCATGGCAACAGAGAAGGAAGAGCTGACTGCAGGCCAAGGCTAGGCTCTAGAACAGTGTTTCCCAACCTTTGTCTTTACTTCTGTACACCTTTGGGCATTTTGTTTTACCATGAGTACGCCCTCAGTCAAAAATACTGGTGACTGCCCAAAAGCGAAATGTAAAAAAAAAGGATTTGATGTAATAGTTTTAACTTTAGCATTTAATTATTTGCTATGTAAAGAAAAATAAGTCATACCATAAATCTGCCCTTAGAAAACCAGAGCACCTCTGATTAAGTATTCTGTAATCACAGTTAAACTGGAGTAATTGGGAACAATGTACAGAACAAAGAATATAGTCAGACTGACTCCATTTGTTTCTTTTTTGTTGTTGTTTTGTTTTCATCCTTCGTGACACTTGATTGGGTGTGGGAAAGCAGCTGATACCAGGGGGTTCCTCTGCATTGTTTTGAATGTGCGTCAAAGCTGAAGATGAACTCAAAAATATGAGAAAAACATACTTTTTGGTAGAGATAAACTTTTTTAAATTTTTTATTTGGGTCCTCACAAAGTAGAACAGACCCCAGCCCTTTTCTATTTTATAACCTGAAAAATAAAATATTTTCGTATACCCCTTGCAATGCACTTTCAGACCACTAGGAGTACAAGTACGCCCCTGTTGGGAATCACTGCTCTAGAGCAGGGTTCTTCAACGTTTTCAAAGCCAAGGACCCCCAAACTGATTGCGAGATGGAGCGGGGACCCCCTAATTATATATATTGTATGAAATTGTGTTATATCAAACTGGTCCTATAGTCACTCTATTACATATGGAGTCATGTAACGAAAGTAATTTCTCCCTGGGATTATTAAAGTATTTATTGAATCTGATTCCTGGTTGATGGGACAGGTGTTATGAATGAAACGGTGCCCAGGTTTGAAAGAGCTCCTGTGTGTTGCTGAATGTGAGCATTGATGACTGAAAGACATCTTCTGCTTTCATTTATCTGTTTACTACAGTGCGTTGAATTCATGTTAATGGGGATTTAAAGACATTTTAATTAGTGCAAAAAATTGCAGGAGGGAATATAAAAAAAAGTAATCAACAAAGACTTTTGCGACCCCCATGCAGTACCTCCGCGGACCCCCTAGGGGTCGCGGACCCCCTGTTGAAGACCTCTGCTCTAGAGGGTAATTGCTGGAAATGGACAGAGGGCTGCTGAGGATCATCAGAGTGAGTGGCGGAGCCGGATGAGGGAAGAAGCAGCTGGACTTGAAACATTCCTTCTAGGGCTAAATTAAAACGGCTTTATTTGACAGCCACTCAAAAACCAGTAAGGATTCCCCGCTTTATCTTTCGTCAACATTATTTTCCTCTGTCTTCAGTTCTGATTTAAGAAAGCTTGTCTCTACGGCCTCCTTCACTAAAACAGCGGTCAATTCAGGATACTTTGTATATCCTACCTTTATCAGCGCACTCACATGGTATTGAAGAATTTATGTATTGGATCCTGTGATCTAATGTAAGTAAACCTTTTCAACACTTGGCCAATGAGGTAAAGAAATTACCAGCACATATCTGGGATCATTTAGGCCCCATCCACACGAAGTCAAACCCTGGCCTAAACGCACAAATTTTTCACCAAACCAGCCTCTCATCCACACGAAGCCGGCGTTTCAGGGGTCTGTAAACGATCTTTTTTTTATTCAGCCTTCAGAGTGGGAAGATTTTGAAACGCCGTTTTCGCGTTTCCATCTTTAAGCTCTAACCGCATTTTTTTTTTACACGCATGCGTCATAGCGTCGCCTCTAAACACGCATGCGCGACACAGTATCACAACAACAATGGCGCCGTACTGTTTTGAATGGTTGCTGCTCATGCTACTCACCCTGCTGTCGGGCTTACAACAGAATCTTCTTCTTCTGGAATATCTCCAGGAAGAACAGAGCAATATCGACGACATATTTCAGCACCTGAATTTGACTGAACCACGAAAATGGACCCGCAGGGCAACCATGTATAAATATTAGTACGCATGCCCAACATTTCGTCGCCTATTTTTGCTTTGGCACCACAGCGCCACTTACAGGCCGGCATACATTTTGCAGCGTTTTCATGCATTCGTGTGGACGATGACATTTATTTTACGTCTCCGTCTTTACGACAAACGTTCTGGAAAATATTAGCGTTTCGTGTTCGTTTTGACTTCGTGTGGACGGGGCCTTAGAGCAGGGCTTTTAAAGTGTGGGAGTGTAAAGGCCAATTTATGCTTCTGAGGCATAGCCTCATAAACCGTCAAATCTGTCTCTCTGTACGACCACGCCCCCCGCGCAAAGGTTCTGCAACCCTCGCCGCGCACCTCAAAAAAATCCTGACTACGCGTCGGACGGTCGCAAACCCGCGCAGACCTCAAGCGGAAGTGCGCAGACAAAAAGCAGCTGTGATTGGTCCTTGGTATGCCTTACCTGCTGTCTGTGTGGTCGTGCTTCTCGATTCGGTGCCGGGGCGCGCCATTTTTAAAAAAAACAGAGGAACAATGAACAACTACGACGAAAGGTTAATCCAGGAGGTTCGGAAGTACAACCACTTGTACAATGCCTCAGAAAAATTATATCAATAAATATATTCTCTTCAATGTCTAGTGTTAAAGATAGGCTCTGTGTATGTACCCTGATGCTCTATCTAAAGAGATCACTCGGGACAAACTCTTTAAATAACACTTCATAACCTGGTTGTATTAAATAACCAGGAGACATGACAACAGATTTTGATAGAAATTATAATCTTACTCAGATCAGAGAAATTGCTTAGGTTTACAGAATGGCAGCTGCTCATCTCTGGGCTCACCGATTAATAAAAAGGCATTTTATGCATCTCCAGTCTGCCACATCCTCATATTTTACATCATACACGTTAGCAGATGATTAGACATCCATGGTTCCAGCCTTTTCAAAATGGGACACCACTCTAATTCCATTTCCAAATCTTTGCCATGTACAAAATTAAAATTATAAAAGTATATCTAGACAGAGGAATTGTCCTAATTAGATTAAATGATCAGTTCTGACACGCAACAGACACCCCATATCAGGGTGTGATAAACTCACTCATCTTCAATGATAATTATCCTAACACTAGCAACTCTACGTAGATCCGTGATATCTTGCAGATGCACCATTGTTGTTTGGAAGATAAACACTCCCGCCGGTGCCGCCGAAGTTCTTGCGTATTCTGGAATAGGCTCCCCCTTGCGTTTGCCGGGAAACCGCTCTGCGTCCCTAGAAATTCCAGAGCGACGGTGTAGAAGCATACCACCAAAACCGGTTCAGGACCGGACCCAAGCGACATTTGATGTGTGCGGATGCAGAAGTCTAATCTGCCCTTAAGCCTTCCTAAAATAACTGAGAATAAAACACCCCAAGCAGAATAATTGTTTTTTTTTTAGTGTCCCTTTCATTTTCAAAAAAAAGAGATTTTACACATTTTTAAGTTTTTCATTTTTTTTCTCACCAAAATCACCAATGTTTTCACATCTAATAATGAAAACAGGGCTTCCTTAATTTAAATGTAAATACTCTGTTGCTGCTGCAGTGGAGACTACATGAGACAAGAATTTAGACACTTAGAGACATTCAGTGTAATCTATGTGTTCCAGGTATTTGTTATACTGCTTCTCGTCCTATTCTATAATAGTAAATATAATAATAATTGAACTTGATTGACCCTACATAGAGGAAATGTACCTCTGCATTTAACCCATCCCCTTGGGGAGCAGTGCGTTGTCATTGTGGGGCACCCGGGGAGCAGTGTGGGGTAAAGGGTCTTGCTCAGAGACCTATATTCCCCCTTCCCTTTGTCAGTCCTACTGTATCTGCTTAAATAAAATAAGGTGTTTTTTTTAACAGCTGTCAGTCAATCATGAGAACTTATGTAGGAAACAAAATTCTGTGCTCCATCAGCGTTGGGAAGCAGCCATTCAGGCGTTAAATCGTTCATTTAAAGGTCTGGATGAAACAAAGCTTTCACTGTTGTTCTGTTGGTGCTCCTTTGGATGGAAACACAGCTAGTAAAAACTAACCAACCAATAGATACTCACTCACGTGTTATTTCCGGAATCAATATAGCAAATCATTCCTGTTTTTCTCAAACTTTCTCACAGATTCTTTGTTTACATTTTGCCTGAAATTGGGAACATACACTATATTGCCAAAAGTATTTGCTCACCCATCCAAATTATTGGAATCAGGTGTTCCAATCACTTCCATGGCCACAGGTGTATAAATTCAAGCACCTAGGCATGCAGACTGTTTTTACAAACATTTGTGAAAGAATGGGTCGCTCTCAGGAGCTCAGTGAATTCCAGCGTGGAACTGTGATAGGATGCCACCTGTGCAACAAATCCAGTCGTGAAATTTCCTCGCTCCTAAATATTCCACAGTCAACTGTCAGCTGTATTATAAGAAAATGGAAGTGTTTGGGAACGACAGCAACTCAGCCACGAAGTGGTAGGCCACGTAAACTGACGGAGCGGGGTCAGCGGATGCTGAAGCGCATAGTGCGAAGAGGTCGCCAACTTTCTGCAGAGTCAATCACTACAGACCTCCAAACTTCATGTGGCCTTCAGATTAGCTCAAGAACAGTGCGCAGAGAGCTTCATGGAATGGGTTTCCATGGTCGAGCAGCTGCATCCAAGCCATACATAACCAAGTGCAATGCAAAGCGTCGGATGCGGTGGTGTAAAGCACGCCGCCACTGGACTCTAGAGCAGTGGAGACGCGTTCTCTGGAGTGACGAATCGCGCTTCTCCATCTGGCAATCTGATGGACGGGTCTGGGTTTGGCGGTTGCCAGGAGAACGGTACTTGTCTGACTGCATTGTGCCAAGTGTAAAGTTTGGTGGAGGGGGGATTATGGTGTGCGGTTGTTTTTCAGGAGCTGGGCTTGGCCCCTTAGTTCCAGTGAAAGGAACTCTGAATGCTTCAGCATACCAAGACATTTTGGACAATTCCATGCTCCCAACTTTGTGGGAACAGTTTGGAGCTGGCCCCTTCCTCTTCCAACATGACTGTGCACCAGTGCACAAAGCAAGGTCCATAAAGACATGGATGACAGAGTCTGGTGTGGATGAACTTGACTGGCCTGCACAGAGTCCTGACCTCAACCCGATAGAACACCTTTGGGATGAATTAGAGCGGAGACTGAGAGCCAGGCCTTCTCGTCCAACATCAGTGTGCGACCTCACAAATGCGCTTCTGGAAGAATGGTCAAAAATTCCCATAAACACACTCCTAAACCTTGTGGACAGCCTTCCCAGAAGAGTTGAAGCTGTTCTAGCTGCAAAGGGTGGACCGACGTCATATTGAACCCTATGGATTAGGAACGGGATGTCACTTAAGCTCATATGTGAGTCAAGGCAGGTGAGCAAATACTTTTGGCAATATAGTGTATTTTTCCCACACTGCTTGTCATGTTGAGAGTAAAAAGGAGCTTTAGAGGTGTATATAAGGATGTGGTTGAACCTCTACAATGATAAGAAGTGTGACTGGGGGAAGGATTTGTAGGAGCACACATGGAGGACGCTGCAGAGCTAAACTCCTGGATCTTTGCCATGTGCAGACTTGGCTCCTGCAGCAACCATCCTGGGTTTGTGGTTTCAGACCCACTGCCATCATTGAGCCACCTCAGCGATAGGTACACATACATAAACCTCTTTAACTGGGCGCTTCACACCTGAACCCTCTGGGTGTGTGAGAGCAGCGCTGCCTTTCTGCAGGTGCTGGACCCGGCGCCGATCTTTCCTTTTGCTCCTTGCAGAATTGTAAATGACTTCTGGGTGTTTGAAGTTGATCGCATGTGGCGGCTAATGCGTAGGGTTGCTGGCAACATGTGTTAGCGCCAGTGTACATTAGCCTACATTCAGAATGAGGACTTCTTGATTCATAGGCGAGAGGAAAAGGTCGTCCTTTGAATCAGATATTTCCTGGCATGTTTTATTTCTTTGGACTCAGTTAGTTTATCTGCTTGTTGAGGTCAGATATTTGAAACGATAACCTTTAGCCTTCTGTGTGTTTTTTCTTTTTATTGTTCTGATGATGCACATGTGAGCTGGGCTGAACCGGCACTCAGGTGTTGTTGGCTGCTGTTAGAAAGCAGAAGACGGCGGTGAGCAGAGGGAGGTGTGTGGAGGTGGATCAGGTTAGAGCTGATCCCTTAAAGATAATCTCCCTGTCTAGGGATTTGTTTTTCTCAATTGCCCCACGGCCTCCAAGTCCGGTTTAGAGGTCAGCTCCTGCGCAAGCAAAGGCATCCAAATCTGCCTTTTGGCAAATTTTGGACGGCGCCAGGTATTGTGTGGAGCTGGTGGGAGGGAGCGAAGTAAGAGTTAAACACAGCTGAAACATGAACGCGGGGGAGGTCAGGTCCAGAGTTCACTCACACCAGCAGAATCCAAGGATTTGCTTGTGTAACAGAACCAGTTTAAGAAGAGTGACTTTGAAGTGATCCATTTCAGGACCCGCTTCCTTGTGTGTATTTAGTTAGATTAGAACCGGCTCCTGTGTTTGTGATCTCAAAGCTTACATTTGGATGTGATCTTGGGCCACTGGGCTGGGGTTTCATGTTCTTTCATGTGTTCAACATGTTGTGTTTATCACCCTCCTCCTGTTTGCTTTTCTTCCTTTTTACATGTCTGGAAAGCTACTCGGTTATTTTCTGCATGTCTGATTTGCTTCACTTTATTTCAGCTGGTTTGTTTGTAAGAACAGATGATCTTGAAAAGTCGGTTCTAAAAGCAGACGGTTGAAAGAAGAAAATAGTCTCAGTTCTCAATCCCTCAAAACAAGACAGCGTTGATTTATTCAATGCTTTTTTTTTATAAAGGAACCAGCTGAAGTATTAAGTGTCAAAATATATTTAATTAATCAGAGAAGAAGAAGAAGTCCAGCGTCTCCGTGGAGGAGCTTCAGATATGGTCTCTCACCTTCAGCCCATCCTCTAACCTTGAATATTAAAAAAAGATTAATTTATCTCAGTAACTCAGGAAACAGATTATTATAGTGACTTGGTTGATTAAACTTATTTCATCAGACTAATAATGCAAAATAACACGTAGAATAATGTGGACTTGATGATAAGGATGTTTATTACCTCTTTAAAGTGTTGATGATTTTAAAAGGTACAATAAATCAGCAAATTAGGCTGATCAGAAGAAAAACTAATGGATTCTAAAACCCATTAAACTTGAACTGTAATTATTAAACTGGATCTTTAGCTCTTAACATGAGTCTAGACTTGAACTTGCTCCTCTTCCCTCCATTAAATACAATTCATCCTAGCGCTGCGTGTTACGAGCCCTTGGCATTATCAATGACCCCTCACACCCTCTTGATGCCCTCTGGGAAGAGGCTTTGCAGCATTTGCTGCAGGAACAGCAGGTTCTGCAAAAGCTTTTTCCGCGCTGCCATAAAACAGCCGAACTGTTGAAACTAAGGACCCTGTCACACCTTGCCGATTTAGCCAGCGTATGCCCTACGTCCCAACATCTTCTAAAACGCTGGCAGACGCTGAACTTTCTATGTCATATTTCAATTTTGGGCATATACAAAGAATATTCATAAAGAGTCCAGAGCGTATGTCCAACGACAGCCTAACTTATGCATAAAGCACAGCAGCGTAATTCCCATGAAATTATGCACACGCCAGAAGATCTAGCAAATCACATTGTAGGATTTCCATATCACTGCATTTTGCACCATGAGTTTAGACTGGTATTCCTTTTTTACTACACTGTTTACATTTGGATCACTGTTGCACTTAATACAAACATTTATACATAGTAATATTCGTTTCACTGTGGTAAGCTGCTCATTCACTGTTGAAAAGCTGTATGCATTGAAATTTAGTTTTGTATACACAGAGTCTATACAAAACGACAATAAAGTTTGTCTAAGTCTAACTGGTTCAATAGTTCTTGAGCTGGATTCGTGGTTTAAATGATAAGATAAATGAAATCTACTAATTTTAGTCTAGAAAATATCAGAAATAAAAGACTTGCAGGAACCTGGGATCAGTAAAACATCAGCATCCTTACTGCTCTACCTATTGGTGGGCTATTAAGGGCGATATGGTTTTGTTCTGGTAAAAATGATGCAGTACGTTGGCTTTTCCACTAACAGTCAGAGTTTAGTTAATGTATGAATGGAGCTTTTGGCACATTGCGTCTTGAACCTAAATTTACTCAGTTTGGATGCGATCAGTTCTCTCCTCCTGACAGGCACAAATTAAGGTTGCTTCCATCCCTGATGATCCTCCCCACCCCATAACAACATCCTGCCACGTCTCCCACACATTTCTGCTCGCAAGTTTTATACCACGTCCAGAATAGTTCATGTGATTAATTTGATTAGTTTTGTAGGACAGTACATAATTTATGTCAACACGGTCAAGTGACTCAGCTAGTTATAGCTGAACTCCCGCTGGCCTTAAGGTTAATTCAGCTGCAGCTGCTCAATGAAAACGAGGTGGAACCGCAACAAAGAGCTGCAAAGACAGGCATGCAGTGGGTGTTTATGTTCAGACATGCTGGGACCAAACTGGATCCTGTGTAGATCGGAATCAAACCCAGCCGGTATGGACTCCCGAAAGCAGTGCATGTGTCTTTCTGAGGCTTGTCTCCTTTCTTTGTTTACAGTCAAAGCAGGAGATGTATAGGGGAAAGGTAATCTTGATTTGCTATTATAAGAGAAGGTCACTCAAAGTTTACAGGCAGAAGCGTAGGAGGGGAAATGAGATGAGGGTCATGTTTGAAAGGAAGAAGCCGAGCGCCCTGTTCCTACAGTGCAACATCTTAAGGTTATAGTTGTTTAATCAGTGGAGATTATCCTGTAACACCGAACACAAGGGTAAAATAAGCCAAGCCAAGAGGAAATCTCATATTTCTGTATGCTCAGGTACAGTGCCCCATGCCAGGGTCACATTCGCTAGGAAAAATAAATCCCCTGTGGCTCTCTTACACTACCCATAAGACCTCTCTCCCTTTGAGAGGTGGTGAGTGGGTGTCAACCTACTGTTTATACTGTCTGTGCATGGTTATATAAGCCATTTTGTCCTCTTTCAAACTAATCTACCTTTACCTTTTCAACACGCCAAGTTGTGTGTTACATAAATATTCTTTGAAATGCTCTAGCATAAGGTTTCTCAGTGTGCCAGGGGTGTGTGTTACATAAAAAAATCGCAGGGCAGACGGTGGAGAAGCTGTGTGTGCGTGTTTTTCTGTCAGAGTCAAGGATGCTTTTCTTTCATGAAGGTC
The DNA here is from genome assembly GCA_030533445.1 of Cyprinodon diabolis. Classification (NCBI taxonomy): domain Eukaryota; kingdom Metazoa; phylum Chordata; class Actinopteri; order Cyprinodontiformes; family Cyprinodontidae; genus Cyprinodon; species Cyprinodon diabolis. The sequence goes on along the minus strand of CM060066.1, from coordinate 49,661,785 downwards.
AGGTTCAGGGAGGTTGTGGCGCCTAAGCTGAACTATCCCAGTTATAACAGCCTCTACAACCAGGGAGTCAGAGTGTCTACCAGGCACACGCACACACTCCCATTTATCTTTACGGTGGGCGACCGGCTCTGCAGCAGTGCAAACAAAAGCAGCGGACATGTATGAGCAGGCATGTGCGTCAGGCGATGTTACATGCATGATGAGGACATTGTTTTTCATGACAACAGAGCTCTCTGTACAGTTGAGCTGCTTGTTTACTGACGCTGCATTGCTAATGTACTTATTTGGGTCAGGAGGTTCTTTGCTTACCATGAAGACTTTGTTTTATTCACCCTGTTTCATTACGTTAGGGTTAAATCATCAGGATGATTTAACCCAGAGAAATCATTATTATACAGAGAAATCATCTGTATAATAATGGCTTTTATTCATCTCTCTGAGTTGGGCCGTGCCTATACAGCCGTCCTTGCAAAGGATTGTGGGAGCCAGAATAGTTCCTAGAGGCAGCTAGAGACATCAAGAAGTCTCTATGCTAACTGTTCTGGTGCTAGGAAGCATCTTCTTTCCTTTCCTAGTTCCTCCCTACAGCACTTACTATGACGGACAGAACTGCGCTTTGGTTTAATCATCCTTACCGATTTGAGGTATTCAGATTGAGCCCAAGACTTTTTTCCCCCTTGCATTTAAGCTGATCAGACTAAGGAGACTATTTCTTTTAGCATTAAAAAAAAGGGTGAAACAAAAACAAAAAATAACAAAAAAAGCATAATTAGCAGCTGTCTTTATATCCTTATTTATCTAAAGGTCGCCAAAATAAAATTAATAGAAAAAGCATTAAACTTTGCTTGTTTTGAATGACAAAATACTATATAAATTCAATATCATAATTTCAATGTTTTTATTTATTTTTTTATTTATTATTTTGTCTTTTTCCATTTATTTTAATAGTAACTGTCGCTACCTGATCCGTACCGGTAGCACGATCCGTACCATCAGCTCATTTGCGCCTGCGCGAACAGAATAACTTCCGGGTCGCCAAAAAATTATGTAATTACGGTACTGAAAAAACTTTATTTATATCCTTAAATAATTAAAGAATACTCCAAAAATGAGTCACGCTACCCGCTACAACACGAGCACGCCCTAATTTTCTTACCTTTAACTTGAAAATGTGGAGACATCCTTTTTATTTTTTTTCTGGAATAAAAATCCAAATTTTCGGGAAATGTTTCCTTATCAATGAAAAACTGCAGGTCACGAAAGGTAGCAAATGAATCCATTGTGGGATCAGTACTGCTGGAGTGCATAGTTAAGTACAGAGTAAATCAAATATTTAAACAAATTTTATTGATTAAAATTATAGACATTTATTATCAACAACATCCTCTGCAGCTCAGAGCTTGTTTTTTTTTTTTTATAAACCAACGTAAAAAAAAAATGTTTCAATTAAAACATCTCTTTAGTGCTTTCATAGATTTTATGCTTTTGTTTTGAAATCCTTAATTTTTTTTTAAAACCTGAGGGGCTACGCTAAACCTGCTAGCTGGGGGTAATGTTTGCCAGTAGATGCTTTGAAAAGGCTGCCTTTTAATCATTTAAATTAGCAATTCTTTTCCTTCAAAATTTAAATATATTTTTTATTATCTAATGGTACATTTTAATACTTCATCATGTGAAATGTATGTGCCAGCAGTTAATTGGACATTTAATTATATAATTGTGAATTAAAAAATTGAATGGTATATTTTTGATGTTTCAATTATGTATTAGATAATTAAATTAATGAAAATAATAAAAGAATAAATTTTATATTTACCTTTTTCATTATACATTGATACATTTGATTGTAAATTATGACCCCCCAGTTACTTCACGGATAACATCACAAAACTACGTATTATCAATTACATGCTTTTGACTCTGATCGACATTAAGCCCAAATCTAATTTTAAAGTGTTGGTTATTTTAAAAATAATGCTTAAAAATGTTGGTGAAAAGTGAAGTCTCAACAGGTCACATAGCTTTCATGCCTAGATGACATGGACTAAAATCAAAGGAAGGTTTCTCTGCTTCTTTTTGTATCTCTGCTTCTTTTTCTATGTCTGCTTCTGTCTCCTTGAACCCCAGTCGGCCTCAGCAGATGGCCGCTCACACTGAGCCTGGTTCTACTGGAGGTTTCTTCCTGTTAAAAGGGAGTTTTTCCTCTCCACTGTCGCTACAAGCATTCTTAGTGTGAGGGATTGCCTTTGACTAAATGAGTCGATGCAATCAACTGGTTTTCCTGAGATAGAAAACTTTAAATCAATTTGACTGGATGATCTGGTTGAACTGTAAAGGGCCTTTAGGTGACATGTGTTGTGAATTGGCACTATAGAAATATATATATATATATATATATAAATAAGATACTTCTAGAATAAAAGGCGACCACGTTTAATTCCTTCTCAATTTGGTGCTTAAATGATCATTATTTGGGCTTTTGTTCTGACAGAGAGAGCACAGATTTTTCCGCCATGTGAAGAATACCTCCAGAGCGACATGTGAATCACTTCTAGAAAGGCCCGGGAGCCGTAAAGCCCAAACATCTGTCCAAAGTTTTTTTTTTTCTTTTTGTTGTCCTCACAATTTTCCTTCTTTCTTTTAAGAATTCATTCATATTTCCCCTGAGCGGATAAGCCGTTAAAGCTGTGGTAGAAGAGTTAGGAGATTAAAACAGCTGCTTGTAAATGTGGGTGAATATAAACAGGCGTTGTGTACTCATCTGTACCCTCCTGGGAAATAAACACTAACTAAATCAGTTGTTAGCTTTGTGTGTTATCTCTGAAGATGAAAGGACCCTGAAAACAATGAAACTGCTGCCCTGGGGTTTTCTGCATGAGCAGAGAGCGAGAAGAGCAACAGGAGCAAAGGCTGAGGCCTCTTTGATCTGCGCGGTCCGACTCAGGGAGCGAGTCCTAGACCGACCCGAAAACAGAGAAGATAGCGGTTTAGAAAAAAAGACGCTTTCAGAGAACAGGCTGCAGCAGAATATCTTCGGATCGGACCATTTATTTTGGCCAAGAACCTCTTTTAATGGCTGTTTGTAAAGACTTGATATTTAAGTTACATCTATTTCTCCTTTTTCTATTTCATCGGCTATTGTAAAGGCATGATTGAGGAAAAAAACAACATAGTTTGGCTGCTTATGCAGCTCCTTTCAGTTTATTTAGTTGCTCTACAGAGGCGGAGCTAGATGGGGGATAGGGGTGGCTCTGACTAGCCTTCTCAACGACTCTCAGCCATTTTCCAAAGTATACATTAAGGCAGTGGTCTTCAATGTTTTCCAGGCCAAGGACCCCCAAACTGATGGCGAAATGGAGCGGGGACCCCCTAATTACATATATTGTATGAAATAGTAGTATATAGATATAATCCTATAATCACTCTATTACAGATGGAGTCTGGCAAACGAAAATAATTTCTCCCTGGGATTATTAAAGTATTTCTGATTCTTATTCCTCATTGATGGGACAGGTGTTGTGAATGAAACGGTGTCCAGCTTGAAAGAGCTCCTGTGTGTCGCTGAATGTGTGCATTGATGACTGAAAGACATCTTCTGCCTCCATTTATCTGTTTACTACAGTGTGTTGAATTCATGTTAATGTGTTTTTAAATACATTTCAATTAGTGGAAAAAATTGCAGGGGAGGAATAAAAAAAAAAAAAAAGTCTAATCAACTAAAACTTTCGCGCCCCCATGCAGTACCTCCGTGGACCCCCTTGGGCAGGGGTCGGCAACCCAAACTGCTCAAAGAGCCATATTGGACCAAAAAAAAAAAAATAATAATCTGTCTGGAGCCGCAAAAATGTAAAAGCCTTATATAAGCCTCGTATAGCAACACAGGCTCTAAGTGTATTATCCCAATATAGAAAAGGACTATATGGGCTTAATATATAATAAGCATTCACGATTAAATGTTTATCCTGAAGCAAATGTCACATAGTAGCCTGAGGTGACGGAGGAACAGTGAACGCTCCCATTGCGCACCGCTTCACCACCTTCACCGCGCGGTTTAAATTTTCTTGCAATGATGAAATAATAGAAACACAATAAAGAAATCTTTCTATGGTGGACGTGTTTCTGTTAGGAGTTTATTGAGTCATGGGAACCAAGCAGGAATTGACATCAGAGCAGAGGTCTCTAATGCACTGTAGCCTTTTAAACATGATGCGGCCATAGGTGCAGTGTTGTCCAGAAACAGTTAACGTCACTTTTCCATAATGACCACACACAGTGTTGAAAGCAATTATGATGAATATTTGGTGTTTTTGTGGAAATAAACGCAGGGCTAGAGACAGAAGATAGATGTTCACCCATTGCACTAAGAAAGACATGGAGATTGAGAATACAGCCTTTCTGTAAGCCCATAGGGATCTCTCTAAAATTAAAGGTTTGAATAAATGTGCGTTACTAAATGAAAGCTGATGGATTTACATACCCTGCATTGTTGTTTTAGACTTGATTTACTCTGAAAGTGATGAAAACAGAAATCAAAATTCTCTTTTTTACTGTTTTTTTTTACACCCCTGAAAGCATACCAGTTACTTGTGTATGTAGACACAGAATAAGCACCAATAACTTACCATTAAGCCAGCTCGACCCTGCGCTCGCTTGGGCGCTGAGACAGCATGGTTGCCTCACTTAAGGCTTGCACACCTTCAGGCTCTGTTTAATTAGTTTCACCCTAAGCTAAACTAAACCTAAACTCGATTCCCAAACCCTAAATCCCATCTGAAAAACAGAACTGCTTTTTATGGGGCTCATAAGAACCCATTACCCCCTATAATGGAGTGTATGTTTGAACATTTATTTAGTAAAATAACACACACAAATACATCTGTTTATGAAGCCTGTTATTGACTGAATGAATATGATTTCTTGAATTAATACACTTAAAACGAGAAGTTTGTCTCTGGCCTTGTTTGAAGGAATTGTTCCCCATCAGGTCTCAGCTTTCAGATATGAATCGATATCAGTTGCAACATGGATGGAAAGAACTGGGGGAAGATGATAAGGTGGTAAGCTAAATGGCAATTATGAACACATTATAATGATAAGCTGAATATAATAAATATATGATGTGAATAAGTTTTACTCTTTGATTCTTTATGCAGCAAAACTTTAGTTAAGTCTTAGAGAACTCTGGTAGGATACCAGAAATGTTTTTAATCTCCTTCCTATCTTCACAAAACTTACTAAACAAGAGGTGTGATACAATTTTAGGAGATACTTGATATTAACAAGAACAAAAATAGGAGCAATATTAGCAATATTAAATAATCTATGTTTTATGTTTTCACGAATATAGAAACTTTTAATGTTTTTTATAATAGTGGCATTTCCTTCACCAGACAGTTGGATTTGGTGTGGAAGGTGATTGGCCACGTTTGATGAGAACTATGCAGACTTTTTCACATTGTGAGACCTTGAACTTCAGGGTCTGGTTCACTCCTACTGAAAACATGCCTCTGTCCATTTTTTTCTTCATACATCATGCATCACTGTGCTTAAAAAAATCTGATTTATTTCTTGATCGTTTGGTCGCTGTGGCTCAGTTGCTTGTGCTGCATTTTCAGCAGCTGCTCCTGGTGCACAGTCATTGCAGTCTGGCCTGTCTGCTCCGGTTTCATAAGCAGAAAGTGAATGACCTATATAGTTCTCAGAGGGAGGGGAAGTCACCTTGCTGGTTGACCAGGAAACAGGCACGTGGCATGGCGGTGATGAGGTTTTATTAAAGGGGTTGACCAGCAACTTAATATTGTAGGCAGACTTTCTATGGATGTGTCATTTGCTGCTTACGTTGCTAATGGCTGAAAATCTTTCCAGGGCTGCGTCTCTTTGCTTGTGTTGTCTTCTGTCTAACACTGCTTTGTCTTAATGTGGAAAGGCCAAAGTAAAGGGGAACATCCAGTGCATTAACGTGCTGAAAAACACATCTTGACATGGACTGAATTTGCAGACTCAAACATTCACCTTAGGTGAAACCACAAGGCCCGGTGCCAGAGAGATCAAGTCAGACAAACACCTTACCAGAGACTCCTCTAAGCGTCCTAACAAATTGAATGTGTGTGTAGACGGACAAGAGGGAATTAGATCAGTGGTCGTGATTGTATCTGAGTGTGCTGCTGCGGTACACCTTTCCAGTACGTCCCCGGGAGGAAATGTGTGTTCAGGGAGCGGAGACAGAGAGAGGATGGGGAGAGGGAGCCAAGCAGCTGGATGATGGAGGCTGTACGGAGAATTTTAACCAGACAATCACCTTGCATGTTATTGATTGGGTTGGAAGAGAGGTAATTAGCACAGAAAAGAGGTAGAAGCTTGGGCCACTTTTGATGTTTTGATACAAAGTGTTCCCTCTTTGTACCCATCCACGTGTTTGTGTGTCTGTTTTGTGTTTTAGCTTGAAGGGAAATGCTTTACTTGAGATTAATCTAAAGCTGTAACAAATATACAATATGCAATACAAATAACCAAATTCTCATTGTGAAACAAATCACTGCACACCCTTGACCATAATGGAAAGGAGTTTTCAACAGATTGTTTAGTAGAGCTGTTTTGTGAAAGACAGAACCGGGTCCTTGTGAGGTTTCTTGAGGCCATTTCTGGTTTGGGTTTGGATTTCCAGCCAGTGAGATTCTCAAGGATTTGAAGAAAAGGTTCATGACTATTTCACATCCAAGGTATTTCATGCTTCCAAGTCATGCTTGTGTTTGGTGTTTTTTCACTCGATAATGAAAAGCAGCCCAGAAAGTGATCTAATCATATTCTGAAAGAGGTGAACTTCTTACTCCAGTTCTCTGTATCTTTCATAAGAAGCAGATTTAAGCAGTCTTGTTGACTTGGCTGCATGGTGGATACACTATGAGGACAAACACACTTGTTCTAGATCCCACAATCCAGCGTGTCTGACCACAAAACTGTGATAGTACAGGTTTTAGATGGGCTTGTTTGAAAACCAAAACGATTTACATAACGAACTTAACACTGCAGTCACAGGGCCGGATTTATCAAGATCGAATTTTGCGTGCAGTATTTTGCGCTCGCAAACTGGAATTTTGCGCGAGGGGCTGAACCATGGTTTGCGGTTGATTTAACAAGAGTGATTGCGTAACTGGTGGCAGGCGCAAAACTGTTGGAGACGCCCTATTTAAATGATGGTTTTGCGCGTTTTGTGGTTTGCGGCAAAGTAGTTTGTACAAACTAGTGCATTAAGAAATTTAAATCTTACAGTGACCCCCAACAAAAAAATAAATAAATACAGTGAACCCCAAAAAAAAAATAAATAAATGACTATATATATATATATATATATATATATATAAAAAACATTGGCAACCTATATTCCCTAAGGTGGTATGTGGCCGAATTTCTACTTCACTGCAGTAAAAAAAAAAAAAAACTGGTGTTTTGTATTGGCCTGTAGAAAAATGCACATACCAAATGGCTCACAAGAAGTGACTGTGGATGAGATGACTGCGCGTACGCATCCCCGCAGCATTGGCATGTTGCTCCACAGGCGCAGGGGGGAGGTCAGGGTTCTCCGGTAGGGCGTCAGGGCGTCATGGCATTTAGAACGTCGGAGAGCACTTCTGAAAAACGAGATTGGGAGATCCCAGCTCTCGCTGCAACCGTACGCTGGAATGACCCAGATGCAAAAAATTGCAATGTTGCAAGGAGTTTTGTGATAGCTGGTATTGCGTGGGTCCTCCTTGTGGCTGGCTCCAAATCCATTCGGAGTTCCCCCAACAGCTCCAAAATGGCAATGCTGATTAAACGATATGTTTTGAAGATCGTTTCCTCGTTCATTCCAAAAATATTCACACGGAGTGAAAAAATTCGTTCTCTGCGTCTCCTTGCTTTATTTCCATGTCTCCTTCTTGCGACAATAACCGCTGCCATGTGTGCGCAATTATGCATACAGACCATTTGCACCTTCTTTTGAAACATGTTAAATATAGAGTCAGATACCGTTAGCAAAATTGCTTTCAGGTTTGATAAATCACTTTGCGAGTGCTAAATTAATATATTTACATGTTCTCCTCCCACAAGACGCACTTTTGCATGTAAATGCCCCATATGGCATTTTCATTGCAGAAAAAGTACTAAATGGATAAGAGGCGCTATTTAGCACATTTTAAAGACCAAATCCTTTTAGCACACTGTTGATAGATCAGTTTGTACATTTTTTAGCGTACGCAGTGAAATAGCTCACGTTTTTATACAAGCAAACCTTTGATAGATCCGGCCCACAAAGTTCTAAATGCAACTTGTGCTCGCTTTAAGGATTACACCCACCGCCATTGCACCATACTACCCAGGGGTTTGCAACCTATCCAAATAACATCTATTTGGAGCTTTTTCTAACCCCCACCCCAGCCTCGGCCACTCTCAATTGATCTTCATTGACTTGCATTGTAGAGGGTTGGACTTTACCAGCTGAGCTTCCTGAAAGTTTGAATACTTGGGTCCAGAAAGGCTGCAACATTGCCTTCTCCTTTCATTAGCACTGATTGTCTAAGTCTATCAGAGTGAAGAAAGAACTTATACAAAAAAGGAAGGACTTGATTAACCAGTCTGTCTACATTTTGACCCTCTAGTATGATTTTAGATTAAATGAATCATGAACCAATGAAGGTAGATAGTAGTTAAAGGGGATGACCATGACCTGACTCTGTAGGGGCCACTTAGGTCCAGTGCTCCCCTAGCCTGGCCAGCCACACCAACTGAAGCTGTTAAGTGCTCCCACCTCCTGAGGGAGGCAACCAGGGGGCATCCGAAAAAGATGTCCGAGTCAACAGCTGACTCCTCTCGATGCAGACGAGCACCGGCTCTACTCTCCTGCCAACCTGCAGAGAAATCTCATTTTAGCTGCTTGTATCTTGGACAGACCTAGGCTAGTGCTTCCCTCCAGTTCAGGAGGTTCAGGGATCTGACCAGGATATGAGATGTCTTCCTGTGAAGGTCCACCAGCCATGTCCTCTGGGAGTTTACCACAAGGCAGAACCAAAGCTTTACCAGACATAATATCTCTTCTTCAGACACTTTGGGAGCACCTTGTATGGGGTAGGGGGTGTTGCTAGAGAGAGATGTCTCTCTCTTCACCTGCTGCTTCTTTTAAGCACATCCATCATTATAAAATATGGCTTTTATGGATACAAGCACAAACAAACAAAAAAATATACATTATCTTTAAGTAAAAACTCCAAACATATTAGGATTTGATCATCTCGGGCACCATTAAAATACTTTGAGCTTCCAGAGAAGCCTCTGTATGCAGAGGAAGAAGCTTTAAATCACCAGTGGTTTGTAGAGGTTTCCTACCTTCAGGCAGTGCTACTTAAAAAAAAATCCACTTCTCTTTTTTGTTTAAATCACCGCTTGCTTTCAGGAAGACTTTTGAAGAATATTTGCTGTGATCATAGTTCATTACTGCATCCACAAAGTTACCTTGAAACTTTTACATCTGAAAATGATACAGCAAAGCTTTCCCTGGTTGCTACCTTCTGAGGCTGAACTTTGGAGGGAGGGAAGGTGATTGATGGATGGACGGACGGGTGGAGGAACGGAGGGAGGTGCTGTGTGACGGCAGCATTGCAAGCTCTTCAGCACCAGTCATCTTTTCTACTTCTACTTACATTCCTTTTCCTTTGACCAAAATCTATAAAAGGCTTCCATAAATACCACATTTTACAGTAGATTATAGTTAGACACTGCTTACCATCAAATGACGCCCTTGTTCCCTACTTTATATCAGCCGGAAGGTCAGTAGTAAAGAGGAACAAATGTTTTTATGCTTTGGATCAGGAACCAAATTTAGCACTTTCATCAGTTCACTCGCCTCTACCATTCATAGAAATATATATATGAGAAGTTTTATCCATAATGCTGTTTGCTCTGCAAAGGATTTGTTTTTTTTGTCATTTTTTTCAACACTTTTTCCAGTAATTCACAGGTTTTATTCTGAAAAAAGGGAAGACGTTTTTCCGTTTATGTTTGACATCCTGTTCTGCGTCTCTCTGCTTATTGAATTTAAATAATCCTCTCTATAATTCTGTCAGAGTCGTCTCTGTAAGCCCAGCGGAGCTATAAATCAGGAGATCTCGGAGCCGCTCTCTGTCTGTTGGAAGACATCTTTATGACCCGCCACACTGTGCTGCTGCTGTCACTTCAACTGTAAAAATTCATTTCCCCATGTGCATCAGCTCAGAAGGCAGCATTGCTTCCAGGATTAATTGATGACTTTAATAAATCCTTTTTTAGATTTATGCACCTACTGAATGTATCTTTGTTTTTCTCTGTGTTGCCTTTCAGCTCAGCGCTTAGGCAACCTTCCTCCACAGCCAAAGTGTGCCTGGTCTGCGGAGACGAAGCGTCCGGGTGTCACTACGGCGTGGTGACGTGTGGAAGCTGCAAGGTCTTCTTCAAAAGAGCCGTTGAAGGTAAACCTGTGCTCATTCTTAGGCTGGAGGCCTGTACCATGAAGCAGGATTACTGGGTTTTAACCCTGACTTGTCGGTACCAACAAGCTGGATTCATTCTTAGCACGACTAGTTACCATGGTAACGCACTCTGACCTAGCAAACTTGCTCCATTTCAGGCTAGCTTTCAGGTTTGCTTTGAATCTTAGAAAACGCTCCACCCAGCAGCCAATCAGCTTTTAGGGAAAGAATGATGCGCCCTTTCTTTGAAGACGCTTTTTAACTCAGAGGAAAAATAATTGAAATAAAAGAAAACCAAAATAAAAGAACCTGAAAACCAAAAAGCTGTTAAAACAAAATATTTCCCTGACAAATTTGATTTCAATTTCATCCATCCTTCCATCCATTATCTGACACGCTTGTCCAAAGTGGGGTCGCGAGGGGTGCTGGTGCCTATCTCCAGCAGTCAAAGGGCGAGAGGCGGGGTACAACCTGGACAGGTCGCCAGCCCATCACAGGGCAACACAGAGACAAACAACCATTCACACACACACTCACAGCAAAGGAAAATTTAGACAAGTCAATTAACCTAACAGTCATGTTTTTGGACTGTGGGAGGAAGCCGGAGTACCCGGAGAGAACCCACACATGCTCAGGGAGAACATCCAAACTCCATGGGAATCAAACCCAGAACCTTGATTTCAATTTATTTTTTTATTTTAATATTTCCTTCTTTTTGACTTACCAACCTTTGACTATTCTTTTTTTATCCTCATATACCACCACTATTCAGTAGTATCAAGTATAATTGTTATATGAAGCTTAGCAAAAAGAATAAAATAAAAATCAGAGGTCAAATTGAGAGTAGATCCTTTGATGACAATTACCTAAATATAATATACGTAAGTTCTCACTCCTCGGCTGGCATTTTTAAGATCATCCATTCGACTTGCAGCAGTGCGGCCCTCATGGTAACACTGGCTGTATGTATGGCCATGAGATATTATGCAACCTGCAGCTTCATGTACACCGTCAGGGATGCTGAGCGGCTCAAGAAAAATACAGCCGGCTGAGCTGTAAGTAGGGTGTCCAGAGTCCTGATGCAGTTGATGAATTAATTGTCTTTCCTACATGGCCACTTGCCATAGCAGGTGAGTCAATACCTGGATATGTCTGAAAATGCATGTTAATTGCATTCTAAAAATCTGGCTATATATATATATATTAGGGATGGGACGATTTATGAAAACCGTCCGAACCGTTCGGTTCGACTGTCTCGGTTCGATTCGCGTGTGTTTCGTTCGATTCATGCGCTGCTCCTTTTTCTCATAGGCGAAGCGTTTACACTCCAGAGCAGAAGGTGGCGGTACTGCGACCAAAGCCAACCACCAGTAGTAAACAAGAAGAAGAAGAAGCGAAGCAGCGTAGCCGGTGTAGCAGAAAAAAATCAGTTGTTGTGGAGAATTGTGTGGGTATGGCGAGTGGGAAAGAACAGGAGTTGAAAGACGCGCCAGCAGCACTTTATAGGTCTGCTGTATGGGACCGCTTTGCATTTAGAGTGACCTACGATGACGGCGGAAAGAAAGTTGTGGATAAAAACAGTGTGCAAGCATTGTACAACACGTTTTGTTTATGCTAACAGCAACATGTCATGCTAACCCCGAAATCCCTCATACTCCGTCAGCAACCCCCGCTGCGCTCCAGACCGGCTGCTCAAAGCAAAGCTACAGCCCCCACTGTGGCTCCGTCCGCTCCCCTCTGAGTCCCATGGAGATGGTAGAGAGCATGCGCAAGATGATTAAATTCAAAGCAGCAAAACATACGGAAATGATCCAGGGTTTCCGCGGATCATTTAAAATAATTACAATCCATTATTTTTGGGGGGATTTTTTTCATTAATTTCATTAATTTTTATGGGATTTCGGTGTAACAATCAACATATACCGAACCGAAAACCGTGACCACGAAACCGTGAATCGAACCGAACCGTGGATTTTGTGAACCGTTCCACCCCTAATATATATATATTCTAGGTTCTTCAAATTAGCCACCTTTTGCTTTGATTACTGCTTTGCAAATTCTTTGCATTCTCTAAATGAGCTTCAAGAGGTAGCAACGGTTAGGATTGACTGAAGTTGTGCAATAGCAATCTGTAAAACTTATTGTTTAGAACTATAGGAAAGAGAAGAGGTAAGATTAAATAAGTTTAACTTCTTCATACCGTTTTCAGACATAAGCACTGAGTTCTACATGTAATGAAATTCTATATAATTAATTATGTTATAATAAAGTTGCCTGTGTTCAATTTCTAGTTAATGGATTTTCTGAAAGGAAGTAATACAGTGATTTATTTTCATTATAATTATTTATGTAATTATTGTCATCATTGCCTATACTTATATAGACTGCATTTCGGTAGTTAGGTGAAGCCAAACAGTTTTAAGCCTCTAACCATTTGCACAAGCAATCTTTCTGGATCACCTACAACACGCCCAAATAAAATGTTTGCACGAGCAAATACTTGGAACACCCCTCAGTTAAAGCATGATGGGCCTCATCCCATCATGCTTTAACTGAAGGGTGTTCCTGTGTCCTCCTGCGAGCCAAGCAGGAGGACTCAGCTTTGGTCTAAGCTTTCTGTTATATAACCTCTTTAATGTGAGGTTATTAGTTCCTGCTGCCTTTGTGTGAGCTGTGGTTAAATCTTATGCAGACTTTAACTGCTCGTTATCACATCAACTAATAAAATGATTTATTTTATCCATTGTTTGCCTGTGAGCAACTGTTAAGTTTAACCCCGACACCCCCGACTCCAATCTACGGCCTGCAAAGAAAACCCTTCTTATGCAATCCTGGGCCAGGCCTTTTCCTTCACAGTAATGGTGTGAAACTAAAGGGGGTTGTTCGTTTTTTTTTTTTTTTGGGAGAGGCTCTGTAGTGAGACCAACTGCATGTTTTTCCCCCTAATTAACCTGAAAATTACCAAACAGAAGCTTTTTATTTAGCCAGTGTGACCTGCCTTAGACAAGCATAATGAAAAGGAAACAATTCAGAAGGGAGCTGCTCTTGTTATATTTAGCTTGGGAGAAATAACAGCCTCAGTCATAATGTGCTTTTCATGTCGCGCCTGCTGCCTGAGGCCTTGGCCTAACTCATTTAGATGAATGTTTGAATGCAAAGCACACTGAAGAGCCCGGCGATGGTGAGGAGGGGAGAAAAATGCGTCTCTTGCCAGCCTGCTGTCCAGCCCTTTGCTTGATCTCATGACCAATGAAGGATGTGCAGTAATTCACAATCAAATCGTCCTCTGATTCAATGATATTTACACATTATCATCGCAGAAACATAAAACCGGATTATGTGTCTGTGGTTATCTAATCAGACATGCCGTTGTTCCAGTGGATAAGTCAAAGATATGGCGATGAGGGAGAAGGTGCTGAGAGATGGGGCGCCAAAAAAAGCTGCATTTAAACAATAAAAATAAATATGGAGGTAAATTTGTTTCAATGTTATTAAAAAGAAGGGACTTATTTCAAACAAGTATATTTGTGGAAAAATGCTTTTTTTTTTTTTTTTATAAAACTTCTTTATCAAAAAAGATTTAAGAATTATTTCTAGGTATGCAGAAGTTCAGCCAATAGCTTTAGTTTTTAGATTTCATTTTCCAAATTTTATTTCTTTTGAAATATTTCAGTAAATGTAGACTCATAAAACCGCACCTCTAAGTTGTGAATCTTGTTCCATTATAGTGGCAGTAATAAGACGAGATTAATAAAGTTAATCAATAAAGTTAATCAATCAATAAACGAAACTTTGAAAAACAAAGTAACCAAAAAAAGTTTAAAGAGTAACATTTCTGTTTTTTCACTTTTTCTTTTTTTTCCCTTTATGTAGTGTTTACAGTTGGTATATTTTCTTTTTTTTCCTCTAATTTCTGCTATTCAGATTGAGTTTTACAAAAAATGAAAATGAACCATTGTAATAAAAAAGAGAAAAAAATAAACATTTTGAAAAACACAGAAAAGACAGATAAGATATAAAATGTGTGCTTTGCTCACAGCAATAAAGAAGCAACATTTTCACCAAAGACTTAAAAAAAAAAAGTCTGTAAAAAAAAAAAAAAAAAAAAAAATGGAGAACAAAAACTAAAAATATTGGTAAAACTTTTGGATGCAGTTTGTAATTTTTTCAGCTTTTAAAGGTTCGATTTTTGAAACACACTTTCTTCAAATGACCTTTTTTTAAATGTTTTCTTTGCTTTCAATAATAATGGACCACATTTCTCTCTATATAAACCACACGCGTTTTAGACAAGATGCTGCAAATGTTTAAACTGAGAAAGTGAAGCATGCGGCGTAGAGATGTGAGCTGTTACCTCATTTGACCTCAACACAGCTGCTGCTGAGGTGGAAAAAAAAGAAAAAATGAGAGGAAAGGCGAAGCAAAGGATGAAAATAGTACAAGAAGGATTTAGCAAAGTGAAGGGAGATAGAGGACAGTGAAACAGATACGGGGAGGAGGAGGAAGGACAAAGAAAAAGTCAGACAGAGACGAGAGATAATGGGAGGAGGAGCCGGAGAGACTAAATAACAAGGAGAAGGATGGAAAGTGATGTGTCAGCAGTGAGAGGTGCAAGTTGGGACGTGAGGAGTCGCTCTCCTCTCTTCCTCCATTTCTTCCTCTTTTTCCTCGCTTTTCCTCTCAAAGCTACTGTAGCAGGGTAGGAATCTGCAGATCTT
The DNA here is from genome assembly GCA_030533445.1 of Cyprinodon diabolis. NCBI lineage: Eukaryota > Metazoa > Chordata > Actinopteri > Cyprinodontiformes > Cyprinodontidae > Cyprinodon > Cyprinodon diabolis. The sequence goes on along the minus strand of CM060066.1, from coordinate 49,646,589 downwards.
TCTGCACAGCGGCCCCCGGGGGACACAAGTCTTCAGCTGTAGTTCGTTAGACGCTAAATGGCTCATAGTCCTTCAGTGCCGAGCTGGTTAGCATTCTGCAGAACAGTCAGATAAAATTATAAATAAAATGATCTGACTGTGGCACACATTCGGTTTAGCTAGTTTTTATGTTGCAGTGCTCAACCTGAACTCTGCTGTATTTAAATTGGGGCCATCTGTTTAGAACATCTATGGGCCCCCGGGGGCCTTCACTGTCCAAACTTCCTCTCACATAATTCCTCCCAGAAGGGTGAATAATAACTGTTTCTAAGTTTCTTCTTCTACTAAAGTCACTAAGTTCACATCCATAAAGCCTTACAACAACCAAATGTTTACATGCATTTATAAAAAGACACTAGAGTTCATTTTTTCCTGTCTGATGTTCAGGACAGTCACCTTTATCAAGGTTACTTCCCGTTGCTGGAAAATAAATGACATTTCTTTTTTCTAAAGAAGCATATCTGCACAATCTGAAATATAAGTAAGTACATTTTTGTGAAACTAAGTGTTTTAGGCAGGCAAATTAGACAATTTGCCTATGATTTAAGATGTTTACATTTAAAACAAGAAAAAAAACACATAACTAACACAACTGATTTAAAGAGAATGATATCGAATGATCTCATTTTAAGGGAAACAAATAAACAACAGATAATGTTGTTAACCTGCCTAAATTAAATGATTTTAAAATATTTTAACCTTTTTTAAATCGGTTTTTGCAATGTGTCCTTGTTGTTTCATAGAACTGCATCGTATTTTTTTACTCAAACATTCCTTGCAGAAGCTTCTCACAAGGTTCCTTCTAACTCCAAAGAAAACAACCTTCAAATCGTTAGTTTTTATGATACAAAGCTTAATTTAGGCTTGATCAGATCACAGTGTCAAAAGGGAAGATTTCTGTGTTAATTTGCTAAAAAAGACTTAAAGTATAAACTGATCTAAAGGTATTTAAAAATAAAATGATCTGCCAAAGAAATAAGGATGTATGTCCTTAGAATATGATTATTAGATATTATGCACTTGAAATACAATAACAGGGTTGCTTTTTTCTTATTTTATACATAAAAATATTTTTTACCACTTAAAACTAATGGAAAATACACTTATTTCTAGAAAAAAGGGCTTACTTTTATTTCATTTTTTTGTAGTGTAATTATGTTACTTTTAAAAATGGCTTCTTCCTCTCTGAGTGGCCTTTCAGTCCATGCCAGTCCATGATTAGTTTTCTTGAATGAGTGAAAAGCTTCAGAAAGCTTTCATTTTAGGATTAGAAACTGTCCTCCTCCAAGAAACGGCACCTGTTCTCCAGGATGCTGTTATGGCTGCACCGTCTTTTAATTTGGTTCTGATATAGTTTTCATTTTTCCAAAGGCTTTATTTTCTTGAAATATTAAAAAAGCAATGCCACAGATTTAAATTTGGGATTATCTATTCATTTAAAAAGAAATCATATTAAAAAAAAACACAAACAAGATATGTAACACCATCTTTAGAGCTCCCTAATCCTCACTTTTTTTTAATTAGCACGACTGTTTCGAAAAATTAATGTTAGAATAACAAATCATCCAACATATTTATGGATCTGAATAAATGCAGTGGATCAGCACATAGAACTACTGATAAAATGAAAAGGTGATATTATTACCTGCTGGAAATAATAATAATAATTGAACTTTATTGATCAATTGAACAAGTTTTTGAGAAATGTACCTCTGCATTGGGGACCAGTGGGCTGCCATCGTGGGGCTCCCAGGGAGCAGTGTGGGGTTAAGGGTCTTGCTGTCTGTGGGAGTGGGGATCGAACTCAGAACCTTAGGATTCCAAGGTCAATTCCCTGACAACTAGGCTGCCACTCCCTTTTTCCTTAATGAAATATAAGAAGGTCAATTTTGATTGAAAAGAATGTTTTTCCCCTGTCTTTAACAGAAAAGGAGTTTGCTAAATAATTAAGAATTTGAATTGCATTCAAAATAGGTAAAAACAACTAGTACATAACATCTGATTCATCTTATTTTAAGGGCAGCAATCATTCCATTGGTATATCGTCCTGTTTACCTGCTCAAATTAAGGGAAATTGTCTCATTTTAATGAGTTTTTGCTCATTTTTAGATGAGTTATTTTCCAGTGTTCGTTAACCAAGGTGTCTGCGGTCAGATCCATGTCTTTAAAGTCTGCTTACAGTTTGAAGCCACTAATCTTTTGCTGATCTTTTAACCTGTAGAAAAGATCCAGATTGATCTGAAATCTTTATTTCTATTATTGTCTTTCTATCTGTTTTCCATTCATACGTGCATCTGCATTGTCTCTGTCACTTTCGGAAGGACTGGTTTGTTGATGTAAAACAGCTGCCCTCAGTAATCGGCTCCGTGTGGCGCACGTTCGCTGGGTGCCAGCCTATTATTCACATGTCATCAGTGCTCCAGCATGCCTGCCTTTCATAATAATTCCAAAGGGCACTTAGTTCTTTCTGCTCAGATTAGTTTTGGATGTATTGAGCTGTGGCGCTGTCTGGTTTGGTTCTACAGCCTCACTGAGCCAAGGTTTCCATGCTACTTGTGTCAGTCATCTTCCTTAGCAGCTTTGCAGGAAAGGTCGTCTGAGGACACCGGTTCAGTGTCTGCATGAACGGCAGCTCAGCCGTCCAATCAGGTGTCCCTCTGCTCTGGATAGGGAAGTACAAAGCGGCCCGCCGCGTCCTGAGCTCTTCCGGTTGTTGTGTGCAAGCGGCTCATGTAACAGCAGCTGGAGGAGAGCCACTTACTCTAACAGAGTTATCTGAATGTCTGCTCTTAGCTCGTCTCACACTAGACATCATTTGAATACGGAGCGCACAACGTGCCAACACACTCCCCGTCGGCTTGTAAATCCACAGAGCTTACTGTGTGTGACCCACAAAACCCAAAGCTGTTAAGTTTGGAGGACGCTGAGGGTTTCAAGCAAATGTGGGGCTGAAATAATGAGACGGTTTTCATCTGAACAGCCCCGGCCTGTTTTAGACGTTCTTAAAAGTTGCCTTGATCAGGAGCTCTCCAGGATTTCTGAGTTGCAGCCAAAGCTTTTTTTGTGGACAGGAAATAAACTAAACAGAAATCAGCCTTTAGCAGATGCTTAAGAAGTTTAAGATTAAAAACATCCGGTGCATGAATTAAAGACAGAAGCCTCATAGTCTACTGTTTTCCTTTCCTTAAGGGCCACATTTGTAAGTTTATCCATTGCAACAGGATTGGATTACTGCTTTAAAAGGGATTTTTATCAGCTGTTGTTGCAGTTGGATTATTAGAAAAAGGTACCATGGCATACAGCAAACAGAAAACCTTTATCTTAACATGAAGGCAACCCAGCCATGTTTGTTTCGTTTCAGCTGATTCTGACTGACGTCTTACACGTCACTGCATTTCATTGGTCCGAAATGTTTCGGTGTGGTTTCTAACGCATCTGTTGGCTTCTTGCAAGATGTATTTTTGTGTTTGAATTCACAAATCCCACAACAATTCATCATGCTTGCAAGGTAGGCAAAAGCCCAGTGTGCATCAAGAAGAAGGACATGTTATTGTATGACTTATTGTAATAATAATTAAGATTACAGGGAGCACACACACACACACACAATACCCATATGCATAGGGGGTTTAAACCACATGCAGCATTAAGCCGTATGTCTGGAAACAGACCAGCACAGCCACACTGGTGTTCTGAAGATTGCTGGGGGGCGAATGTCACAATGATATAACTACAGCCATGCCTGTCAGAATGCTGGTAAGGTGAACGAAGGGCTAGTCTTTTTGGTCCAACAGAGAAAAATTTAAAGTTGGGACATTTCTAAAAAAAAAATGAAACTGCCACACCAACAATAAGCCGTTGATCTAAAAGGCATCATGTGAGCCTAAAAAAACCCCACAAACTTTCCGTCCATATAGATCAAACTGCTAAAAATCAAAAATCTACATGACAGAGACTGTTTTATAGCCAAAGATTATCAGTGGAATGTTCACATTTTGGGAATATTTTCTGATCTATTCTCTGCATTTTTTTTTCTATGCCTTTCTTTTCGTATTTCTTTTTGTCAAGTGTGTGTGATTTAGATTTTCCATAGAAATCTCTTAAATGTGACTTTGTTGGAGCAATCAAAGGTTATGGCCTGTTTCTCTAAATTAGCCATTGAAGTCTCCAAACAGTCCCTCTATAAAATGCATGGACATATTCATATATAAACAAGTGTTCTCATGTATGCAGCCATTGCTTTGCCCTTTGAAATGTGAATGGTCCTGAGCAAAGACTACAGTTTTATTGTGTCATTTAGCCCATTCATGCCTGCTGCAGCTCTCCCAGCCTTCATTCTGGCAGCAGTAAAAAGAAATAGATTTTATCAGTACACCGCACAACTTTTTAGCAATCCCACATTTAGTAAATCTGAATCCAGACGCAAAAACAAGAGACTCTGTCCTTTACAAAGAGTCCAGAACTTCCTGCATTCTCCAAAGAGATTTCATTTTTGACAAAAAAGGACTGAATCTGTTTGTGGATCTTACAGCTTTTGAACCATGCGTTAAGTCAGTCGAAGAACAAAACTAGAATTTTATCTTTGTCTTTTAGTGCAGATGCCTTTTGAGCCAGAGCTGTAGCAAAAAAAATATATATATATTTATAATACAGTGGATATTAGGATTTAGTCAGTTGTTTTCTCATGCAGACTATGCTGTTAATAGATGAGAATAACTTAAACCAAACATGGATTTAATTTCTCCGCTCAACCGTATGAAACATCTGTTTGTAAATTGAACGTTAAGGTAAGAAAATTTGGTGCAACGTTTAACGGCATGAGTTTGATTCTGAGGTAGTGGTGCAACCGAACGCCACTTCCTGCAGGGCCTCTGCTCCTCTGCCCTGGACTCACCTGAATGTCTCTTCAGTGGATCTAATCTGACCCACTTCCCTTCCTGTTGATCCCTTTGTTCTATGACATTCGTGTGGGTCACACCTTTTGCCTGCAACCAAATGAGCCTCACCGCCCTGATAGATTTTATCAGTATCTTCAGTTCCATGTTTTTTCCTTTCTTTAGAGACACACTACAAATGTGGTGTGATAAAATAATGATGTAAAGATGATTATCTGTATCTTATATAATCACATAAAGTTAAAAAGAACAAAGCAGAACAGCTGAATTTTGTGTATATTTATGGAATTAAATCAGTCTGTAAAGGGGGGGCATATGAGAGCCATTTTATCATAAACTGTTTTTGTTTACACATGTCACATCGAGGCTATATATTATGCAGGTGAAATCTTTAGCCATTATTTACTGTAGAGGTAAGAAAATACTATTAAACAAAGCAGAGATGAACATGCTGGTGGCGTTAATGTGACCCCTGACCGGCTTAATATGGCCGCCACTGGTTTGAGTCCCGGACTCTTGTCTGCCTCCCACCTATCAGAATGACAAAATAGATGACCCTAGTGCCTGAAAAACATTATAGAGAATGGTGATCTTTTTATGGTTATCTATTTTATGCAATTTTTCCTTTTAATATTCCTTGAGGTAGAAGCCTTATCCTTTATGTTAAAATTCCCAGAATGTTTTTTCTTTAAGTTTTCTTTTTTCCAATTAAACAAAGGAGCAGCATATCCGTCTGTCCAGGGCTGAAAAAATTACTTTTTAAATTATATATTGACACGTCAATAGCATACTTTAGTTATACTTTTTCATATGAACATAGTTGCGTTTTTGCATTTAGGAGCTCATATACTGAATTTCATCAGAAAACTGATCAGAATGCATCAGTTGAATGACCTTTAAAGAGATCCTGATCCCTTTGGCCCAAAATATGTTGTAATTTTCCTAATATATCAATTATTTAAACTAATATTTGTGTTGCATGAAAACTCATTATTACTTCAACAATCATGTCTTTTGTTATACTTTTCACCCATGGTGGTAATTTTTTATTTTTTTTGCATGCTGGGTAGATGACACAGTTAGGTGTGACTGGACTGCAACCAACGGAATAAACACAGGAAAACTTACATTAGCAGAGACTGTTGTAATTTTATACAATAACGCACTGCATGGCTGCCTCAACGTTTTCAAGAGCCGTTATACATGAGGTATCTGTTGGAACAGAGAAATCAGAAGATAATGGACTGTTTAAAGTGACAGTGAAGCATCTTTCAGCTGTTTTAAATCATTCTAATATATCTGGGAAAAGGTTTTTATCTTGATGCTAACCGCTAACAGCCTCCTTTGGAAACTGCAGCTTTTGTAGCATAGCTTGTCTCTACACGATCCGTCCCGGAAGCACCAACCGTTCTGCACCATCAACATTTTTTAAAGATGTGTATTAGCATTCTTTAATGAGTTAAGGGTATAAATAAGTAGTAGCAGTAGTTTTAGTACCATAATTACAGTACTAGTACCTACTGTATGGACACCTGGATGTAAATCTGTTCGTGCATGTGCACAGGGTGTATACAAAACAAGACTTTGTTTAGTACAGTTTTTCAGACAGTAAATTAACATTTCCCTTCCATAAAGTGCAGCAGTGATCAAATGTAAACAGTGTGGGAGAAAAAACATGATACAAAAAAATGCATTGATATGGAAGTGCGTTATACATCGTTTATCTAAAATGCATTGCAGTGTAATCAATATGTTGACAATCTAGCACCAACGCAGAGTTAGCACAGCCGGATTTTCCACACAGCTCCCCTTGGAAAATGTGTAACTGCACTGATAGCTCCATGTGGAGGAACAAGGACGACCAGCAATAGCTGCTACCGGCAAGGATTTGCAAATATTAATATCTAGAGCAGGGATCACCACCTTTTCAAGGCTGAGGGCTTCTTTATGGGTACTGAGTCATAGGAAGGGGTACCAATACTGACTGATACTGAACTGGAGGGGTCAGAGTTCACCTTAACTTTAAACATAATAAACATATTTTCGGAAGTAAGGAAGGAAGGAAGGAAGGAAGGAAGGAAGGAAGGAAGGAAGGAAGGATCAGTGTTCACCTTAACTTCAAACATAATAAACATATTTTCGTAAAGAAGGAAGGAAGGAAGGAAGAAAGGAAGGATCAGCGTTCACCTTAACTTCAAACATAATAAACATATTTTCGTAAAGAAGGAAGGAAGGAAGGAAGGAAGGATGGATCAGCGTTCACCTTAACTTCAAACATAATAAACATATTTTCGTAAGGAAGGAAGGAAGGATTAGCGTTCACCTTAACTTCAAACATAATAAACATATTTTCGTAAGGAAGGAAGGAAGGATCAGCATTCACCTTAACTTCAAACATAATAAACATATTTTCGTAAAAAAGGAAGGAAGGAAGGAAGAAAGGAAGGATCAGCGTTCACCTTAACTTCAAACATAATAAACATATTTTCGTAAGGAAGGAAGGAAGGATTAGCGTTCACCTTAACTTCAAACATAATAAACATATTTTCGTAAGGAAGGAAGGAAGGAAGGAAGGATCAGCATTCACCTTAACTTCAAACATAATAAACATATTTTCGTAAGGAAGGAAGGAAGGAAGGATCAGCATTCACCTTAACTTCAAACATAATAAACATATTTTCGTAAGGAAGGAAGGAAGGAAGGAAGGAAGGATGGATCAGCGTTCACCTTAACTTCAAACATAATAAACATATTTTCGGAAGGAAGGAAGGAAGGAAGGAAGGAAGGAAGGAAGGAAGGAAGGAAGGAAGGAAGGAAGGAAGGAAGGGTGGATCAGCGTTCACCTTAACTTCAAACATAATAAACATATTTTCGGAAGGAAGGAAGGAAGGAAGGAAGGAAGGAAGGATCAGCGTTCACCTTAACTTCAAACATAATAAACATATTTTCTTAAGGAAGGAAAGAAGGAAGGAAGGAAGGATGGATCAGCATTCACCTTAACTTCAAACATAATAAACATATTTTCTTAAGGAAGGAAGGAAGGAAGGAAGGAAGGAAGGAAGGAAGGAAGGAAGGAAGGAAGGAAGGAAGGATCAGCGTTCACCTTAACTTCAAACATAATAAACATATTTTCTTAAGGAAGGAAGGAAGGAAGGAAGGAAGGAAGGAAGGAAGGAAGGATCAGCGTTCACCTTAACTTCAAACATAATAAACATATTTTGGGAAGGAAGGAAGGAAGGAAGGGTGGATCAGCGTTCACCTTAACTTCAAACATAATAAACATATTTTCGGAAGGAAGGAAGGAAGGAAGGAAGGAAGGAAGGAAGGATCAGCGTTCACCTTAACTTCAAACATAATAAACATATTTTCGTAAAGAAGGAAGGAAGGAAGGAAGGAAGGATGGATCAGCGTTCACCTTAACTTCAAACATAATAAACATATTTTCGTAAGGAAGGAAGGAAGGATTAGCGTTCACCTTAACTTCAAACATAATAAACATATTTTCGTAAGGAAGGAAGGAAGGATCAGCATTCACCTTAACTTCAAACATAATAAACATATTTTCGTAAAAAAGGAAGGAAGGAAGGAAGAAAGGAAGGATCAGCGTTCACCTTAACTTCAAACATAATAAACATATTTTCGTAAGGAAGGAAGGAAGGATTAGCGTTCACCTTAACTTCAAACATAATAAACATATTTTCGTAAGGAAGGAAGGAAGGAAGGAAGGATCAGCATTCACCTTAACTTCAAACATAATAAACATATTTTCGTAAGGAAGGAAGGAAGGAAGGATCAGCATTCACCTTAACTTCAAACATAATAAACATATTTTCGGAAGGAAGGAAGGAAGGAAGGAAGGATGGATCAGCGTTCACCTTAACTTCAAACATAATAAACATATTTTCGTAAGGAAGGAAGGAAGGAAGGAAGGAAGGATGGATCAGCGTTCACCTTAACTTCAAACATAATAAACATATTTTCGGAAGGAAGGAAGGAAGGAAGGAAGGAAGGAAGGAAGGAAGGAAGGAAGGAAGGAAGGAAGGAAGGAAGGAAGGAAGGGTGGATCAGCGTTCACCTTAACTTCAAACATAATAAACATATTTTCGGAAGGAAGGAAGGAAGGAAGGAAGGAAGGAAGGAAGGATCAGCGTTCACCTTAACTTCAAACATAATAAACATATTTTCTTAAGGAAGGAAAGAAGGAAGGAAGGAAGGATGGATCAGCATTCACCTTAACTTCAAACATAATAAACATATTTTCTTAAGGAAGGAAGGAAGGAAGGAAGGAAGGAAGGAAGGAAGGAAGGAAGGAAGGAAGGATCAGCGTTCACCTTAACTTCAAACATAATAAACATATTTTCTTAAGGAAGGAAGGAAGGAAGGAAGGAAGGAAGGAAGGAAGGAAGGATCAGTGTTCACCTTAACTTCAAACATAATAAACATATTTTGGGAAGGAAGGAAGGAAGGAAGGGTGGATCAGCGTTCACCTTAACTTCAAACATAATAAACATATTTTCGGAAGGAAGGAAGGAAGGAAGGAAGGAAGGAAGGAAGGAAGGAAGGATCAGCGTTCACCTTAACTTCAAACATAATAAACATATTTTCTTAAGGAAGGAAAGAAGGAAGGAAGGAAGGATGGATCAGCATTCACCTTAACTTCAAACATAATAAACATATTTTCTTAAGGAAGGAAGGAAGGAAGGAAGGAAGGAAGGAAGGAAGGAAGGAAGGATCAGCGTTCACCTTAACTTCAAACATAATAAACAAATTTTCGTAAGGAAGGAAGGAAGGAAGCATGGATCAGCGTTCACCTTAACTTCAAACATAATAAACATATTTTCGTAAGGAAGGAAGGAAGGAAGCATGGATCAGCGTTCACCTTAACTTCAAACATAATAAACATATTTTCGTAAGGAAGGAAGGAAGGAAGGAAGGAAGGATCAGCATTCACCTTAACTTCAAACATAATAAACATATTTTCATAAGGAAGGAAGGAAGGAAGAAAGGAAGGATGG